>CANUEZ040000203.1:2400000-3049000 GCA_948099385.1 Fasciola hepatica
TATACAATACATGATATAGCACAATCCCCAAATTGGCTTCGGCTTTCGCTTTCGCTTTGAACGGTAACAACCAAATTCTCGCACACCAATCCAATCCTATGTTCCATCACTTCTCTATTTATATGGGCCTAAGTAAAACCAAGGCATTCCCTTATGAACAATCCACACAGATTGCTCGTACAATGCAATAGATCAGTAGCAGAGTAGATTTGTATAACATGATTCTCCATGCAGCTTCAACACCGAACTGACCATTGAAAATGATGGAAGCACTGTACAGCTGTTTGATCCGCTAAGGGAATCATGAGCATTGCACATGGACAGAGCCCACACGGGGACACGAACAAGGGTTGGGGTGAACGAATGTCAGTCGAACACCCAAACCACAAGGCTATCCCATATGGGTCTCAACGCTTTATTCAACATATACACTACATGATATAGCACAATCCCCAAATTGGCTTCGCCTTTCGCTTTCGCTTTGAACGGTAACAACCAAATTCTCGCACACCGATCCAATCCTATGTTCCATCACTTCTCTATTTATGGGCCTAAGTAAAACCAAGGCATTCCCTTATGAACAATCCACACAGATTGCTCATACAATGCAATGGAGCAGTAGCAGAGTAGATTTCTATAATATGATTCTCCATGCAGCTTGAACACTGAACTGACCATTGAAAATGATGGAAGCACTGTACAGCTGTTTGATCCGCTAAGGGAATCATGAGCATTGCACATGGACAGAGCCCACACGAGGACACGAACAAGGGTTGGGGTGAACGAATGTCAGTCGAACACCCAAACCACAAGGCTATCCCATATGGGTCTCATCGCTTTGTTCAACATATCCACTATATGATATAGCACAATCCCCAAATTGGCTTCGGCTTTCGCTTTCGCTTTGAACGGTAACAACCAAATTCTCGCACACCGATCCAATCCTATGTTCGATCACTTCTCTATTTATGGGCCTAAGTAAAACCAAGGCATTCCCTTATGAACAATCCACACACAGATTGCTCATACAATGCAATAGAGCAGTAGCAGAGTAGATTTGTATAATATGATTCTCCATGCAGCTTGAACACTGAACTGACCATTGAAAATGATGGAAGCACTGTACAGCTGTTTGATCTGCTAAGGGAATCATGAGCATTGCACATGGACAGAGCCCACACGGGGACACGAACAAGGGTTGGGGTGAACGAATGTCAGTCGAACACCCAAACCACAAGGCTATCCGATATGGGTCTCATCGCTTTGTTCAACATATACAATACATGATATAGCACAATCCCCAAATTGGCTTCGGCTTTCGCTTTCGCTTTGAACGGTAACAACCAAATTCTCGCACACCAATCCAATCCTATGTTCCATCACTTCTCTATTTATATGGGCCTAAGTAAAACCAAGGCATTCCCTTATGAACAATCCACACAGATTGCTCGTACAATGCAGTAGATCAGTAGCAGAGTAGATTTGTATAACATGATTCTCCATGCAGCTTCAACACCGAACTGACCATTGAAAATGATGGAAGCACTGTACAGCTGTTTGATCCGCTAAGGGAATCATGAGCATTGCACATGGACAGAGCCCACACGGGGACACGAACAAGGGTTGGGGTGAACGATTGTCAGTCGAACACCCAAACCACAAGGCTATCCCATATGGGTCTCAACGCTTTATTCAACATATACACTACATGATATAGCACAATCCCTAAATTGGCTTCGGCTTTCGCTTCCGCTTTGAACGGTAACAACCAAATTCTCGCACAAAGATCCAATCCTATGTTCCATCACTTCTCTATTTATGGGCCTAAGTAAAACCAAGGCATTCCCTTATGAACAATCCACACAGATTGCTCATACAATGCAATAGAGCAGTAGCAGAGTAGATTTGTATAATATGATTCTCCATGCAGCTTGAACACTGAACTGACCATTGAAAATGATGGAAGCACTGTACAGCTGTTTGATCTGCTAAGGGAATCATGAGCATTGCACATGGACAGAGCCCACACGGGGACACGAACAGGGGTTGGGGTGAACGAATGTCAGTCGAACACCCAAACCACGAGGCTATCAGATATGGGCCTGAACGCTTTGTTCAACAAATCCACTATATGATATAGTGTAACAGGGAATGCTGGGGCCAGGGAACGGCGTAAACATCAAGGCGAACGAACGAACCAAACAAGGGCCACAGACAAGAGAACAGGTGGCGAATATGTCAGAGGCGTCCCGAAGCAGGCAAAAAGAAGCACACAGACGACCAGAGAGGAAGCAGCGGGACCTCCGGCAACCAGCAAGATAGCTCAGGTGAAGGGCTGCCGATCGAGCCGTCAACTGAGACAGTCGGACCAACCGAAGGGAAATGACGGGCAAGAGAAGCAAGCCATCGGCCACAGGCAAATGGACAGAATGCAGCCGAAGCGCTCAAGCAGCGACAATAGCAATCTTGGTGCCGCGCAGTCTGGAAAAAAGCCTATATAAGCGACTGTATGTGTGCCATGACTGGACTTGTGTGACCGTGGGAATACAAGTATCCTGCCGTGCGTTGTCGTCCTTGTTACATTGGTGCCGTGACCACGCTCACGTGATGAAGTTTCCCTGGCCTGTTGCGTTCGCGGATGGGGATGTGGAGGAATGGATCACGGATTTTGAAAGGATAGCGGCATGCAACGGAGTGAAAGGAGACACACCTTTGTTAGCGGCGCTTGGGGCACTGCTGACTGGGCGTGCCAAGGCGGTGTATGATCTGAAGATGGGGGGAAAAACAAGCCCCACTTATCGGGAGGTCCGTGCGGGGCTGGTGAAGGAGTTCACACAGGAAGGTGATCGGCAGAAAGCAATGGACCGATTCAGTACGGCTCGTTATGACAGCACCCAAGACCCAGTCGTTCATTATCAGTACCTGTTGCGCCAACTATCGATCGGGCTGCCCGAGGCAAGTGGCGTAACTAGGGCACGCCTTGTTCGTGATCGTTTCGTTCAAAGCATGGCCCCGGATGTCCAAGGCAGGTTGAGAATGGCGATTGCGTGCGGCGTGAATGATACAGAACGCCTGTTTATGATTGTTCGTGCAGCCCACGAAGAAGTGACAGTTTCCCGATTAGAGCAATCGGATTTGGAGTCCACGTTGCAGAAGATGAGCGAGGAAATCGCACAATTAAAACTGGAACTCAATCGACAAACACAACGCAATAATGACGCAATGACGCATGGAACACGAAGGAGGTGTTTTGCATGTGGCAAGGTAGGACATTTCGCACGATTTTGTCCAGAAAAACGCTTCTCGTCTTGCTTTTCTTTATCTACATTCAAGTCGAGGGGGGTGCCTATGGTTGAGATCAGAATTGGGGGCGAACGTAAAATTGCAGTCGTAGATACGGGGGCTGGGGTATCTGTGACACCTCGCGTTGAGGGAATCGTAGTGAGGCCATGCGAAATACGAGTGCGTGCAGTCGGAGGAGAGGCTCTGCAAGTAGCGGGAAAGCAGCAGCTAACGGTTCAGATCGGCGACGTTCGTGTGACGCATGAGATGTTACTGGTTGAAGGGGTCGCCGAGACAATCGTAGGGGTTGATCTGTTGGAACGCGTAGGAGCAAAAAATGATTTCGAAGCTCATCGAATGCGGGTTGGGGAGAAGGATGTCGAGCTGCAATCCCGCCGGGGCCGGCTGAACCGCGTTGGTATCGTAAAAACTTCCTCGGTTCCAGGTTGTCCAGTCCCGTGTGTCAGACAGTGTCTCGAGAGGTATGCGGAGTTGTTTTCGACACCAGATGATGAGTACCGCTTTTGCGATTGGCAAGAACACAGGATCAATTTGGTGCCGGGTGCGGTGTGCAAACCAGTGTATCGGAGGCTGCCGCGGAAAGTTGTACCGGAAGTTGAGAAGCAGGTTCGGGACATGCTGTCGAAGGGAATAATTCAGGAAAGCACTAGCCCGTATTCCTCACCAGTGTTGTTGACGCGGAAATCGGATGGGACGTATAGATTTTGCGTTGACTTCCGGGAACTCAACCGCGTCACAATCAAGGATGCGTTCCCAATGCCATTAACCGAGGAGATATTTGAGCAGCTTCATGACGCGAAGGTGCTGTCGTTAATCGACTTGAGGTCGGGCTATTGGCAGCTGCCGGTGCTCGTGAGCGACAGAGAGAAAACAGCATTCTGTGTCAACGGGAAGCAGTATGAGTTCCTGCGGATGCCTTTTGGGTTGTGTAACGCACCGGCTACTTTCAGGCGTTTGCTGCTCCAGGTACTGGAGAACCTGGATGGTGTTGTGGTGTATGGGGATGATATTGTGGTATTTTCAAGGACAATTGACGGGCATGTGTCCAGATTAAGCGCAGTCCTAGAGAGAATCAAATCGGCGGGTTTGAAGTTGAGTGCAAAGAAGTGCCAGATAGCGCGTGACAAGATCGTTTGTTTGGGACATATTGTTGGAGGAGGAAAACTGCAACCCCTACCCGAGAAAGCGGAGACGATTAGGGGTTTCCCCTCGCCAAAATCAAAGCGCCAACTGAGATCCTTCCTTGGCTTGGTCGGCTATGACGCCAAGTTTGTGCCAAATTTTGCCCAGAAAGCTGGTGTCCTGTTTCAACTACTGAGGAAGGATAAGAAATTCGAGTGGACGTCAGATACGGAGGCGGCGTTCAGGAAACTCAAGGAAAGTGCAACAAACCCTCGAAACTGTTTGACAATACCAAAGCCGCATGAGAGATTCACCGTAGCTGTGGATGCCAGTGACGTCGGAATTGGCGCAGTATTGTCACAACCGTCTGGAGTGATCGAGTACGCCAGTCGACTGCTCACAAGTGCCGAGAGGAAATACTCCACCACGGAAAAGGAATGCTTAGCAATCGTGTGGGCACTGGAAAAGTGGAGAACATATCTGATTGCTACTAACTTCTGTATCAAAACGGATCACAAGCCATTGACGTGGTTGATGACAACAAGAGATCCAAGAGGGAGGTTGGCACGGTGGGCGTACCGCCTGCAAGAATTCACCTTTACAATCGAGCATGTTAGCGGACGAGAAAACGAAATACCTGACGCATTATCCCGCCCGATCCCAGACGACCAACTGCCGGCGGAGGCGATCCCAGTGAATCGGCTAATGTCAAATGAGGGTGTTTTCAGCCACCAAAGAAATGACAGTCTGGTGCGGACGGTTTGTTCACATCTTCAAGCCAAAACAAGACCAGACGGGAGCTCACCTGCAGTGCGCGACCTACTAAAAATTTGGGAGCGATTGCATGCGGAAGATGGCAAGCTGTTCGTTGACGTTGATGTGGGACAGGGTCTGCGACCCAGACGACTGCCTTTTGTTCCCGAGGCCGTACGTGAGCAGGCAATACAGCTAGCGCACGACAGTGCTCACATAGGACAACAACGAGTCCTCGAATTGTTGCGGCGCAGAGTCTTCTGGCCCACGATGCGGCACGACGTTGACGACTACATACGAACTTGCCCCGATTGTCAACGGAACCGGGAGCACGCAACAGCTACACCGCCAATGCAGCCCATAGAAGCACAGCGAGTCTTTCAAAGCTGGGGTTTGGACATTTTTGGTCCTTTACCTGTGAGTGTTACTGGAAACCGGTACATCATGACAATGGTTGACCACGTGTCTCGCTGGGTGGAAGCAATCCCGATACCGGATCAAACAGGCGATACGGTCTCTCGAGTATTTGTCGATAATGTCGTGGCGCGATTTGGTGTACCAGAAACGGTCATCACTGACCAGGGTCCCTGCTTCGAATCGAAGAAATTTCGAGACATGTTGGAACAATGGAGGATCCGGCGAATACGAACGTCGCCTTACCACCCCCAGGCAAACGGAATGACGGAAAGATTCAACAGAACGCTGAAGGAGTGGCTAAATAACCACGGAAGTGATTGGCAAGAAGGACTGTCGGAGATATTACTCAGTTACCGCGCAACGAGCCATTCAACAACGGGGACGACACCGTTTGAACTGGTTTTTGGGCAGGAACCTAGAACGCGACTGGATGTGTGGCTCAACATGAAGAATGATAAACCTCTGACAACCCGCGAGCGGAGGCATCTAGAGAAAGTGGCCGTACAACAGACAAGAATTGCTCAGAGTCGTAACAAGGCAAGGTACGATAGACGGAACCAAACACAGAAATGGGATCCGTTCATGTCCGGACAGCTGGTAAAAGTAAGGAATCGTAACAGACCCGCAGTGGCCGGTCCGGGGGCTAGCAAGTTCCACAAACGATGGAGTGGACCCTACACCGTATTGGAGAGGAAGAATTCCAGTTTCAAAATCGATCAAGGACCACGAGGCAAATGGGTGAACGGATGCGACTTGGCACCCTGGCACGTCCGGACCGAATGTTTCAAAGGAAGGGCGAGTGTAACAGGGAATGCTGGGGCCAGGGAACGGCGTAAACATCAAGGCGAACGAACGAACCAAACAAGGGCCACAGACAAGAGAACAGGTGGCGAATATGTCGGAGGCGTCCCGAAGCAGGCAAAAAGAAGCACACAGACGACCAGAGAGGAAGCAGCGGGACCTCCGGCAACCAGCAAGATAGCTCAGGTGAAGGGCTGCCGATCGAGCCGTCAACTGAGACAGTCGGACCAACCGAAGGGAAATGACGGGCAAGAGAAGCAAGCCATCGGCCACAGGCAAATGGACAGAATGCAGCCGAAGCGCTCAAGCAGCGACAATAGAAATCTTGGTGCCGCGCAGTCTGGAAAAAAGCCTATATAAGCGACTGTATGTGTGCCATGACTGGACTTGTGTGACCGTGGGAATACAAGTATCCTGCCGTGCGTTGTCGTCCTTGTTACAATAGCACAATCCCCAAATTGGCTTCGGCTTTCGCTTTCGCTTTGAACGGTAACAACCAAATTCTCGCACACCGATCCAATCCTATGTTCCATCTTTTCTCTACTTATATGGGCCTAAGTAAAACCAAGGCATTCCCTTATGAACAATCCACACAGATTGCTCATACAATGCAATGGAGCAGTAGCAGTGTAGATTTGTATAATATGATTCTCCATGCAGCTTGAACACTGGACTGACCATTGCAAATTATGGAAGCACTGTACAGCTGTTTGATCCGCCAAGGGAATCATGAGCATTGCACATGGACAGAGCCCACACGGGGACACGAACAAGGGTTGGGGTGAACGATTGTCAGCCGAACACCCAAGCCACAATGCTATCCGATATGGGTCTCAACGCTTTGTTCAACATATACAATACATGATATAGCACAATCCCCAAATTGGCTTCGGCTTTCGCTTTCGCTTTGAACGGTAACAACCAAATTCTCGCACACCGATCCAATCCTATGTTCCACCACTTCTCTATTTATATGGGCCTAAGTAAAACGAAGGCATTCCCTTATGAACAATCCACACAGATTGCTCATACAATGCAATAGAGCAGTAGCAGAGTAGATTTCTATAATATGATTCTCCATGCAGCTTGAACACTGAACTGACCATTGAAAATTATGGAAGCACTGTACAGCTGTTTGATCCGCTAAGGGAATCATGAGCATTGCACATGGACAAAGCCCACACGGGGACACGAACAAGGGTTGGGGTGAACGATTGTCAGTCGAACACCCAAACCACAAGGCTATGCGATGTGGGTCTCATTGCTTTATTCAACATATACACTACATGATATGGAAGAATCCCCAAATTGGCTTCGGCTTTCGCTTTCGCTTTGAACGGTAACAACCAAATTCTCGCACACCGATCCAATCCTATGTTCCATCACTTCTCTATTTATGGGCCTAAGTAAAACCAAGGCATTCCCTTATGAACAATCCACACAGATTGCTCGTACAATGCAATAGAGCAGTAGCAGAGTAGATTTGTATAATATGATTCTCCATGCAGCTTGAACACTGGACTGACCATTGAAAATTATGGAAGCACTGTACAGCTGTTTGATCCGCCAAGGGAATCATGAGCATTGCACATGGACAGAGCCCACACGAGGACACGAACAAGGGTTGGGGTGAACGATTGTCAGTCGAACACCCAAACCACAAGGCTATACGATATGGGTCTGAACGCTTTGTTCAACATTCACACTACATGATATAGCACTATCCCAAAATTGGCTTCGGCTTTCGCTTTCGCTTTAAACGGTAACAACCAAATTCTCGCACAAAGATCCAATCCTATGTTCCATCAATTCTCTATTTATGGGCCTAAGTAAAACCAAGGCATTCCCTTATGAACAATCCCCACACAGATTGCTCATACAATGTAATAGAGCAGTAGCAGAGTAGATTTGTATAATATGATTCTCCATGCAGCTTGAACACTGAACTGACCATTGAAAATGATGGAAGCACTGTACAGCTGTTTGATCCGCTAAGGGATTCTTGAGCATTGCACATGGACAGAGACCACACGAGGACACGAACAAGGGTTGGGGTGAACGATTGTCAGTCGAACACCCAAACCACAAGGCTATCATATATGGGTCTGAAAGCTTTGTTCAACATATACAATACATGATATAGCACAATCCCCAAATTGGCTTCGGCTTTCGCTTTCGCTTTGAACGGTAACAACCAAATTCTCGCACACCGATCCAATCCTATGTTCCATCACTTCTCTATTTATGGGCCTAAGTAAAACCAAGGCATTCCCTTATGAACAATCCACACAGATTGCTCATACAATGCAATGGAGCAGTAGCAGAGTAGATTTGTATAATATGATTCTCCATGCAGCTTGAACACTGAACTGACCATTGAAAATGATGGAAGCACTGTACAGCTGTTTGATCCGCTAAGGGAATCATGAGCATTGCACATGGACAGAGCCCACACGGGGACACGAACAAGGGTTGGGGTAAACGATTGTCAGTCGAACACACAAACCACAAGGCTATCCGATATGGGTCTTAACGCTTTGTTCAACATATACACTACATGATATAGCACAATCCCCAAATTGGCTTCGGCTTTCGCTTTCGCTTTGAACGGTAACAACCAAATTCTCGCTCACCGATCCAATCCTATGTTCCATCTTTTCTCTATTTATGGGCCTAAGTAAAACCAAGGCATTCCCTGATGAACAATCCACACAGATTGCTCATACAATGCAATGGAGCAGTAGCAGAGTAGATTTGTATAATATGATTCTCCATGCAGCTTGAACACTGAACTGACCATTGAAAATTATGGAAGCACTGTACAGCTGTTTGATCCGCCAAGGGAATCATGAGCATTGCACATGGACAGAGCCCACACGGGGACACGAACAAGGGTTGGGGTGAACAATTGTCAGTCGAACACCCAAACCACAAGGCTATGCGATATGGGTCTCATCGCTTTGTTCAACATATACACTACATGATATGGAAGAATCCCCAAATTGGCTTCGGCTTTCGCTTTCGCTTTGAACGGTAACAACCAAATTCTCGCACACCGATCCAATCCTATGTTCCATCACTTCTCTATTCATATGGGCCTAAGTAAAACCAAGGCATTCCCTTATGAACAATCCACACAGATTGCTCGTACAATGCAATAGAGCAGTAGCAGAGTAGATTTCTATAATATGATTCTCCATGCAGCTTGAACACTGAACTGACCATTGAAAATTATGGAAGCACTGTTCAGCTCTTTGACCTGCTAAGGGAATCATGAGCATTGCACATGGACAGAGCCCACACGGGGACACGAACAAGGGTTGGGGTGAACGATTGTCAGTCGAACACCCAAACCACAAGGCTATACGATATGGGTCTGAACGCTTTGTTCAACATTCACACTACATGATATAGCACTATCCCAAAATTGGCTTCGGCTTTCGCTTTCGCTTTGAACGGTAACAACCAAATTCTCGCACAAAGATCCAATCCTATGTTCCATCAATTCTCTATTTATGGGCCTAAGTAAAACCAAGGCATTCCCTTATGAACAATCCCCACACAGATTGCTCATACAATGCAATAGAGCAGTAGCAGAGTAGATTTGTATAATATGATTCTCCATGCAGCTTGAACACTGAACTGACCATTGAAAATGATGGAAGCACTGTACAGCTGTTTGATCCGCTAAGGGATTCGTGAGCATTGCACATGGACAGAGACCACACGAGGACACGAACAAGGGTTGGGGTGAACGATTGTCAGTCGAACACCCAAACCACAGGGCTATCATATATGGGTCTGAAAGCTTTGTTCAACATATACAATACATGATATAGCACAATCCCCAAATTGGCTTCGGCTTTCGCTTTCGCTTTGAACGGTAACAACCAAATTCTCGCACACCGATCCAATCCTATGTTCCATCACTTCTCTATTTATGGGCCTAAGTAAAACCAAGGCATTCCCTTATGAACAATCCACACAGATTGCTCATACAATGCCATGGAGCAGTAGCAGAGTAGATTTGTATAATATGATTCTCCATGCAGCTTGAACACTGAACTGACCATTGAAAATGATGGAAGCACTGTACAGCTGTTTGATCCGCTAAGGGAATCATGAGCATTGCACATGGACAGAGCCCACACGGGGACACGAACAAGGGTTGGGGTGAACGAATGTCAGTCGAACACACAAACCACAAGGCTATCCGATATGGGTCTGAAGGCTTTGTTCAACATATACACTACATGATATAGCACAATCCCCAAATTGGCTTCGGCTTTCGCTTTCGCTTTGAACGGTAACAACCAAATTCTCGCTCACCGATCCAATCCTATGTTCCATCACTTCTCTATTTATGGGCCTAAGTAAAACCAAGGCATTCCCTGATGAACAATCCACACAGATTGCTCATACAATGCAATGGAGCAGTAGCAGAGTAGATTTGTATAATATGATTCTCCATGCAGCTTGAACACTGAACTGACCATTGAAAATGATGGAAGCACTGTACAGCTGTTTGATCCGCCAAGGGAATCATGAGCATTGCACATGGACAGAGCCCACACGGGGACACGAACAAGGGTTGGGGTGAACAATTGTCAGTCGAACACCCAAACCACAAGGCTATGCGATGTGGGTCTCATCGCTTTGTTCAACATATACAATACATGATATAGCACAGTCCCCAAATTGGCTTCGGCTTTCGCTTTCGCTTTGAACGGTAACAACCAAATTCTCGCACACCGATCCAATCCTATGTTCCATCACTTCTCTATTTATGGGCCTAAGTAAAACCAAGGCATTCCCTTATGAACAATCCACACACAGATTGCTCATACAATGCAATAGAGCAGTAGCAGAGTAGATTTGTATAATATGATTCTCCATGCAGCTTGAACACTGAACTGACCATTGAAAATGATGGAAGCACTGTACAGCTGTTTGATCCGCTAAGGGATTCGTGAGCATTGCACATGGACAGAGCCCACACGAGGACACGAACAAGGGTTGGGGTGAACGAATGTCAGTCGAACACCCAAACCACAAGGCTATGCGATATGGGTCTCATCGCTTTGTTCAACATATACAATACATGATATAGCACAGTCCCCAAATTGGCTTCGGCTTTCGCTTTCGCTTTGAACGGTAACAACCAAATTCTCGCACACCGATCCAATCCTATGTTGCATCACTTCTCTATCTATGGGCCTAAGTAAAACCAAGGCATTCCCTGATGAACAATCCACACAGATTGCTCATACAATGCAATGGAGCAGTAGCAGAGTAGATTTGTATAATATGATTCTCCATGCAGCTTGAACACTGAACTGACCATTGAAAATGATGGAAGCACTGTACAGCTGTTTGATCCGCTAAGGGAATCATGAGCATTGCACATGGACAGAGCCCACACGGGGACACGAACAAGGGTTGGGGTGAACGATTGTCAGTCGAACACCAAACCACGACGCTACGCGATATGAGTCTCAACGCTTTATTCAACATATGCAATACATGATATAGCACAATCCCCAAATTGGCTTCGGCTTTCGGTTTCGCTTTGAACGGTAACAACCAAATTCTCGCACACCGATCCAATCCTATGTTCCATCACTTCTCTATTTATATGGGCCTAAGTAAAACCAAGGCATTCCCTTATGAACAATCCACACAGATTGCTCATACAATGCAATAGAGCAGTAGCAGAGTAGATTTGTATAATATGATTCTCCATGCAGCTTGAACACTGAACTGACCATTGAAAATGATGGAAGCACTGTACAGCTGTTTGATCCGCTAAGGGAATCATGAGCATTGCACATGGACAGAGCCCACACGGGGACACGAACAAGGGTTGGGGTGAACGATTGTCAGTCGAACATCCAAACCACAAGGCTCTCATATATGGGTCTGAACGCTTTGTTCAACATATACACTACATGATATAGCACAATCCCCAAATTGGCTTCGGCTTTCGCTTTCGCTTTGAACGGTAACAACCAAATTCTCGCACACCGATCCAATCCTATGTTCCATCACTTCTCTATTTATGGGCCTAAGTAAAACCAAGGCATTCCCTTATGAACAATCCACACAGATTACTCATACAATGCAATAGAGCAGTAGCAGAGTAGATTTGTATAATATGATTCTCCATGCAGCTTGAACACTGAACTGACCATTGAAAATGATGGAAGCACTGTACAGCTGTTTGATCCACTAAGGGAATCATGAGCATTGCACATGGACAGAGCCCACACGGGGACACGAACAAGGGTTGGGGTGAACGATTGTCAGTCGAACACCCAAACCACAAGGCTATACGATATGGGTCTGAACGTTTGTTCAACATTTACACTACATGATATAGCACAATCCCCAAATTGGCTTCGGCTTTCGCTTTCGCTTTGAACGGTAACAACCAAATACTTGCACATAGATCCAATCCTATGTTCCATCACTTCTCTATTTATATGGGCCTAAGTAAAACAAAGGCATTCCCTTATGAACAATCCCCACACAGATTGCTCATACAATGCAATGGAGCAGTAGCAGAGTAGATTTGTATAATATGATTCTCCATGCAGCTTGAACACTGAACTGACCATTGAAAATGATGGAAGCACTGTACAGCTGTTTGATCCGCTAAGGGAATCATGTGCATTGCACATGGACAGAGCCCACACGGGGACACGAACAAGGGTTGGGGTGAACGATTGTCAGTCGAACAACCAAACCACAAGGCTATCCCATATGGGTCTTAACGCTTTGTTCAACATATACAATACATGATAAAGCACAATCCCAAAATTGGCTTCGGCTTTCGCTTTCGCTTTGAACGGTAACAACCAAATTCTCGCACACCGATCCAATCCTATGTTCCATCACTTCTCTATTTATGGGCCTAAGTAAAACCAAGGCATTCCCTTATGAACAATCCCCACACAGATTGCTCATACAATGCAATAGAGCAGTAGCAGAGTAGATTTGTATAATATGATTCTCCATGCAGCTTGAACACTGAACTGACCATTGAAAATGATGGAAGCACTGTACAGCTGTTTGATCCGCTAAGGGAATCATGAGCATTGCACATGGACAGAGCCCACACTGGGACACGAACAAGGGTTGGGGTGAACGATTGTCAGTCGAACACCCAAACCACAAGGCTATCCGATATGGGTCTGAACGCTTTGTTCAACATTTACTCTACATGATATAGCACAATCCTCAAATTGGCTTCGGCTTTCGCTTTCGCTTTGAACGGTAACAACCAAATACTTGCACATAGATCCAATCCTATGTTCCATCACTTCTCTATTTATATGCACCTAAGTAAAACAAAGTCATTCCCTTATGAACAATCCACACACAGATTGCTCATACAATGCAATGGAGCAGTAGCAGAGTAGATTTGTATAATATGATTCTCCATGCAGCTTGAACACTGAACTGACCATTGAAAATTATGGAAGCACTGTACAGCTGTTTGATCCGCTAAGGGATTCGTGAGCATTGCACAGGGACAGAGCCCACACGAGGACACGAACAAGGGTTGGGGTTACCGATTGTCAGTCGAACACCCAAACCACAAGGCTATACCATATGGGTCTCAAAGCTTTGTTCAACATTTACAATACATGATATAGCACAAACCCCAAATTGGCTTCGGCTTTCGGTTTCGCTTTGAACGGTAACAACCAAATTCTCGCACACCGATCCAATCCTATGTTCCATCTTTTCTCTATTTATATGGGCCTAAGTAAAACCAAGGCATTCCCTTATGAACAATCCACACAGATTGCTCATACAATGCAATAGAGCAGTAGCAGAGTAGATTTGTATAATATGATTCTCCATGCAGCTTGAACACTGAACTGACCATTGAAAATGATGGAAGCACTGTACAGCTGTTTGATCCGCTAAGGGAATCATGAGCATTGCACATGGACAGAGCCCACACGGGGACACGAACAAGGGTTGGGGTGAACGATTGTCAGTCGAACACCCAAACCACAAGGCTATGCGATATGGGTCTGAACGCTTTGTTCAACGTAAACACTACGTGACATATGACAGTACAGAAAGTGGCTTCGGCTTTCGCTTTCGCTTTGAACGGTAACAACCAAATTCTCGCACACCGATCTAATCCTATGTTCCATCACTTCTCTATTCATATGGGCCTAAGTAAAACCAAAGCAGTCCCTTATGAACAATCCACACAGATTGCTCATACAATGCAATAGAGCAGTAGCAGAGTAGATTTGTATAATATGATTCTCCATGCAGCTTGAACACTGAACTGACCATTGAAAATGATGGAAGCACTGTACAGCTGTTTGATCCGCTAAGCGAATCATGAGCATTGCACATGGACAGAGCCCACACGGGGACACGAACAAGGGTTGGGGTGAACGATTGTCAGTCGAACACCCAAACCACAAGGCTATCCGATATGGGTCTCAACGCTTTGTTCAACATATACACAACATGATATAGCACAATCCCCAAATTGGCTTCGGTTTTCGCTTTCGCTTTCAACGCTAACAACGAAAATCTCGCACACCGATCCAATCCTATGTTCCATCACTTCTCTATATATGGTCCTAAGTAAAACCAAGGCATTCCCTTATGAACAATCCACACAGCTTGCTCATACAATGCAATAGAGCAGTAGCAGAATAGATTTGTATAATATGATTCTCCATGCAGCTTGAACACTGAACTGACCATTGAAAATGATGGAAGCACTGTACAGCTGTTTGATCCGCTAAGGGAATCATGAGCATTGCACATGGACAGAGCCCACACGGGGACACGAACAAGGGTTGGGGTGAACGATTGTCAGTCGAACACCCAAACCACAAGGCTATCCGATATGGGTCTTAACGCTTTATTCAACATATACAATACATGATATAGCACAATCCACAAATTGGCTTCGGCTTTCGCTGTCGCTTTGAAAGGCAAAAACCAAATTCTCGCACACCGATCCAATCCTATGTTCCATCACTTCTCTATTTATGGTCCTAAGTAAAACCAAGGCATTCCCTTATGAACAATCCACACAGATTGTTCATACAATGCAATGGAGCAGTAGCAGAGTAGATTTGTATAATATGATTCTCCATGCAGCTTGAACACTGAACTGACCATTGAAAATGATGGAAGCACTGTACAGCTGTTTGATCCGCTAAGGGAATCATGAGCATTGCACATGGACAGAGCCCACACGGGGACACGAACAAGGGTTGGGGTGAACGAATATCAGTCGAACACCCAAACCACAAGGCTATCCGATATGGGTCTGAACGCTTTGTTCAACATATACACTACGTGACATAGGACAGTACAGAAAGTGGCTTCGGCTTTCGCTTTCGCTTTGAACGGTAACAACCAAATTCTCGCACACCGATCTAATCCTATGTTCCATCACTTCTCTATATATGGGCCTAAGTAAAACCAAAGCAGTCCCTTATGAACAATCCACACAGCTTGCTCATACAATGCAATAGAGCAGTAGCAGAGTAGATTTGTATAATATGATTCTCCATGCAGCTTGAACACTGAACTGACCATTGAAAATTATGGAAGCACTGTACAGCTGTTTGATCCGCTAAGGGAATCATGAGCATTGCACATGGACAGAGCCCACACGGGGACACGAACAAGGGTTGGGGTGAACGATTGTCAGTCGAACACCCAAACCACAAGGCTATCCGATATGGGTCTTAACGCTTTATTCAACATATACACTACATGATATAGCACAATCCCCAAATTGGCTTCGGCTTTCGCTTTCGCTTTGAACGGTAACAACCAAATTCTCGCACACCGATCCAATCCTATGTTCTATCACTTCTCTATTTATGGGCCTAAGTAAAACCAAGGCATTCCCTTATGAACAATCCACACAGATTGCTCATACAATGCAATAGAGCAGTAGCAGAGTAGATTTGTATAATATGATTCTCCATGCAGCTTGAACACTGAACTGACCATTGAAAATGATGGAAGCACTGTACAGCTGTTTGATCCGCTAAGGGAATCATGAGCATTGCACATGGACAGAGCCCACACGGGGACACGAACAAGGGTTGGGGTGAACGAATGTCAGTCGAACACCCAAACCACAAGGCTATCCGATATGGGTCTGAACGCTTTGTTCAACATATACACTACGTGACAAAGGACAGTACAGAAAGTGGCTTCGGCTTTCGGTTTCGCTTTGAACGGTAACAACCAAATTCTCGCACACCGATCTAATCCTATGTTCCATCACTTCTCTATTTATGGGCCTAAGTAAAACCAAAGCAGTCCCTTATGAACAATCCACACAGATTGCTCATACAATGCAATAGAGCAGTAGCAGAGTAGATTTGTATAATATGATTCTCCATGCAGCTTGAACACTGAACTGACCATTGAAAATGATGGAAGCACTGTACAGCTGTTTGATCCGCTAAGGGAATCATGAGCATTGCACATGGACAGAGCCCACACGGGGACACGAACAAGGGTTGGGGTGAACGATTGTCAGTCGAACACCCAAACCACAAGGCTATCCGATATGGGTCTTAACGCTTTATTCAACATATACACTACATGATATAGCACAATCCCCAAATTGGCTTCGGCTTTCGCTTTCGCTTTGAACGGTAACAACCAAATTCTCGCACACCGATCCAATCCTATGTTCTATCACTTCTCTATTTATGGGCCTAAGTAAAACCAAGGCATTCCCTTATGAACAATCCACACAGATTACTCATACAATGCAATAGAGCAGTAGCAGAGTAGATTTGTATAATATGATTCTCCATGCAGCTTGAACACTGAACTGACCATTGAAAATTATGGAAGCACTGTACAGCTGTTTGATCCGCTAAGGGATTCGTGAGCATTGCACAGGGACAGAGCCCACACGAGGACACGAACAAGGGTTGGGGTTACCGATTGTCAGTCGAACACCCAAACCACAAGGCTATCCCATATGGGTCTCAACGCTTTGTTCAACATTTACAATACATGATATAGCACAAACCCCAAATTGGCTTCGGCTTTCGGTTTCGCTTTGAACGGTAACAACCAAATTCTCGCACACCGATCCAATCCTATGTTCCATCACTTCTCTATTTATGGGCCTAAGTAAAACCAAGGCATTCCCTTATGAACAATCCACACAGATTACTCATACAATGCAATAGAGCAGTAGCAGAGTAGATTTGTATAATATGATTCTCCATGCAGCTTGAACACTGAACTGACCATTGAAAATGATGGAAGCACTGTACAGCTGTTTGATCCGCTAAGGGAATCATGAGCATTGCACATGGACAGAGCCCACACGGGGACACGAACAAGGGTTGGGGTGAACGATTGTCAGTCGAACACCCAAACCACAAGGCTATGCGATATGGGTCTGAACGCTTTGTTCAACGTAAACACTACGTGACATATGACAGTACAGAAAGTGGCTTCGGCTTTCGCTTTCGCTTTGAACGGTAACAACCAAATTCTCGCACACCGATCTAATCCTATGTTCCATCACTTCTCTATTCATATGGGCCTAAGTAAAACCAAAGCAGTCCCTTATGAACAATCCACACAGATTGCTCATACAATGCAATAGAGCAGTAGCAGAGTAGATTTGTATAATATGATTCTCCATGCAGCTTGAACACTGAACTGACCATTGAAAATTATGGAAGCACTGTACAGCTGTTTGATCCGCTAAGGGAATCATGAGCATTGCACATGGACAGAGCCCACTCGGAGACACGAACAAGGGTTGGGGTGAACGATTGTCAGTCGAACACCCAAACCACAAGGCTATCCGATATGGGTCTGAAGGCTTTGTTCAACATATACAATACATGATATAGCACAATCCACAAATTGGCTTCGGCTTTCGCTTTCGCTTTGAACGGCAACAACCAAATTCTCGCACACCGATCCAATCCTATGTTCCATCTTTTCTCTATTTATATGGGCCTAAGTAAAACCAAGGCATTCGCTTATGAACAATCCACACAGATTGCTCATACAATGCAATAGAGCAGTAGCAGAGTAGATTTGTATAATATGATTCTCCATGCAGCTTGAACACTGAACTGACCATTGAAAATGATGGAAGCACTGTACAGCTGTTTGATCCGCTAAGCGAATCATGAGCATTGCACATGGACAGAGCCCACACGGGGACACGAACAAGGGTTGGGGTGAACGATTGTCAGTCGAACACCCAAACCACAAGGCTATCCGATATGGGTCTCAACGCTTTGTTCAACATATACACAACATGATATAGCACAATCCCCAAATTGGCTTCGGTTTTCGCTTTCGCTTTCAACGCTAACAACGAAAATCTCGCACACCGATCCAATCCTATGTTCCATCACTTCTCTATATATGGTCCTAAGTAAAACCAAGGCATTCCCTTATGAACAATCCACACAGCTTGCTCATACAATGCAATAGAGCAGTAGCAGAGTAGATTTGTATAATATGATTCTCCATGCAGCTTGAACACTGAACTGACCATTGAAAATGATGGAAGCACTGTACAGCTGTTTGATCCGCTAAGGGAATCATGAACATTGCACATGGACAGAGCCCACACGGGGACACGAACAAGGGTTGGGGTGAACGATTGTCAGTCGAACACCCAAACCACAAGGCTATCCGATATGGGTCTTAACGCTTTATTCAACATATACAATACATGATATAGCACAATCCACAAATTGGCTTCGGCTTTCGCTGTCGCTTTGAAAGGCAAAAACCAAATTCTCGCACACCGATCCAATCCTATGTTCCATCACTTCTCTATTTATAAGTGGCTAAGTAAAACCAAGGCATTCCCTTATGAACAATCCACACAGATTGCTCATACAATGCAATGGAGCAGTAGCAGAGTAGATTTGTATAATATGATTCTCCATGCAGCTTGAACACTGAACTGACCATTGAAAATGATGGAAGCACTGTACAGCTGTTTGATCCGCTAAGGGAATCATGAGCATTGCACATGGACAGAGCCCACACGGGGACACGAACAAGGGTTGAGGTGAACGATTGTCAGTCAAACACCCAAACCACAAGGCTATCCGATATGGGTCTTAACGCTTTATTCAACATATACAATACATGATATAGCACAATCCCCAAATTGGCTTCGGCTTTCGCTTTCGCTTTGAACGGTAACAACCAAATTATCGCTCACCGATCCAATCCTATGTTCCATCTTTTCTCTATTTATATGGGCCTAAGTAAAACCAAGGCATTCCCTTATGAACAATCCACACAGATTACTCATACAATGCAATAGAGCAGTAGCAGAGTAGATTTGTATAATATGATTCTCCATGCAGCTTGAACACTGAACTGACCATTGAAAATGATGGAAGCACTGTACAGCTGTTTGATCCACTAAGGGAATCATGAGCATTGCACATGGACAGAGCCCACACGGGGACACGAACAAGGGTTGGGGTGAACGAATATCAGTCGAACACCCAAACCACAAGGCTATCCGATATGGGTCTGAACGCTTTGTTCAACATATACACTACGTGACATAGGACAGTACAGAAAGTGGCTTCGGCTTTCGCTTTCGCTTTGAACGGTAACAACCAAATTCTCGCACACCGATCTAATCCTATGTTCCATCACTTCTCTATTTATGGGCCTAAGTAAAACCAAAGCAGTCCCTTATGAACAATCCACACAGCTTGCTCATACAATGCAATAGAGCAGTAGCAGAGTAGATTTGTATAATATGATTCTCCATGCAGCTTGAACACTGAACTGACCATTGAAAATGATGGAAGCACTGTACAGCTGTTTGATCCGCTAAGGGAATCATGAGCATTGCACATGGACAGAGCCCACTCGGAGACACGAACAAGGGTTGGGGTGAACGATTGTCAGTCGAACACCCAAACCACAAGGCTATCCGATATGGGTCTGAAGGCTTTGTTCAACATATACAATACATGATATAGCACAATCCACAAATTGGCTTCGGCTTTCGCTTTCGCTTTGAACGGCAACAACCAAATTCTCGCACACCGATCCAATCCTATGTTCTATCACTTCTCTATTTATGGGCCTAAGTAAAACCAAGGCATTCCCTTATGAACAATCCACACAGATTGCTCATACAATGCAATAGAGCAGTAGCAGAGTAGATTTGTATAATATGATTCTCCATGCAGCTTGAACACTGAACTGACCATTGAAAATGATGGAAGCACTGTACAGCTGTTTGATCCGCTAAGCGAATCATGAGCATTGCACATGGACAGAGCCCACACGGGGACACGAACAAGGGTTGGGGTGAACGATTGTCAGTCGAACACCCAAACCACAAGGCTATCCGATATGGGTCTCAACGCTTTGTTCAACATATACACAACATGATATAGCACAATCCCCAAATTGGCTTCGGTTTTCGCTTTCGCTTTCAACGCTAACAACGAAAATCTCGCACACCGATCCAATCCTATGTTCCATCACTTCTCTATATATGGTCCTAAGTAAAACCAAGGCATTCCCTTATGAACAATCCACACAGCTTGCTCATACAATGCAATAGAGCAGTAGCAGAGTAGATTTGTATAATATGATTCTCCATGCAGCTTGAACACTGAACTGACCATTGAAAATGATGGAAGCACTGTACAGCTGTTTGATCCGCTAAGGGAATCATGAACATTGCACATGGACAGAGCCCACACGGGGACACGAACAAGGGTTGGGGTGAACGATTGTCAGTCGAACACCCAAACCACAAGGCTATCCGATATGGGTCTTAACGCTTTATTCAACATATACAATACATGATATAGCACAATCCACAAATTGGCTTCGGCTTTCGCTGTCGCTTTGAAAGGCAAAAACCAAATTCTCGCACACCGATCCAATCCTATGTTCCATCACTTCTCTATTTATGGTCCTAAGTAAAACCAAGGCATTCCCTTATGAACAATCCACACAGATTGCTCATACAATGCAATGGAGCAGTAGCAGAGTAGATTTGTATAATATGATTCTCCATGCAGCTTGAACACTGAACTGACCATTGAAAATGATGGAAGCACTGTACAGCTGTTTGATCCGCTAAGGGAATCATGAGCATTGCACATGGACAGAGCCCACACGGGGACACGAACAAGGGTTGAGGTGAACGATTGTCAGTCAAACACCCAAACCACAAGGCTATCCGATATGGGTCTTAACGCTTTATTCAACATATACAATACATGATATAGCACAATCCCCAAATTGGCTTCGGCTTTCGCTTTCGCTTTGAACGGTAACAACCAAATTATCGCTCACCGATCCAATCCTATGTTCCATCTTTTCTCTATTTATATGGGCCTAAGTAAAACCAAGGCATTCCCTTATGAACAATCCACACAGATTACTCATACAATGCAATAGAGCAGTAGCAGAGTAGATTTGTATAATATGATTCTCCATGCAGCTTGAACACTGAACTGACCATTGAAAATGATGGAAGCACTGTACAGCTGTTTGATCCGCTAAGGGAATCATGAGCATTGCACATGGACAGAGCCCACACGGGGACACGAACAAGGGTTGGGGTGAACGAATATCAGTCGAACACCCAAACCACAAGGCTATCCGATATGGGTCTGAACGCTTTGTTCAACATATACACTACGTGACATAGGACAGTACAGAAAGTGGCTTCGGCTTTCGCTTTCGCTTTGAACGGTAACAACCAAATTCTCGCACACCGATCTAATCCTATGTTCCATCACTTCTCTATATATGGGCCTAAGTAAAACCAAAGCAGTCCCTTATGAACAATCCACACAGCTTGCTCATACAATGCAATAGAGCAGTAGCAGAGTAGATTTGTATAATATGATTCTCCATGCAGCTTGAACACTGAACTGACCATTGAAAATGATGGAAGCACTGTACAGCTGTTTGATCCGCTAAGGGAATCATGAGCATTGCACATGGACAGAGCCCACACGGGGACACGAACAAGGGTTGGGGTGAACGAATGTCAGTCGAACACCCAAACCACAAGGCTATCCGATATGGGTCTGAACGCTTTGTTCAACATATACACTACGTGACAAAGGACAGTACAGAAAGTGGCTTCGGCTTTCGGTTTCGCTTTGAACGGTAACAACCAAATTCTCGCACACCGATCTAATCCTATGTTCCATCACTTCTCTATTTATGGGCCTAAGTAAAACCAAAGCAGTCCCTTATGAACAATCCACACAGATTGCTCATACAATGCAATAGAGCAGTAGCAGAGTAGATTTGTATAATATGATTCTCCATGCAGCTTGAACACTGAACTGACCATTGAAAATTATGGAAGCACTGTACAGCTGTTTGATCCGCTAAGGGAATCATGAGCATTGCACATGGACAGAGCCCACACGGGGACACGAACAAGGGTTGGGGTGAACGATTGTCAGTCGAACACCCAAACCACAAGGCTATCCGATATGGGTCTTAACGCTTTATTCAACATATACACTACATGATATAGCACAATCCCCAAATTGGCTTCGGCTTTCGCTTTCGCTTTGAACGGTAACAACCAAATTCTCGCACACCGATCCAATCCTATGTTCTATCACTTCTCTATTTATGGGCCTAAGTAAAACCAAGGCATTCCCTTATGAACAATCCACACAGATTACTCATACAATGCAATAGAGCAGTAGCAGAGTAGATTTGTATAATATGATTCTCCATGCAGCTTGAACACTGAACTGACCATTGAAAATGATGGAAGCACTGTACAGCTGTTTGATCCGCTAAGGGAATCATGAGCATTGCACATGGACAGAGCCCACACGGGGACACGAACAAGGGTTGGGGTGAACGAATGTCAGTCGAACACCCAAACCACAAGGCTATCCGATATGGGTCTGAACGCTTTGTTCAACATATACACTACGTGACATAGGACAGTACAGAAAGTGGCTTCGGCTTTCGGTTTCGCTTTGAACGGTAACAACCAAATTCTCGCACACCGATCTAATCCTATGTTCCATCACTTCTCTATTTATGGGCCTAAGTAAAACCAAAGCAATCCCTTATGAACAATCCACACAGATTGCTCATACAATGCAATAGAGCAGTAGCAGAGTAGATTTGTATAATATGATTCTCCATGCAGCTTGAACACTGAACTGACCATTGAAAATGATGGAAGCACTGTACAGCTGTTTGATCCGCTAAGGGAATCATGAGCATTGCACATGGACAGAGCCCACACGGGGACACGAACAAGGTTTGGGGTGAACGATTGTCAGTCGAACACCCAAACCACAAGGCTATCCCATATGGGTCTGAACGCTTTGTTCAACATATACACTACATGATATAGCACAATCCACAAATTGGCTTCGGCTTTCGCTTTCGCTTTGAACGGCAACAACCAAATTCTCGCACACCGATCCAATCCTATGTTCCATCACTTCTCTATTTATGGGCCCAAGTAAAACCAAGGCATTCCCTTATGAACAATCCACACAGATTGCTCATACAATGCAATAGAGCAGTAGCAGAGTAGATTTGTATAATATGATTCTCCATGCAGCTTGAACACTGAACTGACCATTGAAAATGATGGAAGCACTGTACAGCTGTTTGATCCGCTAAGGGAATCATGAGCATTGCACATGGACAGAGCCCACACGAGGACACGAACAAGGGTTGGGGTGAACGATTGTCAGTCGAACACCCAAACCACAAGGCTATCCGATATGGGTCTTAACGCTTTATTCAACATATACACTACATGATATAGCACAATCCCCAAATTGGCTTCGGCTTTCGCTTTCGCTTTGAACGGTAACAACCAAATTCTCGCACACCGATCCAATCCTATGTTCCATCACTTCTCTATTTATGGGCCTAAGTAAAATCAAGGCATTCCCTTATGAACAATCCACACAGATTACTCATACAATGCAATAGAGCAGTAGCAGAGTAGATTTGTATAATATGATTCTCCATGCAGCTTCAACACTGAACTGACCATTGAAAATGATGGAAGCACTGTACAGCTGTTTGATCCGCTAAGGGAATCATGAACATTGCACATGGACAGAGCCCACACGGGGACACGAACAAGGGTTGGGGTGAACGATTGTCAGTCGAACACCCAAACCACAAGGCTATCCGATATGGGTCTTAACGCTTTATTCAACATATACAATACATGATATAGCACAATCCACAAATTGGCTTCGGCTTTCGCTGTCGCTTTGAAAGGCAAAAACCAAATTCTCGCACACCGATCCAATCCTATGTTCCATCACTTCTCTATTTATGGTCCTAAGTAAAACCAAGGCATTCCCTTATGAACAATCCACACAGATTGCTCATACAATGCAATGGAGCAGTAGCAGAGTAGATTTGTATAATATGATTCTCCATGCAGCTTGAACACTGAACTGACCATTGAAAATGATGGAAGCACTGTACAGCTGTTTGATCCGCTAAGGGAATCATGAGCATTGCACATGGACAGAGCCCACACGGGGACACGAACAAGGGTTGGGGTGAACGATTGTCAGTCAAACACCCAAACCACAAGGCTATCCGATATGGGTCTTAACGCTTTATTCAACATATACACTACATGATATAGCACAATCCCCAAATTGGCTTCGGCTTTCGCTTTCGCTTTGAACGGTAACAACCAAATTCTCGCACACCGATCCAATCCTATGTTCCATCACTTCTCTATTTATGGGCCTAAGTAAAATCAAGGCATTCCCTTATGAACAATCCACACAGATTACTCATACAATGCAATAGAGCAGTAGCAGAGTAGATTTGTATAATATGATTCTCCATGCAGCTTGAACACTGAACTGACCATTGAAAATGATGGAAGCACTGTACAGCTGTTTGATCCGCTAAGGGAATCATGAGCATTGCACATGGACAGAGCCCACACGGGGACACGAACAAGGGTTGGGGTGAACGAATATCAGTCGAACACCCAAACCACAAGGCTATCCGATATGGGTCTGAACGCTTTGTTCAACATATACACTACGTGACATAGGACAGTACAGAAAGTGGCTTCGGCTTTCGCTTTCGCTTTGAACGGTAACAACCAAATTCTCGCACACCGATCTAATCCTATGTTCCATCACTTCTCTATATATGGGCCTAAGTAAAACCAAAGCAGTCCCTTATGAACAATCCACACAGCTTGCTCATACAATGCAATAGAGCAGTAGCAGAGTAGATTTGTATAATATGATTCTCCATGCAGCTTGAACACTGAACTGACCATTGAAAATTATGGAAGCACTGTACAGCTGTTTGATCCGCTAAGGGAATCATGAGCATTGCACATGGACAGAGCCCACACGGGGACACGAACAAGGGTTGGGGTGAACGATTGTCAGTCGAACACCCAAACCACAAGGCTATCCCATATGGGTCTCAACGCTTTATTCAACATATACACTACATGATATAGCACAATCCCCAAATTGGCTTTGGCTTTCGCTTTCGCTTTGAACGGTAACAACCAAATTCTCGCACACCGATCCAATCCTATGTTCTATCACTTCTCTATTTATGGGCCTAAGTAAAACCAAGGCATTCCCTTATGAACAATCCACACAGATTGCTCATACAATGCAATTGAGCAGTAGCAGAGTAGATTTGTATAATATGATTCTCCATGCAGCTTGAACACTGAACTGACCATTGAAAATGATGGAAGCACTGTACAGCTGTTTGATCCGCTAAGGGAATCATGAGCATTGCACATGGACAGAGCCCACACGGGGACACGAACAAGGGTTGGGGTGAACGAATGTCAGTCGAACACCCAAACCACAAGGCTATCCGATATGGGTCTGAACGCTTTGTTCAACATATACACTACGTGACATAGGACAGTACAGAAAGTGGCTTCGGCTTTCGGTTTCGCTTTGAACGGTAACAACCAAATTCTCGCACACCGATCTAATCCTATGTTCCATCACTTCTCTATTTATGGGCCTAAGTAAAACCAAAGCAGTCCCTTATGAACAATCCACACAGCTTGCTCATACAATGCAATAGAGCAGTAGCAGAGTAGATTTGTATAATATGATTCTCCATGCAGCTTGAACACTGAACTGACCATTGAAAATTATGGAAGCACTGTACAGCTGTTTGATCCGCTAAGGGAATCATGAGCATTGCACATGGACAGAGCCCACACGGGGACACGAACAAGGGTTGGGGTGAACGAATGTCAGTCGAACACCCAAACCACAAGGCTATCCGATATGGGTCTTAACGCTTTATTCAACCTATACACTACATGATATAGCACAATCCCCAAATTGGCTTCGGCTTTCGCTTTCGCTTTGAACGGTAACAACCAAATTCTCGCACACCGATCCAATCCTATGTTCTATCACTTCTCTATTTATGGGCCTAAGTAAAACCAAGGCATTCCCTTATGAACAATCCACACAGATTACTCATACAATGCAATAGAGCAGTAGCAGAGTAGATTTGTATAATATGATTCTCCATGCAGCTTGAACACTGAACTGACCATTGAAAATTATGGAAGCACTGTACAGCTGTTTGATCCGCTAAGGGAATCATGAGCATTGCACATGGACAGAGCCCACACGGGGACACGAACAAGGGTTGGGGTGAACGAATGTCAGTCGAACACCCAAACCACAAGGCTATCCGATATGGGTCTGAACGCTTTGTTCAACATATACACTACGTGACATAGGACAGTACAGAAAGTGGCTTCGGCTTTCGGTTTCGCTTTGAACGGTAACAACCAAATTCTCGCACACTGATCTAATCCTATGTTCCATCACTTCTCTATTTATGGGCCTAAATAAAACCAAAGCAATCCCTTATGAACAATCCACACAGATTGCTCATACAATGCAATAGAGCAGTAGCAGAGTAGATTTGTATAATATGATTCTCCATGCAGCTTGAACACTGAACTGACCATTGAAAATGATGGAAGCACTGTACAGCTGTTTGATCCGCTAAGGGAATCATGAGCATTGCACATGGACAGAGCCCACACGGGGACACGAACAAGGTTTGGGGTGAACGATTGTCAGTCGAACACCCAAACCAAAAGGCTATCCGATATGGGTCTGAACGCTTTGTTCAACATATACACTACATGATATAGCACAATCCACAAATTGGCTTCGGCTTTCGCTTTCGCTTTGAACGGCAACAACCAAATTCTCGCACACAGATCCAATCCTATGTTCCATCACTTCTCTATTTATGGGCCCAAGTAAAACCAAGGCATTCCCTTATGAACAATCCACACAGATTGCTCATACAATGCAATGGAGCAGTAGCAGAGTAGATTTGTATAATATGATTCTCCATGCAGCTTGAACACTGAACTGACCATTGAAAATGATGGAAGCACTGTACAGCTGTTTGATCCGCTAAGGGAATCATGAGCATTGCACATGGACAGAGCCCACACGAGGACACGAACAAGGGTTGGGGTGAACGATTGTCAGTCGAACACCCAAACCACAAGGCTATGCGATATGGGTCTCATCGCTTTGTTCAACATATACACTACATGATATAGCACAATCCCCAAATTGGCTTCGGCTTTCGCTTTCGCTTTGAACGGTAACAACCAAATTCTCGCACACCGATCCAATCCTATGTTCCATCACTTCTCTATTTATGGGCCTAAGTAAAATCAAGGCATTCCCTTATGAACAATCCACACAGATTACTCATACAATGCAATAGAGCAGTAGCAGAGTAGATTTGTATAATATGATTCTCCATGCAGCTTGAACACTGAACTGACCATTGAAAATGATGGAAGCACTGTACAGCTGTTTGATCCGCTAAGGGAATCATGAGCATTGCACATGGACAGAGCCCACACGGGGACACGAACAAGGGTTGGGGTGAACGATTGTCAGTCGAACACCCAAACCACAAGGCTATGCGATATGGGTCTGAACGCTTTGTTCAACGTAAACACTACGTGACATATGACAGTACAGAAAGTGGCTTCGGCTTTCGCTTTCGCTTTGAACGGTAACAACCAAATTCTCGCACACCGATCTAATCCTATGTTCCATCACTTCTCTATATATGGGCCTAAGTAATACCAAAGCAGTCCCTTATGAACAATCCACACAGCTTGCTCATACAATGCAATAGAGCAGTAGAAGAGTAGATTTGTATAATATGATTCTCCATGCAGCTTGAACACTGAACTGACCATTGAAAATGATGGAAGCACTGTACAGCTGTTTGATCCGCTAAGGGAATCATGAGCATTGCACATGGACAGAGCCCACACGGGGACACGAACAAGGGTTGGGGTGAACGATTGTCAGTCGAACACACAAACCACAAGGCTATCCCATATGGGTCTCATCGCTTTGTTCAACATATACAATACATGATATAGCACAATCCCCAAATTGGCTTCGGCTTTCGCTTTCGCTTTGAACGGTAACAACCAAATTCTCGCACACCGATCCAATCCTATGTTCCATCACTTCTCTATTTATGGGCCCAAGTAAAACCAATGCATTCCCTCATGAACAATCCACACAGATTGCTCATACAATGCAATGGAGCAGTAGCAGAGTAGATTTGTATAATATGATTCTCCATGCAGCTTGAACACCGAACTGACCATTGAAAATGATGGAAGCACTGTACAGCTGTTTGATCCGCTAAGGGAATCATGAGCATTGCACATGGACAGAGCCCACACGAGGACACGAACAAGGGTTGGGGTGAACGATTGTCAGTCGAACACCCAAACCACAAGGCTATCCCATATGGGTCTCAACGCTTTGTTCAACATATACAATACATGATATAGCACAATCCCCAAATTGGCTTCGGCTTTCGCTTTCGCTTTGAACGGTAACAACCAAATTCTCGCACACCGATCCAATCCTATGTTCCATCACTTCTCTATTTATGGGCCTTAGTAAAACCAAGGCATTCCCTTATGAACAATCCACACAGATTGCTCATACAATGCAATAGAGCAGTAGCAGAGTAGATTTGTATAATATGATTCTCCATGCAGCTTGAACACTGAACTGACCATTGAAAATGATGGAAGCACTGTACAGCTGTTTGATCCGCTAAGCGAATCATGAGCATTGCACATGGACAGAGCCCACACGGGGACACGAACAAGGGTTGGGGTGAACGATTGTCAGTCGAACACCCAAACCACAAGGCTATCCGATATGGGTCTTAACGCTTTATTCAACATATACAATACATGATATAGCACAATCCCCAAATTGGCTTCGGTTTTCGCTTTCGCTTTCAACGCTAACAACGAAAAGCTCGCACACCGATCCAATCCTATGTTCCATCACTTCTCTATATATGGTCCTAAGTAAAACCAAGGCATTCCCTTATGAACAATCCACACACAGATTACTCATACAATGCAATAGAGCAGTAGCAGAGTAGATTTGTATAATATGATTCTCCATGCAGCTTGAACACTGAACTGACCATTGAAAATTATGGAAGCACTGTACAGCTGTTTGATCCGCTAAGGGAATCATGAGCATTGCACATGGACAGAGCCCACACGGGGACACGAACAAGGGTTGGGGTGAACGAATGTCAGTCGAACACCCAAACCACAAGGCTATCCGATATGGGTCTGAACGCTTTGTTCAACATATACACTACATGATATAGCACAATCCACAAATTGGCTTCGGCTTTCGCTGTCGCTTTGAAAGGCAACAACCAAATTCTCGCACACCGATCCAATCCTATGTTCCATCACTTCTCTATTTATGGGCCTAAGTAAAACCAAGGCATTCCCTTATGAACAATCCACACAGATTGCTCATACAATGCAATAGAGCAGTAGCAGAGTAGATTTGTATAATATGATTCTCCATGCAGCTTGAACACTGAACTGACCATTGAAAATGATGGAAGCACTGTACAGCTGTTTGATCCGCTAAGCGAATCATGAGCATTGCACATGGACAGAGCCCACACGGGGACACGAACAAGGGTTGGGGTGAACGAATGTCAGTCGAACACCCAAACCACAAGGCTATCCGATATGGGTCTGAACGCTTTGTTCAACATATACACTACATGATAAAGCACAATCCACAAATTGGCTTCGGCTTTCGCTGTCGCTTTGAAAGGCAACAACCAAATTCTCGCACACCGATCCAATCCTATGTTCCATCACTTCTCTATTTATGGGCCCATGTAAAACCAAGGCATTCCCTTATGAACAATCCACACAGATTGCTCATACAATGCAATGGAGCAGTAGCAGAGTAGATTTGTATAATATGATTCTCCATGCAGCTTGAACACTGAACTGACCATTGAAAATGATGGAAGCACTGTACAGCTGTTTGATCCGCTAAGCGAATCATGAGCATTGCACATGGACAGAGCCCACACGGGGACACGAACAAGGGTTGGGGTGAACGATTGTCAGTCGAACACCCAAACCACAACGCTATCCGATATGGGTCTTAACGCTTTATTCAACATATACACTACATGATATAGCACAATCCCCAAATTGGCTTCGGTTTTCGCTTTCGCTTTCAACGCTAACAACGAAAATCTTGCACACGGATCCAATCCTATGTTCCATCACTTCTCTATATATGGTCCTAAGTAAAACCAAGGCATTCCCTTATGAACAATCCACACAGCTTGCTCATACAATGCAATAGAGCAGTAGAAGAGTAGATTTGTATAATATGATTCTCCATGCAGCTTGAACAGTGAACTGACCATTGAAAATGATGGAAGCACTGTACAGCTGTTTGATCCGCTAAGGGAATCATGAGCATTGCACATGGACAGAGCCCACACGGGGACACGAACAAGGGTTGGGGTGAACGAATGTCAGTCGAACACCCAAACCACAAGGCTATCCGATATGGGTCTGAACGCTTTGTTCAACATATACACTACATGATATAGCACAATCCACAAATTGGCTTCGGCTTTCGCTGTCGCTTTGAAAGGCAACAACCAAATTCTCGCACACCGATCCAATCCTATGTTCCATCACTTCTCTATTTATATGGGCCTAAGTAAAACCAAGGCATTCCCTTATGAACAATCCACACAGATTGCTCATACAATGCAATAGAGCAGTAGCAGAGTAGATTTGTATAATATGATTCTCCATGCAGCTTGAACACTGAACTGACCATTGAAAATGATGGAAGCACTGTACAGCTGTTTGATCCGCTAAGGGAATCATGAGCATTGCACATGGACAGAGCCCACACTGGGACACGAACAAGGGTTGGGGTGAACGATTGTCAGTCGAACACCCAAACCACAAGGCTATCCGATATGGGTCTTAACGCTTTATTCAACATATACAATACATGATATAGCACAATCCACAAATTGGCTTCGGTTTTCGCTTTCGCTTTCAACGCTAACAACGAAAATCTCGCACACCGATCCAATCCTATGTTCCATCACTTCTCTATATATGGTCCTAAGTAAAACCAAGGCATTCCCTTATGACAAACCACACAGATTGCTCATACAATGCAATGGAGCAGTAGCAGAGTAGATTTGTATAATATGATTCTCCATGCAGCTTGAACACTGAACTGACCATTGAAAATGATGGAAGCACTGTACAGCTGTTTGATCCGCTAAGGGAATCATGAGCATTGCACATGGACAGAGCCCACACGGGGAAACGAACAAGGGTTGGGGTGAACGATTGTCAGTCGAACACCCAAACCACAAGGCTATCCGATATGGGTCTCAACGCTTTGTTCAACATATACACTACATGATATAGCACAATCCACAAATTGGCTTCGGCTTTCGCTGTCGCTTTGAAAGGCAACAACCAAATTCTCGCACACGGATCCAATCCTATGTTCCATCACTTCTCTATATATGGTCCTAAGTAAAACCAAGGCATTCCCTTATGAACAATCCACACAGCTTGCTCATACAATGCAATAGAGCAGTAGAAGAGTAGATTTGTATAATATGATTCTCCATGCAGCTTGAACAGTGAACTGACCATTGAAAATGATGGAAGCACTGTACAGCTGTTTGATCCGCTAAGGGAATCATGAGCATTGCACATGGACAGAGCCCACACGGGGACACGAACAAGGGTTGGGGTGAACGAATGTCAGTCGAACACCCAAACCACAAGGCTATCCGATATGGGTCTGAACGCTTTGTTCAACATATACACTACATGATATAGCACAATCCACAAATTGGCTTCGGCTTTCGCTGTCGCTTTGAAAGGCAACAACCAAATTCTCGCACACCGATCCAATCCTATGTTCCATCACTTCTCTATTTATATGGGCCTAAGTAAAACCAAGGCATTCCCTTATGAACAATCCACACAGATTGCTCATACAATGCAATAGAGCAGTAGCAGAGTAGATTTGTATAATATGATTCTCCATGCAGCTTGAACACTGAACTGACCATTGAAAATGATGGAAGCACTGTACAGCTGTTTGATCCGCTAAGGGAATCATGAGCATTGCACATGGACAGAGCCCACACTGGGACACGAACAAGGGTTGGGGTGAACGATTGTCAGTCGAACACCCAAACCACAAGGCTATCCGATATGGGTCTTAACGCTTTATTCAACATATACAATACATGTTATAGCACAATCCACAAATTGGCTTCGGTTTTCGCTTTCGCTTTCAACGCTAACAACGAAAATCTCGCACACCGATCCAATCCTATGTTCCATCACTTCTCTATTCATATGGGCCTAAGTAAAACCAAGGCATTCCCTTATGACAAACCACACAGATTGCTCATACAATGCAATGGAGCAGTAGCAGAGTAGATTTGTATAATATGATTCTCCATGCAGCTTGAACACTGAACTGACCATTGAAAATGATGGAAGCACTGTACAGCTGTTTGATCCGCTAAGGGAATCATGAGCATTGCACATGGACAGAGCCCACACGGGGACACGAACAAGGGTTGGGGTGAACGATTGTCAGTCGAACACCCAAACCACAAGGCTATCCGATATGGGTCTCAACGCTTTGTTCAACATATACACTACATGATATAGCACAATCCACAAATTGGCTTCGGCTTTCGCTGTCGCTTTGAAAGGCAACAACCAAATTCTCGCACACCGATCCAATCCTATGTTCCATCACTTCTCTATTTATGGGCCTAAGTAAAACCAAGGCATTCCTTATGAACAATCCACACAGATTGCTCATACAATGCAATGGAGCAGTAGCAGAGTAGATTTGTATAATATGATTCTCCATGCAGCTTGAACACTGAACTGACCATTGAAAATGATGGAAGCACTGTACAGCTGTTTGATCCGCTAAGGGAATCATGAGCATTGCACATGGACAGAGCCCACACGAGGACACGAACAAGGGTTGGGGTGAACGATTGTCAGTCGAACACCCAAACCACAAGGCTATCCGATATGGGTCTTAACGCTTTATTCAACATATACACTACATGATATAGCACAATCCCCAAATTGGCTTCGGCTTTCGCTTTCGCTTTGAACGGTAACAACCAAATTCTCGCACACCGATCCAATCCTATGTTCCATCACTTCTCTATTTATGGGCCTAAGTAAAACCAAGGCATTCCCTTATGAACAATCCACACACAGATTACTCATACAATGCAATAGAGCAGTAGCAGAGTAGATTTGTATAATATGATTCTCCATGCATTTTGAACACTGAACTGACCATTGAAAATGATGGAAGCACTGTACAGCTGTTTGATCCGCTAAGGGAATCATGAGCATTGCACATGGACAGAGCCCACACGGGGACACGAACAAGGGTTGGGGTGAACGATTGTCAGTCGAACACCCAAACCACAAGGCTATGCGATATGGGTCTGAACGCTTTGTTCAACATATACACTACGTGACATAGGACAGTACAGAAAGTGGCTTCGGCTTTCGCTTTCGCTTTGAACGGTAACTACCGAATTCTCGCACACCGATCCAATCCTATGTTCCATCACTTCTCTATTTATATGGGCCTAAGTAAAACCAAGGCATTCCCTTATGAACAATCCACACAGATTGCTCATACAATGCAATTGAGCAGTAGCAGAGTAGATTTGTATAATATGATTCTCCATGCAGCTTGAACACTGAACTGACCATTGAAAATGATGGAAGCACTGTACAGCTGTTTGATCCGCTAAGGGAATCATGAGCATTGCACATGAACAGAGCACACACGGGGACACGAACAAGGGTTGGGGTGAACGATTGTCAGTCGAACACCCAAACCACAAGGCTATCCCATATGGGCCTCAAAGTTTTGTTCAACATATGCAATTCTGGGAATAACACAATCCCCAAATTGGCTTCGGTTTCGCTTTCGCTTTGAACGGTAACAACCAAATTCTCGCACACCGATCCAATCCTATGTTCCATCACTTCTCTATTTATATGGGCCTAAGTAAAACCAAGGCATTCCCTTATGAACAATCCACACAGATTGCTCATACAATGCAATGGAGCAGTAGCAGAGTAGATTTGTATAATATGATTCTCCATGAAGCTTGAACACTGAACTGACCATTGAAAATGATGGAAGCACTGTACAGCTGTTTGATCCGCTAAGGGAATCATGAGCATTGCACATGGACAGAGCCCACACGGGAACACGAACAAGGGTTGGGGTGAACGATTGTCAGTCGAACACCCAAACCACAACGCTATCCGATATGGGTCTGAAGGCTTTATTCAACATATACACTACATGATATAGCACAATCCCCAAATTGGCTTCGGCTTTCGCTTTCGCTTTGAACGGTAACAACCAAATTCTCGCACACCGATCCAATCCTATGTTCCATCACTTCTCTATTTATGGGCCTAAGTAAAACCAAGGCATTCCCCTATGAACAATCCACGCAGATTGCTCATACAATGCAATGGAGCAGTAGCAGAGTTGATTTGTATAATATGATTCTCCATGCAGCTTGAACACTGAACTGACCATTGAAAATTATGGAAGCACTGTACAGCTGTTTGATCCGCTAAGGGAATCATGAGCATTGCACATGGATAGAGCCCACACGGGGACACGAACAAGGGTTGGGGTGAACGATTGTCAGTCGAACACCCAAACCACAATGCTATCCCATTTTTGTCATAAAGCTTTGTTCAAAATATACAATACATGATATAGCACAATCCCCAAATTGGCTTCGGCTTTCGCTTTCGCTTTGAACGGCAACAACCAAATTCTCGCACACCGATCCAATCCTATGTTCCATCACTTCTCTATTTATGGGCCTCAGTAGAACCAAGGCATTCCCTTATGAACAATCCACACAGATTGCTCATACAATGCAATAGAGCAGTAGCAGAGTTGATTTGTATAATATGATTCTCCATGCAGCTTGAACACTGAACTGACCATTGAAAATGATGGAAGCACTGTACAGCTGTTTGATCCGCTAAGGGAATCATGAGCATTGCACATGGACAGAGCCCACACGGGGACACGAACAAGGTTTGGAGTGAACGAATATCAGTCGAACACCCAAATCACAAGGCTATCTCATATAGGTCTTAAAGATTTGTTCAACATATACACTACGTGATATAGCACAATCCCCAAATTGGCTTCGGCTTTCGCTTTCGCTTTGAACGGTAACAACCAAATTCTCGCACACCGATCCAATCCTATGTTCCATCACTTCTCTATTTATGGGCCTAAGTAAAACCAAGTCATTCCCTTATGAACAATCCACGCAGAATGCTCATACAATGCAATGGAGCAGTAGCAGAGTAGATTTGTATAATATGATTCTCCATGCAGCTTGAACACTGAACTGACCATTGAAAATGATGGAAGCACTGTACAGCTGTTTGATCCGCTAAGGGAATCATGAGCATTGCACATGGACAGAGCCCACACGGGGACACGAATAAGGGTTGGGGTGAACGATTGTCAGTCGAACACCCAAACCACAAGGCTATCCCATTTTTGTCATAAAGCTTTGTTCAACATATACAATACATGATATAGCACAATCCCCAAATTGGCTTCGGCTTTCGCTTTCGCTTTGAACGGCAACAACCAAATTCTCGCACACCGATCCAATCCTATGTTCCATCACTTCTCTATTTATGGGCCTCAGTAGAACCAAGGCATTCCCTTATGAACAATCCACACAGATTGCTCATACAATGCAATAGAGCAGTAGCAGAGTTGATTTGTATAATATGATTCTCCATGAAGCTTGAACACTGAACTGACCATTGAAAATTATGGAAGCACTGTACAGATGTTTGATCCGCTAAGGGAATCATGAGCATTGCACATAGACAGAGCCCACACGGGGACACGAACAAGGGTTGGGGTGAACGAATATCAGTCGAACACCCAAACCACAATGCTATCCGATATGGGTCTGAACGCTTTGTTCAACATAAACACTACATGATAAAGCACAATCCACAAATTGGCTTCGGCTTTCAATTGCGCATGGGCTTTGAACGGCTACAACAAAATTCTCGCACACCGATCCAATCCTATGTTCCACCACTTCTCTATTTATATGGGCCTAAGTAAAACCAAGGCATTCCCTTATGAACAATCCACACAGATTGCTCATACAATGCAATGGAGCAGTAGCAGAGTAGATTTGTATAATATGATTCTCCATGCAGCTTGAACACTGAACTGACCATTGAAAATGATGGAAGCACTGGACAGCTGTTTGATCCGCTAAGAGAATCATGAGCATTGCACATGGACAGAGCCCACACGGGGACACGAACAAGGGTTGGGGTGAACGAATGTCAGTCGAACACCCAAACCACAAGGCTATCCCATATGGGTCTGAACGCTTTGGTCATCATAAACAATACATGATATAGCACAATCCTCAAATTGGCTTCGGCTTTCGCTTTCGCTTTGAACGGTAACAATCAAATTCTCGCACACCGATCCAATCCTATGTTCCATCACTTCTCTATTTATGGGCCTAAGTAAAACCAAGGCATTCCCTTTTGAACAATCCCCACAGATTGCTCATACAATGCAATAGAGCAGTAGCAGAGTAGATTTGTATAATATGATTCTCCATGCAGCTTCAACACCGAACTGACCATTGAAAATGATGGAAGCACTGTACAGCTGTTTGATCCGCTAAGGGAATCATGAGCATTGCACATGGACAGAGCCCACACGGGGACACGAACAAGGGTTGGGGTGAACGATTGTCAGTCGAACACCCAAACCACAAGGCTATCCGATATGGGTCTCAACGCTTTGTTCAACATATACACTACATGATATAGCACAATCCCCAAATTGGCTTCGGCTTTCGCTTTCGCTTTGAACGGTAACAACCAAATTCTCGCACACCGATCCAATCCTGTGTTCCATCACTTCTCTATTTATGGGCCTAAGTAAAACCAAGGCATTCCCTTATGAACAATCCACGCAGATTGCTCATACAATGCAATGGAGCAGTAGCAGAGTAGATTTGTATAATATGATTCTCCATGCAGCTTGAACACTGAACTGACCATTGAAAATTATGGAAGCACTGTACAGCTGTTTGATCCGCTAGGGGAATCATGAGCATTGCACATGGACAGAGCCCACACGGGGACACGAACAAGGGTTGGGGTGAACGATTGTCAGTCGAACACCCAAACCACAAGGCTATCCCATTTTTGTCATAAAGCTTTGTTCAACATCAACAATACATGTTATGGAAGAATCCCCAAATTGGCTTCGGCTTTCGCTTTCGCTTTGAACGACAACAACCAAATTCTCGCACACCGATCCAATCCTATGTTCCATCACTTCTCTATTTATGGGCCTCAGTAGAACCAAGGCATTCCCTTATGAACAATCCACACAGATTGCTCATACAATGCAATAGAGCAGTAGCAGAGTAGATTTGTATAATATGATTCTCCATGCAGCTTGAACACTGAACTGACCATTGAAAATGATGGAAGCACTGGACAGCTGTTTGATCCGCTAAGGGAATCATGAGCATTGCACATGGACAGAGCCCACACGGGGACACGAACAAGGGTTGGGGTGAACGATTGTCAGTCGAACACTCAAACCACAAGGCTATGCGATATGGGTCTCAACGCTTTGGTCAACATATACAATACATGATATAGCACAATCCCCAAATTGGCTTCGGCTTTCGCTTTCGCTTTGAACGGTAACAACCAAATTCTCGCACACAGATCCAATCCTATGTTCCATCACTTCTCTATTTATGGGCCTAAGTAAAACCAAGGCATTCCCTTATGAACAATCCACACAGATTGCTCATACAATGCAATGGAGCAGTAGCAGAGTAGATTTGTATAATATGATTCTCCATGCAGCTTGAACACTGAACTGACCATTGAAAATGATGGAAGCACTGTACAGCTGTTTGATCCGCTAAGTGAATCATGAGCATTGCACATGGACAGAGCCCACACGGGGACACGAACAAGGGTTGGGGTGAACGAATGTCAGTCGAACACCCAAACCACAAGGCTATGCGATATGGGTCTCATCGCTTTGGTCAACATAAACAATACATGATATAGCACAATCCCCAAATTGGCTTCGGCTTTCGCTTTCGCTTTGAACGGTAACAACCAAATTCTCGCACACAGATCCAATCCTATGTTCCATCACTTCTCTATTTATATGGGCCTAAGTAAAACCAAGGCATTCCCTTATGAACAATCCACACAGATTGCTCACACAATGCAATGGAGCAGTAGCAGTGTAGATTTGTATAATATTATTCTCCATGCAGCTTGAACACTGAACTGACCATTGAAAATGATGGAAGCACTGTACAGCTGTTTGATCCGCTAAGGGAATCATGAGCATTGCACATGGACAGAGCCCACACGGGGACACGAACAAGGGTTGGGGTGAACGATTGTCAGTCGAACACCCAAACCACAAGGCTATCCGATATGGGTCTCAACGCTTTGTTCAACATATACAATACATGATATAGCACAATCCACAAATTGGCTTCGGCTTTCGCTTTCGCTTTGAACGGTAACAACCAAATTCTCGCACACCGATCCAATCCTATGTACCATCACTTCTCTATTCATATGGGCCTAAGTAAAACCAAGGCATTCCCTTATGAACAATCCACACAGATTGCTCATACAATGCAATAGAGCAGTAGCAGTGTAGATTTGTATAATATGATTCTCCATGCAGCTTCAACACCGAACTGACCATTGAAAATTATGGAAGCACTGTACAGCTGTTTGATCCGCTAAGGGAATCATGAGCATTGCACATGGACAGAGCCCACACGGGGACACGAACAAGGGTTGGGGTGAACGATTGTCAGTCGAACACCCAAACCACAAGGCTATCCGATATGGGTCTCAACGCTTTGTTCAACATATACATTACACGATAAAGCACAATCCTCAAATTGGATTCGGCTTTCGCTTTCGCTTTGAACGGTAACAACGAAATTCTCGCACACCGATCCAATCCTATGTTCCATCACTTCTCTATTTATATGGGCCTAAGTAAAACCAAGGCATTCCCTTATGAACAATCCCCACACAGATTGCTCATACAATGCAATGGAGCAGTAGCAGAATAGATTTGTATAATATGATTCTGCATGCAGCTTGAACACTGAACTGACCATTGAAAATGATGGAAGCACTGTACAGCTGTTTGATCCGCTAAGGGAATCATGAGCATTGCACATGGACAGAGCCCACACGGGGACACGAACAAGGGTTGGGGTGAACGATTGTCAGTCGAACACCCAAACCACAAGGCTATCCGATATGGGTCTCATTGCTTTATTCAACATATACACTACATGATATAGCACAATCCCCAAATTGGCTTCGGCTTTCGCTTTCGCTTTGAACGGTAACAACCAAATTCTCGCACACCGATCCAATCCTGTGTTCCATCACTTCTCTATTTATGGGCCTAAGTAAAACCAAGGCATTCCCTTATGAACAATCCACGCAGATTGCTCATACAATGCAATGGAGCAGTAGCAGAGTAGATTTGTATAATATGATTCTCCATGCAGCTTGAACACTGAACTGACCATTGAAAATTATGGAAGCACTGTACAGCTGTTTGATCCGCTAGGGGAATCATGAGCATTGCACATGGACAGAGCCCACACGGGGACACGAACAAGGGTTGGGGTGAACGATTGTCAGTCGAACACCCAAACCACAAGGCTATCCCATTTTTGTCATAAAGCTTTGTTCAACATCAACAATACATGTTATGGAAGAATCCCCAAATTGGCTTCGGCTTTCGCTTTCGCTTTGAACGGCAACAACCAAATTCTCGCACACCGATCCAATCCTATGTTCCATCACTTCTCTATTTATGGGCCTCAGTAGAACCAAGGCATTCCCTTATGAACAATCCACACAGATTGCTCATACAATGCAATAGAGCAGTAGCAGAGTAGATTTGTATAATATGATTCTCCATGCAGCTTGAACACTGAACTGACCATTGAAAATGATGGAAGCACTGGACAGCTGTTTGATCCGCTAAGGGAATCATGAGCATTGCACATGGACAGAGCCCACACGGGGACACGAACAAGGGTTGGGGTGAACGATTGTCAGTCGAACACTCAAACCACAAGGCTATGCGATATGGGTCTCAACGCTTTGGTCAACATATACAATACATGATATAGCACAATCCCCAAATTGGCTTCGGCTTTCGCTTTCGCTTTGAACGGTAACAACCAAATTCTCGCACACAGATCCAATCCTATGTTCCATCACTTCTCTATTTATGGGCCTAAGTAAAACCAAGGCATTCCCTTATGAACAATCCACACAGATTGCTCATACAATGCAATGGAGCAGTAGCAGAGTAGATTTGTATAATATGATTCTCCATGCAGCTTGAACACTGAACTGACCATTGAAAATGATGGAAGCACTGTACAGCTGTTTGATCCGCTAAGTGAATCATGAGCATTGCACATGGACAGAGCCCACACGGGGACACGAACAAGGGTTGGGGTGAACGAATGTCAGTCGAACACCCAAACCACAAGGCTATGCGATATGGGTCTCATCGCTTTGGTCAACATAAACAATACATGATATAGCACAATCCCCAAATTGGCTTCGGCTTTCGCTTTCGCTTTGAACGGTAACAACCAAATTCTCGCACACAGATCCAATCCTATGTTCCATCACTTCTCTATTTATGGGCCTAAGTAAAACCAAGGCATTCCCTTATGAACAATCCACACAGATTGCTCACACAATGCAATGGAGCAGTAGCAGTGTAGATTTGTATAATATGATTCTCCATGCAGCTTGAACACTGAACTGACCATTGAAAATGATGGAAGCACTGTACAGCTGTTTGATCCGCTAAGGGAATCATGAGCATTGCACATGGACAGAGCCCACACGGGGACACGAACAAGGGTTGGGGTGAACGATTGTCAGTCGAACACCCAAACCACAAGGCTATCCGATATGGGTCTCAACGCTTTGTTCAACATATACACTACATGATATAGCACAATCCCCAAATTGGCTTCGGCTTTCGCTTTCGCTTTGAACGGTAACAACCAAATTCTCGCACACCGATCCAATCCTATGTACCATCACTTCTCTATTCATATGGGCCTAAGTAAAACCAAGGCATTCCCTTATGAACAATCCACACAGATTGCTCATACAATGCAATAGAGCAGTAGCAGTGTAGATTTGTATAATATGATTCTCCATGCAGCTTCAACACCGAACTGACCATTGAAAATTATGGAAGCACTGTACAGCTGTTTGATCCGCTAAGGGAATCATGAGCATTGCACATGGACAGAGCCCACACGGGGACACGAACAAGGGTTGGGGTGAACGATTGTCAGTCGAACACCCAAACCACAAGGCTATCCGATATGGGTCTCAACGCTTTGTTCAACATATACATTACACGATAAAGCACAATCCTCAAATTGGATTCGGCTTTCGCTTTCGCTTTGAACGGTAACAACGAAATTCTCGCACACCGATCCAATCCTATGTTCCATCACTTCTCTATTTATATGGGCCTAAGTAAAACCAAGGCATTCCCTTATGAACAATCCCCACACAGATTGCTCATACAATGCAATGGAGCAGTAGCAGAATAGATTTGTATAATATGATTCTCCATGCAGCTTGAACACTGAACTGACCATTGAAAATGATGGAAGCACTGGACAGCTGTTTGATCCGCTAAGGGAATCATGAGCATTGCACATGGACAAAGCCCACACGGGGACACGAACAAGGGTTGGGGTGAACGATTGTCAGTCAAACACCCAAACCACAAGGCTATCCGATATGGGTCTCAACGCTTTGTTCAACATATACAATACATGATATAGCACAATCCCCAAATTGGCTTCGGCTTTCGCTTTCGCTTTGAACGGTAACAACCAAATTCTCGCACACCGATCCAATCCTATGTTCCATCACTTCTCTATTTATATGGGCCTAAGTAAAACCAAGGCATTCCCTTATGAACAATCCCCAAACAGATTTCTCATACAATGCAATAGAGCAAGAGCAGAATAGATTTGTATAATATGATTCTCCATGCAGCTTGAACACCGAACTGACCATTGAAAATGATGGAAGCACTGTACAGCTGTTTGATCCGCTAAGGGAATCATGAGCATTGCACATGGACAGAGCCCACACGGGGACACGAACAAGGGTTTGGGTGAACGATTGTCAGTCGAACACCCAAACCACAAGGCTATCTCATATGGGTCTCAACGCTTTGTTCAACATATACACTACATGATATAGCACAATCCCAAATTGGCTTCGGCTTTCGCTTTCGCTTTGAACGGTAACAACCAAATTCTCGCACACCGATCCAATCCTATGTTCCATCACTTCTCTATTTATGGGCCTAAGTAAAACCAAGGCATTCCCTTATGAACAATCCCCACACAGATTGCTCATACAATGCAATGGAGCAGTAGCAGAGTAGATTTGTATAATATGATTCTCCATGCAGCTTGAACACTGAACTGACCATTGAAAATGATGGAAGCACTGTACAGCTGTTTGATCCGCTAAGTGAATCATGAGCATTGCACATGGACAGAGCCCACACGGGGACACGAACAAGGGTTGGGGTGAACGAATGTCAGTCGAATACCCAAACCACAAGGCTATGCGATATGGGTCTCATCGCTTTGGTCAACATAAACAATACATGATATAGCACAATCCCCAAATTGGCTTCGGCTTTCGCTTTCGCTTTGAACGGTAACAACCAAATTCTCGCACACAGATCCAATCCTATGTTCCATCACTTCTCTATTTATATGGGCCTAAGTAAAACCAAGGCATTCCCTTATGAACAATCCCCACACAGATTGCTCATACAATGCAATGGAGCAGTAGCAGAATAGATTTGTATAATATGATTCTCCATGCAGCTTGAACACTGAACTGACCATTGAAAATGATGGAAGCACTGTACAGCTGTTTGATCCGCTAAGGGAATCATGAGCATTGCACATGGACAGAGCCCACACGGGACACGAACAAGGGTTTGGGTGAACGATTGTCAGTCGAACACCCAAACCACAAGGCTATCTCATATGGGTCTCAACGCTTTGTTCAACATATACACTACATGATATAGCACAATCCCCAAATTGGCTTCGGCTTTCGCTTTCGCTTTGAACGGTAACAACCAAATTCTCGCACACCGATCCAATCCTATGTACCATCACTTCTCTATTCATATGGGCCTAAGTAAAACCAAGGCATTCCCTTATGAACAATCCACACAGATTGCTCATACAATGCAATAGAGCAGTAGCAGTGTAGATTTGTATAATATGATTCTCCATGCAGCTTCAACACCGAACTGACCATTGAAAATTATGGAAGCACTGTACAGCTGTTTGATCCGCTAAGGGAATCATGAGCATTGCACATGGACAGAGCCCACACGGGGACACGAACAAGGGTTGGGGTGAACGATTGTCAGTCGAACACCCAAACCACAAGGCTATCCGATATGGGTCTCAACGCTTTGTTCAACATATACATTACACGATAAAGCACAATCCTCAAATTGGATTCGGCTTTCGCTTTCGCTTTGAACGGTAACAACGAAATTCTCGCACACCGATCCAATCCTATGTTCCATCACTTCTCTATTTATATGGGCCTAAGTAAAACCAAGGCATTCCCTTATGAACAATCCCCACACAGATTGCTCATACAATGCAATGGAGCAAGAGCAGAATAGATTTGTATATGATTCTCCATGCAGCTTGAACACTGAACTGACCATTGAAAATTATGGAAGCACTGTACAGCTGTTTGATCCGCTAAGGGAATCATGAGCATTGCACATGGACAAAGCCCACACGGGGACACGAACAAGGGTTGGGGTGAACGATTGTCAGTCAAACACCCAAACCACAAGGCTATCCCATATGGGTCTCAACGCTTTGTTCAACATATACACTACATGATATAGCACAATCCCCAAATTGGCTTTGGCTTTCGCTTTCGCTTTGAACGGTAACAACCAAATTCTCGCACACCGATCCAATCCTATGTTCCATCACTTCTCTATTCATATGGGCCTAAGTAAAACCAAGGCATTCCCTTATGAACAATCCACACAGATTGCTCATACAATGCAATAGAGCAGTAGCAGTGTAGATTTGTATAATATGATTCTCCATGCAGCTTCAACACCGAACTGACCATTGAAAATTATGGAAGCACTGTACAGCTGTTTGATCCGCTAAGGGAATCATGAGCATTGCACATGGACAGAGCCCACACGGGGACACGAACAAGGGTTGGGGTGAACGATTGTCAGTCGAACACCCAAACCACAAGGCTATCCGATATGGGTCTCAACGCTTTGTTCAACATATACATTACACGATAAAGCACAATCCTCAAATTGGATTCGGCTTTCGCTTTCGCTTTGAACGGTAACAACGAAATTCTCGCACACCGATCCAATCCTATGTTCCATCACTTCTCTATTTATATGGGCCTAAGTAAAACCAAGGCATTCCCTTATGAACAATCCCCACACAGATTGCTCACACAATGCAATGGAGCAGTAGCAGAATAGATTTGTATATGATTCTCCATGCAGCTTGAACACTGAACTGACCATTGAAAATTATGGAAGCACTGTACAGCTGTTTGATCCGCTAAGGGAATCATGAGCATTGCACATGGACAAAGCCCACACGGGGACACGAACAAGGGTTGGGGTGAACGATTGTCAGTCAAACACCCAAACCACAAGGCTATCCCATATGGGTCTCAACGCTTTGTTCAACATATACACTACATGATATAGCACAATCCCCAAATTGGCTTTGGCTTTCGCTTTCGCTTTGAACGGTAACAACCAAATTCTCGCACACAGATCCAATCCTATGTTCCATTACTTCTGTATTTATATGGGCCTAAGTAAAACCAAGGCATTCCCTTATGAACAATCCCCAAACAGATTTCTCATACAATGCAATAGAGCAAGAGCAGAATAGATTTGTATAATATGATTCTCCATGCAGCTTGAACACCGAACTGACCATTGAAAATGATGGAAGCACTGTACAGCTGTTTGATCCGCTAAGGGAATCATGAGCATTGCACATGGACAGAGCCCACACGGGGACACGAACAAGGGTTGGGGTGAACGATTGTCAGTCAAACACCCAAACCACAAGGCTATCCCATATGGGTCTCAACGCTTTGTTCAACATATACACTACATGATATAGCACAATCCCCAAATTGGCTTCGGCTTTCGCTTTCGCTTTGAACGGTAACAACCAAATTCTCGCACACCGATCCAATCCTATGTTCCATCACTTCTCTATTTATGGGCCTAAGTAAAACCAAGGCATTCCCTTATGAACAATCCCCACACAGATTGCTCATACAATGCAATGGAGCAGTAGCAGAGTAGATTTGTATAATATGATTCTCCATGCAGCTTGAACACTGAACTGACCATTGAAAATTATGGAAGCACTGTACAGCTGTTTGATCCGCTAAGGGAATCATGAGCATTGCACATGGACAGAGCCCACACGGGGACACGAACAAGGGTTGGGGTGAACGATTGTCAGTCGAACACCCAACCCACAATTATATCCGATATGGGTCTCATCGCTTAGGTCAACATAAACAATACATGATATAGCACAATCCCCAAATTGGCTTCGGCTTTCGCTTTCGCTTTGAACGGTAACAACCAAATTCTCGCACACAGATCCAATCCTATGTTCCATCACTTCTCTATTTATATGGGCCTAAGTAAAACCAAGGCATTCCCTTATGAACAATCCACACAGATTGCTCATACAATGCAATAGAGCAGTAGCAGTGTAGATTTGTATAATATGATTCTCCATGCAGCTTCAACACCGAACTGACCATTGAAAATTATGGAAGCACTGTACAGCTGTTTGATCCGCTAAGGGAATCATGAGCATTGCACATGGACAGAGCCCACACGGGGACACGAACAAGGGTTGGGGTGAACGATTGTCAGTCGAACACCCAAACCACAAGGCTATCCGATATGGGTCTCAACGCTTTGTTCAACATATACACTACATGATATAGCACAATCCCCAAATTGGCTTCGGCTTTCGCTTTCGCTTTGAACGGTAACAACCAAATTCTCGCACACCGATCCAATCCTATGTACCATCACTTCTCTATTCATATGGGCCTAAGTAAAACCAAGGCATTCCCTTATGAACAATCCACACAGATTGCTCATACAATGCAATAGAGCAGTAGCAGTGTAGATTTGTATAATATGATTCTCCATGCAGCTTCAACACCGAACTGACCATTGAAAATTATGGAAGCACTGTACAGCTGTTTGATCCGCTAAGGGAATCATGAGCATTGCACATGGACAGAGCCCACACGGGGACACGAACAAGGGTTGGGGTGAACGATTGTCAGTCGAACACCCAAACCACAAGGCTATCCGATATGGGTCTCAACGCTTTGTTCAACATATACATTACACGATAAAGCACAATCCTCAAATTGGATTCGGCTTTCGCTTTCGCTTTGAACGGTAACAACGAAATTCTCGCACACCGATCCAATCCTATGTTCCATCACTTCTCTATTTATATGGGCCTAAGTAAAACCAAGGCATTCCCTTATGAACAATCCCCACACAGATTGCTCATACAATGCAATGGAGCAGTAGCAGAATAGATTTGTATATGATTCTCCATGCAGCTTGAACACTGAACTGACCATTGAAAATTATGGAAGCACTGTACAGCTGTTTGATCCGCTAAGGGAATCATGAGCATTGCACATGGACAAAGCCCACACGGGGACACGAACAAGGGTTGGGGTGAACGATTGTCAGTCAAACACCCAAACCACAAGGCTATCCCATATGGGTCTCAACGCTTTGTTCAACATATACACTACATGATATAGCACAATCCCCAAATTGGCTTTGGCTTTCGCTTTCGCTTTGAACGGTAACAACCAAATTCTCGCACACAGATCCAATCCTATGTTCCATTACTTCTGTATTTATATGGGCCTAAGTAAAACCAAGGCATTCCCTTATGAACAATCCCCAAACAGATTTCTCATACAATGCAATAGAGCAAGAGCAGAATAGATTTGTATAATATGATTCTCCATGCAGCTTGAACACCGAACTGACCATTGAAAATGATGGAAGCACTGTACAGCTGTTTGATCCGCTAAGGGAATCATGAGCATTGCACATGGACAGAGCCCACACGGGGACACGAACAAGGGTTGGGGTGAACGATTGTCAGTCGAACACCCAAACCACAAGGCTATCCCATATGGGTCTCAACGCTTTGTTCAACATATACACTACATGATATAGCACAATCCCCAAATTGGCTTCGGCTTTCGCTTTCGCTTTGAACGGTAACAACCAAATTCTCGCACACCGATCCAATCCTATGTTCCATCACTTCTCTATTTATGGGCCTAAGTAAAACCAAGGCATTCCCTTATGAACAATCCCCACACAGATTGCTCATACAATGCAATGGAGCAGTAGCAGAGTAGATTTGTATAATATGATTCTCCATGCAGCTTGAACACTGAACTGACCATTGAAAATTATGGAAGCACTGTACAGCTGTTTGATCCGCTAAGGGAATCATGAGCATGGCACATGGACAGAGCCCACACGGGGACACGAACAAGGGTTGGGGTGAACGATTGTCAGTCGAACACCCAACCCACAATTATATCCGATATGGGTCTCATCGCTTAGGTCAACATAAACAATACATGATATAGCACAATCCCCAAATTGGCTTCGGCTTTCGCTTTCGCTTTGAACGGTAACAACCAAATTCTCGCACACAGATCCAATCCTATGTTCCATCACTTCTCTATTTATATGGGCCTAAGTAAAACCAAGGCATTCCCTTATGAACAATCCACACAGATTGCTCATACAATGCAATAGAGCAGTAGCAGTGTAGATTTGTATAATATGATTCTCCATGCAGCTTCAACACCGAACTGACCATTGAAAATTATGGAAGCACTGTACAGCTGTTTGATCCGCTAAGGGAATCATGAGCATTGCACATGGACAGAGCCCACACGGGGACACGAACAAGGGTTGGGGTGAACGATTGTCAGTCGAACACCCAAACCACAAGGCTATCCGATATGGGTCTCAACGCTTTGTTCAACATATACATTACACGATAAAGCACAATCCTCAAATTGGATTCGGCTTTCGCTTTCGCTTTGAACGGTAACAACGAAATTCTCGCACACCGATCCAATCCTATGTTCCATCACTTCTCTATTTATATGGGCCTAAGTAAAACCAAGGCATTCCCTTATGAACAATCCCCACACAGATTGCTCATACAATGCAATGGAGCAGTAGCAGAATAGATTTGTATATGATTCTCCATGCAGCTTGAACACTGAACTGACCATTGAAAATTATGGAAGCACTGTACAGCTGTTTGATCCGCTAAGGGAATCATGAGCATTGCACATGGACAAAGCCCACACGGGGACACGAACAAGGGTTGGGGTGAACGATTGTCAGTCAAACACCCAAACCACAAGGCTATCCCATATGGGTCTCAACGCTTTGTTCAACATATACACTACATGATATAGCACAATCCCCAAATTGGCTTTGGCTTTCGCTTTCGCTTTGAACGGTAACAACCAAATTCTCGCACACAGATCCAATCCTATGTTCCATTACTTCTGTATTTATATGGGCCTAAGTAAAACCAAGGCATTCCCTTATGAACAATCCCCAAACAGATTTCTCATACAATGCAATAGGGCAAGAGCAGAATAGATTTGTATAATATGATTCTCCATGCAGCTTGAACACCGAACTGACCATTGAAAATGATGGAAGCACTGTACAGCTGTTTGATCCGCTAAGGGAATCATGAGCATTGCACATGGACAGAGCCCACACGGGGACACGAACAAGGGTTGGGGTGAACGATTGTCAGTCGAACACCCAAACCACAAGGCTATCCCATATGGGTCTCAACGCTTTGTTCAACATATACACTACATGATATAGCACAATCCCCAAATTGGCTTCGGCTTTCGCTTTCGCTTTGAACGGTAACAACCAAATTCTCGCACACCGATCCAATCCTATGTTCCATCACTTCTCTATTTATGGGCCTAAGTAAAACCAAGGCATTCCCTTATGAACAATCCACACAGATTGCTCATACAATGCAATAGAGCAGTGGCAGAGTAGATTTGTATAATATGATTCTCCATGCAGCTTGAACACTGAACTGACCATTGAAAATTATGGAAGCACTGTACAGCTGTTTGATCCGCTAAGGGAATCATGAGCATGGCACATGGACAGAGCCCACACGGGGACACGAACAAGGGTTGGGGTGAACGATTGTCAGTCGAACACCCAACCCACAATTATATCCGATATGGGTCTCATCGCTTAGGTCAACATAAACAATACATGATATAGCACAATCCCCAAATTGGCTTCGGCTTTCGCTTTCGCTTTGAACGGTAACAACCAAATTCTCGCACACCGATCCAATCCTATGTTCCATCACTTCTCTATTTATATGGGCCTAAGTAAAACCAAGGCATTCCCTTATGAACAATCCACACAGATTTCTCATACAATGCAATAGAGCAAGAGCAGAATAGATTTGTATAATATGATTCTGCATGCAGCTCCAACACCGAACTGACCATTGAAAATGATGGAAGCACTGTACAGCTGTTTGATCCGCTAAGGGAATCATGAGCATTGCACATGGACAGAGCCCACACGGGGACACGAACAAGGGTTGGGGTGAACGATTGTCAGTCGAACACCCAAACCACAAGGCTATCCGATATGGGTCTCAACGCTTTATTCAACATATACACTACATGATATAGCACAATCCCCAAATTGGCTTCGGCTTTCGCTTTCGCTTTGAACGGTAACAACCAAATTCTCGCACACCGATCCAATCCTATGTTCCATCACTTCTCTATTTATGGGCCTAAATAAAACCAAGGCATTCCCTTATGAACAATCCACACAGATTGCTCATACAATGCAATAGAGCAGTAGCAGAGTAGATTTGTATAATATGATTCTCCATGCAGCTTGAACACTGAACTGACCATTGAAAATTATGGAAGCACTGTACAGCTGTTTGATCCGCTAAGGGAATCATGAGCATTGCACATGAACAGAGCCCACACGGGGACACGAACAAGGGTTGGGGTGAACGATTGTCAGTCGAACACCCAAACCACAAGGCTATCCGATATGGGTCTCAACGCTTTGTTCAACATATACAATACATGATATAGCACAATCCCCAAATTGGCTTCGGCTTTCGCTTTCGCTTTGAACGGTAACAACGAAATTCTCGCACACAGATCCAATCCTATGTTCCATCACTTCTCTATTTATGGGCCTAAGTAAAACCAAGGCATTCCCTTATGAACAATCCACACAGATTGCTCATACAATGCAATGGAGCAGTAGCAGAGTAGATTTGTATAATATGATTCTCCATGCAGCTTGAACACTGAACTGACCATTGAAAATTATGGAAGCACTGTACAGCTGTTTGATCCGCTAAGGGAATCATGAGCATTGCACATGGACAGAGCCCACACGGGGACACGAACAAGGGTTGGGGTGAACGATTGTCAGTCGAACACACAAACCACAAGGCTATCCGATATGGGTCTCATCGCTTTGGTCAACATAAACAATACATGATATAGCACAATCCCCAAATTGGCTTCGGCTTTCAATTTCGCATGGGCTTTGAACGGTAACAACCAAATTCTCGCACACAGATCCAATCCTATGTTCCATCACTTCTCTATTTATGGGCCTAAGTAAAACCAAGGCATTCCCTTATGAACAATCCACACACAGATTGCTCATACAATGCAATGGAGCAGTAGCAGAGTAGATTTGTATAATATGATTCTCCATGCAGCTTGAACACCGAACTGACCATTGAAAATTATGGAAGCACTGTCCAGCTGTTTGATCCCCTAAGGGAATCATGAGCATTGCACATGAACAGAGCACACACGGGGACACGAACAAGGGTTGGGGTGAACGAATGTCAGTCGAACACTCAAACCACAAGGCTATGCGATATGGGTCTCAACGCTTTGTTCAACATATACACTACATGATATAGCACAATCCCCAAATTGGCTTCGGCTTTCGCTTTCGCTTTGAACGGTAACAACCAAATTCTCGCACACAGATCCAATCCTATGTTCCATCACTTCTCTATTTATATGGGCCTAAGTAAAACCAAGGCATTCCATTATGAACAATTCACACAGATTTATCATACAATGCAATGGAGCAGTAGCGGAATAGATTTGTATAATATGATTCTCCATGCAGCTTCAACACCGAACTGACCATTGAAAATTATGGAAGCACTGTACAGCTGTTTGATCCGCTAAGGGAATCATGAGCATTGCACATGGACAGAGCCCACACGGGGACACGAACAATGGTTGGGGTGAACGATTGTCAGTCGAACACCCAAACCACAAGGCTATCCCATATGGGTCTCAACGCTTTGTTCAACATATACACTACATGATATAGCACAATCCCCAAATTGGCTTCGGCTTTCGCTTTCGCTTTGAACGGTAACAACCAAATTCTCGCACACCGATCCAATCCTATGTTCCATCACTTCTCTATTTATGGGCCTAAGTAAAACCAAGGCATTCCCTTATGAACAATCCACACAGATTGCTCATACAATGCAATGGAGCAGTAGCAGAATAGATTTGTATAATATGATTCTGCATGCAGCTTGAACACCGAACTGACCATTGAAAATGATGGAAGCACTGTACAGCTGTTTGATCCGCTAAGGGAATCATGAGCATTGCACATGAACAGAGCACACACGGGGACACGAACAAGGGTTGGGGTGAACGAATGTCAGTCGAACACTCAAACCACAAGGCTATGCGATATGGGTCTCAACGCTTTGTTCAACATATACACTACATGATATAGCACAATCCCCAAATTGGCTTCGGCTTTCGCTTTCGCTTTGAACGGTAACAACCAAATTCTCGCACACAGATCCAATCCTATGTTCCATCACTTCTCTATTTATGGGCCTAAGTAAAACCAAGGCATTCCCTTATGAACAATCCACACAGATTTATCATACAATGCAATGGAGCAGTAGCGGAATAGATTTGTATAATATGATTCTCCATGCAGCTTGAACACCGAACTGACCATTGAAAATGATGGAAGCACTGTACAGCTGTTTGATCCGCTAAGGGAATCATGAGCATTGCACATGGACAGAGCCCACACGGGGACACGAACAATGGTTGGGGTGAACGATTGTCAGTCGAACACCCAAACCACAAGGCTATCCGATATGGGTCTCAACGCTTTGTTCAACATATACACTACATGATATAGCACAATCCCCAAATTGGCTTCGGCTTTCGCTTTCGCTTTGAACGGTAACAACCAAATTCTCGCACACCGATCCAATCCTATGTTCCATCACTTCTCTATTTATGGGCCTAAGTAAAACCAATGCATTCCCTTATGAACAATCCACACAGATTGCTCATACAATGCAATGGAGCAGTAGCAGAATAGATTTGTATAATATGATTCTCCATGCTGCTTGAACACCGAACTGACCATTGAAAATGATGGAAGCACTGTACAGCTGTTTGATCCGCTAAGGGAATCATGAGCATTGCACATGGACAGAGCCCACACGGGGACACGAACAAGGGTTGGGGTGAACGATTGTCAGTCGAACACCAAAACCACAAGGCTATGCGATATGGGTCTTAACGCTTTATTCAACATATACACAACATGATATAGCACAATCCCCAAATTGGCTTCGGCTTTCGCTTTCGCTTTGAACGGTAACAACCAAATTCTCGCACACCGATCCAATCCTATGTTCCATCACTTCTCTATTTATATGGGCCTAATTAAAACCAACGCATTCCCTTATGAACAATCCCCACACAGATTGCTCATACAATGCAATAGAGCAGTAGCAGTGTAGATTTGTATAATATGATTCTCCATGCAGCTTGAACACTGAAGTGACCATTGAAAATTATGGAAGCACTGTACAGCTGTTTGATCCGCTAAGGGAATCATGAGCATTGCACATGGACAGAGCCCACACGGGGACACGAACAAGGGTTGAGGTGAACGAATGTCAGTCGAACACACAAACCACAAGGCTATGCGATATGGGTCTCATCGCTTTGTTCAACATATATATTACATGATAAAGCACAATCCCCAAATTGGCTTCGGCTTTCGCTTTCGCTTTGAACGGTAACAACCAAATTCTCGCACACCGATCCAATCCTATGTTCCATCACTTCTTTATTTATCGGCCCAAGTAAAACCAAGGCATTCCCTTATGAACAATCCACACAGATTGCTCATACAATGCAATAGAGCAGTAGCAGAATAGATTTGTATAATATGATTCTCCATGCTGCTTGAACACCGAACTGACCATTGAAAATGATGGAAGCACTGTACAGCTGTTTGATCCGCTAAGGGAATCATGAGCATTGCACATGGACAGAGCCCACACGGGGACACGAACAAGGGTTGGGGTGAACGATTGTCAGTCGAACACCAAAACCACAAGGCTATGCGATATGGGTCTTAACGCTTTATTCAACATATACACTACATGATATAGCACAATCCCCAAATTGGCTTCGGCTTTCGCTTTCGCTTTGAACGGTAACAACCAAATTCTCGCACACCGATCCAATCCTATGTTCCATCACTTCTCTATTTATGAGCCTAAGTAAAACCAAGGCATTCCCTTATGAACAATCCACACAGATTGCTCATACAATGCAATAGAGCAGTAGCAGTGTAGATTTGTATAATATGATTCTCCATGCAGCTTGAACACTGAAGTGACCATTGAAAATTATGGAAGCACTGTACAGCTGTTTGATCCGCTAAGGGAATCATGAGCATTGCACATGGACAGAGCCCACACGGGGACACGAACAAGGGTTGGGGTGAACGAATGTCAGTCGAACACACAAACTACAAGGCTATGCGATATGGGTCTCATCGCTTTGTTCAACATATACACTACATGATATAGCACAATCCCAAATTTGGCTTCGGCTTTCGCTTTCGCTTTGAACGGTAACAACCAAATTCTCGCACACAGATCCAATCCCATGTTCTATCACTTCTCTATTTATATGGGTCTAAGTAAAACCAAGACATTCCCTTATGAACAATCCACACAGATTGCTCATACAATGCAATGGAGCAGTAGCAGAGTAGATTTGTATAATATGATTCTGCATGCAGCTTGAACACTGAACTGACCATTGAAAATGATGGAAGCACTGTGCAGCTGTTTGATCCGCCAAGGGAATCATGAGCATTGCACATGGACAGAGCCCACACGGGGACACGAACAAGGGTTGGGGTGAACGAATGTCAGTCGAACACTCAAACCACAAGGCTATGCGATATGGGTCTGAACGCTTTGTTCAACATATACAATACATGATATAGCACAATCCCCAAATTGGCTTCGGCTTTCGCTTTCGCTTTGAACGGTAACAACCAAATTCTCGCACACCGATCCAATCCTATGTTCCATCACTTCTCTATTTATGGGCCTAAGTAAAACCAAGGCATTCCCTTATGAACAATCCACACAGATTGCTCATACAATGCAATGGAGCAGTAGCGGAATAGATTTGTATAATATGATTCTCCATGCAGCTTGAACACCGAACTGACCATTGAAAATGATGGAAGCACTGTACAGCTGTTTGATCCGCTAAGGGAATCATGAGCATTGCACATGGACAGAGCCCACACGGGGACACGAACAATGGTTGGTGTGAACGATTGTCAGTCGAACACCCAAACCACAAGGCTATCCCATATGGGTCTCAACGCTTTGTTCAACATATACAATACATGATATAGCACAATCCCCAAATTGGCTTCGGCTTTCGCTTTCGCTTTGAACGGTAACAACCAAATTCTCGCACACCGATCCAATCCTATGTTCCATCACTTCTCTATTTATGGGCCTAAGTAAAACCAAGGCATTCCCTTATGAACAATCCACACAGATTGCTCATACAATGCAATAGAGCAGTAGCAGAGTAGATTTGTATAATATGATTCTCCATGCAGCTTGAACACTGAACTGACCATTGAAAATGATGGAAGCACTGTCCAGCTGTTTGATCCGCTAAGGGAATCATGAGCATTGCACATGAACAGAGCACACACGGGGACACGAACAAGGGTTGGGGTGAACGAATGTCAGTCGAACACTCAAACCACAAGGCTATCCCATATGGGTCTGAACGCTTTGTTCAACATATACAATACATGATATAGCACAATCCCCAAATTGGCTTCGGCTTTCGCTTTCGCTTTGAACGGTAACAACCAAATTCTCGCACACCGATCCAATCCTATGTTCCATCACTTCTTTATTTATGGGCCCAAGTAAAACCAAGGCATTCCCTTATGAACAATCCACACAGATTGCTCATACAATGCAATGGAGCAGTAGCAGAGTAGATTTGTATAATATGATTCTCCATGCTGCTTGAACACCGAACTGACCATTGAAAATGATGGAAGCACTGTACAGCTGTTTGATCCGCTAAGGGAATCATGAGCATTGCACATGGACAGAGCCCACACGGGGACACGAACAAGAGTTGGGGTGAACGATTGTCAGTCGAACACCAAAACCACAAGGCTATGCGATATGGGTCTTAACGCTTTATTCAACATATACACTACATGATATAGCACAATCCCCAAATTGGCTTCGGCTTTCGCTTTCGCTTTGAACGGTAACAACCAAATTCTCGCACACCGATCCAATCCTATGTTCCATCACTTCTCTATTTATGGTCCCAAGTAAAACCAAGGCATTCCCTTATGAACAATCCCCACACAGATTGCTCATACAATGCAATAGAGCAGTAGCAGTGTAGATTTGTATAATATGATTCTCCATGCAGCTTGAACACTGAAGTGACCATTGAAAATGATGGAAGCACTGTACAGCTGTTTGATCCGCTAAGGGAATCATGAGCATTGCACATGGACAGAGCCCACACGGGGACACGAACAAGGGTTGGGGTGAACGAATGTCAGTCGAACACCCAAACCCCAGGGCTATCCCATATGGGTCTCAACGCTTTGTTCAACATATACAATACATGATATAGCACAATCCCAAATTTGGCTTCGGCTTTCGCTTTCGCTTTGAACGGTAACAACCAAATTCTCGCACACCGATCCAATCCTATGTTCTATCACTTCTCTATTTATATGGGTCTAAGTAAAACCAAGGCATTCCCTTATGAACAATCCACACAGATTGCTCACACAATGCAATGGAGCAGTAGCAGAGTAGATTTGTATAATATGATTCTGCATGCAGCTTGAACACTGAACTGACCATTGAAAATGATGGAAGCACTGTGCAGCTGTTTGATCCGCTAAGGGAATCATGAGCATTGCACATGGACAGAGCCCACACGGGGACACGAACAAGGGTTGGGGTGAACGAATGTCAGTCGAACACTCAAACCACAAGGCTATGCGATATGGGACTCAACGCTTTATTCAACATATACAATACATGATATAGCACAATCCCCAAATTGGCTTCGGCTTTCGCTTTCGCTTTGAACGGTAACAACCAAATTCTCGCACACCGATCCAATCCTATGTTCCATCACTTCTCTATTTATGGGCCTAAGTAAAACCAAGGCATTCCCTTATGAACAATCCACTCAGATTGCTCATACAATGCAATAGAGCAGTAGCAGAGTAGATTTGTATAATATGATTCTCCATGCAGCTTGAACACTGAACTGACCATTGAAAATGATGGAAGCACTGTACAGCTGTTTGATCCGCTAAGGGAATCATGAGCATTGCACATGGACAGAGCCCACACGGGGACACGAACAAGGGTTGGGGTGAACGATTGTCAGTCGAACACCCAAACCACAAGGCTATCACATATGGGTCTGAACGCTTTGTTCAACATAGACAATACATGATATAGCACAATCCCCAAATTGGCTTCGGCTTTCGCTTTCGCTTTGAACGGTAACAACCAAATTCTCGCACACCGATCCAATCCTATGTTCCATCACTTCTCTTTTTATGAGCCTAAGTAAAACCAAGGCATTCCCTTATGAAAAATCCACACAGATTGCTCATACAATGCAATAGAGCAGTAGCAGAATAGATTTGTATAATATGATTATTCATACAGCTTGAACACTGAACTGACCATTGAAAATGATGGAAGCACTGTACAGCTGTTTGATCCGCTAAGGGAATCATGAGCATTGCACATGGACAGAGCCCACACGGGGACACGAACAAGGGTTGGGGTGAACGATTGTCAGTCGAACACCAAAACCACAAGGCTATGCGATATGGGTCTTAACGCTTTATTCAACATATACAATACATGATATAGCACAATCCCCAAATTGGCTTCGGCTTTCGCTTTCGCTTTGAACGGTAACAACCAAATTCTCGCACACCGATCCAATCCTATGTTCCACCACTTCTCTATTTATGGGCCCAAGTAAAACCAAGGCATTCCCTTATGAACAATCCACACAGATTGCTCATACAATGCAATAGAGCAGTAGCAGAATAGATTTGTATAATATGATTCTCCATGCAGCTTGAACACCGAACTGACCATTGAAAATGATGGAAGCACTGTACAGCTGTTTGATCCGCTAAGGGAATCATGAGCATTGCACATGGACAGAGCCCACACGGGGACACGAACAAGGGTTGGGGTGAACGATTGTCAGTCGAACACCCAAACCACAAGGCTATGCGATATGGGTCTTAACGCATTATACAACATATACAATACATGATATAGCACAATCCCCAAATTGGCTTCGGCTTTCGCTTTCGCTTTGAACGGTAACAACCAAATTCTCGCACACCGATCCAATCCTATGTTCCATCACTTCTCTATTTATGGGCCCAAGTAAAACCAAGGCATTCCCTTATGAACAATCCACACAGATTGCTCATACAATGCAATAGAGCAGTAGCAGTGTAGATTTGTATAATATGATTCTCCATGCAGCTTGAACACTGAAGTGACCATTGAAAATTATGGAAGCACTGTACAGCTGTTTGATCCGCTAAGGGAATCATGAGCATTGCACATGGACAGAGCACACACGGGGACACGAACAAGGGTTGGGGTGAACGAATGTCAGTCGAACACACAAACCACAAGGCTATGGGATATGGGTCTCATCGCTTTGTTCAACATATACAATACATGATATAGCACAATCCCCAAATTGGCTTCGGCTTTCGCTTTCGCTTTGAACGGTAACAACCAAATTCTCGCACACCGATCCAATCCTATGTTCTATCACTTCTCTATTTATATGGGTCTAAGTAAAACCAAGGCATTCCCTTATGAACAATCCCCACAGATTGCTCATACAATGCAATAGAGCAGTAGCAGAGTAGATTTGTATAATATGATTCTCCATGCAGCTTGAACACTGAAGTGACCATTGAAAATGATGGAAGCACTGTACAGCTGTTTGATCCGCTAAGGGAATCATGAGCATTGCACATGGACAGAGCCCACACGGGGACACGAACAAGGGTTGGGGTGAACGATTGTCAGTCGAACACCCAAACCACAAGGCTATCCCATATGGGTCTCAACGCTTTATTCAACATATACACTACATGATATAGCACAATCCCCAAATTGGCTTCGGCTTTCGCTTTCGCTTTGAACGGTAACAATCAAATTCTCGCACACCGATCCAATCCTATGTTCCATCACTTCTCTATTTATGGGCCTAAGTAAAACCAAGGCATTCCCTTATGAACAATCCACACAGATTGCTCATACAATGCAATAGAGCAGTAGCAGAGTAGATTTGTATAATATGATTCTCCATGCAGCTTGAACACTGAAGTGACCATTGAAAATGATGGAAGCACTGTACAGCTGTTTGATCCGCTAAGGGAATCATGAGCATTGCACATGGACAGAGCCCACACGGGGACACGAACAAGGGTTGGGGTGAACGAATGTCAGTCGAACACACAAACCACAAGGCTATGCGATATGGGTCTCATCGCTTTGTTCACCATATACAATACATGATATAGCACAATCCCAAATTTGGCTTCGGCTTTCGCTTTCGCTTTGGCTTTGAACGGTAACAACCAAATTCTCGCACACCGATCCAATCCTATGTTCCATCACTTCTCTATTTATGGTCCCAAGTAAAACCAAGGCATTCCCTTATGAACAATCCACACAGATTGCTCATACAATGCAATGGAGCAGTAGCAGAGTAGATTTGTATAATATGATTCTCCATGCAGCTTGAACACTGAAGTGACCATTGAAAATTATGGAAGCACTGTACAGCTGTTTGATCCGCTAAGGGAATCATGAGCATTGCACATGGACAGAGCCCACACGGGGACACGAACAAGGGTTGGGGTGAACGATTGTCAGTCGAACACCCAAACCACAAGGCTATCCGATATGGGTCTCAACGCTTTGTTCAACATATACACTACATGATATAGCACAATCCCCAAATTGACTTCGGCTTTCGCTTTCGCTTTGAACGGTAACAACGAAATTCGCGCACACCGATCCAATCCTATGTTCCATCACTTCTCTATTCATATGGGCCTAAGTAAAACCAAGACATTCCCTTATGAACAATCCACACAGATTGCTCATACAATGCAATGGAGCAGTAGCAGAGTAGATTTGTATAATATGATTCTGCATGCAGCTTGAACACTGGACTGACCATTGGAAATGATGGAAGCACTGTACAGCTGTTTGATCCGCTAAGGGAATCATGAGCATTGCACATGGACAGAGCCCACACGGGGACACGAACAAGGGTTGGGGTGAACGAATGTCAGTCGAACCCTCAAACCACAAGGCTATCCCATATGGGTCTCAACGCTTTGTTCAACATATACAATACATGATATAGCACAATCCCCAAATTGGCTTCGGCTTTCGCTTTCGCTTTGAACGGTAACAACCAAATTCTCGCACACCGATCCAATCCTATGTTCCATCACTTCTCTATTTATGAGCCTAAGTAAAACCAAGGCATTCCCTTATGAACAATCCACACAGATTGCTCATACAATGCAATGGAGCAGTAGCAGAGTAGATTTGTATGATATGATTATACATACAGCTTGAACACCGAACTGACCATTGAAAATGATGGAAGCACTGTACAGCTGTTTGATCCGCTAAGGGAATCATGAGCATTGCACATGGACAGAGCCCACACGGGGACACGAACAAGGGTTGGGGTGAACGAATGTCAGTCGAACACCCAAACCACAAGGCTATGCGATAAGGGTCTTAAGGCTTTATTCAACATATACACTACATGATATAGCACAATCCCCAAATTGGCTTCGGCTTTCGCTTTCGCTTTGAACGGTAACAACCAAATTCTCGCACACCGATCCAATCCTATGTTCCATCACTTCTCTATTTATGGGCCCAAGTAAAACCAAGGCATTCCCTTATGAACAATCCACACAGATTGCTCATACAATGCAATGGAGCAGTAGCAGAGTAGATTTGTATAATATGATTCTGCATGCAGCTTGAACACTGGACTGACCATTGAAAATTATGGAAGCACTGTACAGCTGTTTGATCCGCTAAGGGAATCATGAGCATTGCACATGGACAGAGCACACACGGGGACACGAACAAGGGTTGGGGTGAACGAATGTCAGTCGAAACCACTCAAACCACAAGGCTATGCGATATGGGTCTGAACGCTTTGTTCAACATATACAATACATGATATAGCACAATCCCCAAATTGGCTTCGGCTTTCGCTTTCGCTTTGAACGGTAACAACCAAATTATCGCACACCGATCCAATCCTATGTTCCATCACTTCTCTATTTATGAGCCTAAGTAAAACCAAGGCATTCCCTTATGAACAATCCACACAGATTGCTCATACAATGCAATGGAGCAGTAGCAGAGTAGATTTGTATGATATGATTATACATACAGCTTGAACACCGAACTGACCATTGAAAATGATGGAAGCACTGTACAGCTGTTTGATCCGCTAAGGGAATCATGAGCATTGCACATGGACAGAGCCCACACGGGGACACGAACAAGGGTTGGGGTGAACGAATGTCAGTCGAATACCCAAACCACAAGGCTATGCGATAAGGGTCTTAAGGCTTTATTCAACATATACAATACATGATATAGCACAATCCCCAAAATGGCTTCGGCTTTCGCTTTCGCTTTGAACGGTAACAACCAAATTCTCGCACACCGATCCAATCCTATGTTCCATCACTTCTCTATTTATGGGCCTAAGTAAAACCAAGGCATTCCCTTATGAACAATCCACACACAGATTGCTCATACAATGCAATAGAGCAGTAGCAGAGTAGATTTGTGTAATATGATTCTCCATGCAGCTTGAACACTGAAGTGACCATTGAATATGATGGAAGCACTGTACAGCTGTTTGATCCGCTAAGGGAATCATGAGCATTGCACATGGACAGAGCCCACACGGGGACACGAACAAGGGTTGGGGTGAACGAATGTCAGTCGAAAACTCAAACCACAAGGCTATGCGATATGGGTCTCATCGCTTTGTTCAACATATACAATACATGATATAGCACAATCCCCAAATTGGCTTCGGCTTTCGCTTTCGCTTTGAACGGTAACAACCAAATTCTCGCACACCGATCCAATCCTATGTTCCATCACTTCTCTATTTATGGGCCTAAGTAAAACCAAGGCATTCCCTTATGAAAAATCCACACAGATTGCTCATACAATGCAATGGAGCAGTAGCAGAGTAGATTTGTATAATATGATTCTGCATGCTGCTTGAACACCGAACTGACCATTGAAAATGATGGAAGCACTGTACAGCTGTTTGATCCGCTAAGGGAATCATGAGCATTGCACATGGACAGAGCCCACACGGGAACACGAACAAGGGTTGGGGTGAACGATTGTCAGTCGAACACCCAAACCACAAGGCTATGCGATATGGGTCTCAACGCTTTGTTCAACATATACAATACATAATATAGCAAAATCCCCAAATTGGCTTCGGCTTTCGCTTTCGCTTTGAACGGTAACAACCAAATTCTCGCACACCGATCCAATCCTATGTTCCATCACTTCTCTATTTATGGGCCTGAGTAAAACCAAGGCATTCCCTTATGAACAATCCCCACACAGATTGCTCATACAAAGCAATGGTGCAGTAGCAGAGTAGATTTGTATAATATGATTCTCCATGCAGCTTGAACACTGAACTGACCATTGAAAATGATGGAAGCACTGTACAGCTGTTTGATCCGCTAAGGGAATCATGAGCATTGCACATGGACAGAGCCCACACGGGGACACGAATAAGGGTTGGGGTGAACGATTGTCAGTCGAACACCCAAACCACAAGGCTATCCCATATGGGTCTCAACGCTTTGTTCAACATATACAATACATGATATAGCACAATCCCCAAATTGGCTTCGGCTTTCGCTTTCGCTTTGAACGGTAACAACCAAATTATCGCACACCGATCCAATCCTATGTTCCATCACTTCTCTATTTATGAGCCTAAGTAAAACCAAGGCATTCCCTTATGAACAATCCACACAGATTGCTCATACAATGCAATGGAGCAGTAGCAGAGTAGATTTGTATGATATGATTATACATACAGCTTGAACACCGAACTGACCATTGAAAATGATGGAAGCACTGGACAGCTGTTTGATCCGCTAAGGGAATCATGAGCATTGCACATGGACAGAGCCCACACGGGGACACGAACAAGGGTTGGGGTGAACGAATGTCAGTCGAACACCCAAACCACAAGGCTATGCGATAAGGGTCTTAAGGCTTTATTCAACATATACAATACATGATATAGCACAATCCCCAAATTGGCTTCGGCTTTCGCTTTCGCTTTGAACGGTAACAACCAAATTCTCGCACACCGATCCAATCCTATGTTCCATCACTTCTCTATTTATGGGCCTAAGTAAAACCAAGGCATTCCCTTATGAACAATCCACACACAGATTGCTCATACAATGCAATAGAGCAGTAGCAGAGTAGATTTGTATAATATGATTCTCCATGCAGCTTGAACACTGAAGTGACCATTGAATATGATGGAAGCACTGTACAGCTGTTTGATCCGCTAAGGGAATCATGAGCATTGCACATGGACAGAGCCCACACGGGGACACGAACAAGGGTTGGGGTGAACGAATGTCAGTCGAAAACTCAAACCACAAGGCTATGCGATATGGGTCTCATCGCTTTGTTCAACATATACAATACATGATATAGCACAATCCCCAAATTGGCTTCGGCTTTCGCTTTCGCTTTGAACGGTAACAACCAAATTCTCGCACACCGATCCAATCCTATGTTCCATCACTTCTCTATTTATAAGGGCCTAAGTAAAACCAAGGCATTCCCTTATGAAAAATCCACACAGATTGCTCATACAATGCAATGGAGCAGTAGCAGAGTAGATTTGTATAATATGATTCTGCATGCTGCTTGAACACCGAACTGACCATTGAAAATGATGGAAGCACTGTACAGCTGTTTGATCCGCTAAGGGAATCATGAGCATTGCACATGGACAGAGCCCACACGGGGACACGAATAAGGGTTGGGGTGAACGATTGTCAGTCGAACACCCAAACCACAAGGCTATCCCATATGGGTCTCAACGCTTTGTTCAACATATACAATACATGATATAGCACAATCCCCAAATTGGCTTCGGCTTTCGCTTTCGCTTTGAACGGTAACAACTTAATTCTCGCACACCGATCCAACCCTATGTTCCATCACTTCTCTATATATGGGCCTAAGTAAAACCAAGGCATTCCCCTATGAACAATCCACACAGATTGCTCATACAATGCAATAGAGCAGTAGCAGAATAGATTTGTATAATATGATTCTCCATGCAGCTTGAACACTGAAGTGACCATTGAAAATTATGGAAGCACTGTACAGCTGTTTGATCCGCTAAGGGAATGATGAGCATTGCACATGGACAGAGCCCACACGGGGACACGAACAAGGGTTGGGGTGAACGAATGTCAGTCGAACACCCAAACCACAAGGCTATGCGATATGTGTCTCAACGCTTTGTTCAACATATACAATACATGATATAGCACAATCCCCAAATTGGCTTCGGCTTTCGCTTTCGCTTTGAACGGTAACACTCAAATTCTCGCACACCGATCCAATACTATGTTCCATCACTTCTCTATTTATGGGCCTAAGTAAAACCAAGGCATTCCATTATGAACAATTCACACAGATTGCTCAGACAATGCAATGGAGCAGTAGCAGATTAGATTTGTATAATATGATTCTCCATGCAGCTTGAACACCGAACTGACCATTGAAAATGATGGAAGCACTGTACAGCTGTTTGATCCGCTAAGGGAATCATGAGCATTGCACATGAGCAGAGCCCACACGGGGACACGAATAAGGGTTGGGGTGAACGATTGTCAGTCGAACACCCAAACCACAAGGCTATCGGATATGGGTCTCAACGCTTTGTTCAACATATACACGACATGATATAGCACAATCCCCAAATTGGTATCGGCTTTCGCTTTCGCTTTGAACGGTAACAACTTAATTCTCGCACACCGATCCAATCCTATGTTCCATCACTTCTCTATATATGGGCCTAAGTAAAACCAAGGCATTCCCTTATGAACAATCCACACAGATTGCTCATACAATGCAATAGAGCAGTAGCAGAATAGATTTGTATAATATGATTCTCCATGCAGCTTGAACACTGAACTGACCATTGGAAATGATGGAAGCACTGTACAGCTGTTTGATCCGCTAAGGGAATCATGAGCATTGCACATGGACAGAGCCCACACGGGGACACGAACAAGGGTTAGGGTGAACGAATGTCAGTCGAACACCCAAACCACAAGGCTATGCGATATGTGTCTCAACGCTTTGTTCAACATATACACTACATGATATAGCACAATCGCCAAATTATTTTCGGCTCTCGCTTTCGCTTTGAACGGTAACAACCAAATTCTCGCACACCGATCCAATACTATGTTCCATCACTTCTCTATTTATGGGCCTAAGTAAAACCAAGGCATTCCATTATGAACAATTCACACAGATTGCTCAGACAATGCAATGGAGCACTAGCAGAGTAGATTTGTATAATATGATTCTCCATGCAGCTTGAACACCGAACTGACCATTGTAAATGATGGAAGCACTGTACAGCTGTTTGATCCGCTAAGGGAATCATGAGCATTGCACATGGACAGAGCCCACACGGGGACACGAACAAGGGTTAGGGTGAACGATTGTCAGTCGAACACCCAAACCACAAGGCTATCCGATATGGGTCTCAACGCTTTGTTCAACATATACACGACATGATATAGCACAATCCCCAAATTGGTATCGGCTTTCGCTTTCGCTTTGAACGGTAACAACCAAATTCTCGCACACCGATCCAATCCTATGTTCCATCACTTCTCTATTTATGGGCCTAAGTAAAACCAAGGCATTCCCTTATGAACAATCCACACACAGATTGCTCATACAATGCAATAGAGCAAGAGCAGAATAGATTTGTATAATATGATTCTCCATGCAGCTTGAACACCGAACTGACCATTGAAAATGATGGAAGCACTGTACAGCTGTTTGATCCGCTAAGGGAATCATGAGCATTGCACATGGACAGAGCCCACACGGGGACACGAATAAGGGTTGGGGTGAACGATTGTCAGTCGAACACCCAAACCACAAGGCTATGCGATATGGGTCTCAACGCTTTGTTCAACATATACAATACATGATATAGCACAATCCCCAAATTGGCTTCGGCTTTCGCTTTCGCTTTGAACGGTAACACTCAAATTCTCGCACACCGATCCAATACTATGTTCCATCACTTCTCTATTTATGGGCCCAAGTAAAACCAAGGCATTCCATTATGAACAATTCACACAGATTGCTCAGACAATGCAATGGAGCACTAGCAGAGTAGATTTGTATAATATGATTCTCCATGCAGCTTGAACACCGAACTGACCATTGAAAATGATGGAAGCACTGTACAGCTGTTTGATCCGCTAAGGGAATCATGAGCATTGCACATGAGCAGAGCCCACACGGGGACACGAACAAGGGTTGGGGTGAACGATTGTCAGTCGAACACCCAAACCACAAGGCTATGCGATATGTGTCTCAACGCTTTGTTCAACATATACACTACATGATATAGCGCAATCGCCAAATTATTTTCGGCTCTCGCTTTCGCTTTGAACGGTAACAACCAAATTCTCGCACACCGATCCAATACTATGTTCCATCACTTCTCTATTTATGGGCCTAAGTAAAACCAAGGCATTCCATTATGAACAATTCACACAGATTGCTCAGACAATGCAATGGAGCACTAGCAGAGTAGATTTGTATAATATGATTCTCCATGCAGCTTGAACACTGAACTGACCATTGAAAATTATGGAAGCACTGTACAGCTGTTTGATCCGCTAAGGGAATCATGAGCATTGCACATGGACAGAGCCCACACGGGGACACGAACAAGGGTTGGGGTGAACGATTGTCAGTCGAACACCCAAACCACAAGGCTATCCGATATGGGTCTCAACGCTTTGTTCAACATATACACGACATGATATAGCACAATCCCCAAATTGGTATCGGCTTTCGCTTTCGCTTTGAACGGTAACAGCCAAATTCTCGCACACCGATCCAATCCTATGTTCCATCACTTCTCTATTTATATGGGCCTAAGTAAAACCAAGGCATTCCCTTATGAACAATCCACACACAGATTGCTCATACAAAGCAATGGAGCAGTAGCAGAGTAGATTTGTATAATATGATTCTCCATGCAGCTTGAACACCGAACTGACCATTGAAAATGATGGAAGCACTGTACAGCTGTTTGATCCGCTAAGGGAATCATGAGCATTGCACATGGACAGAGCCCACACGGGGACACGAATAAGGGTTGGGGTGAACGATTGTCAGTCGAACACCCAAACCACAAGGCTATCCGATATGGGTCTCAACGCTTTGTTCAACATATACAATACATGATATAGCACAATCCCCAAATTGGCTTCGGCTTTCGCTTTCGCTTTGAACGGTAACAACTTAATTCTCGCACACCGATCCAACCCTATGTTCCATCACTTCTCTATATATGGTCCTAAGTAAAACCAAGGCATTCCATTATGAACAATTCACACAGATTGCTCAGACAATGCAATGGAGCACTAGCAGAGTAGATTTGTATAATATGATTCTCCATGCAGCTTGAACACCGAACTGACCATTGAAAATGATGGAAGCACTGTACAGCTGTTTGATCCGCTAAGGGAATCATGAGCATTGCACATGAGCAGAGCCCACACGGGGACACGAACAAGGGTTGGGGTGAACGATTGTCAGTCGAACACCCAAACCACAAGCCTATACCATATGGGTCTCAACGCTTTGTTCAACATATACACGACATGATATAGCACAATCCCCAAATTGGTATCGGCTTTCGCTTTCGCTTTGAACGGTAACAACCAAATTATCGCACACCGATCCAATCCTATGTTCCATCATTTCTCTATATATGGGCCTAAGTAAAACCAAGGCATTCCCCTATGAACAATCCACACAGATTGCTCATACAATGCAATAGAGCAGTAGCAGAATAGATTTGTATAATATGATTCTCCATGCAGCTTGAACACTGAACTGACCATTGAAAATGATGGAAGCACTGTACAGCTGTTTGATCCGCTAAGGGAATCATGAGCATTGCACATGGACAGAGCCCACACGGGGACACGAACAAGGGTTGGGGTGAACGAATGTCAGTCGAACACCCAAACCACAAGGCTATGCGATATGTGTCTCAACGCTTTGTTCAACATATACACTACATGATATAGCACAATCCCCAAATTATTTTCGGCTCTCGCTTTCGCTTTGAACGGTAACAACCAAATTCTCGCACACCGATCCAATACTATGTTCCATCACTTCTCTATTTATGGGCCTAAGTAAAACCAAGGCATTCCATTATGAACAATTCACACAGATTGCTCAGACAATGCAATGGAGCACTAGCAGAGTAGATTTGTATAATATGATTCTCCATGCAGCTTGAACACCGAACTGACCATTGAAAATGATGGAAGCACTGTACAGCTGTTTGATCCGCTAAGGGAATCATGAGCATTGCACATGGACAGAGCCCACACGGGGACACGAACAAGGGTTGGGGTGAACGAATGTCAGTCGAACACCCAAACCACAAGGCTATCCGATATGGGTCTCAACGCTTTGTTCAACATATACACGACATGATATAGCACAATCCCCAAATTGGTATCGGCTTTCGCTTTCGCTTTGAACGGTAACAGCCAAATTCTCGCACACCGATCCAATCCTATGTTCCATCACTTCTCTATTTATGGGCCTAAGTAAAACCAAGGCATTCCCTTATGAACAATCCACACACAGATTGCTCATACAATGCAATAGAGCAAGAGCAGAATAGATTTGTATAATATGATTCTCCATGCAGCTTGAACACCGAACTGACCATTGAAAATGATGGAAGCACTGTACAGCTGTTTGATCCGCTAAGGGAATCATGAGCATTGCACATGGACAGAGCCCACACGGGGACACGAATAAGGGTTGGGGTGAACGATTGTCAGTCGAACACCCAAACCACAAGGCTATGCGATATGGGTCTCAACGCTTTGTTCAACATATACAATACATGATATAGCACAATCCCCAAATTGGCTTCGGCTTTCAATTTCGCATTGGCTTTGAACGGTAACAACCAAATTCTCGCACACCGATCCAATCCTATGTTCCATCACTTCTCTATTTATATGGGCCTAAGTAAAACCAAGGCATTCCCTTATGAAAAATCCCCACAGATTGCTCATACAATGCAATAGAGCAAGAGTAGAATAGATTTATATAATATGATTCTCCATGCAGCTTCAACACCGAACTGACCATTGAAAATGATGGAAGCACTATACAGATGTTTGATCCGCTAAGGGAATCATGAGCATTGCACATGGACAGAGCCCACACGGGGACACGAACAAGGGTTGGGGTGAACGAATGTCAGTCGAACACCCAAACCACAAAGCTATCCCATTTTGATCATAACGCTTTGTTCAACATATACAATACATGATACAGCACAATCCCCAAATTGGCTTCGGCTTTCGCTTTCGCTTTGAACGGTAACAACCAAATTATCGCACACCGATCCAATCCTATGTTCCATCACTTCTCTATTTATGGGCCTAAGTAAAACCAAGGCATTCCATTATGAACTATCCACACAGATTGCTCATACAATGCAATGGAGCAGTAGCAGATTAGATTTGTATAATATGATTCTCCATGCAGCTTGAACACCGAACTGACCATTGAAAATGATGGAAGCACTGTACAGCTGTTTGATCCGCTAAGGGAATCATGAGCATTGCACATGAGCAGAGCCCACACGGGGACACGAACAAGGGTTGGGGTGAACGAATGTCAGTCGAACACCCAAACCACAAGGCTATCCGATATGGGTCTGAACGCTTTGTTCAACATATACACTACATGATATAGCACAATCCCCAAATTGACTTCGGCTTTCGCTTTCGCTTTGAACGGTAACAACGAAATTCTCGCACACCGATCCAATCCTATGTTCCATCAATTCTCTATTTATATGGGCGTAAAACAAACCAACGCATTCCCTTATGAACAATTCCCACACAGATTGCTCATACAATGCAATAGAGCAGTAGCAGAGTAGATTTGTATAATATGATTCTCCGTGCAGCTTCAAAACAGAACAGACCATTGAAAATTATGGAAGCACTGTACAGCTGTTTGATCCGCTAAGGGAATCATGAGCATTGCACATAGACAGAGCCCACACGGGGACACGAACAAGGGTTGGGGTGAACGAATGTCAGTCGAACACCCAAACCACAAGGCTATCCGATATGGGTCTGAACGCTTTCTTCAACATATACACTACATGATATAGCACAATCCCCAAATTGGCTTCGGATTTCGCTTTCGCTTTGAACGGTAACAACGAAATTCTCGCACACCGATCCAATCCTATGTTCCATCAATTCTCTTTTTATATGGGCGTAAAACAAACCAACGCATTCCCTTATGAACAATCCCCACACAGATTGCTCATACAATGCAATGGAGCAGTAGCAGAGTAGATTTGTATAATATGATTCTCCATGCTGCTTGAACACCGAACTGACCATTGAAAATGATGGAAGCACTGTACAGCTGTTTGATCCGCTAAGGGAATCATGAGCATTGCACATGGACAGAGCCCACACGGGGACACGAACAAGGGTTGGGGTGAACGATTGTCAGTCAAACACACAAATCACAAAGCTATCCCATTTTGATCATAACGGTCTGTACAACATATACAATACATGATATAGCACAATCCCCAAATTGGCTTCGGCTTTCGCTTTCGCATTGGCTGTGAACGGTAACAACGAAATTCTCGCACACCGATCGAATCCTATGTTCCATCACATCTCTATTTATGGGCCTAAGTAAAACCAAGGCATTCTTTTATGAACAATCCACACAGAATGCTCATACAATGCAATGGAGCACTAGCAGAGTAGATTTGTATAATATGATTCTCCATGCAGCTTGAACACCGAACTGACCATTGAAAATGATGGAAGCACTGTACAGCTGTTTGATCCGCTAAGGGAATCATGAGCATTGCACATGGACAGAGCCCACACGGGGACACGAACAAGGGTTGGGGTGAACGATTGTCAGTCGAACACCCAAACCACAAGGCTATCCGATATGGGTCTCAACGCTTTGTTCAACATATACACGACATGATATAGCACAATCCCCAAATTGGTATCGGCTTTCGCTTTCGCTTTGAACGGTAACAGCCAAATTCTCGCACACCGATCCAATCCTATGTTCCATCACTTCTCTATTTATGGGCCTAAGTAAAACCAAGGCATTCCCTTATGAACAATCCACACACAGATTGCTCATACAATGCAATAGAGCAAGAGCAGAATAGATTTGTATAATATGATTCTCCATGCAGCTTGAACACCGAACTGACCATTGAAAATGATGGAAGCACTGTACAGCTGTTTGATCCGCTAAGGGAATCATGAGCATTGCACATGGACAGAGCCCACACGGGGACACGAATAAGGGTTGGGGTGAACGATTGTCAGTCGAACACCCAAACCACAAGGCTATGCGATATGGGTCTCAACGCTTTGTTCAACATATACAATACATGATATAGCACAATCCCCAAATTGGCTTCGGCTTTCAATTTCGCATTGGCTTTGAACGGTAACAACCAAATTCTCGCACACCGATCCAATCCTATGTTCCATCACTTCTCTATTTATATGGGCCTAAGTAAAACCAAGGCATTCCCTTATGAAAAATCCCCACAGATTGCTCATACAATGTAATAGAGCAAGATTAGAATAGATTTATATAATATGATTCTCCATGCAGCTTCAACACCGAACTGACCATTGAAAATGATGGAAGCACTGTACAGATGTTTGATCCGCTAAGGGAATCATGAGCATTGCACATGGACAGAGCCCACACGGGGACACGAACAAGGGTTGGGGTGAACGAATGTCAGTCGAACACCCAAACCACAAAGCTATCCCATTTTGATCATAACGCTTTGTTCAACATATACAATACATGATACAGCACAATCCCCAAATTGGCTTCGGCTTTCGCTTTCGCTTTGAACGGTAACAACCAAATTATCGCACACCGATCCAATCCTATGTTCCATCACTTCTCTATTTATGGGCCTAAGTAAAACCAAGGCATTCCATTATGAACTATCCACACAGATTGCTCATACAATGCAATGGAGCAGTAGCAGATTAGATTTGTATAATATGATTCTCCATGCAGCTTGAACACCGAACTGACCATTGAAAATGATGGAAGCACTGTACAGCTGTTTGATCCGCTAAGGGAATCATGAGCATTGCACATGAGCAGAGCCCACACGGGGACACGAACAAGGGTTGGGGTGAACGATTGTCAGTCGAACACCCAAACCACAAGGCTATCCGATATGGGTCTGAACGCTTTGTTCAACATATACACTACATGATATAGCACAATCCCCAAATTGACTTCGGCTTTCGCTTTCGCTTTGAACGGTAACAACGAAATTCTCGCACACCGATCCAATCCTATGTTCCATCAATTCTCTATTTATATGGGCGTAAAACAAACCAACGCATTCCCTTATGAACAATTCCCACACAGATTGCTCATACAATGCAATAGAGCAGTAGCAGAGTAGATTTGTATAATATGATTCTCCGTGCAGCTTCAAAACAGAACAGACAATTGAAAATTATGGAAGCACTGTACAGCTGTTTGATCCGCTAAGGGAATCATGAGCATTGCACATAGACAGAGCCCACACGGGGACACGAACAAGGGTTGGGGTGAACGATTGTCAGTCGAACACCCAAACCACAAGGCTATCCGATATGGGTCTGAACGCTTTGTTCAACATATACACTACATGATATAGCACAATCCCCAAATTGGCTTCGGATTTCGCTTTCGCTTTGAACGGTAACAACGAAATTCTCGCACACCGATCCAATCCTATGTTCCATCAATTCTCTTTTTATATGGGCGTAAAACAAACCAACGCATTCCCTTATGAACAATCCCCACACAGATTGCTCATACAATGCAATGGAGCAGTAGCAGAGTAGATTTGTATAATATGATTCTCCATGCTGCTTGAACACCGAACTGACCATTGAAAATGATGGAAGCACTGTACAGCTGTTTGATCCGCTAAGGGAATCATGAGCATTGCACATGGACAGAGCCCACACGGGGACACGAACAAGGGTTGGGGTGAACGATTGTCAGTCAAACACACAAATCACAAAGCTATCCCATTTTGATCATAACGGTCTGTACAACATATACAATACATGATATAGCACAATCCCCAAATTGGCTTCGGCTTTCGCTTTCGCATTGGCTGTGAACGGTAACAACGAAATTCTCGCACACCGATCGAATCCTATGTTCCATCACATCTCTATTTATGGGCCTAAGTAAAACCAAGGCATTCTTTTATGAACAATCCACACAGAATGCTCATACAATGCAATAGAACAGTAGCAGAGTAGATTTGTATAATATGATTCTCCGTGCAGCTTGAACACTGAACTGACCTTTGGAAATTATGGAAGCACTGTACAGCTGTTTGATCCGCTAAGGGAATCATGAGCATTACACATGGACAGAGCCCACAGGGGGACACGAACAAGGGTTGGGGTGAACGATTGTCAGTCGAACACCCAAACCACAAGGCTATGCGATATGGGTCTCAACGCTTTGTTCAACATATACAATACATGATATAGCACAATACCCAAATTGGCTTCGGCTTCCGCTTTCGCATTGGCTGTGAACGGTAACAACGAAATTCTCGCACACCGATCCAATCCTATGTTCCATCACATCTCTTTTTATGGGCCTAAGTAAAACCAAGGCCTTCTCTTATGAACAATCCACACAGATTGCTCATACAATGCAATAGAGCAAGAGCAGAATAGATTTGTATAATATGATTCTCCATGCAGCTTGAACACTGAAGTGACCATTGAAAATGATGGAAGCACTGTACAGCTGTTTGATCCGCTAAGGGAATCATGAGCATTGCACATGGACAGAGCCCACACGGGGACACGAACAAGGGTTGGGGTGAACGATTGTCAGTCGAACACCCAAACCACAAGGCTATGCGATATGGGTCTCAACGCTTTGTTCAACATATACACTACATGATATGGCACAATCCCCAAATTGGCTTCGGCTTTCGCTTTCGCTTTGAACGGCAGCAAAGAAATTCTCGCACACCGATCCAATCCTATGTTCCATCACTTCTCTATTTATGGGCCTAAGTAAAACCAAGGCATTCCCTTATGAACAATCCACACACAGATTGCTCATACAATGCAATAGAGCAAGAGCAGAATAGATTTGTATAATATGATTCTCCATGCAGCTTGAACACTGAACTGACCATTGAAAATTATGGAAGCACTGTACAGCTGTTTGATCCGCTAAGGGAATCATGAGCATTGCACATGGACAGAGCCCACACGGGGACACGAACAAGGGTTGGGGTGAACGATTGTCAGTCGAACACCCAAATCACAGGGCCATCCCATATGGGTCTCAACGCTTTGTTCAACATATACACTACATGATATAGCACAATCCCCAAATTGGCTTCGGCTTTCGCTTTCGCTTTGAACGCCATCAAACAAATTCTCGCACACCGCTCCAATCCTATGTTCCATCACTTCTCTATTTATATGGGCCTAAGTAAAATCAACGCGTTCCCTTATGAACAATCGACACAGATTGCTCATACAATGCAATGGAGCAGTAGCAGAGTAGATTTGTATAATATGATTCTCCATGCAGCTTGAACACCGAACTGACCATTGAAAATGATGGAAGCACTGTACAGCTGTTTGATCCGCTAAGGGAATCATGAGCATTGCACATGGACAGAGCCCACACGGGGACACGAACAAGGGTTGGGGTGAACGAATGTCAGTCGAACACCCAAACCACAAGGCTATCCGATATGGGTCTCATCGCTTTGTTCAACATATACAATACATGATATATCACAATCTACAAATTGGCTTCGGCTTTCTCTTTCGCTTTGAACGGTAACAACCAAATTCTCGCACACCGATCCAATCCTATGTTCCATCACTTCTTTATTTATCGGCCCAAGTAAAACCAAGGCATTCCCTTATGAACAATCCACACAGATTGCTCATACAATGCAATGGAGCAGTAGCAGAGTAGATTTGTATAATATGATTCTCCATGCAGCTTGAACACTGAACTGACCATTGAAAATGATGGAAGCACTGTACAGCTGTTTGATCCGCTAAGGGAATCATGAGCATTGCACATGGACAGAGCCCACTCGGAGACACGAACAAGGGTTGGGGTGAACGATTTTCAGTCGAACACCCAAACCACAAGGCTATCCGATATGGGTCTGAAAGCTTTGTTCAACATATACAATACATGATATAGCACAATCCCCAAATTGGCTTCGGCTTTCGCTTTCGCTTTGAACGGTAACAATCAAATTCTCGCACACCGATCCAATCCTATGTTCCGTCACTTCTCTATTTATGGGCTTAGTTAAAACCAAGGCATTCCCTTATGAACAATCCACACAGATTGCTCATACAATGCAATGGAGCAGTAGCAGAGTAGATTTGTATAATATGATTCTCCATGCAGCTTGAACACTGAACTGACCATTGAAAATAATGGAAGCACTGTACAGCTGTTTGATCCGCTAAGGGAATCATGAGCATTGCACATGGACAGAGCCCACACGGGGACACGAACAAGGGTTGGGGTGAACGAATGTCAGTCGAACACCCAAACCACAAGGCTATCCGATATGGGTCTCAACGCTTTGTTCAACATATACAATACATGATATAGCACAATCCCCAAATTGGCTTCGGCTTTCGCTTTCGCTTTGAACGGTAACAACCAAATTCTCGCACACCGATCCAATCCTATGTTCCATCACTTCTCTATTTATGGGCCTAAGTAAAACCAAGGCATTCCATTATGAACTATCCACACAGATTGCTCATACAATGCAATAGAGCAGTAGCAGAGTAGATTTGTATAATATGATTCTCCATGCAGCTTGAACACTGAACTGACCATTGAAAATGATGGAAGCACTGTACAGCTGTTTGATCCGCTAAGGGAATCATGAGCATTGCAAATGGACAGAGCCCACACGGGGACACGAACAAAGGTTGGGGTGAACGATTGTCAGTCGAACACCCAAACCACAAGGCTATCCGATATGGGTCTCAACGCTTTGTTCAACATATACACAACATGATATAGCACAATCCCCAAATTGGCTTCGGCTTTCGCTTTCGCTTTGAACGGTAACAACCAAATTCTCGCACACCGATCCAATCCTATGTTCCATCACTTCTCTATTTATGGGCCCAAGTAAAACCAAGGCATTCCCTTATGAACAATCCCCACACAGATTGCTCATACAATGCAATAGAGCAGTAGCAGTGTAGATTTGTATAATATGATTCTCCATGCAGCTTGAACACTGAACTGACCATTGAAAATGATGGAAGCACTGTACAGCTGCTTGATCCGCTAAGGGAATCATGAGCATTGCACATGGACAGAGCCCACACGGGGACACGAACAAGGGTTGGGGTGAACGAATGTCAGTCGAACACCCAAACCACAAGGCTATCCGATATGGGTCTCAACGCTTTGTTCAACATATACACTACATGATATAGCACAATCCCCAAATTGGCTTCGGCTTTCGCTTTCGCTATGAACGGTAACAACCAAATTCTCGCACATCAATCCAATCCTATGTTCCATCACTTCTCTATTTATATGGGCCTAAGTAAAACCAAGGCATTCGCTTATGAACAATCCACACACAGATTGCTCATACAATGCAATAGAGCAGTAGCAGAGTAGATTTGTATAATATGATTCTCCATGCAGCTTGAACACAGAACTGACCATTGAGAATTATGGAAGCACTGTACATCTGTTTGATCCGCTAAGGGAATCATGAGCATTGCACATGGACAGAGCCCACACGGGGACACGAACAAGGGTTGGGGTGAACGATTGTCAGTCGAACACCCAAACCACAAGGCTATCACATTTTGGTCATAACGATTTGTTCAACATATACAATACATGTTATAGCACAATCCCCAAATTGGCTTCGGCTTTCGTTTTCGCTTTGAACGGTAACAATCAAATTCTCGCACACCGATCCAATCCTATGTTCCATCACTTCTCTATTTATGGGCTTAGTTAAAACCAAGGCATTCCATTATGAACAATCCACACAGATTGCTCATACAATGCAATGGAGCAGTAGCAGAGTAGATTTGTATAATATGATTCTCCATGCAGCTTGAACACTGAACTGACCATTGAAAATAATGGAAGCACTGTACAGCTGTTTGATCCGCTAAGGGAATCATGAGCATTGCACATGGACAGAGCCCACACGGGGACACGAACAAGAGTTGGGGTGAACGAATGTCAGTCGAACACCCAAACCACAAGGCTATCCCATATGAGTCTCAACGTTTGTTCAACATATACACTACATGATATAGCACAATCCTCAAATTGGCTTCGGCTTTCGCTTTCGCTTTGAACGGTAACACTCAAATTCTCGCACACCGATCCAATGCTATGTTCCATCACTTCTCTATTTATGGGCCTAAGTAAAACCAACGCATTCCCTTATGAACAATCCCCACACAGATTGCTCATACAATGCAATAGAGCAGTAGCAGAGTAGATTTGTATAATATGATTCTCCATGCAGCTTGAACACTGAACTGACCATTGACAATTATGGAAGCACTGTAGAGCTGATTGATCCGCTAAGGGAATCATGAGCATTGCACATGGACAGAGCCCACTCGAAGACACGAAAAAGGGTTGGGGTGAACGATTGTCAGTCGAACACCCAAACCACAAGGCTATCCAATTTTGGTCATAAGGATTTGTTCAACATATACACTACATGATATGGCACAATCCCCAAATTGGCTTCGGCTTCGCTTTCGCTTTGAACGGTAACAACGAAATTCTCGCACACCGATCCAATCCTATGTTCCATCACTTCTCTATTTATGGGCCTAAGTAAAACCAAGGCATTCCCTTATGAACAATCCACACACAGATTGCTCATACAATGCAATGGAGCAGTAGCAGAGTAGATTTGTATAATATGATTCTCCATGCAGCTTGAACACTGAACTGACCATTGAAAATTATGGAAGCACTGTACAGCTGTTTGATCCGCTAAGGGAATCATGAGCATTGCACATGGACAGAGCCCACACGGGGACACGAACAAGGGTTGGGGTGAACGATTGTCAGTCGAACACCCAAACCACAAGGCTATCACATTTTGGTCACAACGATTTGTTCAACATATACAATACATGATATAGCACAATCACCAAAGTGGCTTCGGCTTCGCTTTCGCTTTGAACGGTAACAATCAAATTCTCGCACACCGATCCAATCCTATGTTCCATCACTTCTCTAATTATGGGCCTAAGTAAAACCAAGGCATTCCCCTATGAACAATCCACACACAGATTGCTCATACAAAGCAATAGAGCAGTAGCAGAGTAGATTTGTATAATATGATTCTCCATGCAGCTTGAACACAGAACTGACCATTGAAAATAATGGAAGCACTGTACAGCTGTTTGATCCGCTAAGGGAATCATGAGCATTGCACATGGACAGAGCCCACACGGGGACACGAACAAGGGTTGGGGTGAACGATTGTCAGTCGAACACCCAAACCACAAGGCTATCCGATATGGGTCTCAACGCTTTGTTCAACATATACACTTCATGATATATCACAATCTCCAAATTGGCTTCGGCTTTCGCTTTCGCTTTGAACGGTAACAACCAAATTCTCGCACACCGATCCAATGCTATGTTCCATCACTTCTCTATTTATGGGCCTAAGTAAAACCAACGCATACCCTTTTGAACAATCCACACAGATTGCTCATACAATGCAATGGAGCAGTAGCAGAGTAGATTTGTATAATATGATTCTCCATGCAGCTTGAACACTGAAGTGACCATTGAATATGATGGAAGCACTGTACAGCTGTTTGATCCGCTAAGGGAATCATGAGCATTGCACATGGACAGAGCCCACACGGGGACACGAACAAGGGTTGGGGTGAACGATTGTCAGTCGAACACACAAACCACAAGGCTATACGATATGGGTCTCAACGATTTGTTCAACATATACAATACATGATATAGCACAATCCCCAAATTGGCTTCGGCTTTCGCTTTCGCTTTGAACGGTAACAATCAAATTCTCGCACACCGATGCAATCCTATGTTCCATCACTTCTCTATTTATGGGCCTAAGTAAAACCAAGGCATTCCCTTATGAACAATCCACACACAGATTGCTCATACAATGCAATGGAGCAGTAGCAGAGTAGATTTGTATAATATGATTCTTCATGCAGCTTGAACACTGAACTGACCATTGAAAATTATGGAAGCACTGTACAGCTGTTTGATCCGCTAAGGGAATCATGAGCATTGCACATGGACAGAGCCCACACGGGGACACGAACAAGGGTTGGGGTGAACGAATGTCAGTCGAACACCCAAACAACAAGGCTATCCGATATGGGTCTGAACGCTTTGTTCAACATATACACTACATGATATAGCACAATCCACAAATTGGCTTCGGCTTTCGCTGTCGCTTTGATAGGCAACAACCAAATTCTCGCACACCGATCCAATCCTATGTTCCATCACTTCTCTATTTATAAGTGGCTAAGTAAAACCAAGGCATTCCCTTATGAACAATCCACACAGATTGCTCATACAATGCAATGGAGCAGTAGCAGAGTAGATTTGTATAATATGATTCTCCATGCAGCTTGAACACTGAACTGACCATTGAAAATTATGGAAGCACTGTACAGCTGTTTGATCCGCTAAGGGAATCATAAGCATTGCACATGGACAGAGCCCACACGGGGACACGAATAAGGGTTGGGGTGAACGATTGTCAGTCGAACACCCAAACCACAAGGCTATCACATATTGGTCATAAAGATTTGTTAAACATATACAATACATGATATAGCACAATCCCCAGAGTGGCTTCGGCTTCGCTTTCGCTTTGAACGGTAACAATCAAATTCTCGCACACCGATCCAATCCTATGTTCCATCACTTCTCTATTTATGGGCCTAAGTAAAACCAAGGCATTCCCTTATGAACAATCCCCACACAGATTGCTCATACAATGCAATGGAGCAGTAGCAGAGTAGATTTGTATAATATGATTCTCCATGCAGCTTGAACACTGAACTGACCATTGAAAATAATGGAAGCACTGTACAGCTGTTTGATCCGCTAAGGGAATCATGAGCATTGCACATGGACAGAGCCCACACGGGGACACGAACAAGGGTTGGGGTGAACGATTTTCAGTCGAACACCCAAACCACAAGGCTATGCGATATGGGTCTCCTCGCTTAGTTCAACATAAACAATACATGATATAGCACAATCCCCAAAGTGGATTCGGCTTCGGCTTTCGCTTTGAACGGTAACAACCAAATTCTCGCACACCGATCCAATCCTATGTTCCATCAATTCTCTATTTATGGGCCTAAGTAAAACCAAGGCATTCCCTTATGAACAATCCACACAGATTGCTCATACAATGCAATGGAGCAGTAGCAGAGTAGATTTGTATAATATGATTCTCCATGCAGCTTGAACACTGAACTGACCATTGAAAATAATGGAAGCACTGTACAGCTGTTTGATCCGCTAAGGGAATCATGAGCATTGCACATGGACAGAGCCCACACGGGGACACGAACAAGGGTTGGGGTGAACGATTGTCAGTCGAACACCCAAACCACAAGGCTATACGATATGGGTCTCAACGCTTTGTTCAACATATACACTTCATGATATATCACAATCTCCAAATTGGCTTCGGCTTTCGCTTTCGCTTTGAACGGTTACAACGAAATTCTCGCTAACCGATCCAATGCTATGTTCCATCACTTCTCTATTTATGGGCCTAAGTAAAACCAAGGCATTCCCTTATGAACAATCCCCACACAGATTGCTCATACAATGCAATGGAGCAGTAGCAGAGTAGATTTGTATAATATGATTCTCCATGCAGCTTGAACACTGAACTGACCATTGAAAATTATGGAAGCACTGTACAGCTGTTTGATCCGCTAAGGGAATCATGAGCATTGCACATGGACAGAGCCCACACGGGAACACGAACAAGGGTTGGGGTGAACGATTGTCAGTCGAACGCCAAACCACAAGGCTATGCGTTATGGGTCTCAACGCTTTGCTCAACGTAAACAATAAATGATATAGCACAATTTCCAAATTGGCTTCGGCTTTCGCTTTCGCTTTGAACGGTAACAAGCAAATTCTCGCACACCAATCCAATCCTATGTTCCATCACTTCTCTATTTATATGGGCCTAGGTAAAAACAAACGCATTCCCTTATGAACAATCCACACACAGATTGCTCATACAAAGCAATGGAGCAGTAGCAGAGTAGATTTGTATAATATGATTCTCCATGCAGGTTGAACACTGAACTGACCATTGAAAATGATGGAAGCACTGTACAGCTGTTTGATCCGCTAAGGGAATCATAAGCATTGCACATGGACAGAGCCCACACGAGGACACGAACAAGGGTTGGGGTGAACGATTGTCAGTCGAACACCCAAACCACAAGGCTATGCAATATGGGTCTCAACGCTTTGTTCAACATATACAATACATGATATAGCACAATCCCCAAATTGGCTTCGGCTTTCGCTTTCGCTATGAACGGTAACAACCAAATTCTCGCACACCGATCCAATCCTATGTTCCATCACTTCTCTATTTATGGGCCTAAGTAAAACCAAGGCATTCCCTTATGAACAATCCCCACACAGATTGCTCATACAATGCAATAGAGCAGTAGCAGAATAGATTTGTATAATATGATTCTGCATGCAGCTTGAACACTGGACTGACCATTGGAAATGATGGAAGCACTGTACAGCTGTTTGATCCGCTAAGGGAATCATGAGCATTGCACATGGACAGAGCCCACACGGGGACACGAACAAGAGTTGGGGTGAACGATTGTCAGTCGAACACCCAAACAACAAGGCTATCCGATATGGGTCTGAAAGCTTTGTTCAACATATACAATACATGATATAGCACAATCCCCAAATTGGCTTCGGCTTTCGCTTTCGCTTTGAACGGTACCAACCAAATTCTCGCACATCAATCCAATCCTATGTTCCATCACTTCTCTATTTATGGGCCTAAGTAAAACCAAGGCATTCACTTATGAACAATCCCCACACAGATTGCTCATACAATGAAATGGAGCAGTAGCAGAGTAGATTTGTGTTATATGATTCTCCATGCAGCTTGAACACTGAACTGACCATTGAAAATGATGGAAGCACTGTACAGCTGTTTGATCCGCTAAGGGAATCATGAGCATTGCACATGGACAGAGCCCCCACGGGGACACGAACAAGGGTTGGGGTGAACGATTGTCAGTCGAACACCCAAACCACAAGGCTATCCGATATGGGTCTCAACGCTTTGTTCAACATATACACTTCATGATATATCACAGTCTCCAAATTGGCTTCGGCTTTCGCTTTCGCTTTGAACGGTAACAACCAAATTCTCGCTAACCGATCCAATCCTATGTTCCATCACTTCTCTATTTATGGGCTTAGTTAAAACCAAGGCATTCCCTTATGAACAATCCACACAGATTGCTCATACAATGCAATGGAGCAGTAGCAGAGTAGGTTTGTATAATATGATTCTCCATGCAGCTTGAACACTGAACTGACCATTGAAAATGATGGAAGCACTGTACAGCTGTTTGATCCGCTAAGGGAATCATGAGCATTGCACATGGACAGAGCCCACACGGGGACACGAACAAGGGTTGGGGTGAACGAATGTCAGTCGAACACCCAAACCACAAAGCTATCCCATATGGGTCTCAACGCTTTGTTCAACATATACAATACATGATATAGCACAATCCCCAAATTGGCTTCGGCTTTCACTTTCGCTATGAACGGTAACAACCAAATTCTCGCACACCGATCCAATCCTATGTTCCATCACTTCTCTATTTATGGGCCTAAGTAAAACCAAGGCATTCCCTTATGAACAATCCACACAGATTGCTCATACAATGCAATGGAGCAGTAGCAGAGTAGATTTGTATATGATTCTCCATGCAGCTTGAACACTGAACTGACCATTGAAAATTATGGAAGCACTGTACAGCTGTTTGATCCGCTAAGGGAATCATGAGCATTGCACATGGACAGAGCCCACACGGGGACACGATCAAGGGTTGGGGTGAACGATTGTCAGTCGAACACCCAAACCACAAGGCTATCACATTTTGGTCATAACGATTTGTTCAACATATACAATATATGATATAGCACAATCCCCAAATTGGCTTCGGCTTTCGCTTTCGCTTTGAACGGTAACAATCAAATTCTCGCACACCGATCCAATCCTATGTTCCATCACTTCTCTATTTATGGGCCTAAGTAGAACCAAGGCCTTCCTTTTGGAACAATCCACACAGATTGCTCATACAATGCAAAAGAGCAGTAGCAGATTAGATTTGTATAATATGATTCTCCATGCAGCTTGAACACTGAAGTGACCATTGAAAATTATGGAAGCACTGTACAGCTGTTTGATCCGCTAAGGGAATCATGAGCATTGCACATGGACAGAGTCCACAGGGGGACACGAACAAGGGTTGGGGTGAACGATTGTCAGTCGAATACCCATACCACAAGGCTATCCGATAAGGGTCCCAACGGTTTGTTCAACATATACAATACATGATATAGCACAATCCCCAAATTGGCTTCGGCTTTCGCTTTGGCTTTGAACGGTAACAACCAAATTCTCGCACACCGATCCAATCCTATGTTCCATCACTTCTCTATTTATGGGCCTAAGTAAAACCAAGGCATTCCCTTATGAACAATCCACACACAGATTGCTCATACAATGCAATAGAGCAGTAGCAGAGTAGATTTGTATAATATGATTCTCCATGCAGCTTGAACACTGAACTGACCATTGAAAATTATGGAAGCACTGTACAGCTGTTTGATCCGCTAAGGGAATCATGAGCATTGCACATGGACAGAGCCCACACGGGGACACGAATAAGGTTTGGGGTGAACGATTGTCAGTCGAACACCCAAACCACAAGGCTATCCGATATGGGTCTCAACGTTTGTTCAACATATACAATACATGATATAGCACAATCCCCAAATTGGCTTCGGCTTTCGCTTTCGCTTTGAACGGTAACAACCAAATTCTCGCACACCGATCCAATCCTATGTTCCATCACTACTCTATTTATGGGCCTAAGTAAAACCAAGGCATTCCCTTATGAACAATCCACACAGATTGCTCATACAATGCAATGGAGCAGTAGCAGAGTAGATTTGTATAATATGATTCTCCACGCAGCTTGAACACTGAAGTGACCATTGAAAATTATGGAAGCACTGTACAGCTGTTTGATCCGCTAAGGGAATCATGAGCATTGCACATGGACAGAGTCCACAGGGGGACACGAACAAGGGTTGGGGTGAACGAATGTCAGTCGAACACTCAAACCACAAGGCTATCCGATATGGGTCTGAACGCTTTGTTCAACATATACACTACATGATATAGCACAATCCCCAAATTGGCTTCGGCTTTCGCTTTCGCTTTGAACGGTAACAACCAAATTCTCGCACACCGATCCAATCCTATGTTCCATCACTTCTCTATTTATGGGCCCAAGTAAAACCAAGGCATTCCCTTATGAACAATCCCCACACAGATTGCTCATACAAAGCAATGGAGCAGTAGCAGAGTAGATTTGTATAATATGATTCTCCATGCAGCTTGAACACTGAACTGACCATTGAAAATGACGGAAGCACTGTACAGCTGTTTGATCCGCTAAGGGAATCATGAGCATTGCACATGGACAGAGCCCACACGGGGACACGAACAAGGGTTGGGGTGAACGATTGTCAGTCGAACACCCAAACCACAAGGCTATCCGATATGGGTTTCAACGTTTGTTCAACATATACACTACATGATATAGCACAATCCCCAAATTGGCTTCGGCTTTCGCTTTCGTTTTGAACGGTAACAACCAAATTCTCGCACACCGATCCAATCCTATGTTCCATCACTTCTCTATTTATGGGCCTAAGTAAAACCAAGGCATTCCCTTATGAACAATCCACACACAGATTGCTCATACAATGCAATGGAGCAGTAGCAGAGTAGATTTGTATAATATGATTCTCCATGCAGCTTGAACACTGAACTGACCATTGAAAATGATGGAAGCACTGTACAGCTGTTTGATCCGCTAAGGGAATCATGAGCATTGCACATGGACAGAGCCCACACGTGGACACGAACAAGGGTTGGGGTGAACGATTTTCAGTCGAACACCCAAACCACAAGGCTATCCGATATGGGTCTCAACGCTTTGTTCAACATATACAATACATGATATAGCACAATCCCCAAATTGGCTTCGGCTTTCGCTTTCGCTTTGGCTGTGAACGGTAACAACCAAATTCTCGCACACCGATCCAATCCTATGTTCCATCACTTCTCTATTTATGGGCCTAAGTAAAACCAAGGCATTCCCTTATGAACAATCCCCACACAGATTGCTCATACAATGCAATAGAGCAGTAGCAGAGTAGATTTGTATAATATGATTCTCCATGCAGCTTGAACACTGAAGTGACCATTGAAAATTATGCAAGCACTGTACAGCTGTTTGATCCGCTAAGGGAATCATGAGCATTGTACATGGACAGAGCCCACACGGGGACACGAACAAGGGTTGGGGTGAACGATTGTCAGTCGAACACCCAAACCACAAGGCTATCCGATATGGGTCTCAAAGCATTGTTCAACATATACACAACATGATATAGCAAAATCATAAAATTGGCTTCGGCTTTCGCTTTCGCTTTGAACGGTAACAACCAAATTCTCGCACACCGATCCAATCCTATGTTCCATCACTTCTCTATTTATGGGCCTAAGTAAAACCAAGGCATTCCCTTATGAACAATCCACACACAGATTGCTCATACAATGCAATAGAGCAGTAGCAGAGTAGATTTGTATAATATGATTCTCCATGCAGCTTGAACACTGAAGTGACCATTGAAAATGATGGAAGCACTGTACAGCTGTTTGATCCGCTAAGGGAATCATGAGCATTGCACATGGACAGAGCCCACACGGGGACACGAACAAGGGTTGGGGTGAACGATTGTCTGTCGAACACCCAAACCACAAGGCTATCCGATATGGGTCTTTAAGCTTTGTTCAACATATACACTAAATGATATAGCACAATCCTCAAATTGGCTTCGGCTTTCGCTTTCGCTATGAACGGTAACAACCAAATTCTCGCAAACCGATCCAATCCTATGTTCCATCACTTCTCTATTTATATGGGCCTAAATAAAACCAAGGCTTCCGCTTATGAACATTCCACACACAGATTGCTCATACAATGCAATAGAGCAGTAGCAGAGTAGATTTGTTTAATATGATTCTCCATGCAGCTTGAACACCGAACTGACCATTGAAAATAATGGAAGCACTGTACAGCTGTTTGATCCGCTAAGGGAATCATGAGCATTGCACATGGACAGAGCCCACACGGGGACACGAACAAGGGTTGGGGTGAACGATTGTCAGTGGAACACCCAAACCACAAGGCTATCGGATATGGGTCTCAACGTTTTTTCAACATATACAATACATGATATAGCACAATCCCCAAATTGGCTTCGGCTTTCGCTTTCGCTTTGAACGGTAACAACCAAATTCTCGCACACCGATCCAATCCTATGTTCCATCACTTCTCTATTTATGGGCCTGAGTAAAACCAAGGCATTCCATTATGAACAATCCACACACAGATTGCTCATACAATGCAATGCAGCAGTAGCAGAGTAGATTTGTATAATATGATTCTCCATGCAGCTTGAACACAGAACTGACCATTGAAAATTATGGAAGCACTGTACAGCTGTTTGATCCGCTAAGGGAATCATGAGCATTGCACATGGACAGAGCCCACACGGGGACACGAACAAGGGTTGGGGTGAACGATTGTCTGTCGAACACCCAAACCACAAGGCTATCCGATATGGGTCTTTAAGCTTTGTTCAACATATACACTACATGATATAGCACAATCCTCAAATTGGCTTCGGCTTTCGCTTTCGCTATGAACGGTAACAACCAAATTCTCGCAAACCGATCCAATCCTATGTTCCATCACTTCTCTATTTATATGGGCCTAAATAAAACTAAGGCGTTCGCTTATGAACATTCCACACACAGATTGCTCATACAATGCAAAAGAGCAGTAGCAGAGTAGATTTGTTTAATATGATTCTCCATGCAGCTTGAACACCGAACTGACCATTGAAAATAATGGAAGCACTGTACAGCTGTTTGATCCGCTAAGGGAATCATGAGCATTGCACATGGACAGAGCCCACACGGGGACACGAACAAGGGTTGGGGTGAACGATTGTCAGTGGAACACCCAAACCACAGGGCTATCGGATATGGGTCTCAAGGTTTTTTCAACATATACAATACATGATATAGCACAATCCCCAAATTGGCTTCGGCTTTCGCTTTCGCTTTGAACGGTAACAACCAAATTCTCGCACACCGATCCAATCCTATGTTCCATCACTTCTCTATTTATGGGCCTGAGTAAAACCAAGGCATTCCCTTATGAACAATCCACACACAGATTGCTCATACAATGCAATGCAGCAGTAGCAGAGTAGATTTGTATAATATGATTCTCCATGCAGCTTGAACACTGAACTGACCATTGAAAATTATGGAAGCACTGTATAGCTGTTTGATCCGCTAAGGGAATCATGAGCATTGCACATGGACAGAGCCCACACGGGGACACGAACAAGGGTTGGGGTGAACGAATGTCAGTCGAACACCCAAATCACAAGGCTATCCGATATGGGTCTCAACGTTTGTTCAACATATACACAACATGATATAGCACAATCCCCAAATTGGCTTCGGCTTTCGCTTTCGCTATGAACGGTAACAACCAAATTCTCGCACACCGATCCAATCCTATGTTCCATCACTTCTCTATTTATGGGCCTAAGTAAAACCAAGGCATTCCCTTATGAACAATCCACACAGATTGCTCATACAATGCAATAGAGCAGTAGCAGAGTAGATTTGTATCATATGATTCTCCATGCAGCTTGAACACTGAACTGACCATTGAAAATGATGGAAGCACTGTACAGCTGTTTGATCCGCTAAGGGAATCATGAGCATTGCACATGGACAGAGCCCACACGGGGACACGAACAAGGGTTGGGGTGAACGATTGTCAGTCGAACACCCAAACCACAAAGCTATCCGATATGGGTCTAACGCTTTGTTCAACATATACACTACATGATATAGCACAATCCCCAAATTGGCTTCGGTTTTCGCTTTCGCTTTGAACGGTAACAACCAAATTCTCGCACACCGATCCAATCCTATGTTCCATCACTTCTCTATTTATATGGGCCTAAGTAAAACCAAGGCGTTCGCTTATGAACAATCCACACACAGATTGCTCATACAATGCAATGGAGCAGTAGCAGAGTAGATTTGTATAATATGATTCTCCATGCATTTTGAACACTGAACTGACCATTGAAAATGATGGAAGCACTGTACAGCTGTTTGATCCGCTAAGGGAATCATGAGCATTGCACATGGACAGAGCCCACACGGGGACACGAACAAGGGTTGGGGTGAACGATTGTCAGTCGAACACCCAAACCACAAGGCTATCCGATATGGGTCTCAACGTTTGTTCAACATATACAATACAAGATATTGCACAATTTTCCAAATTGGCTTCGGCTTTCGCTTTCGCTTTGGCTTTGAACGTTTACAACCAAATTTTCCCGCACCGATCCAATCCCATGTTCCATCACTTCTCTATGTATGGGCCAAAGTAAAACCAAGGCATTCCCTTATGAACAATCCACACAGATTGCTCATACAATGCAATAGAGCAGTAGCAGAGTAGATTTGTATAATATGATTCTCCATGCAGCTTGACCACGGAACTGACCATTGAAAATGATGGAAGCACTGTACAGCTGTTTGATCCGCTAAGGGAATCATGAGCATTGCACATGGACAGAGCCCACACGGGGACACGAACAAGGGTTGGGGTGAACGATTGTCAGTCGAACACCCAAACCACAAGGCTATCCGATATGGGTCTCAACGTTTGTTCAACATATACACAACATGATATAGCACATTCCCCAAATTGGCTTCGGCTTTCGCTTTCGCTATGAACGGTAACAACCAAATTCTCGCACACCGATCCAATCCTATGTTCCATCACTTCTCTATTTATGGGCCTAAGTAAAACCAAGGCATTCCCTTATGAACAATCCACACAGATTGCTCATACAATGCAATGGAGCAGTAGCAGAGTAGATTTGTATAATATGATTCTCCATGCAGCTTGAACACTGAAGTGACCATTGAAAATTATGGAAGCACTGTACAGCTGTTTGATCCGCTAAGGGAATCATGAGCATTGCACATGGACAGAGCCCACACGGGGACACGAACAAGGGTTGGGGTGAACGATTGTCAGTCGAACACCCAAACCACAAGGCTATCCGTTATGTGTCTCAAAGCTTTGTTCAACATATACACTACACGATATAGCACAATCCTCAAATTGGCTTCGGCTTTCGCTTTCGCTATGAACGGTAACAACCAAATTCTCGCACACCGATCCAATCCTATGTTTCATCACTTCTCTATTTATATGGGCCTAAGTAAAACCAAAGCGTTCGCTTATGAACAATCCACACACAGATTGCTCATACAATGCAATAGAGCAGTAGCAGAGTAGATTTGTATTATATGATTCTCCATGCAGCTTGAACACTGAACTGACCATTGAAAATTATGGAAGCACTGTACAGCTGTTTGATCCGCTAAGGGAATCATGAGCATTGCACATGGACAGAGCCCACACGGGGACACGAACAAGGGTTGGGGTGAACGATTGTCAGTCGAACACCCAAACCACAAGGCTATCCGATATGGGTCTCAACGTTTGTTCAACATATACAATACAAGATATTTCACAATTTCCAAATTGGCTTCGGCTTTCGCTTTCGCTTTGGCTTTGAACGTTTACAACCAAATTTTCCCGCACCGATCCAATCCTATGTTCCATCACTTCTCTATTTATGGGCCTAAGTAAAACCAAGGCATTCCCTTATGAACAATCCACACAGATTGCTCATACAATGCAATGGAGCAGTAGCAGAGTAGATTTGTATAATATGATTCTCCATGCAGCTTGAACACCGAACAGACCATTGAAAATAATGGAAGCACTGTACAGCTGTTTGATCCGCTAAGGGAATCATGAGCATTGCACATGGACAGAGCCCACACGGGGACACGAACAAGGGTTGGAGTGAACGAATGTCAGTCGAACACACAAACCACAAGGCTATCCGATATGTGTCTCATCGTATCGTGCAACATATACACAACATGATATAGCACAATCCCCAAATTGGCTTCGGCTTTCGCTTTCGCTTTGAACGGTAACAACCAAATTCTCGCACACCGATCCAATCCTATGTTCCATCACTTCTCTATTTATGGGCCTAAGTAAAACCAAGGCATTCCCTTATGAACAATCCCCACACAGATTGCTCATACAATGCAATGGAGCAGTAGCAGAGTAGATTTGTATAATATGATTCTCCATGCAGCTTGAACACTGAACTGACCATTGAAAATGATGGAAGCACTGTACAGCTGTTTGATCCGCTAAGGGAATCATGAGCATTGCACATGGACAGAGCCCACACGGGGACACGAACAAGGGTTGGGGTGAACGATTGTCAGTCGAACACCCAAACCACAAGGCTATCCGATATGGGTCTCAACGCTTTGTTCAACATATACAATACATGATATAGCACAATCCCCAAATTGGCTTCGGCTTTCGCTTTCGCTTTGGCTTTGAACTTTAACAACCAAAATCCCGCACACCGATCCAATCCTCTGTTCCATCAATTCTCTATTTATGGGCCTAAGTAAAACCAAGGCATTCCCTTATGAACAATCCACACACAGATTGCTCATACAATGCAATGGAGCAGTAGCAGAGTAGATTTGTATAATATGATTCTCCATGCAGCTTGAACACTGAACTGACCATTGAAAATTATGGAAGCACTGCACAGCTGTTTGATCCGCTAAGGGAATCATGAGCACTGCACATGGACAGAGCCCACACGGGGACACGATCAAGGGTTGGGGTGAACGATTGTCAGTCGAACACCCAAACCACAAGGCTATGCGATATGGGTCTCATCGCATTGTGCAACACATACAATACATGATATACCACAATCCCCAAATTGGCTTCGGCTTTCGCTTTCGCTTTGAACGGTAACAACCAAATTCTTGCACACCGATCCAATCCTATGTTCCATCACTTCTCTATTTATGGGCCTAAGTAAAACCAAGGCATTCCCTTATGAACAATCCACACAGATTGCTCATACAATGCAATGGAGCAGTAGCAGAGTAGATTTGTATAATATGATTCTCCATGCAGCTTGAACACAGAACTGACCATTGAAAATTATGGAAGCACTGTACAGCTGTTTGATCCGCTAAGGGAATCATGAGCATTGCACAGGGACAGAGCCCACACGGGGACACGAACAAGGGTTGGGGTGAACGAATGTCAGTCGAACACCCAAACCACAAATCTATCCGTTATGTGTCTCATTGTTTTGTTCAACATATACAATACCTGATATGGCACAATCTCCAAATTGGCTTCGGCTTTCGCTTTCGCTTTGAACGGTAACAAGCAAATTCTCGCACACCGATCCAATCCTATGTTCCATCACTTCTCTATTTATGGGCCTAAGTAAAACCAAGGCATTCCCTTATGAACAATCCACACAGATTGCTCATACAATGCAATAGAGCAGTAGCAGAGTAGATTTGTATAATATGATTCTCCATGCAGCTTGAACACTGAACTGACCATTGAAAATGATGGAAGCACTGTACAGCTGTTTGATCCGCTAAGGGAATCATGAGCATTGCACATGGAGAGAGCCCACACGGGGACACGAACAAGGGTTGGGGTGAACGAATGTCAGTCGAACACCCAAACCACAAGGCTATGCGATATGGGTCTCAACGCTTTGTTCAACATATACAATACATGATATGGCACAATCCCCAAATTGGCTTCGGCTTTGGCTTTCGCTCTGGCTGTAAACGATCACAACGTAATTCTCGCACACCGATCCAATCCTATGTTCCATCACTTCTCTATAGTTTCGCATAAGTATATCCAAGGCATTCCCTTATGAACAATCCACACAGATTGCTCATACAATGCAATGGAGCAGTCGCAGTTTAGATTTGTATAATATGATTCTCCATGATGCTTGAACACTGAACTGACCATTGAAAATGATGGAAGCACTGTACAGCTGTTTGATCCGCTAAGGGAATCATGAGCATTGCACATGGACAGAGCCCACACGAGGACACGAACAAGGGTTGGGGTGAACGATTGTCAGTCGAACACCCAAACCACAAGGCTATCCGATATGGGTCTCAACGATTTGTTCAACATATACAATACATGATCTAGCACAATCCACAAATTGGCTTCGGCTTTCGCTTTCGCTTTTGGTGTGAACGTTAACAACCAAATTCTCGCACACCGATCCAATCCTATGTTCCATCACTTCTCTATTTATGGGCCTAAGTAAAACCAAGGCATTCCCTTATGAACAATCCACACACAGATTGCTCATACAATGCAATAGAGCAGTAGCAGAGTAGATTTGTATAATATGATTCTCCATGCAGCTTGAACACTGAACTGACCATTGAAAATTATGGAAGCACTGTACAGCTGTTTGATCCGCTAAGGGAATCATGAGCATTGCACAGGGACAGAGCCCACACGGGGACACGAACAAGGGTTGGGGTGAACGAATGTCAGTCGAACACCCAAACCACAAGGCTATGCGATATGGGTCTCAACGCTTTGTTCAACATATACAATACATGATATGGCACAATCCCCAAATTGGCTTCGGCTTTGGCTTTCGCTCTGGCTGTAAACGATCACAACGTAATTCTCGCACACCGATCCAATCCTATGTTCCATCACTTCTCTATAGTTTCGCATAAGTATATCCAAGGCATTCCCTTATGAACAATCCACACAGATTGCTCATACAATGCAATGGAGCAGTCGCAGTTTAGATTTGTATAATATGATTCTCCATGATGCTTGAACACTGAACTGACCATTGAAAATGATGGAAGCACTGTACAGCTGTTTGATCCGCTAAGGGAATCATGAGCACTGCAAATGGACAGAGCCCACACGGGGACACGAACAAGGGTTGGGGTGAACGATTGTCAGTCGAACACCCAAACCACAAGGCTATCCGATATGGGTCTCAACGCTTTGTTCAACATATACAATACATGATATAGCACAATCCCCAAATTGGCTTCGGCTTTCGCTTTCGCTTTGAACGGTAACAACCAAATTCTCGCACACCGATCCAATCCTATGTTGCATCACTTCTCTATTTATGGGCGTAAGTAAAACCAAGGCATTCCCTTATGAACAATCCACACAGATTGCTCATACAATGCAATGGAGCAGTAGCAGGGTAGTGTTGTATAATATTATTCTCCATACAGCTTGAACACTGAACTGACCTTTGGAAATTATGGAAGCACTGTACAACTGTTTGATCCGCTAAGAGAAAAATGAGCATTGCACTTGGACAGAGCCCACACGGGGACACGAACAAGGGTTGGGGTGAACGAATGTCAGTCGAACACCCAAACCACAAGGCTATCCCATATGGGTCTCAACGTTTGTTCAACATATACACTACATGATATAGCACAATCCCCAAATTGGCTTCGGCTTCGCTTTCGATTTGGCTGTGAACGGTAACAACCAAATTCTCGCACACCGATCCAATCCTATGTTCCATCACTTCTCTTTTGTTTCGCATAACTATATCCAAGGCATTCCCTTATGAAGAATCCACACACAGATTGCTCATACAATGCAATAGAGCAGTAGCAGAGTAGATGTGTATAATATGATTCTCCATGCAGCTTGAACACTGAACTGACCATTCAAAATTATGGAAGCACTGTACAGCTGTTTGATCCGCTAAGGGAATCATGAGCATTGCACAGGGACAGAGCCCACACGGGGACACGATCAAGGGTTGGGGTGAACGATTGTCAGTCGAACACCCAAACCACAAGGCTATCCGATATGGGTCTCAACGCTTTGTTCAACATATACACTACATGATATAGCACAATCCCCAAATTGGCTTCGGTTTTCGCTTTCGCTTTGAACGGTAACAACCAAATTCACGCACACCGATCCAATCCTATGTTCCATCACTTCTCTATTTATGGGCCTAAGTAAAACCAAGGCATTCCCTTATGAACAATCCACACAGATTGCTCATACAATGCAATAGAGCAGTAGCAGAGTAGATTTGTATAATATGATTCTCCATGCAGCTTGAACACTGAACTGACCATTGGAAATGATGGAAGCACTGTACAGCTGTTTGATCCGCTAAGGGAATCATGAGCACTGCACATGGACAGAGCCCACACGGGGACACGAACAAGGGTTGGGGTGAACGAATGTCAGTCGAACACCCAAACCACAAGGCTATCCGATATGGGTCTCAACGTTTGTTCAACATATACACTACATGATATAGCACAATCCCCAAATTGGCTTCGGCTTTCGCTTTCGCTTTGAACGGTAACAAGCAAATTCTCGCACACCGATCCAATCCTATGTTCCATCACTTCTCTATTTATATGGGCCTAAGTAAAACCAAGGCATTCCCTTATGAACAATCCACACACAGATTGCTCATACAATGCAATAGAGCAGTAGCAGAGTAGATTTGTATAATATGATTCTCCATGCAGCTTGAACACTGAAGTGACCATTGAAAATGATGGAAGCACTGTACAGCTGTTTGATCCGCTAAGGGAATCATGAGCACTGCACATGGACAGAGCCCACACGGGGACACGAACAAGGGTTGGGGTGAACGAATGTCAGTCGAACACCCAAACCACAAGGCTATCCGATATGGGTCTCATCGCTTTGTTCAACATATACAATACATGATATAGCACAATCCCCAAATTGGCTTCGGCTTTCGCTTTCGCTTTGAACGGTAACAACCAAATTCTCGCACACCGATCCAATACTATGTTCCATCACTTCTCCATTTATGGGCCTAAGTAAAACCAAGGCATTCCCTTATGAACAATCCACACAGATTGCTCATACAATGCAATGGAGCAGTAGCAGAATAGATTTGTATAATATGATTCTCCATGCAGCTTGAACACTGAACTGACCATTGAAAATTATGCAAGCACTGTACAGCTGTTTGATCCGCTAAGGGAATCATGAGCATTGCACATGGACAGAGCCCACACGGGGACACGAACAAGGGTTGGGGTGAACGATTGTCAGTCGAACACCCAAACCACAGAATATGCGATATGGGTCTGAACGCTTTGTTCAACATGTACAATACTTGATATAGCACAATCCCCAAATTGGCTTCGGCTTTCGCTTTCGCTTTGGCTGTGAACGATGACAACCAAATTCTCGCACACCGATCCAATCCTATGTTCCATCACTTCTCTATTGTTTCGCATAACTATATCCAAGGCATTCCCTTATGAACAATCCACACAGATTGCTCATACAATGCAATAGAGCAGTAGCAGAGTAGATTTGTATAATATGATTCTCCATGCAGCTTGAACACTGAACTGACCATTGAAAATTATCGAAGCACTGTACAGCTGTTTGATCCGCTAAGGGAATCATGAGCATTGCACATGGACAGAGCCCACACGGGGACACGAACAAGGGTTGGGGTGAACGATTGTCAGTCGAACACCCAAACCACAAGGCTATCCGATATGTGTCTCAACGCTTTGTTCAACATATACAATACATGATATAGCACAATCCCCAAATTGGCTTCGGCTTTCGCTTTCGCTTTCGTTTGAACGGTAACAACCAAATTCTCGTACACCGATCCAATCCTATGTTCCATCACTTCTCTATTTGTGAGCCCAATTAAAACCAAGGCATTCCCTTATGAACAATCCACACAGATTGCTCATACAATGCAATAGAGCAGTAGCAGAGTAGATTTGTATAATATGATTCTCCATGCAGCTTGAACACTGAACTGACCATTGAAAATTATGGAAGCACTGTACAGCTGTTTGATCCGCTAAGGGAATCATGAGCATTGCACATGGAGAGAGCCCACACGGGGACACGAACAAGGGTTGGGGTGAACGAATGTCAGTCGAACACCCAAACCACAAGGCTATCCCATATGTGTCTCAACGCTTTGTTCAACATATATACTACATGATATAGCACAATCCCCAAATTGGCTTCGCCTTTCGCTTTCGCTTTGAACGGTAACAACGAAATTCTCGCACACCGATCCAATCCTATGTTCCATCACTTCTCTATTTATGGGCCTAAGTAAAACCAAGGCATTCCCTTATGAACAATCCACACAGATTGCTCATACAATGCAATAGAGCAGTAGCAGAGTAGATTTGTATAATATGATTCTCCATGCAGCTTGAACACTGAACTGACCATTGAAAATGATGGAAGCACTGTACAGCTGTTTGATCCGCTAAGGGAATCATGAGCATTGCACATGGACAGAGCCCACACGGGGACACGAACAAGGGTTGGGGTGAACGATTGTCAGTCGAACACCCAAACCACAAGGCTATCCGATATGAGTATCATCGCTTTGTTCAACATATACACTACATGATATAGCACAATCCCTAATTTGGCTTCGGCTTTCGCTTTCGCTTTGAACGTTAACAACCAAATTCTCGCACACCGATCCAATCCTATGTTCCATAACTTCTCTATTTATGGGCCTAATTAGAACCAAGGCATTGCCTTATGAACAATTCACACACAGATTGCTCATACAATGCAATTGAGCAGTAGCAGAGTAGATTTGTATAATATGATTCTCCATGCAGCTAGAACACTGAACTGACCATTGAAAATGATGGAAGCACTGTACAGCTGTTTGATCCGCTAAGGAAATCATGAGCATTGCACATGGACAGAGCCCACACGGGGACACGAACAAGGGTTGGGGTGAACGAATGTCAGTCGAACACCCAAACCACAAGGCTATCCGTTATGTGTCTCAAAGCTTTGTTCAACATATACAATACATGATATAGCACAATCCCCAAATTGGCTTCGGCTTTCGCTTTCGCTTTCGTTTGAACGGTAACAACCAAATTCTCGCACACTGACCCAATCCTATGTTCCATCACTTCTCTATTTATATGGGCCTAAGTAAAACCAAGGCATTCCCTTATGAAAAATCCACACAGATTGCTCATACAATGCAATGGAGCAGTAGCAGAGTAGATTTGTATAATATGATTCTCCATGCAGCTTGAACACTGAACTGACCATTGAAAATGATGGAAGCACTGTACAGCTGTTTGATCCGCTAAGGGAATCATGAGCATTGCACATGGAGAGAGCCCACACGGGGACACGAACAAGGGTTGGGGTGAACGAATGTCAGTCGAACACCCAAACCACAAGGCTATCCCATATGTGTCTCAACGCTTTGTTCAACATATATACTACATGATATAGCACAATCCCCAAATTGGCTTCGCCTTTCGCTTTCGCTTTGAACGGTAACAACGAAATTCTCGCACACCGATCCAATCCTATGTTCCATCACTTCTCTATTTATGGGCCTAAGTAAAACCAAGGCATTCCCTTATGAACAATCCACACAGATTGCTCATACAATGCAATAGAGCAGTAGCAGAGTAGATTTGTATAATATGATTCTCCATGCAGCTTGAACACTGAACTGACCATTGAAAATGATGGAAGCACTGTACAGCTGTTTGATCCGCTAAGGGAATCATGAGCATTGCACATGGACACAGCCCACACGGGGACACGATCAAGGGTTGGGGTGAACGATTGTCAGTGGAACACCCAAACCACAAGGCTATCCGATATGGGTCTCAACGCTTTGTTCTACATATACAATACATGATATAGCACAATCCCCAAATTGGCTTCGGCTTTCGCTTTCGCTTTGAACGGTAACAACCAAATTCTCGCACACCGATCCAATCCTATGTTCCATCACTTCTCTATTTATGGGCCTAAGTAAAACCAAGGCATTCCCTTATGAACAATCCACACACAGATTGCTCATACAATGCAATAGAGCAGTAGCAGAGTAGATTTGTATAATATGATTCTCCATGCAGCTTGAACACAGAACTGACCATTGAAAATTATGGAAGCACTGCACAGCTGTTTGATCCGCTAAGGGATTCGTGAGCATTGCACATGGACAGATCCCACTCGGAGACACGAACAAGGGTTGGGGTGAACGATTGTCAGTCGAACACCCAAACCACAAGGCTATCCGATATGGGTCTGAACGCTTTATTCAACATAAACACTACATGATATAGCACAATCCCCAAATTGGCTTCGGCTTTCGCTTTCGCTTTGAACGGTAACAACCAAATTCTCGCACACCGATCCAATCCTATGTTCCATCACTTCTCTATTTATGGGCCTAAGTAAAACCAAGGCATTCCCTTATGAACAATCCACACAGATTGCTCATACAATGCAATGGAGCAGTAGCAGCGTAGATTTGTATAATATGATTCTCCATGCAGCTTGAACACTGAACTGACCATTGAAAATGATGGAAGCACTGTACAGCTGTTTGATCCGCTAAGGGAATCATGAGCATTGCACATGGACAGAGCCCACACGGGGACACGAACAAGGGTTGGGGTGAACGATTGTCAGTCGAACACCCAAACCACAAGGCTATCCGATATGGGTCTCAACGTTTGTTCAACATATTCACTACATGATATAGCACAATCCCCAAATTGGCTTCGGCTTTCGCTTTCGCTTTGAACGGTAACAAGCAAATTCTCGCACACCGATCCAATCCTATGTTCCATCACTTCTTTATTTATGGGCCTAAGTAAAACCAAGGCATTCCCTTATGAACAATCCACACAGATTGCTCATACAATGCAATAGAGCAGTAGCAGAGTAGATTTGTATAATATGATTCCCATGCAGCTTGAACACTAAACTGACCATTGAAAATGATGGAAGCACTGTACAGCTGTTTGAACCGCTAAGGGAATCATGAGTATTGCACATGGGAAGAACCCACACGGGGACACGAACAAGGGTTGGGTGAACGAATGTCAGTCGAACACCCAAACCACAAGGCTATCCGAATTGGGGCTGAACGCTTTGTTCTACATATACACTACATGATATAGCACAATCCCCAAATTGGCTTCGGCTTTCGCTTTCGCTTTGAACGGTAACAACCAAATTCGCGCCCACCGATCCAATTCTATGTTCCATCTCTTCTCTATTTATATGGGCCTAAGTAAAACGAAGGCATTCCCTTATGAACAATCCCCACACAGATTGCTCATACAATGCAATGGAGCAGTAGCAGAATAGATTTGTATAATATGATTCTCCATGCAGCTTGAACACTGAACTGACCATTGAAAATTATGGAACCACTGTACAGCTGTTTGATCAGCTGAGGGAATCATGAGCATTGCACATGGACAGAGCCCACACGGGGACACGAACAAGGGTTGGGGTGAACGGTTGTCAGTCGAACACTCAAACCACAAGGCTATCCGATATGGGTCTTTAAGCTTTGTTCAACATATACACTACATGATATAGCACAATCCCCAAATTGGCTTCGGCTTTCGCTTTCGCTTTGAACGGTAACAAGCAAATTCGCGCACACCGATCCAATCCTATGTTCCATTACTTCTCTATTTATGGGCCTAAGTAAAACCAAGGCATTCCCTTATGAACAATCCCCACACAGATTGCTCATACAATGCAATAGAGCAGTAGCAGAGTAGATTTGTATAATATGATGCTCCATGCAGCTTGACCACGAAACTGACTTTTGAAAATGATGGAAGCACTGTACAGCTGTTTGATCCGCTAAGGGAATCATGAGTATTGCACATGGACAGAGACCACACGGGGACACGAACAAGGGTTGGGGTGAACGAATGTCAGTCGAACACCCAAACCACAAGGCTATCCGATATGGGTCTCATCGCTTTGTTCAACATATACACTACATGATATAGCACAATCCCCAAATTCGCTTCGAATTTCGTTTTCGCTTTGAACGGTAACAACCAAATTCTCGCACACCGATCCAATTCAATGTTTCATCAATTCTCTATTTATGGGCCTAAGTAAAACCAAGGCATTCCCTTATGAACAATCCACACAGAATGCTCATACAATGCAATAGAGCAGTAGCAGAGTAGATTTGTATAATATGATTCTCCATGCTGCTTGACAACGAAACTGACCATCGAAAATTATGGAAGCACTGTACAGCTGTTTGATCCGCTAAGGGAATCATGAGCATTGCACATGGACAGAGCCCACAGGGGGACACGAACAAGGGTTGGGGTGAACGATTGTCAGTCGAACACCCAAACCACAAGGCTATCCGATATGGGTCTCAACGCTTTGTTCAACATATACACTACGTGATATAGCACAATCCCCAAATTGGCTTCGCCTTTCGCTTTCGCTTTGAACGGTAACAACCAAATTCTCGCTAAGCGATCCAATCCTATGTTCCATCACTTCTCTATTTATGGGCCTAAGTAAAACCAAGGCATTCCCTTATGAACAATCCACACAGATTGCTCGTACAATGCAATAGTGCAGTAGCAGAGTAGATTTGTATAATATGATTCTCCATGCAGCTTGAACAGTGAACTGACCATTGAAAATGATGGAAGCACTGTACAGCTGTTTGATCCGCTAAGGGAATCATGAGCATTGCACATGGACGGAGCACACCCCGAGACTAACACGGATCATGGGTAACAAATGTCAGTCGAACACCCAAACCACAAGGCTATCCCATATGGTTCTCAACGCTTTGTTCAACATATACAATACATGATATAGCACAATCCTCTAATTGGCTTCGGCTTTCGCTTTCGCTTTGAACGGTAACAACCAAATTCTCACACATCAATCCAATCCTATGTTCCATCACTTCTCTATTTATGGGCCTAAGTAAAACCAAGGCATTCCCTTATGAACAATCCACACAGATTGCTCATACAATGCAATAGAGCAGTAGCAGAGTAGATTTGTATAATATGATTCTCCATGCAGCTTGAACACAGAACTGACCATTGAAAATTATGGAAGCACTGTACAGCTGTTTGATCCGCTAAGGGAATCATGAGCATTGCACATGGACAGAGCCCACATGGGGATACGAACAAGGGTTGGGGTGAACGAATGTCAGTCGAACATCCAAACCACAAGGCTATCCGATATGGGTCTCAACGCTTTGTTCAACATATACACTACATGATATAGCACAATCCCCAAATTCGCTTCGAATTTCGCTTTCGCTTTGAACGGTAACAACCAAATTCTCGCACATCGATTCAATCCTATATTCCGTCAACTCACTAATCAAGGGCCTAAGTAAAACCAAGGCATTCCCTTATGAACAATCCACACAGATTGCTCATACAATGCAATAGAGCAGTAGCAGAATAGATTTGTATAATATGATTCTCCATGCAGCTTGAACACTGAACTGACCATTGAAAATTATGGAACCACTGTACAGCTGTTTGATCAGCTGAGGGAATCATGAGCACTGCACATGGACAGAGCCCACTCGGGGACACGAACAAGGGTTGGGGTGAACGAATGTCAGTCGAACACCCAAACCACAAGGCTATCCGATATGGGTCTGAACGCTTTGTTCAACATATACACTACATGATATAGCACAATCCCCAAATTGGCTTTGGCTTTCGCTTTCGCTTTGAACGGTAACAACCAAATTCTCGCACACCGATCCAATCCTATGTTACATCACTTCTCTATTTATGGGCCCAAGTAAAACCAAGGCATTCCCTTATGAACAATCCACACAGATTGCTCATACAATGCAATAGAGCAGCAGCAGAATAGATTTGTATAATATGATTCTCCATGCAGCTTGAACACTGAACTGACCATCGAAAATTATGGAAGCACTGCACAGTTGTTTGATACGCTAAGGGAATCATGAGTATTGCACATGGACAGAGACCACACGGGGACACGAACAAGGGTTGGGGTGAACGAATGTCAGTCGAACACCCAAACCACAAGGCTATCCGATATGGGTCTCAACGCTTTGTTCAACATATACAATACATGATATAGCACAATCCCCAAATTCGCTTCGAATTTCGCTTTCGCTTTGAACGGTAACAACCAAATTCTCGCACACCGATTCAACCCTATATTCCGTCAACTCACTAATCAAGGGCCTAAGTAAAACCAAGGCATTCCCTTATGAACAATCCACACAGATTGCTCATACAATGCAATAGAGCAGTAGCAGAATAGATTTGTATAATATGATTCTCCATGCAGCTTGAACACTGAACTGACCATTGAAAATTATGGAACCACTGTACAGCTGTTTGATCAGCTGAGGGAATCATGAGCATTGCACATGGACAGAGCCCACACGGGGACACGAACAAGGGTTGGGGTGAACGAATGTCAGTCGAACACCCAAACCAGAAGGCTATCCGATATGGGTCTCAAAGTTTGTTCAGCATATTCAATACAAGATATAGCTCAATACCCAAAGTGGCTTCGGCTTTCGCTTTCGCTTTGAACGGTAACAACCAAATCCTCGCACACCGATCCAATCCTATGTTACATCACTTATCCATTTATGGGCCTAAGTAAAACCAAGGCATTCCCTTATGAACAATCCACACAGATTGCTCATACAATGCAATAGAGCAGTAGCAGAATAGATTTGTATAATATGATTCTCCATGCAGCTTGAACACTGAACTGACCATTGAAAATGATGGAAGCACTGTACAGCTGTTTGATCCGCTAAGGGAATCATGAGCATTGCACATGGACAGAACCCACTCGGATACAAGAAAAAGGGTTCGGGTGAACGAATGTCAGTCGAACACCCAAACCACAAGGCTATCCGATATGGGTCTCAACGCTTTGTTCCACATATACACTACATGATAAAGCACAATCCCCAAATGGGCTTCGGTTTTCGCTTTCGCTTTGAACGGTAACAAACAAATTCTCGCACACCAATGCAATCCTATGTTCCATCACTTCTCTATTTATGGGCCTATGTAAAACCAAGGCATTCCCTTATGAACAATCCACACAGATTGCTCATACAAAGCAATACAGCAGTAGCAGGGTGCATTTGCATAATATGATTCTGCATGCAGCTTGAACACTGAACTGACCATTGAAAATTACGGAAGCACTGTACAGCTGTTTGATCCGCTAAGGGAATCATGAGCGTTGCACATGGACAGAGCCCACACGGGGACACGAACAGGGGTTGGGGTGAACGAATGTCAGTCGAACACCCAAACCACAAGGCTATCCGATATGGGTCTGAACGCTTTGTTCAACATATACACTACATGATATAGCACAATCCCCAAATTCGCTTCGAATTTCGCTTTCGCTTTGAACGGTAACAACCAAATTCTCGCACACCAATCCAATCCTATGTTCCATCAACTCTCTAATCATGGGCCTAAGTAAAACCAAGGCATTCCCTTATGAACAATCCACACAGATTGCTCATACAATGCAATAGAGCAGTAGCAGAGTAGATTTGTATAATATGATTCTCCATGCAGCTTGAACACTGAGCTGACCATTGTAAATGATGAAACACTGTACAGCTGTTTGATCAGCTGAGGGAATCATGAGCATTGCACATGGACAGAGCCCACATGGGGATACGAACAAGGGTTGGGGTGAACGAATGTCAGTCGAACATCCAAACCACAAGGCTATCCGATATGGGTCTCAACGCTTTGTTCAACATATACACTACATGATATAGCACAATCCCCAAATTCGCTTCGAATTTCGCTTTCGCTTTGAACAGTAACAACCAAATTCTCGCACACCGATCCAATCATATGTTCCATCACTTCTCTATTTTTATGGGCCTAAGTAAAACCAAGGCATTCCCTTATGAACAATCCACACAGATTGCTCATACAATGCAATAGAGCAGTAGCAGAGTAGATTTGTATAATATGATTCTCCATGCAGCTTGAACACTGAACTGACCATCGAAAATTATGGAAGCACTGTACAGCTGTTTGATCCGCTAAGGGAATCATGAGCATTGCACATGGACAGAACCCACTCGGATACAAGAAAAAGGGTTCGGGTGAACGAATGTCAGTCGAACACCCAAACCACAAGGCTATCCGATATGGGTCTCAACGCTTTGTTCAACATATACACTACATGATATAGCACAATCCCCAAATGGGCTTCGGTTTTCGCTTTCGCTTTGAACGGTAACAAACAAATTCTCGCACACCAATGCAATCCTATGTTCCATCACTTCTCTATTTATGGGCCTATGTAAAACCAAGGCATTCCCTTATGAACAATCCACACAGATTGCTCATACAAAGCAATACAGCAGTAGCAGAGTGCATTTGCATAATATGATTCTGCATGCAGCTTGAACACTGAACTGACCATTGAAAATGATGGAAGCACTGTACAGCTGTTTGATCCGCTAAGGGAATCATGAGCATTGCACATGGACAGAGCCCACACGGGGACACGAACAGGGGTTGGGGTGAACGAATGTCAGTCGAACACCCAAACCACAAGGCTATCCGATATGGGTCTGAACGCTTTGTTCAACATATACACTACATGATATAGCACAATCCCCAAATTCGCTTCGAATTTCGCTTTCGCTTTGAACGGTAACAACCAAATTCTCGCACACCGATTCAATCCTATGTTCCGTCAACTCTCTAATCACGGGCCTAAGTAAAACCAAAGCATTCCCTTATGAACAATCCACACAGATTGCTCATAAAATGCAATAGAGCAGTAGCAGAGTAGATTTGTATTATATGATTCTCCATGCAGCTTGAACACTGAGCTGACCATTGTAAATGATGAAACACTGTAAAGCTGTTTGATCCGCTAAGGGAATCATGAGCATTGCACATGGACAGAGCCCACACGGGGACACGAACAAGGGTTGGGGTGAACGAATGTCAGTCGAACACCCAAACCACAAGGCTATCCGATATGGGTCTCAACGCTTTGTTCAACATATACACTACATGATATAGCACAATCCCCAAATTCGCTTCGAATTTCGCTTTCGCTTTGAACGGTAACAACCAAATTCTCGCACATCGATTCAATCCTATATTCCGTCAACTCACTAATCAAGGGCCTAAGTAAAACCAAGGCATTCCCTTATGAACAATCCACACAGATTGCTCATACAATGCAATAGAGCAGTAGCAGAATAGATTTGTATAATATGATTCTCCATGCAGCTTGAACACTGAACTGACCATTGAAAATTATGGAACCACTGTACAGCTGTTTGATCAGCTGAGGGAATCATGAGCATTGCACATGGACAGAGCCCACACGGGGACACGAACAAGGGTTGGGGTGAACGAATGTCAGTCGAACACCCAAACCAGAAGGCTATCCGATATGGGTCTCAAAGTTTGTTCAGCATATTCAATACATGATATAGCTCAATCCCCAAAGTGGCTTCGGCTTTCGCTTTCGCTTTGAACGGTAACAACCAAATCCTCGCACACCGATCCAATCCTATGTTACATCACTTCTCCATTTATGGGCCTAAGTAAAACCAAGGCATTCCCTTATGAACAATCCACACAGATTGCTCATACAATGCAATAGAGCAGTAGCAGAATAGATTTGTATAATATGATTCTCCATGCAGCTTGAACACTGAACTGACCATTGAAAATGATGGAAGCACTGTACAGCTGTTTGATCCGCTAAGGGAATCATGAGCATTGCACATGGACAGAACCCACTCGGATACAAGAAAAAGGGTTCGGGTGAACGAATGTCAGTCGAACACCCAAACCACAAGGCTATCCGATATGGGTCTCAACGCTTTGTTCAACATATACACTACATGATATAGCACAATCCCCAAATGGGCTTCGGTTTTCGCTTTCGCTTTGAACGGTAACAAACAAATTCTCGCACACCAATGCAATCCTATGTTCCATCACTTCTCTATTTATGGGCCTATGTAAAACCAAGGCATTCCCTTATGAACAATCCACACAGATTGCTCATACAAAGCAATACAGCAGTAGCAGAGTGCATTTGCATAATATGATTCTGCATGCAGCTTGAACACTGAACTGACCATTGAAAATGATGGAAGCACTGTACAGCTGTTTGATCCGCTAAGGGAATCATGAGCATTGCACATGGACAGAGTCCACAGGGGGACACGAACAAGGGTTGGGGTGAACGAATGTCAGTCGAACACCCAAACCACAAGGCTATCCGATATGGGTCTGAACGCTTTGTTCAACATATACACTACATGATATAGCACAATCCCCAAATTCGCTTCGAATTTCGCTTTCGCTTTGAACGGTAACAACCAAATTCTCGCACACCGATTCAATCCTATGTTCCGTCAACTCTCTAATCACGGGCCTAAGTAAAACCAAAGCATTCCCTTATGAACAATCCACACAGATTGCTCATAAAATGCAATAGAGCAGTAGCAGAGTAGATTTGTATTATATGATTCTCCATGCAGCTTGAACACTGAGCTGACCATTGTAAATGATGAAACACTGTAAAGCTGTTTGATCCGCTAAGGGAATCATGAGCATTGCACATGGACAGAGCCCACACGGGGACACGAACAAGGGTTGGGGTGAACGAATGTCAGTCGAACACCCAAACCACAAGGCTATCCGACATGGGTCTCAACGCTTTGTTCAACATATACACTACATGATATAGCACAATCTTTAAATTGGCTTCGGTTTTCGCTTTCGCTTTGAACGGTAACAACCAAATTCTCGCACACCGATCCAATCCTATGTTCCATCTCTTCTCTATTTATATGGGCCTAAGTAAAACCAAGGCATTCCCTTATGAACAATCCACACACAGATTGCTCATACAATGCAATAGAGCAGTAGCAGAGTAGATTTGTTTAATATGATTCTCCATGCAGCTTGAACACTGAACTGACCATTGAAAATTATGGAAGCACTGTACAGCTGTTTGATCCGCTAAAGGAATCATGAGCATTGCACATGGACAGAACCCACACGGATACAAGAAAAAGGTTTCGCGTGAACGAATGTCAGTCGAACCCCCAAACCACAAGGCTATCCGATATGGGTCTCAACGCTTTGTTCAACATATACACTACATGATATAGCACAATCCACAAATTGGCTTCGGCTTTCGCTTTCGCTTTGAACGGTAACAACCAAATTCTCGCACACCGATCCAATCCTATGTTCCATCACTTCTCTATTTATGGGCCTAAGTAAAACCAAGGCATTCCCTTATGAACAATCCCCACACAGATTGCTCATACAATGCAATAGAGCAGTAGCAGAGTAGATTTGTATTATATGATTCTCCATGCAGCTTGAACACTGAACTGACCATTGAAAATGATGGAAGCACTGTACAGCTGTTTGATCCGCTAAGGGAATCATGAGCATTGCACATGGACAGAGCCCACACGGGGACACGAACAAGGGTTGGGGTGAACGAATGTCAGTCGAACACCCAAACCACAAGGCTATCCGATATGGGTCTGAAGGCTAGGTTCAACATACACACTACATGATATAGCACAATCCCCAAATTGGCTTCGGCTTTCGCTTTCGCTATGAACGGTAACAACCAAATTCTCGCACACCGATCCAATCCTATGTTCCATCACTTCTCTATTTATGGGCCTAAGTAAAACCAAAGCATTCCCTTATGAACAATCCACACACAGATTGCTCATACAATGCAATAGAGCAGTAGCAGAGTAGATTTGTATAATATGATTCTCCATGCAGCTTGAACACAGAACTGACCATTGAAATTTATGGAAGCACTGTACAGCTGTTTGATCAGCTGAGGGAATCATGAGCATTGCACATGGACAGAACACACTCGGAGACACGAATAAGGGTTGGGGTGAACGTATGTCAGTCGAACACCCAAACCACAAGGCTATCCGATATGGGTCTCAACGTTTGTTCGACATATACACTACATGATATAGCACAATCCCCAAATTGGCTTCAGCTTTCGCTTTGGCTTTGAACGGTACCAACCAAATTCTCGCACATTAATCCAATGCTATGTTCCATCACTTCTCTATTTATGGGCCTAAGTAAAACCAAGGCATTCCCTTATGAACAATCCACACACAGATTGCTCATACAATGCAATAGAGCATTAGCAGAGTAGAGTTGTATAATATGATTCTCCATGCAGCTTGAACACTGAACTGACCATTGAAAATGATGGAAGCACTGTACAGCTGTTTGAACCGCTAAGGGAATCATGAGCATTGCACATGGACGGAACCCACTCGGAGACACGAACAAGGGTTGAGGTGAACGATTGTCAGTCGAACACACAAACCACAAGGCTATCCGATATGGGTCTCAACGCTTTGTTCAAAATATACAATACATGATATAGCACAATCCCCAAATTGGCTTCGGATTTCGCATTCGCTTTGAACGGTATCAAACAATTTCTCGCACACCGATCCAATCCTATGTTGCATCACTTCTCTATTTATGGGCCTAAGAAAAACCAAGGCATTCCCTTATGAACAATCCACACACAGATTGCTCATACAATGCAATAGAGCAGTAGCAGAGTAGATTTGTATAATATGATTCTCCATGCAGCTTGAACACTGAACTGACCATTGAAAATGATGGAAGCACTGTACAGCTTTTTGATCCGCAAAGGGAATCATGAGCATTGCACATGGACAGAACCCACACGGATACAAGAAAAAGGTTTCGCGTGAACGAATGTCAGTCGAACACCCAAACCACAAGGCTATGCGATATGTGTCTCAACGCTTTGTTCAACATATACACTACATGATATAGCACAATCCCCAAATTGGCTTCGGCTTTCGCTTTCGCTTTGAACGGTAACAACCAAATTCTCGCACACCGATCCAATCCTATGTTGCATCACTTCTCTATTTATGGGCCTAAGTAAAACCAAGGCATTCCCTTATGAACAATCCACACAGATTGCTCATACAATGCAATAGAGCAGTAGCAGAGTAGATTTGTATAATATGATTCTGCATGCAGCTTGAACACTGAACTGACCATTGAAAATGATGGAAGCACTGTACAGCTGTTTGATCCGCTAAGGGAATCATGAGCATTGCACATGGACAGAGCCCACACGGGGACACGAACAAGGGTTGGGGTGAACGAATGTCAGTCGAACACCCAAACCACAAGGCTACCCCATATGGGTCTGAAGGCTAGGTTCAACATACACACTACATGATATAGCACAATCCCCAAATTGGCTTCGGCTTTCGCTTTCGCTATGAACGGTAACAACCAAATTCTCGCACACCGATCCAATCCTATGTTCCATCACTTCTCTATTTATGGGCCTAAGTAAAACCAAAGCATTGCCTTATGAACAATCCACACAGATTGCTCATACAATGCAATGGAGCAGTTGCAGAGTAGATTTGTATAATATGATTTTCCATGCAGCTTGAACACTGAACTGACCATTGACAATGATGGAAGCACTGTACAGCTGTTTGATCCGCTAAGGGAATCATGAGCATTGCACATGGACAGAGACCACACGGGGACACGAACAAGGGTTGGGGTGAACGAATGTCAGTCGAACACCCAATTGACAGTGCTATCAGTTATGGGTCTCAACGCTTTGTTCAACATATACACTGCATGATATAGCACAATCCCCAAATTGGCTTCGGCTTTCGCTTTCGCTTTGAACGGTAACAACCAAATTTCGCACATCAATCCAATGCTATGTTCCATCACTTCTCTATTTATGGGCCTAAGTAAAACCAAGGCATTCCCTTATGAACAATCCACACACAGATTGCTCATACAATGCAATAGAGCAGTAGCAGAGTAGATTTGTATAATATGATTCTCCATGCAGCTTGAACACAGAACTGACCATTGAAATTTATGGAAGCACTGTACAGCTGTTTGATCAGCTGAGGGAATCATGAGCATTGCACATGGACAGAACCCACTCGGAGACACGAACAAGGGTTGGGGTGAACGTATGTCAGTCGAACACCCAAACCACAAGGCTATCCGATATGGGTCTCAACGTTTGTTCGACATATACACTACATGATATAGCACAATCCCCAAATTGGCTTCAGCTTTCGCTTTGGCTTTGAACGGTACCAACCAAATTCTCGCACATCAATCCAGTGATATGTTCCATCACTTCTCTATTTATGGGCCTAAGTAAAACCAAGGCATTCCCTTATGAACAATCCACACACAGATTGCTCATACAATGCAATAGAGCAGTAGCAGAGTAGATTTGTATAATATGATTCTCCATGCAGCTTGAACACTGAACTGACCATTGAAAATGATGGAAGCACTGTACAGCTGTTTGAACCGCTAAGGGAATCATGAGCATTGAACATGGACAGAGCCCACACGGGGACACGAACAAGGGTTGGGGTGAACGATTGTCAGTCGAACACACAAACCACAAGGCTATGCGATATGGGTCTCAACGCTTTGTGCAAAATATACAATACATGATATAGCACAATCCCCAAATTGGCTTCGGATTTCGCATTCGCTTTGAACGGTATCAAACAATTTCTCGCACACAGATCCAATCCTATGTTCCATCACTTCTCTATTTATGGGCCTAAGAAAAACCAAGGCATTCCCTCATGAACAATCCCCACAGATTGCTCATACAATGCAATAGAGCAGTACCAGAGTAGATTTGTATAATATGATTCTCCATGCAGCTTGAACACTGAACTGACCATTGAAAATGATGGAAGCACTGTACAGCTTTTTGATCCGCAAAGGGAATCATGAGCATTGCACATGGACAGAGCCCACTTGGAGACACGAACAAGGGTTGGGGTGAACGAATGCCAGTCGAACACCCAAACCACTAGTCTATCCGATATGGGTCTCAACGCTTTGTTCAACATATACACTACATGATATAGCACAATCCCCAAATTGGCTTCGGCTTTCGCTTTCGCTTTGTACGGTAACAACCAAATTCTCGCACACCGATCCAATCCTATGTTCCATCACTTCTCTTTTTATGGGCCTAAGTAAAACCAAGGCATTCCCTTATGAACAATCCACACAGATTGCTCATACAATGCAATAGAGCAGTAGCAGAGTAGATTTGTATTATATGATTCTCCATGCAGCTTGAACACTGAACTGACCATTGAAAATGATGGAAGCACTGTACAGCTGATTGATCCGCTGAGGGAATCATGAGCATTGAACATGGACAGAGCCCACACGGGGACACGAACAAGGGTTGGGGTGAACGAATGTCAGTCGAACACCCAAACCACAAGGCTATCCGATATGGGTCTCAACGCTTTGTTCAACATATACACTACATGATATAGCACAATCCCCAAATTGGCTTCGGCTTTCGCTTTGGCTTTGAATGGTAACAACCAAATTCTCGCACACCGATTCAATCCTATGTTCCATCACTTCTCTATTTATGAGCCTAAGTAAAACCAAGGCATTCCCTTATGAACAATCCCCACACAGATTGCTCATACAATGCAATAGAGCAGTAGCAGAGTAGATTTGTATAATATGATTCTCCATGCAGCTTGAACACTGAACTGACCATTGAAAATGATGGAAGCACTGTACAGCTGTTTGATACGCTAAGGGAATCATGAGCATTGCACATGGACAGAACCCACACGGGGACACGAACAAGGGTTGGGGTGAACGAATGTCAGTCGAACACCCAAACCACAAGGCTATCCGATAGGGGTCTCAACGCTTTGTTCAACATTTACAATACATGATATAGCACAATCCCCAAATTGGCTTCGGCTTTCGCTTTCGCTTTCGCTTTGAAAGCTAACAACCAAATTCTCGCACACCGATCCAATCCTATGTTCCATCACTTCTCTGTTTATGGGCCTAAGTAAAACCAAGGCATTCCCTTATGAACAATCCACACAGATTGCTCATACAATGCAATAGAGCAGTAGCAGAGTAGATTTGTATAATATGATTCTCTATGCAGCTTGAACACTGAACTGACCATTGAAAATGATGGAAGCACTGTACAGCTGATTGATCCGCTGAGGGAATCATGAGCATTGCACATGGACAGAGCCCACACGGGGGCTCGAACAAGGGTTGGGGTGAACGAATGTCAGTCGAACACCCAAACCACAAGGCTATCCGATATGGGTCTGAACGCTTTGTTCAACATATACACTACATGATATAGCACAATCCCCAAATTGGCTTCGGCTTTCGCTTTGGCTTTGAACGGTAACAACCAAATTCTCGCACACCGATTCAATCCTATGTTCCATCACTTCTCTATTTATGGGCCTAAGTAATTCCAAGGCATTCCCTTATGAACAATCCACACAGATTGCTCATACAATGCAATAGAGCAGTAGCAGAGTAAATTTGTATAATATGATTCTCCATGCAGCTTGAACACTGAACTGACCATTGAAAATTATGGAAGCACTGTACAGCTGTTTGATACGCTAAGGGAATCATGAGCATTGCACATGGACAGAGCCCACTCGGAGACACGAACAAGGGTAAGGGTGAACGAATGTCAGTCGAACACCCAAACCACAAGGCTATCCGATATGGGTCTCAACGCTTTGTTCAACATATACACTACATGATATAGCACAATCACCAAATTGGCTTCGGCTTTCGCTTTCGCTTTGAACGGTAACAACCAAATTCTCGCACACCGATCCAATCCTATGTTCCATCACTTCTCTATTTATGGGCCTAAGTAAAACGAAGGCATTCCCTTATGAACAATCCACACAGATTGCTCATACAATGCAATAGAGCAGTAGCAGAGTAGATTTGTATAATACGATTCTCCATGCAGCTTGAACACTGAACTGACCATTGAAAATGATGGAAGCACTGTACAGCTGTTTGAACCGCTAAAGGAATCATGAGCATTGCACATGGACGGAACCCACTCGGAGACACGAACAAGGGTTGGGGTGAACGATTGTCAGTCGAACACCCAAACCACAAGGCTATCCCATATGGGTCTCAACGCTTTGTTCAACATATACAATGCATGATATAGCACAATCCCCAAATTGGCTTCGGATTTCGCTTTCGCTTTGAACGGTATCAAACAATTTCTCGCACACAGATCCAATCCTATGTTCCATCACTTCTCTATTTATGGGCCTAAGAAAAACCAAGGCATTCCCTTATGAACAATCCACACAGATTGCTCATACAATGCAATAGAGCAGTAGCAGAGTAGATTTGTATAATATGATTCTCCATGCAGCTTGAACACTGAACTGACCATTGAAATTGATGGAAGTACTGTACAGCTGTTTGATCCGCTAAGGGAATCATGAGCATTGCACATGGACAGAACCCACACGGGGACACGAACAAGGGTTGGGGTGAACGAATGTCAGTCGAACACTCAAACCACAAGGCTATCCGATAGGGGTCTCAACGCTTTGTTCAACATATACAATACATGATATAGCACAATCCCCAAATTGGCTTCGGTTTTCGCTTTTGCTTTGAACGGTAACAACCAAATTCTCGCACACCGATCCAATCCTATGTTCCATCACTTCTCTATTTATGGGCCTAAGTAAAACCAAGGCAGTCCCTTATGAACAATCCACACACAGATTGCTCATACAATGCAACAGAGCATTAGCAGAGTAGATTTGTATAATATGATTCTCCATGCAGCTTGAACACTGAACTGACCATTGAAAATGATGGAAACACTGTACAGCTGATTGATCCGCAAAGGGAATCATGAGCATTGCACATGGACAGAGCCCACACGGGGACACGAACAAGGGTTGGGGTGAACGAATGTCAGTCGAACACCCAAACCACAAGGCTATCCGATATGGGTCTCAACGCTTTGTTCAACATATACACTACATGATATAGCACAATCCCCAAATTGGCTTCGGCTTTCGCTTTCGCTTTGAACGGTATCAAACAATTTCTCGCACACAGATCCAATCCTATGTTCCATCACTTCTCTATTTATGGGCCCAAGAAAAACCAAGGCATTCCCTTATGAACAATCCACACAGATTGCTCATACAATGCAATAGAGCAGTAGCAGAGTTGATTTGTATAATATGATTCTCCATGCAGCTTGAACACTGAACTGACCATTGAAATTGATGGAAGTACTGTACAGCTGTTTGATACGCTAAGGGAATCATGAGCATTGCACATGGACAGAACCCACACGGGGACACGAACAAGGGTTGGGGTGAACGAATGTCAGTCGAACACTCAAACCACAAGGCTATCCGATAGGGGTCTCAACGCTTTGTTCAACATATACAATACATGATATAGCACAATCCCCAAATTGGCTTCGGTTTTCGCTTTTGCTTTGAACGGTAACAACCAAATTCTCGCACACCGATCCAATCCTATGTTCCATCACTTCTCTATTTATGGGCCTAAGTAAAACCAAGGCATTCCCTTATGAACAATCCACACACAGATTGCTCATACAATGCAATGGAGCAGTAGCAGAGTAGATTTGTATTATATGATTCTCCATGCAGCTTGAACACTGAACTGACCATTGAAAATGATGGAAGCACTGTACAGCTGATTGATCCGCTAAGGGAATCATGAGCATTGCACATGGACAGAGCCCACACGGGGACACGAACAAGGGTTGGGGTGAACGATTGTCAGTCGAACACCCAAACCACAAGGCTATCCGATATGGGTCTCAACGCTTTGTTCAACATTTACAATACATGATATAGCACAATCCCCAAATTGGCTTCGGCTTTCGCTTTCGCTTTGAACGGTAACAACCAAATTCTCGCACACCGATCCAATCCTATGTTCCATCACTTCTCTATTTGTGGGCCTAAGTAATTCCAAGGCATTCCCTTATGAACAATCCACACAGATTGCTCATACAATGCAAAAGAGCATACGCAGTGTAGATTTGTATAATATGATACTCCATGCAGCTTGAACACTGAACTGACCATTGAAAATTATGGAAGCACTGTACAGCTGTTTGATACGCTAAGGGAATCATGAGCATTGCACATGGACAGAGCCCACACGGGGACACGAACAAGGGTTGGGGTGAACGATTGTCAGTCGAACACCCAAACCACAAGGCTATCCGATATGGGTCTCAACGCTTTGTTCAACATATACACTACATGATATAGCACAATCCCCAAATTGGCTTCGGCTTTCGCTTTCGCTTTGAACGGTAACAACCAAATTCTCGCACACCGATCCAATCCTATGTTCCATCACTTCTCTATTTATGGGCCTAAGTAAAATCAAGGCATTCCCTTATGAACAATCCACACAGATTGCTCATACAATGCAAAAGAGCATACGCAGTGTAGATTTGTATAATATGATACTCCATGCAGCTTGAACACTGAACTGACCATTGAAAATTATGGAAGCACTGTACAGCTGTTTGATACGCTAAGGGAATCATGAGCATTGCACATGGACAGAGCCCACACGGGGACACGAACAAGGGTTGGGGTGAACGATTGTCAGTCGAACACCCAAACCACAAGGCTATCCGATATGGGTCTGAACGCTTTGTTCAACATATACACTACATGATATAGCACAATCCCCAAATTGGCTTCGGCTTTCGCTTTCGCTTTGAACGGTAACAACCAAATTATCGCACACAGATCCCATCCTATGTTCCATCACTTCTCTATATATATGTGCCTTAGTAAATTCAAGGCATTCCCTTATGAACAATCCACACAGATTTCTCATACAATGCAATAGTGCAGTAGCAGAGTAGATTTGTATAATATGATTCTCCAGGCAGCTTGAACACTGAACTGACCATTGAAAATTATGGAAGCACTGTACAGCTGTTTGATACGCTAAGGGAATCATGAGCATTGCACATGGACAGAGCCCACACGGGGACACGAACAAGGGTTGGGGTGAACGATTGTCAGTCGAACACCCAAACCACAAGGCTATCCCATATGGGTCTCAACGCTTTGTTCAACATATACAATACATGATATAGCACAATCCCCAAATTGGCTTCGGTTTTCGCTTTTGCTTTGAACGGTAACAACCAAATTCTCGCACACCGATCCAATCCTATGTTCCATCACTTCTCTATTTATGGGCCTAAGTAAAACCAAGGCATTCCCTTATGAACAATCCACACACAGATTGCTCATACAATGCAATGGAGCAGTAGCAGAGTAGATTTGTATTATATGATTCTCCATGCAGCTTGAACACTGAACTGACCATTGAAAATGATGGAAGCACTGTACAGCTGATTGATCCGCTAAGGGAATCATGAGCATTGCACATGGACAGAGCCCACACGGGGACACGAACAAGGGTTGGGGTGAACGATTGTCAGTCGAACACCCAAACCACAAGGCTATCCGATATGGGTCTCAACGTTTGTTCGACATATACACTACATGATATAGCACAATCCCCAAATTGGCTTCGGCTTTCGCTTTCGCTTTGAACGGTAACAACCAAATTCTCGCACACCGATCCAATCCTATGTTCCATCACTTCTCTATTTGTGGGCCTAAGTAATTCCAAGGCATTCCCTTATGAACAATCCACACAGATTGCTCATACAATGCAAAAGAGCATACGCAGTGTAGATTTGTATAATATGATACTCCATGCAGCTTGAACACTGAACTGACCATTGAAAATTATGGAAGCACTGTACAGCTGTTTGATACGCTAAGGGAATCATGAGCATTGCACATGGACAGAGCCCACACGGGGACACGAACAAGGGTTGGGGTGAACGATTGTCAGTCGAACACCCAAACCACAAGGCTATCCGATATGGGTCTCAACGCTTTGTTCAACATATACACTACATGATATAGCACAATCACCAAATTGGCTTCGGCTTTCGCTTTCGCTTTGAACGGTAACAACCAAATTCTCGCACACCGATCCAATCCTATGTTCCATCACTTCTCTATTTATGGGCCTAAGTAAAATCAAGGCATTCCCTTATGAACAATCCACACAGATTGCTCATACAATGCAAAAGAGCATACGCAGTGTAGATTTGTATAATATGATACTCCATGCAGCTTGAACACTGAACTGACCATTGAAAATTATGGAAGCACTGTACAGCTGTTTGATACGCTAAGGGAATCATGAGCATTGCACATGGACAGAGCCCACACGGGGACACGAACAAGGGTTGGGGTGAACGATTGTCAGTCGAACACCCAAACCACAAGGCTATCCGATATGGGTCTGAACGCTTTGTTCAACATATACACTACATGATATAGCACAATCCCCAAATTGGCTTCGGCTTTCGCTTTCGCTTTGAACGGTAACAACCAAATTATCGCACACAGATCCCATCCTATGTTCCATCACTTCTCTATATATATGTGCCTTAGTAAATTCAAGGCATTCCCTTATGAACAATCCACACAGATTTCTCATACAATGCAATAGTGCAGTAGCAGAGTAGATTTGTATAATATGATTCTCCAGGCAGCTTGAACACTGAACTGACCATTGAAAATTATGGAAGCACTGTACAGCTGTTTGATACGCTAAGGGAATCATGAGCATTGCACATGGACAGAGCCCACACGGGGACACGAACAAGGGTTGGGGTGAACGATTGTCAGTCGAACACCCAAACCACAAGGCTATCCGATATGGGTCTCAACGCTTTGTTCAACATATACACTACATGATATAGCACAATCACCAAATTGGCTTCGGCTTTCGCTTTCGCTTTGAACGGTAACAACCAAATTCTCGCACACCGATCCAATCCTATGTTCCATCACTTCTCTATTTATGGGCCTAAGTAAAATCAAGGCATTCCCTTATGAACAATCCACACAGATTGCTCATACAATGCAAAAGAGCATACGCAGTGTAGATTTGTATAATATGATACTCCATGCAGCTTGAACACTGAACTGACCATTGAAAATTATGGAAGCACTGTACAGCTGTTTGATACGCTAAGGGAATCATGAGCATTGCACATGGACAGAGCCCACACGGGGACACGAACAAGGGTTGGGGTGAACGATAGTCAGTCGAACACCCAAACCACAAGGCTATCCCATATGGGTCTGAACGCTTTGTTCAACATATACACTACATGATATAGCACAATCCCCAAATTGGCTTCGGCTTTCGCTTTCGCTTTGAACGGTAACAACCAAATTCTCGCACACCGATCCAATCCTATGTTCCATCACTTCTCTATTTATGGGCCTAATTAAAAGGAAGGCAATCCCTTATGAACAATCCACACAGATTGCTCATACAATGCAATAGAGCAGTAGCAGAGTAGATTTGTATAATATGATTCTGCATGCAGCTTGAACACTGAACTGACCATTGAAAATGATGGAAGCACTGTACAGCTTTTTGATCAGCTGAGGCAATCATGAGCATTGCACATGGACAGAGTCCACAGGGGGACACGAACAAGGGTTGGGGTGAACGATTGTCAGTCGAACACCCAAACCACAAGGCTATCCGATATGGGTCTCAACGCTTTGTTCAACATATACACTACATGATATAGCACAATCCCCAAATTGGCTTCGGCTTTCGCTTTCGCTTTGAACCGTAACAACCAAATTCTCGCACACCGATCCAATCCTATGTTCCATCACTTCTCTATCTATGGGCCTAAGTAAAACCAGGGCATTCCCTTATGAACAATCCACACACAGATTGCTCATACAATGCAATAGAGCAGTAGCAGAGTAGATTTGTATAATATGATTCTCCATGCAGCTTGAACACTGAACTGACCATTGAAAATGATGGAAGCACTATACAGCTGTTTGATCCGCTAAGGGAATCATGAGCATTGCGCATGGACAGAGCCCACACGGGGACACGAACAAGGGTTGGGGTGAACGAATGTCAGTCGAACACCCAAACCACAAGGCTATCCGATATGGGTCTCAACGCTTTGTTCAACATATACACTACATGATATAGCACAATCCCCAAATTGGCTTCGGCTTTCGCTTTCGCTTTGAATGGTAACAACCAAATTCTCGCACACCGATCCAATCCTATGTTCCATCACTTCTCTATTTATGGGCCTAATTAGAACCAAGGCATTCCCTTATGAACAATCCACACACAGATTGCTCATACAATGCAATAGAGCAGTAGCAGAGTAGATTTGTATAATATGATTCTCCATGCAGCTTGAACACTGAACTGACCATTGAAAATAATGGAAGCACTATACAGCTGTTTGATCCGCTAAGGGAATCATGAGCATTGCGCATGGACAGAGCCCACACGGGGACACGAACAAGGGTTGGGGTGAACGAATGTCAGTCGAACACCCAAACCACAAGGCTATCCGATATGGGTCTCAACGCTTTGTTCAACATATACACTACATGATATAGCACAATCCCCAAATTGGCTTCGGCTTTCGCTTTCGCTTTGAACGGTAACAACCAAATTCTCGCACACCGATCCAATCCTATGTTCCATCACTTCTCTATTTATGGGCCTAATTAGAACCAAGGCATTCCCTTATGAACAATCCACACAGATTGCTCATACAATGCAATAGAGCAGTAGCAGAGTAGATTTGTATTATATGATTCTCCATGCAGCTTGAACACTGAACTGACCATTGAAAATGATGGAAGCACTGTACAGCTGTTTGATCCGCTAAGGGAATCATGAGCATTGCACAGGGACAGAGTCCATACGGGGACACGAACAAGGGTTGGGGTGAACGAATGTCAGTCGAACACCCAAACCACAAGGCTATCCGATATGGGTCTCAACGCTTTGTTCAACATATACACTACATGATATAGCACAATCCCCAAATTGGCTTCGGCTTTCGCTTTCGCTTTGAACGGTAACAACCAAATTCTCGCACACCGATCCAATCCTATGTTCCATCACTTCTCTATTTATGGGCCTAAGTAAAACGAAGGCATTCCCTTATGAACAATCCACACAGATTGCTCATACAATGCAATAGAGCAGTAGCAGAGTAGATTTGTATTATATGATTCTCCATGCAGCTTGAACACTGAACTGACCATTGAAAATGATGGAAGCACTGTACAGCTGTTTGATCCGCTAAGGGAATCATGAGCATTGCGCATGGACAGAGCCCACACGGGGACACGAACAAGGGTTGGGGTGAACGAATGTCAGTCGAACACCCAAACCACAAGGCTATCCGATATGGGTCTCAACGCTTTGTTCAACATATACACTACATGATATAGCACAATCCCCAAATTGGCTTCGGCTTTCGCTTTCGCTTTGAACGGTAACAACCAAATTCTCGCACACCGATCCAATCCTATGTTCCATCAATTCTCTATTTATGGGCCTAAGTGAAACCAAGGCATTCCCTTATGAACAATCCACACACAGATTGCTCATACAATGCAATAGAGCAGTAGCAGAGTAGATTTGTATTATATGATTCTCCAGGCAGCTTGAACACTGAACTGACCATTGAAAATTATGGAAGCACTGTACAGCTGTTTGATCCGCTAAGGGAATCATGAGCATTGCACATGGACAGAGCCCACAGGGGGACACGAACAAGGGTTGGGGTGAACGAATGTCAGTCGAACACCCAAACCACAAGGCTATCCGATATGGGTCTCAACGCTTTGTTCAACATATACACTACATGATATAGCACAATCCCCAAATTGGCTTCGGCTTTCGCTTTCGCTTTGAACGGTAACAACCAAATTCTCGCACACCGATCCAATCCTATGTTCCATCACTTCTCTATTTATGGGCCTAATTAGAACCAAGGCATTCCCTTATGAACAATCCACACAGATTGCTCATACAATGCAATAGAGCAGTAGCAGAGTAGATTTGTATTATATGATTCTCCATGCAGCTTGAACACTGAACTGACCATTGAAAATGATGGAAGCACTGTACAGCTGTTTGATCCGCTAAGGGAATCATGAGCATTGCACATGGACAGAGCCCATACGGGGACACGAACAAGGGTTGGGGTGAACGAATGTCAGTCGAACACTCAAACCACAAGGCTATCCGATATGGGTCTGAACGCTTTGTTCAACATATACACTACATGATATAGCACAATCACCAAATTGGCTTCGGCTTTCGCTTTCGCTTTGAACGGTAACAACCAAATTCTCGCACACCGATCCAATCCTATGTTCCATCACTTCTCTATTTATGGGCCTAATTAGAACCAAGGCATTCCCTTATGAATAATCCACACAGATTGCTCATACAATGCAATAGAGCAGTAGCAGAGTAGATTTGTATTATATGATTCTCCATGCAGCTTGAACACTGAACTGACCATTGAAAATGATGGAAGCACTGTACAGCTGTTTGATCCGCTAAGGGAATCATGAGCATTGCACATGGACAGAGTCCACAGGGGGACACGAACAAGGGTTGGGGTGAACGAATGTCAGTCGAACACCCAAACGACAAGGCTATCCGATATGGGTCTGAAAGCTTTGTTCAACATATACAATACATGATATAGCACAATCCCCAAATTGGCTTCGGCTTTCGCTTTCGCTTTGAACGGTAACAACCAAATTCTCGCACACCGATCCAATCCTATGTTCCATCACTTCTCTATTTATGGGCCTAAGTAAAACCAAGGCATTCCCTTATGAACAATCCACACAGATTGCTCATACAATGCAATAGAGCAGAAGCAGAGTAGATTTGTATTATATGATTCTCCATGCAGCTTGAACACTGAACTGACCATTGAAAATGATGGAAGCACTGTACAGCTGTTTGATCCGCTAAGGGAATCATGAGCATTGCACATGGACAGAGTCCACAGGGGGACACGAACAAGGGTTGGGGTGAACGAATGTCAGTCGAACACCCAAACCACAAGGCTATCCGATATGGGTCTCAACGCTTTGTTCAACATATACAATACATGATATAGCACAATCCCCAAATTGGCTTCGGCTTTCGCTTTCGCTTTGAACCGTAACAACCAAATTCTCGCACACCGATCCAATCCTATGTTCCATCACTTCTCTATTTATGGGCCTAAGTGAAACCAAGGCATTCCCTTATGAACAATCCACACAGATTGCTCATACAATGCAATAGAGCAGTAGCAGTGTAGATTTGTATTATATGATTCTCCATGCAGCTTGAACACTGAACTGACCATTGAAAATGATGGAAGCACTGTACAGCTGTTTGATCCGCTAAGGGAATCATGAGCATTGCACATGGACAGAGCCCATACGGGGACACGAACAAGGGTTGGGGTGAACGAATGTCAGTCGAACACTCAAACCACAAGGCTATCCGATATGGGTCTGAACGCTTTGTTCAACATATACACTACATGATATAGCACAATCACCAAATTGGCTTCGGCTTTCGCTTTCGCTTTGAACGGTAACAACCAAATTCTCGCACACCGATCCAATCCTATGTTCCATCACTTCTCTATTTATGGGCCTAAGTAAAACCAAGGCATTCCCTTATGAAAAATCCACACAGATTGCTCATACAATGCAATGGAGCAGTAGCAGAGTAGATTTGTATAATATGATTCTGCATGCTGCTTGAACACCGAACTGACCATTGAAAATGATGGAAGCACTGTACAGCTGTTTGATCCGCTAAGGGAATCATGAGCATTGCACATGGACAGAGCCCACACGGGGACACGAACAAGGGTTGGGGTGAACGAATGTCAGTCGAACACTCAAACCACAAGGCTATCCGATATGGGTCTGAACGCTTTGTTCAACATATACAATACATGATATAGCACAATCCCCAAATTGGCTTCGGCTTTCGCTTTCGCTTTGAACCGTAACAACCAAATTCTCGCACACCGATCCAATCCTATGTTCCATCACTTCTCTATTTATGTTCCTATGTAGAACCAGGGCATTCCCTTATGAACAATCCACACAGATTGCTCATACAATGCAATGGAGCAGTAGCAGAGTAGATTTGTATTATATGATTCTCCATGCAGCTTGAACACTGAACTGACCATTGAAAATGATGGAAGCACTGTACAGCTGTTTGATCCGCTAAGGGAATCATGAGCATTGCACATGGACAGAGTCCACAGGGGGACACGAACAAGGGTTGGGGTGAACGAATGTCAGTCGAACACCCAAACGACAAGGCTATCCGATATGGGTCTGAAAGCTTTGTTCAACATATACAATACATGATATAGCACAATCCCCAAATTGGCTTCGGCTTTCGCTTTCGCTTTGAACGGTAACAACCAAATTCTCGCACACCGATCCAATCCTATGTTCCATCACTTCTCTATTTATGGGCCTAAGTAAAACCAAGGCATTCCCTTATGAACAATCCACACAGATTGCTCATACAATGCAATAGAGCAGAAGCAGAGTAGATTTGTATTATATGATTCTCCATGCAGCTTGAACACTGAACTGACCATTGAAAATGATGGAAGCACTGTACAGCTGTTTGATCCGCTAAGGGAATCATGAGCATTGCACATGGACAGATTCCACAGGGGGACACGAACATGGGTTGGGGTGAACGAATGTCAGTCGAACACCCAAACCACAAGGCTATCCGATATGGGTCTCAACGCTTTGTTCAACATATACAATACATGATATAGCACAATCCCCAAATTGGCTTCGGCTTTCGCTTTCGCTTTGAACGGTAACAACCAAATTCTCGCACACCGATCCAATCCTATGTTCCATCACTTCTCTATTTATGGGCCTAAGTAAAACCAAGGCATTCCCTTATGAACAATCCACACAGATTGCTCATACAATGCAATAGAGCAGTAGCAGAGTAGATTTGTATTATATGATTCTCCATGCAGCTTGAACACTGAACTGACCATTGAAAATGATGGAAGCACTGTACAGCTGTTTGATCCGCTAAGGGAATCATGAGCATTGCACATGGACAGAGCCCATACGGGGACACGAACAAGGGTTGGGGTGAACGAATGTCAGTCGAACACTCAAACCACAAGGCTATCCGATATGGGTCTGAACGCTTTGTTCAACATATACACTACATGATATAGCACAATCACCAAATTGGCTTCGGCTTTCGCTTTCGCTTTGAACGGTAACAACCAAATTCTCGCACACCGATCCAATCCTATGTTCCATCACTTCTCTATTTATGGGCCTAATTAGAACCAAGGCATTCCCTTATGAATAATCCACACAGATTGCTCATACAATGCAATAGAGCAGTAGCAGAGTAGATTTGTATTATATGATTCTCCATGCAGCTTGAACACTGAACTGACCATTGAAAATGATGGAAGCACTGTACAGCTGTTTGATCCGCTAAGGGAATCATGAGCATTGCACATGGACAGAGTCCACAGGGGGACACGAACAAGGGTTGGGGTGAACGAATGTCAGTCGAACACCCAAACGACAAGGCTATCCGATATGGGTCTGAACGCTTTGTTCAACATATACACTACATGATATAGCACAATCCCCAAATTGGCTTCGGCTTTCGCTTTCGCTTTGAACGGTAACAACCAAATTCTCGCACACCGATCCAATCCTATGTTCCATCACTTCTCTATTTATGGGCCTAAGTAAAACCAAGGCATTCCCTTATGAACAATCCACACAGATTGCTCATACAATGCAATAGAGCAGAAGCAGAGTAGATTTGTATTATATGATTCTCCATGCAGCTTGAACACTGAACTGACCATTGAAAATCATGGAAGCACTGTACAGCTGTTTGATCCGCTAAGGGAATCATGAGCATTGCACATGGACAGAGCCCATACGGGGACACGAACAAGGGTTGGGGTGAACGATTGTCAGTTGAACACCCAAACCACAAGGCTATCCGATATGGGTCTCAACGCTTTGTTCAACATATACACTACATGATATAGCACAATCCCCAAATTGGCTTCGGCTTTCGCTTTCGCTTTGAACGGTAACAACCAAATTCTCGCACACCGATCCAATCCTATGTTCCATCACTTCTCTATTTATGGGCCTAAGTAAAACCAAGGCATTCCCTTATGAACAATCCACACAGATTGCTCATACAATGCAATAGAGCAGAAGCAGAGTAGATTTGTATTATATGATTCTCCATGCAGCTTGAACACTGAACTGACCATTGAAAATGATGGAAGCACTGTACAGCTGTTTGATCCGCTAAGGGAATCATGAGCATTGCACATGGACAGAGCCCATACGGGGACACGAACAAGGGTTGGGGTGAACGATTGTCAGTTGAACACCCAAACCACAAGGCTATCCGATATGGGTCTCAACGCTTTGTTCAACATATACAATACATGATATAGCACAATCCCCAAATTGGCTTCGGCTTTCGCTTTCGCTTTGAACCGTAACAACCAAATTCTCGCACACCGATCCAATCCTATGTTCCATCACTTCTCTATCTATGGGCCTAAGTAAAACCAGGGCATTCCCTTATGAACAATCCACACAGATTGCTCATACAATGCAATGGAGCAGTAGCAGAGTAGATTTGTATTATATGATTCTCCATGCAGCTTGAACACTGAACTGACCATTGAAAATGATGGAAGCACTGTACAGCTGTTTGATCCGCTAAGGGAATCATGAGCATTGCACATGGACAGAGCCCACACGGGGACACGAACAAGGGTTGGGGTGAACGAATGTCAGTCGAACACTCAAACCACAAGGCTATCCGATATGGGTCTCAACGCTTTGTTCAACATTTACAATACATGATATAGCACAATCCCCAAATTGGCTTCGGCTTTCGCTTTCGCTTTGAACCGTAACAACCAAATTCTTTCACACCGATTCAATCCTATGTTCCATCACTTCTCTATTTATGGGCCTAAGTAAAGCCAGGGCATTCCCTTATGAACAATCCACACAGATTGCTTATACAATGCAATAGAGCAGTAGCAGAGTAGATTTGTATTATATGATTCTCCACGCAGCTTGAACACTGAACTGACGATCGAAAATTATGGAAGAACTGTACAGCTGTTTGATCCGCTAAGGGAATCATGAGCATTGCACACGGACAGAGCCCACACGGGGACACGAACAAAGGTTGGGGTGAACGATTGTCAGTCGAACACCCAAACCACAAGGCTATCCCATATGGGTCTCAACGCTTTGTTCAACAAATACACTACATGATATAGTACAATCCTCAAAGAGGCTTTGAATGGTTACAAGCTTATTCTCGCGCACCGATCCAATATTATGTTCCATCACTTCTCTATTTATGGGCCTAAGTGAAACCAAGGCATTCCCTTATGAACAATCCACACAGATTGCTCATACAATGCAATAGAGCAGTGGCAGAGTAGATTTGTACAATATGATTCTCCATGCAGCTTGAACACTGAACTGACCATTGAAAATGATGGAAGCACTGTACAGCTGTTTGATCCGCTAAGGGAATCATGAGCATTGCACATGGACAGAGCCCATACGGGGACACGAACAAGGGTTGGGGTGAACGAATGTCAGTCGAACACCCAAACCACAAGGCTATCCGATATGGGTCTCAACGCTTTGTTCAACATATACAATACATGATATAGCACAATCCCCAAATTGGCTTTGAATGGTAACAACGAAATTCTCGCACACCGATCCAATCCTATGTTCCATCACTTCTCTATTTATATGGGCCTAAGTAAAATCAAGGTATTCCCTTATGAACAATCCCCACACAGATTGCTCATACAATGCAATAGAGCAGTAGCAGATTAGATTTGTATAATATGATTATCCATGCAGCTTGAACACTGAACTGACCATTGAAAATGATGGAAGCACTGTACAGCTGTTTGATCCGCTAACGGAATCATGAGCATTGCACATGGACAGAGCCCACACGGGGACACCAATAATGTTTGGGGTGAACGATTGTCAGTCGAACACCCAAACCACAAGGCCATCCGATATGGGTCTCAACGCTTTGTTCAACATATACACTACATGATATAGCACAATCCCCAAATTGGCTTCGGCTTTCGCTTTCGCTTTTAACGGTAACAACCAAATTCTCGCTAAGCGATCCAATCCTATGTTCCATCACTTCTCTATTTAAGGGCCTAAGAAAAACCAAGGCATTCCCTTATGAACAATCCACACAGATTGCTCATACAATGCAATAGAGCAGTAGCAGAGTAGATTTGTATTATATGATTCTCCATGCAGCTAGAACACCGAACTGACCATTGAAAATGATGGAAGCACTGTGCAGCTGTTGGATCCGCTAAGGGAATCATGAGCATTGCACATGGACAGAACGCACACGGGGACACGAACAAGGTTTGGGGTTAACGAATTCCAGTCGAACACCCAAACCACAAGGCTATCCCATATGTGTCTCAACGCTTTGTTCAACATATACACTACATGATATAGCACAATCACCAAGTTGGCTTTGAATTGTAACAAACATTTTCTCCTACACCGATCCAATCCTATGTTCCAATAATTCTCTTTTCATGGGCCTAAATAAAACCAAGGCATTCCTTTGTGTACAATCCACGCAGATTGCTCATACAATGCAACAGAGCAGTAGCAGAGTAGATTTGTATAATATGATTCTCCATGCAGCTTGAACACTGAACTGACCATTGAAAATGATGGAAGCACTGTACAGCTGTTTGATCCGCTAAGGGAATCATGAGCATTGCACATGGACAGATTCCACAGGGGGACACGAACATGGGTTGGGGTGAACGAATGTCAGTCGAACACCCAAACCACAAGGCTATCCGATATGGGTCTCAACGCTTTGTTCAACATATACAATACATGATATAGCACAATCCCCAAATTGGCTTCGGCTTTCGCTTTCGCTTTGAACCGTAACAACCAAATTCTCGCACACCGATCCAATCCTATGTTCCATCACTTCTCTATTTATGGGCCTAAGTAAAACCAAAGCATTGCCTTATGAACAATCCACACAGATTGCTCATACAATGCAATGGAGCAGTAGCAGAGTAGATTTGTATTATATGATTCTCCATGCAGCTTGAACACTGAACTGACCATTGAAAATGATGGAAGCACTGTACAGCTGTTTGATCCGCTAAGGGAATCATGAGCATTGCACATGGACAGAGCCCACACGGGGACACGAACAAGGGTTGGGGTGAACGAATGTCAGTCGAACACTCAAAGCACAAGGCTATCCGATATGGGTCTCAACGCTTTGTTCAACATATACAATACATGATATAGCACAATCCCCAAATTGGCTTCGGCTTTCGCTTTCGCTTTGAACGGTAACAACCAAATTCTTTCACACCGATTCAATCCTATGTTCCATCACTTCTCTATTTATGGGCCTAATTAGAACCAAGGCATTCCCTTATGAACAATCCACACAGATTGCTCATACAATGCAATAGAGCAGTAGCAGAGTAGATTTGTATAATATGATTCTCCATGCAGCTTGAACACTGAACAGACGATCGAAAATTATGGAAGAACTGTACAGCTGTTTGATCCGCTAAGGGAATCATGAGCATTGCACACGGACAGAGCCCACACGGGGACACGAACAAGGGTTGGGGTGAACGATTGTCAGTCGAACACCCAAACCACAAGGCTATCCCATATGGGTCTCAACGCTTTGTTCAACAAATACACTACATGATATAGTACAATCCTCAAAGAGGCTTTGAATGGTTACAACGAAATTCTCGCACACCGATCCAATCCTATGTTCCATCACTTCTCTATTTATATGGGCCTAAGTAAAATCAAGGCATTCCCTTATGAACAATCCCCACACAGATTGCTCATACAATGCAATAGAGCAGTAGCAGAGTAGATTTGTATAATATGATTATCCATGCAGCTTGAACACTGAACTGACCATTGAAAATGATGGAAGCACTGTACAGCTGTTTGATCCGCTAAGGGAATCATGAGCATTGCACATGGAAAGAGCCTACAGGGGGACACCAATAATGTTTGGGGTGAACGATTGTCAGTCGAACACCCAAACCACAAGGCCATCCGATATGGGTCTCAACGCTTTGTTCAACATATACACTACATGATATAGCACAATCACCAAATTGGCTTTGAATTGTAACAACCATTTTCTCCTACACCGATCCAATCCTATGTTCCAATATTTCTCTTTTCATGGGCCTAAATAAAACCAAGGCATTCCTTTGTGTACAATCCACGCAGATTGCTCATACAATGCAACAGAGCAGTAGCAGAGTAGATTTGTATAATGTGATTCTCCATGCAGCTTGAACACTGAACTGACCATTGAAAATGATGGAAGCACTGTACAGCTGTTTGATCCGCTAAGGGAATCATGAGCATTGCACATGGACAGAGCCCACACGGGGACACGTTTAAGGGTTGGGTTAACGAATGTCAGTCGAACACCCAAACCACAAGGCTATTCTATATGGGTCTCAACGCTTTGTTCAACATATACAATACATGATATAGCACAATCGTAATTTGGATTCGGATTTCTCTTTGGCTTTGAACGTTTGCAGGGAAACTCTCGCACACCGATCCAATCCTATGTTCCATCACTTCTCTATTTATGGGCCTAATTAGAACCAAGGCATTCCCTTATGAACAATCCACACAGATTGCTCATGCAATGCAATAGAGCAGTAGCAGAGTAGATTTGTATAATATGATTCTCCATGCAGCTTGAACACTGAACTGACCATTGAAAATGATGGAAACACTGTACAGCTGTTTGATCCGCTAACGGAATCATGAGCATTGCACATGGACAGAGCCCACACGGGGACACGAACAAGGGTTGGGGTGAACGATAGTCAGTCGAACACCCAAACCACAAGGCTATCCGTATTGGGTCTGAAAGCATTGTTCAACATATACATTACATGATATAGCACAAACCCCAAATTGGCTTCGGATTTCGCTTTCGCTTTGAACGGTAACAACGAAATTCTCGCACACCGATCCAATCCTATGTTCCATCACTTCTCTATTTATGGGCCTAAATAAAACCAAGGCATACCTTTAGGAACAATCCACACAGATTGCTCATACAATGCAATAGTGCAGTAGAAGTGTAGATTTGTATAATATGATTCTGCATGCAGCTTCAACACCGAACTGACCATAGAAAATGATGGAAGCACTGTACAGCTGTTTGATCCGCTAAGGGAATCATGAGCATTGCACATGGACAGAGCCCACTGGGAGACAGGATAAAAGGTTGGGTTAACAAATGTCAGTCGAACACCCATATCATAATTCTATCCGATATGGGTCTCAACGCTTTGTTCAACATATACACTACATGATATAGCACAATCCAAAATTTGGCTTCGATTTTCGCTTTCGCTTTGAAAGGGAATCATGAGCATTGCACATGGACAGAGCCCACTCGGAGACACGAACAAGGGTTGGGGTGAACGAATGTCAGTCGAACACCCAAACCACAAGGCTATCCCATATGGGTCTCAACGCTTTGTTCAACATATACACTACATGATATAGCACAATACATATATTGGCTTTGAATGGTAACAACCAAATTCTCGCACACCGATCCAATCCTATGTTCCATCACTTCTCTTTTTATGGGCCTAATGAAAACCAAGGCATTCCTTTATGGATATTCCACACAGATTGCTCATACAATGCAATAGAGCAGTAGCAGAGTAGATTTGTATAATATGATTCTCCATAGAGTTTGAACACTGAAATGACCAGTGAAAATTAGGAAGCACTATACAGCTGTTTGATCCGCTGAGGGAATCATGAGCATTGAACATGGACAGAGCCCAAACGGGGACACGAGCGAGGTTTGTGGTGAACCAATGTCAGTCGAAAACCCAAACCACAAGGCTATCCGATATGGGTCTCAACGCTTTGTTCAACATATACAATACATGATATAGCACAATCCCCAAATTGGCTTCGGCTTTCGCTTTCGCTTTGAACGGTAACAACCAAATTCTCGCACACCGATCCAATCCTATGTTCCATCACTTCTCTATTTATGGGCCTAAGTAAAACCAAGGCATTCCCTTATGAACAATCCACACAGATTGCTCATACAATGCAACAGAGCAGTAGCAGAGTAGATTTGTATAATATGTTTCCACAAAACGTCTGATCACTGAACTGAAATTTCAAAATTATATGAGCACTGTACAGCTGTTTGATCCTCTAAGGGAATGTTTAATATGGCACATGGACAGAACGCACACGGGGACACGAACAAGGGTTGGGGTGAACGAATGTCAGTCGAACACCCAAACCACAAGGCTATCCGATATGGGTCTCAACGCTTTGTTCAACATATACAATACATGATATAGCACAATCCCCAAATTGGCTTCGGCTTTCGCTTTCGCTTTGAACGGTAACAACCAAATTCTCGCACACCGATCCAATCCTATGTTCCATCACTTCTCTATTTATGGGCCTAAGTAAAACCAAGGCATTCCCTTATGAACAATCCACACAGATTGCTCATACAATGCAATAGAGCAGTAGCAGAGTAGATTTGTATAATATGATACCACAAACAGCCTGATCACTGAACTGAGAATTGAAAATATTGGGAGCACTGCACAGCTGTTTGATACGCTAAGGTAATAACTACTAATGCACATGGACAGAGCCTACACGGGGACAAATTAATGGTAGGGGTGAACGAATGTCAGTCGAACACCCAAACCACAAGGCTATTCGATATGGGTCTGAACGCTTTGTTCAACATATACAATACATGATATAGCACAATCCCCAAATTGGCTTCGGTTTTCGCTTTGGCTTTGTACGGTAACAACCAAATTCTCGCACTCCGATCCAATCATATGTTCCATCAATTCTCTATTTATGGGCCTAAGAAAAACCAAGGCATTCCCTTATGAACAATCCCCACACAGATTGCTCATACAATGCAATAGAGCAGTAGCAGAGTAGATTTGTATAATATGTTTCCCATGCAGCTTGAACACTGAACTGAACATTGACAATGATGGAAGCACTGTACAGCTGTTTCATCCGCCAAGAGAATCATGAGCATTGCACATGGACAGAGCCCACACGGGAATCGAACAAGGGTTGGGGTGAACGAATGTCAGTCGAACACTCAAAGCACAAGGCTATCCGATATGGGTCTCATTCCTTTGTTCAACATATACACTGCACGATAAAGCACAATCCCCAAATTGGCTTCGGCTTTCGCTTTCGCTTTGAACGGTAACAACCAAATTCTCGCACACCGATCCAATCCTATGTTCCATCACTTCTCTATTTATATGCGCCTAAGTATAACCATAGCAATCCCTTATGATTAAACCACACAAATTGCTCATACAATGCAATAGAGCAGTAGCAGGGTAGATATGTATATTATGATTCTCCATGCAGCTTGAACACTGAACTGAACATTGAAAATTATGGAAGCGCTGTACAGCTGTTTGATACGCTAAGGGAATAATGAGCATTGCACATGGACAGAGCCCAGTCGGAGATACGATTAAGGGTTGGGGCGAACGAATGTCAGTGGAACACCCAAACCACAAGGCTATCCGATATGGGTCTCAACGCTTTGTTCAACATATACACTACATGATATAGCACAATCCCCAAATTGGCTTCGGCTTTCGCTTTCGCTTTGAACGGTAACAACCAAATTCTCGCACACCGATCCAATTCTATGTTCCATCACTTCTCTATTTATTGGCCAAGTAAAATCAAGGCATTCCCTTATGAACAATCCACACAGCTTGCTCATACAATGCAATAGAGCAGTAGCAGTGTAGATTTGTATAATATGATTCTCCATGCAACTTGAACACTGAACTGAAATTTTTAAAAAATGGGGGAACTGCACAGCTGTTTGATCCGCTAAGGGAATCATGAGCATTGCAAATGGACAGAGCCCACTGGGAGATGCCAACAATGGTTGGGGTGAACGAATGTCAGTCGAACACCCAAACCACAAGGCTATCCGATATGGGTCTCATTGCTTTGTTCAACATATACACTACACGATATAGCACAATCCCCAAATTGGCTTCGGATTTCGCTTTCGCTTTGAACGGTAACAACCAAATTCTCGCACACCGATCCAATCCTATGTTCCATCACTTCTCTATTTATGGGCCTAAGTAAAACCAAGGCATTCCCTTGTGAACAATCCACACAGATTGCTCATACAATGCAATAGATCAGTAGCAGATTAGATTTGTATAATATGATTCTCCATGCAGCTAGAACACTGAACTGAAATTTTAAAAAAATGGGAGAACTGCACAGCTGCTTGATCCGCTAAGGGAATGATGAGCATTGCACACGGACAGAGCCCACTGGGAGATGCCAACAAGGGTTGGGGTGAACGAATGTCAGTCGAACACCCAAACCACAAGGCTATCCGATATGGGTCTCATTGCTTTGTTCAACATATACACTGCACGATAAAGCACAATCCCCAAATTGGCTTCGGCTTTCGCTTTCGCTTTGAACGGTAACAACCAAATTCTCGCACACCGATCCAATCCTATGTTAAATCACTTCTCTATTTATATGGGCCTAAGTAAATCCAAGTCATTCCCTTATGAACAATCCACACGGATTGCTCATACAATGCAAAAGAGCAGTAGCAGAGTAGATTTGTATAATATGATTCTCCATGCTGCCTGAACACTGAACTGACCATTGAAAATTATGGAAGCACTGTACAGCTGTTTGATCCGCTAAGGGAATCATGAGCATTGCACATGGACAGAACCCACACGGGGACACGAACAAGGGTTGGGGTGAACGAATGTCAGTCGAACACCCAAACCACAAAGCTACGTGATATGGGTCTCAACGATTTCTTCAACATAAACACTACATGATATAGCACAATCCCCAAATTGGCTTCGGCTTTCGCTTTCACTTTGAACGGTAACAACCAAATTCTCGCACACCGATCCAATCCTATGTTCCATCACTTCTCTATTTATGGGCCTAAGTAAAACCAAGGCATTCCCTTATGAACAATCCCCACACAGATTGCTCATACAATGCAATGGAGCAGTATCAGAGTAGATTTGTATAATATGATTCTCCATGCAGCTTGAACACTGAACTGACCATTGAAAATGATGGAAGCACTGTACAGCTGTTTGATCCGCTAAGGGAATCATGAGCATTGCACATGGACAGAGTCCACACGGGGACACGAACAAGGGTTGAAGTGAACGAATGTCAGTCGGACACTCAATTCACAATGCTATCAGATATGGGTCTCAACGCTTTGTTCAACATATACACTACATGATATAGCACAATCCCCAAATTGGCTTCGGCTTTCGCTTTCGCTTTGAACGGTAACAACCAAATTCTCGCACACCGATCCAATCCTATGTTCCATCACTTCTCTATTTATGGACCTAAGTAAAAAGAAGGCATTCCCTTATGAACAATCCCCACACAGAGTGCTCATACAATGCAAAAGAGCAGTAGCAGAGTAGATTTGTATAATATGATTCTCCATGCAGCTTGAACACTGAACTGACCATTGAAAATTGTGGAAGCACTGTACAGCTGTTGGATCCGCTAAGGGAATCATGAGCATTGCACATGGACAGAGCCCACTGGTAGACAGGAATAATGGTTGGGTGAAAGAATGACAGTCGAACACCCAAACCACAAGGCTATCCCATATGGGTCTCAACGCTTTGTTCAACATATACACTACATGATATAGCACAATCCCCAAATTGGCTTCGGCTTTCGATTTCGCTTTGAACGGTGACAAGCAAATTCTCGCACACCGATCCAATCATATGTTCCATCACTTCTCTATTTATGGGCCTAATTAGAACCAAGGCATTCCCTTGTGAACAATCCACACAGATTGCTCATACAATGCAATAGAGCAGTAGCAGAGTAGATTTGTATAATATGATTCTCCATGCAGCTTGAACACTGAAGTGACCATTGAAAATTGTGGAAGCACTGTACAGCTGTTGGATCCGCTAAGGGAATCATGAGCATTTCACATGGACATAGCCCACTGGTAGACAGGATTAAGGGTTGGGTGAACGAATGACAGTCGAACACCAAATTCACAATGCTATCCCATATTGGTCTCAACGCTTTGTTCAACATATACAATACATGATATAGCACAATCCCCGAATTGGCTTCGGCTTTCGCTTTCGCTTTGAACGGTAACAACCAAATTCTCGCACACCGATCCAATCCTTTGTTCCATCACTTCTCTATTTATGGGCCTTAGTAAAACCAAGGCATTCCCTTATGAACAATCCACACAGATTGCTCATACAATGCAATAGAGCAGTAGCAGAGTAGATTTGTATAATATGATTCTCCATGCAGCTTGAACACTGAACTGACCATTGAAAATGATGGAAGCACTGTACAGCTGTTTGATCCGCTAAGCGAGTAATGAGCACTGCACATGGACAGAGCCCACACGGGGACACGAACAAGGGTTAGGGTGAACGATTGTCAGTCGAACACCCAAACCACAAGGCTATCCCATATGGGTCTGAACGCTTTGTTCAACATATACATTACATGATATAGCACAATCCCCAAATTGGCTTCGGCTTTCGCTTTCGCTTTGAACGGTAACAACCAAATTCTCGCACACCGATCCAATCCTATGTTCCATCACTTCTCTATTTATGGGCCTAAGTAAAACCAAGGCATTCCCTTATGAACAATCCCCACACAGATTGCTCATACAATGCAATGGAGCAGTATCAGAGTAGATTTGTATAATATGATTCTCCATGCAGCTTGAACACTGAACTGACCATTGAAAATTATGGAAGCACTGTACAGCTGTTTGATCCGCTAAGGGAATCATGAGCATTGCACATGGACAGAGTCCACACGGGGACACGAACAAGGGTTGAAGTGAACGAATGTCAGTCGGACACTCAATTCACAATGCTATCAGATATGGGTCTCAACGCTTTGTTCAACATATACACTACATGATATAGCACAATCCCCAAATTGGCTTCGGCTTTCGCTTTCGCTTTGAACGGTAACAACCAAATTCTCGCACACCGATCCAATCCTATGTTCCATCACTTCTCTATTTATGGACCTAAGTAAAAAGAAGGCATTCCCTTATGAACAATCCCCACACAGAGTGCTCATACAATGCAAAAGAGCAGTAGCAGAGTAGATTTGTATAATATGATTCTCCATGCAGCTTGAACACTGAACTGACCATTGAAAATTGTGGAAGCACTGTACAGCTGTTGGATCCGCTAAGGGAATCATGAGCATTGCACATGGACAGAGCCCACTGGTAGACAGGAATAATGGTTGGGTGAAAGAATGACAGTCGAACACCCAAACCACAAGGCTATCCCATATGGGTCTCAACGCTTTGTTCAACATATACACTACATGATATAGCACAATCCCCAAATTGGCTTCGGCTTTCGATTTCGCTTTGAACGGTGACAAGCAAATTCTCGCACACCGATCCAATCATATGTTCCATCACTTCTCTATTTATGGGCCTAATTAGAACCAAGGCATTCCCTTGTGAACAATCCACACAGATTGCTCATACAATGCAATAGAGCAGTAGCAGAGTAGATTTGTATAATATGATTCTCCATGCAGCTTGAACACTGAAGTGACCATTGAAAATTGTGGAAGCACTGTACAGCTGTTGGATCCGCTAAGGGAATCATGAGCATTTCACATGGACATAGCGCACTGGTAGACAGGATTAAGGGTTGGGTGAACGAATGACAGTCGAACACCAAATTCACAATGCTATCCCATATTGGTCTCAACGCTTTGTTCAACATATACAATACATGATATAGCACAATCCCCGAATTGGCTTCGGCTTTCGCTTTCGCTTTGAACGGTAACAACCAAATTCTCGCACACCGATCCAATCCTTTGTTCCATCACTTCTCTATTTATGGGCCTTAGTAAAACCAAGGCATTCCCTTATGAACAATCCACACAGATTGCTCATACAATGCAATAGAGCAGTAGCAGAGTAGATTTGTATAATATGATTCTCCATGCAGCTTGAACACTGAACTGACCATTGAAAATTATGGAAGCGCTGTACAGCTGTTTGATCCGCTAAGCGAGTAATGAGCACTGCACATGGACAGAGCCCACACGGGGACACGAACAAGGGTTAGGGTGAACGATTGTCAGTCGAACACCCAAACCACAAGGCTATCCCATATGGGTCTGAACGCTTTGTTCAACATATACATTACATGATATAGCACAATCCCCAAATTGGCTTCGGCTTTCGCTTTCGCTTTGAACGGTAACAACCAAATTCTCGCACACCGATCCAATCCTATGTTCCATCACTTCTCTATTTATGGGCCTAAGTAAAACCAAGGCATTCCCTTATGAACAATCCACACAGATTGCTCATACAATGCAATAGAGCAGTAGCAGAGTAGATTTGTATAATATGATTCTCCATGCAGCCTGAACACTGAACTGAAATTTGAAATTATTGGGTGCACTGCACAGTTGTTTGATCAGCTAAGGGAATCATTATTATTGCACATGGACAGAGCCCACTCGGAGACACGAACAAGGGTTGGGGTGAACGAATGTCAGTCTAACACCCAAACCATAAGTCTATCCGATATGGGTCTCAACGCTTTGTTCAACATATACAATACATGATATAGCACAATCCCCAAATTGGCTTCGGCTTTCGCTTTCAATTGAACGGTAACAACCAAATTCTCGCACATTAATCCAATCCTATGTTCCATCACTTCTCTATTTATGGGCCTAAGAAAACCAAGGCATTCCCTTATGAACAATCCACACAGATTGCTCATACAATGCAATAGAGCAGTAGCAGAGTAGATTTGTATTATATGATTCTCCATGCAGCTTGAACACTGAACTGACCATTGAAAATTATGGAAGCACTGTACAGCTGTTTGATCCGCTAAGGGAATCATTAGTATTGCACATGGACAGAGCCCACTCGGAGACACGATTAAGGGTTGGGGTGAACGAATGTCAGTCGAACACCCAAACCACAAGGCTATCCAATATGGGTCTCAACGCTTTGTTCAACATATACATTACATGATATAGCACAATCCCCAAATTGGCTTCGGCTTTCGCTTTCGCTTTGAAGGGTAACAACCAAATTCTCCCAAAACGATCCAATCCTATGTTCCATCACTTCTCTATTTATATGGGTATTAGTAAAACCAAGGCATTCCCTTATGAACAATCCCCACACAGATTGCTCATACAATGCAATAGAGCAGTAGCAGAGTAGATTTGTATAATATGATTCTCCATGCAGCTTGAACACTGAACTGACCATTGAAAATTATGGAAGCAGTGTACAGCTGTTTGATCCGCTAAGCGAGTAATGAGCACTGCACATGGACAGAGCCCACACGGGGACACGAACAAGGGTTAGGGTGAAAGATTGTCAGTCGAACACCCAAACCACAAGGCTATCCCATATGGGTCTCAACGCTTTGTTCAACATATACACTACGTGATATAACACAATCACCAAATTGGCTTCGGCTTTCGCTTTCGCTTTGAACGGTAACAACCAAATTCTCGCACACCGATCCAATCCTATGTTCCATCACTTCTCTATTTATGGGCCTAAGTAGAACCAAGGCATTCCCTTATGAACAATCCACACAGATTGCTCATACAATGCAATAGAGCAGTAGCAGAGTAGATTTGTATAATATGATTCTCCATGCAGCTTGAACACTGAACTGACCATTGAAAATTATGGAAGCACTGTACACCTGTTTGATCCGCTAAGGGAATCATGAGCATTGCACATGGACAGAGCCCACAAGGGGACAAGAACAAGGGTTGGGGTGAACGATTGTCAGTCGAACACCCAAACCACAAGGCTATCCGATATGGGTCTCAACGCTATATTCAACTTATACATTACATGATATAGCACAAACCCCAAATTGGCTTCGGATTTCGCTTTCGCTTTGAACGGTAACAACCAAATTCTCGCACACCGATCCAATCCTATGTTCCATCACTTCTCTATTTATGGGCCTAAGTAAAACCAAGGCATTACCTTATGAACAATCCACACAGATTGCTCATACAATGCAATAGAGCAGTAGCAGAGTAGATTTGTATAATATGACTCTGCATGCAGCTTGAACACTGAACTGACCATTGAAAATTATGGAAGCACTGTACAGCTGTTTGATCCACTAAGGGAATCATGAGCATTGCACATGGACAGAGGCCACTCGGAGACACGAACAAGGGTTGGGGTGAACGAATGTCAGTCGAACACCCAAACCACAAGGCTATCCGATATGGGTCTCAACGCTTTGTTCAACATATACACTACATGATATAGCACAATCCCCAAATTGGCTTCGGTTTTCGCTTTCGCTTTGAACGGTAACAACCAAATTCTCGTTAACCGATCCAATCCTATGTTCCATCGCTTCTCTATTTATGGGCCCAAGTAAAACCAAAGCATTCCCTTATGAACAATCCACACAGATTGCTCATACAATGCAATAGAGCAGTATCAGAGTAGATTTGTATAATATGTTTCTCCAAGCAGCCTGAACACTGAACTGAAATTTGAAATTATTGGGTGCACTGCACAGTTGTTTGATCAGCTAAGGGAATCATTATTATTGCACATGGACAGAGCCCACTCGGAGACACGAACAAGGGTTGGGGTGAACGAATGTCAGTATAACACCCAAACCATAAGTCTATTCGATATGGGTCTCAACGCTTTGTTCAACATATACACTACATGATATAGCACAATCCCCAAATTCGCTTCGGCTATCGCTTTGGCTTTGAACGGTAACAACCAAATTCTCGCACACCGATCCAATCCTATGTTCCATCACTTCTCTATTTATGGGCCTAAGTAAAACCAAGGCATTCCCTTATGAACAATCCACACAGATTGCTCATACAATGCAATAGAGCAGTAGCAGAGTAGATTTGTATAATATGATTCTCCATGCAGCCTGAACACTGAAGAGAAATTTGAAATTATTGGGAGCATTGCACAGCTGTTGGATCCGCTAAGGGAATCATGAGCATTGCACATGGACAGAGCCCACACGGCGACACGAACAAGGGTTGGGGTGAACGAATGTCAGTCGAACACCCAAACCACAAGGCTATCCGATATGGGTCTGAACGCTTTGTTCAACATATACAATACATGATATAGCACAATCCCCAAATTGGCTTCGGCTTTCGCTTTCGCTTTGAAGGGTAACAACCAAATTCTCCCAAAACGATCCAATCCTATGTTCCATCACTTCTCTATTTATGAGCCTGAGTAAAAGCAAGGCATTCCCTTATGAACAATCCACACAGATTGCTCATACAATGCAATAGAGCAGTAGCAGAGTAGATTTGTATAATATGATTCTCCATGCAGCTTGAACACTGAACTGACCATTGAAAATGATGGAAGCACTGAACAGCTGTTTGATCCGCTAAGGGAATCATGAGCATTGCACGTGGACAGAGCCAAATAGGAGACGCGATTAAGGGTTGGGTAAACGTATATCGGTCGAACACTCAAACCACAAGGCTATCCGATATGGGTCTCAACGCTTTGTTCAACATATACACTACATGATATACCACAATATACCAAATTGGCTTCGGCTTTCCCTTTGGCTTTGAACGGTAACAACCAAATTCTCCCAAACCGATCCAATCCTATGTTCCATCACTTCTCTATTTATGGGTCTGAGTAAAACCAAGGCATTCCCTTATGAACAATCCGCACAGATTGCTCATACAATGCAATAGAGCAGTAGCAGAGTAGATTTGTATAATATGATTCTCCAAGCAGCCTGAACACTGAACTGACCATTGAAAATTATGGAAGCACTGTACAGCTGTTTGATCCGCTAAGGGAATCATTAGTATTGCACATGGACAGAGCCCACTCGGAGACACGAACAAGGGTTGGGGTGAACGAATGTCAGTTGAACACCCAAACCACAAGGCTATCCAATATGGGTCTCAACGCTTTGTTCAACATATACATTACATGATATAGCACAATCCCCAAATTGGCTTCGGCTTTCGCTTTCGCTTTGAAGGGTAACAACCAAATTCTCCCAAAACGATCCAATCCTATGTTCCATCACTTCTCTATTTATATGGGCCTTAGTAAAATCAAGGCATTCCCTTATGAACAATCCACACAGATTGCTCATACAATGCAATAGAGCAGTAGCAGAGTAGATTTGTATAATATGATTCTCCATGCAGCTTGAACACTGAACTGACCATTGAAAATGATGGAAGCACTGTACAGCTGTTTGATCCGCTAAGGGAATCATGAGCATTGCACATGGACAGAGCCCACTCAGAGACACGAACAAGGGTTGGGGTGAACGAATGTCAGTCAAACACCCAAACCAAAAGGCTATCCGATATGGGTCTGAACGCTTTGTTCAACATATACATTACATGAAATAACATAATCCCCAAATTGGCTTCGGCTTTCGCTTTCGCTTTGAACGGTAACAACCAAATTCTCGCACACCGATCCAATCCTATGTTCCATCACTTCTCTATTTATGGGTCTGAGTAAAACCAAGGCATTCCCTTATGAACAATCCACACAGATTGCTCATACAATGCAATAGAGCAGTAGCAGAGTAGATTTGTATTATATGATTCTCCATGCAGCCTGATCACTGAACAGAAAATTGAAAATAAAGGAAGTACTGCACAGCTGTTTGATCCGCTAAGGGAATCATGAGCGTTGCACATGGACAGAGGCCACTCGGAGACACGAACATGGGTTGCGGTGAACGATTGTCAGTCGAACACCCAAACCACAAGGCTTTCCGATATGGGTCTCAACGCTTTGTTCAACATATACACTACATGATATAGCACAATCCCCAAATTGGCTTCGGTTTTCGCTTTCGCTTTGAACGGTAACAACCAAATTCTCGCAAACCGATCCAATCCTATGTTCCATCACTTCTCTATTTATGGGCCTAAGTAAAACCAAGGCATTCCCTTATGAACAATCCACACAGATTGCTCATACAATGCAATAGAGCAGTATCAGAGTAGATTTGTATAATATGATTCTCCATGCAGCTTGAGCACTGAACTGACCATCGAAAATTATGGAAGCACTGTACAGGTGTTTGATCCGCTAAGGGAATCATGAGCATTGCACATGGACAGAGTCCACACGGTGACACGAACAAGGGTTGGGGTGAACGATTGTCAGTCGAACACCCAAACCACAAGGCTTTCCGATATGGGTCTGAACGCTTTGTTCAACATATACACTACATGATATAGCACAATCCCCAAATTGGCTTCGGCTTTCGCTTTCGCTTTGAACGTTAACAACCAAATTTTCGCACACCGATCCAACCCTATGTTCCATCACTTCTCTATTTATGGGCCTAAGTAAAACCAAGGCATTCCCTTATGAACAATCCACACACAGATTGCTCATACAATGCAATAGAGCAGTAGCGGAGTAGATTTGTATAATATGATTCTCCATGCAGCTTGAACACTGAACTGACCATTGAAAATTATGGAAGCACTGTACAGCTGTTTGATCCGCTAAGGGAATCATGAGCATTGCACATGGACAGAGCCCACACGGGACACGAACAAGGGTTGGGGTGAACGAATGTCAGTGGAACACCCATTTCATAATTCTATCCGATATGGGTCTGAACGCTTTTTTCAACATATACAATACATGATATAGCACAATCCCCAAATTGGCTTCGGCTTTCGCTTTCGCTTTGAATGGTAACAACCAAATTCTCGCACACCGATCCAACCCTATGTTCCATCACTTCTCTATTTATGGGCCTAAGTAAAACCAAGGCATTCCCTTGTGAACAATCCACACAGATTGCTCATACAATGCAATAGAGCAGTAGCAGAGTAGATTTGTATAATATGATTCTCCATGCAGCTTGAACACTGAACTGACTATTGAAAATGATGGAAGCACTGTACAGCTGTTTGATCCGCTAAGGGAATCATGAGCATTGCACATGGACAGAGCCCACACGGGGATACGAACAAGGGTTGGGGTGAACGAATGTCAGTGGAACACCCAAACCACAAAGCTATCCGATATGGGTCTCAAAGCTTTGTTCAACATATACACTACATGATATAGCACAATCCCCAAATTGGCTTCGGCTTTCGCTTTCGCTTTGAATGGTAACAACCAAATTCTCGCACACCGATCCAATCCTATGTTCCATCACTTCTCTATTTATGGGCCTTATTAAAACAAAGGCATTCCCTTATGAACAATCCACACAGATTGCTCATACAATTCAATAGAGCAGTAGCAGATTAGATTTGTAATATATGATTCTCCATGCAGCTTGAACACTGAACTGACCATTGAAAATGATGGAAGCACTGTACAGCTGTTTGATCCGCTAAGGGAATCATGAGCATTGCACATGGACAGAGCCCACACGGGACACGAACAAGGGTTGGGGTAAACGAATGTCAGTGGAACACCCATTTCATAATTCTATCCGATATGTGTCTGAACGTTTTTTTCATCATATGCACTACATGATATAGCACAATCCCCAAATTGGCTTCGGCTTTCGCTTTCGCTTTGAACGTTAACAACCAAATTCTCGCACACCGATCCAACCCTATGTTCCATCACTTCTCTATTTATGGGCCTAAGTAAAACCAAGGCATTCCCTTATGAACAATCCCCACACAGATTGCTCATACAATGCAATGGAGTAGTAGCAGAGTAGATTTGTATAATATGATTCTCCATGCAGCTTGAACACTGAACTGACTATTGAAAATGATGGAAGCACTGTACAGCTGTTTGATCCGCTAAGGGAATCATGAGCATTGCACATGGACAGAGCTCACACGGGACACGAACAAGGGTTGGGGTGAACGTATGTCTGTCGAACACCCAAACCACAAGGCTATCCGATATGGGTCTGAACGCTTTGTTCAACATATACATTACATGATATAGCACAATCCCCAAATTCGCTTCGGCTTTCGCTTTCGCTTTGAACGGTAACATCCAAATTCTCGCACACCGATCCAAATCTACGTTCCATCACTTCTCTATTTATGGGCCTAAATAAAACCAAGGCATTCCCTTATGAACAATCCCCACACAGATTGCTCATACAATGCAATGGAGCAGTAGCAGAGTAGATTTGTATATTATGATTCTCCATGCAGCTTGAACACTGAACTGACCATTGAAAATTATGGAAGCACTGTACAGCTGTTTGATCCGCTAAGGGAATCATGAACATTGCACAGGGACAGAGCCCACTGGGAGACACGAAAAAGGGTTTTGGTCAACAAATATCAGTCGAACACCCAAACCACAAGGCTATCCGATATGGGTCTCAACGCTTTGTTCAACATATACACTACATGATATAGCACAATCCCCAAATTGGCTTCGGTTTTCGCTTTCGCTTTGGCTGTGAACGGTAACAACCAAATTCTCGCACACCGATCCAATCCTATGTTCCATCACTTCTCTATTTAATTGGACCTTATTTAAATCAAGGCATTCCTTTTTGAACAATCCACACAGATTGCTCATACAATGCAATGGAGCAGTAGCAGAGTAGATTTGTATTATATGATTCTCCATGCAGCTTGAACACTGAACTGACCATTGACAATGATGGAAGCACTGTACAGCTGTTTGATCCGCTAAGGGAATCATGAGCATTGCACATGGACAGATCCCACACGGGGACACGAACAAGGGTTGGGGTGAACGAATATCAGTCGAAAACCCAAACCACAAGGCCATCCGATATGGGTCTCAACGCTTTGTTCAACATATACACTACATGATATAGCACAATCCCCAAATTGGCATCGGTTTTCCCTTTCGCTTTGGCTGTGAACGGTAACAACCAAATTCTCGCACACCGATCCAATCCTATGTTCCATCACTTCTCTATTTAATTGGACCTTAGTTAAATCAAGGCATTCCCTTATGAACAATCCACACAGATTGCTCATACAATGCAATAGAGCAGTAGCAGAGTAGATTTGTATAATATGATTCTCCATTAAGCTTGAACACTGAACTGACCGTTGACAATTATGGAAGCACTGTACAGCTGTTTGATCCGCTAAGGGAATCATGAGCATTGCACATGGACAGAGCCCACACGGGGACACGAACAAGGGTTGGGGTGAACGAATGTCAGTCGAACACCCAAACCACAAGGCTATCCGATATGGGTCTCAACGCTTTGTTCAACATATACACTACATGATATAGCACAATCCCCAAATTGGCTTCGGTTTTCGCTTTCGCTTTGAACGGTAACAACCAAATTCTCGCACACCGATCCAATCCTATGTTCCATCACTTCTCTATTTATGGGCCTAAGTAAAACCAAGGCATTCCTTTATGAACAATCCACACAGATTGCTCATACAATGCAATAGAGCAGTAGCAGAGTAGATTTGTATAATATGATTCTCCATGCAGCTTGAACACTGAACTGACCATTGACAATGATGGAAGCACTGTACAGCTGTTTGATCCGCTAAGGGAATCATGAGCATTGCACATGGACAGATCCCACACGGGGACACGAACAAGGGTTGGGGTGAACGAATATCAGTCGAAAACCCAAACCACAAGGCCATCCGATATGGGTCTCAACGCTTTGTTCAACATATACACTACATGATATAGCACAATCCCCAAATTGGCATCGGTTTTCCCTTTCGCTTTGGCTGTGAACGGTAACAACCAAATTCTCGCACACCGATCCAATCCTATGTTCCATCACTTCTCTATTTAATTGGACCTTAGTTAAATCAAGGCATTCCCTTATGAACAATCCACACAGATTGCTCATACAATGCAATGGAGCAGTAGCAGAGTAGATTTGTATAATATGATTCTCCATGCAGCTTGAACACTGAACTGACCATTGACAATTATGGAAGCACTGTACAGCTGTTTGATCCGCTAAGGGAATCATGAGCATTGCACATGGAGAGAGCCCACACGGGACACGAACAAGGGTTGGGGTGAACGAATGTCAGTGGAACACCCAAACCACAAAGCTATCCGATATGGGTCTCAAAGCTTTGTTCAACATATACACTACATGATATAGCACAATCCCCAAATTGGCTTCGGCTTTCGCTTTCGCTTTGAATGGTAACAACCAAATTCTCGCACACCGATCCAATCCTATGTTCCATCACTTCTCTATTTATGGGCCTTATTAAAACAAAGGCATTCCCTTATGAACAATCCACACAGATTGCTCATACAATTCAATAGAGCAGTAGCAGATTAGATTTGTAATATATGATTCTCCATGCAGCTTGAACACTGAACTGACCATTGAAAATGATGGAAGCACTGTACAGCTGTTTGATCCGCTAAGGGAATCATGAGCATTGCACATGGACAGAGCCCACACGGGACACGAACAAGGGTTGGGGTAAACGAATGTCAGTGGAACACCCATTTCATAATTCTATCCGATATGTGTCTGAACGTTTTTTTCATCATATGCACTACATGATATAGCACAATCCCCAAATTGGCTTCGGCTTTCGCTTTCGCTTTGAACGTTAACAACCAAATTCTCGCACACCGATCCAACCCTATGTTCCATCACTTCTCTATTTATGGGCCTAAGTAAAACCAAGGCATTCCCTTATGAACAATCCCCACACAGATTGCTCATACAATGCAATGGAGTAGTAGCAGAGTAGATTTGTATAATATGATTCTCCATGCAGCTTGAACACTGAACTGACTATTGAAAATGATGGAAGCACTGTACAGCTGTTTGATCCGCTAAGGGAATCATGAGCATTGCACATGGACAGAGCTCACACGGGACACGAACAAGGGTTGGGGTGAACGTATGTCTGTCGAACACCCAAACCACAAGGCTATCCGATATGGGTCTGAACGCTTTGTTCAACATATACATTACATGATATAGCACAATCCCCAAATTCGCTTCGGCTTTCGCTTTCGCTTTGAACGGTAACATCCAAATTCTCGCACACCGATCCAAATCTACGTTCCATCACTTCTCTATTTATGGGCCTAAATAAAACCAAGGCATTCCCTTATGAACAATCCCCACACAGATTGCTCATACAATGCAATGGAGCAGTAGCAGAGTAGATTTGTATATTATGATTCTCCATGCAGCTTGAACACTGAACTGACCATTGAAAATTATGGAAGCACTGTACAGCTGTTTGATCCGCTAAGGGAATCATGAACATTGCACAGGGACAGAGCCCACTGGGAGACACGAAAAAGGGTTTTGGTCAACAAATATCAGTCGAACACCCAAACCACAAGGCTATCCGATATGGGTCTCAACGCTTTGTTCAACATATACACTACATGATATAGCACAATCCCCAAATTGGCTTCGGTTTTCGCTTTCGCTTTGGCTGTGAACGGTAACAACCAAATTCTCGCACACCGATCCAATCCTATGTTCCATCACTTCTCTATTTAATTGGACCTTATTTAAATCAAGGCATTCCTTTTTGAACAATCCACACAGATTGCTCATACAATGCAATGGAGCAGTAGCAGAGTAGATTTGTATTATATGATTCTCCATGCAGCTTGAACACTGAACTGACCATTGACAATGATGGAAGCACTGTACAGCTGTTTGATCCGCTAAGGGAATCATGAGCATTGCACATGGACAGATCCCACACGGGGACACGAACAAGGGTTGGGGTGAACGAATATCAGTCGAAAACCCAAACCACAAGGCCATCCGATATGGGTCTCAACGCTTTGTTCAACATATACACTACATGATATAGCACAATCCCCAAATTGGCATCGGTTTTCCCTTTCGCTTTGGCTGTGAACGGTAACAACCAAATTCTCGCACACCGATCCAATCCTATGTTCCATCACTTCTCTATTTAATTGGACCTTAGTTAAATCAAGGCATTCCCTTATGAACAATCCACACAGATTGCTCATACAATGCAATAGAGCAGTAGCAGAGTAGATTTGTATAATATGATTCTCCATTAAGCTTGAACACTGAACTGACCGTTGACAATTATGGAAGCACTGTACAGCTGTTTGATCCGCTAAGGGAATCATGAGCATTGCACATGGACAGAGCCCACACGGGGACACGAACAAGGGTTGGGGTGAACGAATGTCAGTCGAACACCCAAACCACAAGGCTATCCGATATGGGTCTCAACGCTTTGTTCAACATATACACTACATGATATAGCACAATCCCCAAATTGGCTTCGGTTTTCGCTTTCGCTTTGAACGGTAACAACCAAATTCTCGCACACCGATCCAATCCTATGTTCCATCACTTCTCTATTTATGGGCCTAAGTAAAACCAAGGCATTCCTTTATGAACAATCCACACAGATTGCTCATACAATGCAATAGAGCAGTAGCAGAGTAGATTTGTATAATATGATTCTCCATGCAGCTTGAACACTGAACTGACCATTGACAATGATGGAAGCACTGTACAGCTGTTTGATCCGCTAAGGGAATCATGAGCATTGCACATGGACAGATCCCACACGGGGACACGAACAAGGGTTGGGGTGAACGAATATCAGTCGAAAACCCAAACCACAAGGCCATCCGATATGGGTCTCAACGCTTTGTTCAACATATACACTACATGATATAGCACAATCCCCAAATTGGCATCGGTTTTCCCTTTCGCTTTGGCTGTGAACGGTAACAACCAAATTCTCGCACACCGATCCAATCCTATGTTCCATCACTTCTCTATTTAATTGGACCTTAGTTAAATCAAGGCATTCCCTTATGAACAATCCACACAGATTGCTCATACAATGCAATGGAGCAGTAGCAGAGTAGATTTGTATAATATGATTCTCCATGCAGCTTGAACACTGAACTGACCATTGACAATTATGGAAGCACTGTACAGCTGTTTGATCCGCTAAGGGAATCATGAGCATTGCACATGGAGAGAGCCCACACGGGACACGAACAAGGGTTGGGGTGAACGAATGTCAGTCGAACACCCAAACCACAAGGCCATCCGATATGGGTCTCAACGCTTTGTTCAACATATACACTACATGATATAGCACAATCCCCAAATTGGCTTCGGCTTTCGCTTTGGCATTGAACGGTAACAACCAAATTCTCGCACACCGATCCAATCCTATGTTCCATCACTTCTCTATTTATGGGCCTAAGTAAAACCAAGGCATTCCCTTATGAACAATCCACACAGATTGCTCATACAATGCAATAGAGCAGTAGCAGAGTAGATTTGTATAATATGACTCTGCATGCAGCTTGAACACTGAACTGACCATTGAAAATTATGGAAGCACTGTACAGCTGTTTGATCCGCTAAGGGAATCATGAGCATAGCACATGGACAGAGCCCACACGGGACACGAACAAGGGTTGGGGTGAACGAATGTCAGTCGAACACCCAAACCACAAGGCCATCCGATATGGGTCTCAACGCTTTGTTCAACATATACACTACATGATATAGCACAATCCCCAAATTGGCTTCGGCTTTCGCTTTCGCTTTGAACGGTAACAACCAAATTCTCGCACACCGATCCAATCCTATGTTCCATCACTTCTCTATTTATGGGCCTAAGTAAAACCAAGGCATTCCCTTATGAACAATCCCCAAAGATTGCTCATACAATGCAATAGAGCAGTAGCAGAGTAGATTTGTATAATATGATTCTCCATGCAGCTTGAACACTGAACTGACCATTGAAAATGATGGAAGCACTGTACAGCTGTTTGATCCGCTAAGGGAATCATGAGCATAGCACATGGACAGAGCCCACACGGGGACACGAACAAGGGTTGGGGTGAACGAATGTCAGTCGAACACCCAAACCACAAGGCTATCCGATATGGGTCTCAACGCTTTGTTCAACATATACACTACATGATATAGCACAATCCCCAAATTGGCTTCGGCTTTCGCTTTCGCTTTGAACGGTAACAACCAAATTCTCGCTAAGCGATCCAATCCTATGTTCCATCACTTCTCTATTTAATTGGACCTTAGTTAAATCAAGGCATTCTTTATGAACAATCCACACAGATCGCTCATACAATGCAATAGAGCAGTAGCAGAGTAGATTTGTATAATATGATTCTCCATGCAGCTTGAACACTGAACTGACCATTGACAATGATGGAAGCACTGTACAGCTGTTTGATCCGCTAAGGGAATCATGAGCATTGCACATGGACAGAGCCCACACGGGGACACGAACAAGGGTTGGGGTGAACGAATGTCAGTCGAACATCCAATTCACAATACTATCCGATATGGGTCTGAACGCTTTGTTCAACATATACAATACATGATATAGCACAATCCCCAAATTGGCTTCGGCTTTCGCTTTCGCTTTGAACGGTAACAACCAAATTCTCGCACACCGATCCAATCCTATGTTCCATCACTTCTCCATTTATGGGCCTAATTAGAATCAAGGCATTCCCTTATGAACAATCCACACAGATTGCTCATACAATGCAATAGAGCAGTAGCAGTGTAGATTTGTATAGTATGATTCTCCAAGCAGCCTGATCACTGAACAGAAAATTGAAAATAAAGGAAGTACTGCACAGCTGTTTGATCCGCTAAGGGAATCATGAGCATTGCACATGGACAGAGGCCACTCGGAGACACGATTAAGGGTTGGGGTGAACGAATGTCAGTCGAACACCCAAACCACAAGGCTATCCGATATGGGTCTCAACGCTTTGTTCAACATATACACTACATGATATAGCACAATCCCCAAATTGGCTTCGGCTTTCGCTTTCGCTTTGAACGGTAACAACCAAATTCTCGCACACCGATCCAATCCTATGTTCCATCACTTCTCTATTTATGGGCCTAATTAGAACCAAGGCATTCCCTTATGAACAATCCACACAGATTGCTCATACAATGCAATAGAGCAGTAGCAGAGTAGATTTGTATAATATGATTCTCCATGCAGCTTGAACACTGAACTGACCATTGAAAATGATTGAAGCACTGTACAGCTGTTTGATCCGCTAAGGGAATCATGAGCATTGCACATGGACAGAGTCCATACGGGAACACGAACAAGGGTTGGGGTGAACAATTATCAGTCGAACACCCAAACCACAAGGCTATCCCATATGGGTCTCAAAGCTTTGTTCAACATATACACCACATGATATAGCACAATCCTCAAATTGGCTTCGGCTTTCGCTTTAGCTTTTTAAAGTTAACAAACAAATTCTCGCACACCGATCCAATCCTATGTTCCATCAATTCTCTATTTATGGGCCTAAGTAGAACCAAGGCATTCCCTTATGAACAATCCACACAGATTGCTCATACAACGCAATAGAGCAGTAGCAGAGTAGATTTGTATAATATGATTCTCCATGCAGCTTGACCACGGAAAAGACCATTGACAATTATGGAAGCACTGCACAGCTGTTTGATTCGCAAAGGGAATCATGAGCATTGCACATGGACAGAGCCCACACGGGACACGAACAAGGGTTGGGGTGAACGAATGTCAGTCGCACACCCAAACCACAAGGCTATCCGATATGGGTCTCAACGCTTTGTTCAACATAAACACTGCATGATATAGCACAATCCCCAAATTGGCTTCGGCTTTCGCTTTCGCTTTGAACGGTAACAACCAAATTCTCGCACACCGATCCAATCCTATGTTCCATCACTTCTCTATTTATGGGCCTAAGTAAAACCAAGGCATTCCCTTATGAACAATCCACACAGATTACTCATACAATGCAATGGAGCAGTAGCAGAGTAGATTTGTATAATATGATTCTCCATGCAGCTTGAACACTGAACTGACCATTGAAAATTATGGAAGCACTGTACAGCTGTTTGATCCGCTAAGGGAATCATGAGCATTGCACATGGACAGAGCCCACACGGGGACACGAACAAGGGTTGGGGTGAACGAATGTCAGTCGAACACCCAAACCACAAGGCTATCCGATATGGGTCTCAACGCTTTGTTCAACATAAACACTGCATGATATAGCACAATCCCCAAATTCGCTTCGGCTTTCGCTTTGGCATTGAAAGGTAACAACCAAATTCTCGCACACCGATCCAATCCTATGTTCCATCACTTCTCTATTTATGGGCCTAAGTAAAACCAAGGCATTCCCTTATGAACAATCCACACAGATTGCTCATACAACGCAATAGAGCAGTAGCAGAGTAGATTTGTATAATATGATTCTCCATGCAGCTTGAACACTGAACTGACTATTGAAAATGATGGAAGCACTGTACAGCTGTTTGATCCGCTAAGGGAATCATGAGCATTGCACATGGACAGAGCCCACACGGGACACGAACAAGGGTTGGGGTGAACGAATGTCAGTCGAACACCCAAACCACAAGGCTATCCGATATGGGTCTCAACGCTTTGTTCAACATATACACTACATGATATAGCACAATCCCCAAATTGGCTTCGGCTTTCGCTTTCGCTTTGAACGGTAACAACCAAATTCTCGCACACCGATCCAATCCTATGTTCCATCACTTCTCTATTTATGGGCCTAATTAGAACCAAGGCATTCCCTTATGAACAATCCACACAGATTGCTCATACAATGCAATAGAGCAGTAGCAGAGTAGATTTGTATAATATGATTCTCCATGCAGCTTGAACACTGAACTGACCATTGAAAATGATTGAAGCACTGTACAGCTGTTTGATCCGCTAAGGGAATCATGAGCATTGCACATGGACAGAGTCCATACGGGAACACGAACAAGGGTTGGGGTGAACAATTATCAGTCGAACACCCAAACCACAAGGCTATCCCATATGGGTCTCAAAGCTTTGTTCAACATATACACCACATGATATAGCACAATCCTCAAATTGGCTTCGGCTTTCGCTTTAGCTTTTTAAAGTTAACAAACAAATTCTCGCACACCGATCCAATCCTATGTTCCATCAATTCTCTATTTATGGGCCTAAGTAGAACCAAGGCATTCCCTTATGAACAATCCACACAGATTGCTCATACAACGCAATAGAGCAGTAGCAGAGTAGATTTGTATAATATGATTCTCCATGCAGCTTGACCACGGAAAAGACCATTGACAATTATGGAAGCACTGCACAGCTGTTTGATTCGCAAAGGGAATCATGAGCATTGCACATGGACAGAGCCCACACGGGACACGAACAAGGGTTGGGGTGAACGAATGTCAGTCGCACACCCAAACCACAAGGCTATCCGATATGGGTCTCAACGCTTTGTTCAACATAAACACTGCATGATATAGCACAATCCCCAAATTGGCTTCGGCTTTCGCTTTCGCTTTGAACGGTAACAACCAAATTCTCGCACACCGATCCAATCCTATGTTCCATCACTTCTCTATTTATGGGCCTAAGTAAAACCAAGGCATTCCCTTATGAACAATCCACACAGATTACTCATACAATGCAATGGAGCAGTAGCAGAGTAGATTTGTATAATATGATTCTCCATGCAGCTTGAACACTGAACTGACCATTGAAAATTATGGAAGCACTGTACAGCTGTTTGATCCGCTAAGGGAATCATGAGCATTGCACATGGACAGAGCCCACACGGGGACACGAACAAGGGTTGGGGTGAACGAATGTCAGTCGAACACCCAAACCACAAGGCTATCCGATATGGGTCTCAACGCTTTGTTCAACATAAACACTGCATGATATAGCACAATCCCCAAATTCGCTTCGGCTTTCGCTTTGGCATTGAAAGGTAACAACCAAATTCTCGCACACCGATCCAATCCTATGTTCCATCACTTCTCTATTTATGGGCCTAAGTAAAACCAAGGCATTCCCTTATGAACAATCCACACAGATTGCTCATACAACGCAATAGAGCAGTAGCAGAGTAGATTTGTATAATATGATTCTCCATGCAGCTTGAACACTGAACTGACTATTGAAAATGATGGAAGCACTGTACAGCTGTTTGATCCGCTAAGGGAATCATGAGCATTGCACATGGACAGAGCCCACACGGGACACGAACAAGGGTTGGGGTGAACGAATGTCAGTCAAACACCCAAACCACAAGGCCATCCGATATGGGTCTCAACGCTTTGTTCAACATATACACTACATGAAACAGCACAATCACCAAATTGGCTTCGGCTTTCGCTTTCGCTTTGAACGGTAACAACCAAATTCTCGCACACCGATCCAATCCTATGTTCCATCACTTCTCTATTTATGGGCCTAAGTAAAACCAAGGCATTCCCTTATGAACAATCCACACAGATTGCTCATACAATGCAATAGAGCAGTATCAGAGTAGATTTGTATAATATGATTCTCCATGCAGCTTGAACACTGAACTGACCATTGAAAATGATGGAAGCACTGTACAGCTGTTTGATCCGCTAAGGGAATCATGAGCATTGCACATGGACAGAGCCCACACGGGACACGAACAAGGGTTGGGGTGAACGAATGTCAGTCGAACACCCAAACCACAAGGCTATCCGATATGGGTCTCAACGCTTTGTTCAACATATACACTACATGATATAGCACAATCCGCAAATTGGCTTCGGCTTTCGCTTCGGCATTGAACGGTAACAACCAAATTCTCGCACACCGATCCAATCCTATGTTCCATCACTTCTCTATTTATGGGCCTAAGTAGAACCGAGGCATTCCCTTATGAACAATCCACACAGATTGCTCATACAATGCAATAGAGCAGTAGCAGAGTAGATTTGTGTAGTATGATTCTCCATGCAGCTTGAACACTGAACTGACTATTGAAAATGATGGAAGCACTGTACAGCTGTTTGATCCGCTAAGGGAATCACGAGCATTGCACATGGACAGAGGCCACTCGGAGACACGATTAAGGGTTGGGGTGAACGAATGTCAGTCGAACACCCAAACCACAAGGCTATCCGATATGGGTCTCAACGCTTTGTTCAACATATACACTACATGATATAGCACAATCCCCAAATTGGCTTCGGTTTTCGCTTTCGCTTTGAACGGTAACAATCAAATTCTCGCACACCGATAAAATCCTATGTTCCATCACTTCTCTATTTAATTGGACGTTAGTTAAATCAAGGCATTCCTTTATGAACAATCCACACAGATCGCTCATACAATGCAATAGAGCAGTAGCAGAGTAGATTTGTATAATATGATTCTCCATGCAGCTTGAACACTGAACTGACCATTGACAATGATGGAAGCACTGTACAGCTGTTTGATCCGCTAAGGGAATCATGAGCATTGCACATGGACAGAGCCCACGCGCGACAGGAACAAGGGTTGGGGTGAACGAATGTCAGTCGAACACCCAAACCACAAGGCTATCCGATATGGGTCTCAACGCTTTGTTCAACATATACACTACATGATATAGCACAATCCCCAAATTGGCTTCGGCTTTCGCTTTCGCTTTGAACGGTAACAACCAAATTCTCGCACACCGATCCAATCCTATGTTCCATCACTTCTCTATTTATGGGCCTAATTAGAACCAAGGCATTCCCTTATGAACAATCCACACAGATTGCTCATACAATGCAATAGAGCAGTAGCAGAGTAGATTTGTATAATATGATTCTCCATGCAGCTTGAACACTGAACTGACCATTGAAAATGATTGAAGCACTGTACAGCTGTTTGATCCGCTAAGGGAATCATGAGCATTGCACATGGACAGATTCCATACGGGAACACAACAAGGGTTGGGGTGAACAATTATCAGTCGAACACCCAAACCACAAGGCTATCCCATATGGGTCTCAAAGCTTTGTTCAACATATACACTACATGATATAGCACAATCCCCAAATTGGCTTCGGCTTTGGCTTTGGATTTTAAAGTTAACAACCAAATTCTCGCACACCGATCCAATCCTATGTTCCATCACTTCTCTATTTATGGGCCTAAGTAAAACCAAGGCATTCCCTTATGAACAATCCCCACACAGATTGCTCATACAATGCAATGGAGCAGTAGCAGAGTAGATTTGTATAATATGATTCTCCATGCAGCTTGAACACTGAACTGACCATTGCAAATGATGGAAGCACTGTACAGCTGTTTGATCCGCTAAGGGAATCATGAGCATTGCACATGGACAGAGGCCAATCGGAGACACGATTAAGGGTTGGGGTGAACGAATGTCAGTCGAACACCCAAACCACAAGGCTATCCGATATGGGTCTCAACGCTTTGTTCAACATAAACACTGCATGATATAGCACAGTCCCCATATTCGCTTCGGCTTTCGCTTTCGCTTTGAACGGTAACAACCAAATTCTCGCACACCGATCCAATCCTATGTTCCATCACTTCTCTATTTATGGGCCTAAATAAAACCAAGGCATTCCCTTATGAACAATCCACACAGATTGCTCATACAATGCAATAGAGCAGTAGCAGAGTAGATTTGTATAATATGATTCTCCATGCAGCTTGACCACGAAACTGACCATTGACAATTATGGAAGCACTGTACAGCTGTTTGATCCGCTAAGGGAATCATGAGCATTGCACATGGACAGAGCCCACACGGGACACGAACAAGGGTTGGGGTGAACGAATGTCAGTCGAACACCCAAACCACAAGGCCATCCGATATGGGTCTCAACGCTTTGTTCAACATATACACTACATGATATAGCACAATCCCCAAATTGGCTTCGGCTTTCGCTTTCGCTTTGAACGGTAACAACCAAATTCTCGCACACCGATCCAATCCTATGTTCCATCACTTCTCTATTTATGGTCCCAAATAAAACCATAGCATTCTATTATGAACAATCCACACAGATTGCTCATACAATGCAATAGAGCAGTAGCAGAGTAGATTTGAATAATATGATTCTCCATGCAGCTTGAACACTGAACTGACCATTGAAATTTATGGAAGCACTGTACAGCTGTTTGATCCGCTAAGGGAACCATGAGCATTGCACATGGGCAGAGCCCACACGGGGACACGAACAAGGGTTGGGATGAACGAATGTCAGTCGAACACCCAAACCACAAGGCCATCCGATATGGGTCTCAACGCTTTATTCAACATATACAATACATGATATAGCACAATCCCCAAATTGGCTTCGGCTTTCGCTTTGGCTTTGAACGGTAACAACCAAATTCTCGCACACCGATCCAATCCTATGTTCCATCACTTCTCTATTTATGGGCGTAAGTAAAACCAAGGCATTCCCCTATGAACAATCCACACAGATTGCTCATACAATGCAATAGAGCAGTAGCAGAGTAGATTTGTATAATATGATTCTCCATGCAGCTTGAACATTGAACTGACCATTGAAAATGATGGAAGCACTGTACAGCTGTTTGATCCGCTAAGGGAATCATGAGCATTGCACATGGACAGAACCCACACGGGACACGAACAAGGGTTGGGGTGAACAATTATCAGTCGAACACCCAAACCACAAGGCTATCCCATATGGGTCTCAACGCTTTGTTCAACATAAACAATACATGATATAGCACAATCCCCAAATTGGCTTCGGCTTTCGCTTTGGCTTCGAATGGTAACAACGAAATTCTCGCACACCGATCCAATCCTATGTTCCATCACTTCTCAATTTATGGGCTTAAGTAAAACCAAGGCATTCCCCTATGAACAATCCACACAGATTGCTCATACAATGCAATAGAGCAGTAGCAGAGTAGATTTGTATAATATGATTCTCCATGCAGCTTGAACATTGAACTGACCATTGAAAATTATGGAAGCACTGTACAGCTGCTTGATCCGCTAAGGGAATCATGAGCATTGCACATGGACAGAACCCACACGGGACACGAACAAGGGTTGGGGTGAACGAATGTCAGTCGAACACCCAAACCACAAGGCTATCCGATATGGGTCTCAACGCTTTGTTCAACATAAACAATACATCATATAGCACAATCCTCAAATTGGCTTCGGCTTTCGCTTTGGCTTTGAATGGTAACAACGAAATTCTCGCACACCGATCCAATCCTATGTTCCATCACTTCTCAATTTATGGGCTTAAGTAAAACCAAGGCATTCCCTTATGAACAATCCACACAGATTGCTCATACAATGCAATAGAGCAGTAGCAGAGTAGATTTGTATAATATGATTCTCCATGCAGCTTGAACATTGAACTGACCATTGAAAATTATGGAAGCACTGTACAGCTGTTTGATCCGTTAAGAGAATCATGAGCATTGCACGTGGACAGAGCCCACACGGGACACGAACATGGGTTGGGGTGAACGAATGTCAGTCGAACACCCAAACCACAAGGCTATCCGATATGGGTCTCAACGCTTTGTTCAACATAAACAATACATCATATAGCACAATCCCCAAATTGGCTTCGGCTTTCGCTTTCGCTTTGAACGGTAACAACCAAATTCTCGCACACCGTTTCCATCCTATGTTCCGTCACTTCTCTATTTATATGGGCCTAATTAGAACCAAGGCATTCCCTTATGAACAATCCACACAGATTGCTCATACAATGCAATAGAGCAGTAGCAGAGTAGATTTGTATAATATAATTCTAAATGCAGCTTGACCACGAAACTGACCATTGGAAATTATGGAAGCACTGCACAGCTGTTTGATTCGCAAAGGGAATCATGAGCATTGCAAGTGGACAGATCCCACACGGGGACACGAACAAGGGTTGGGGTGAACGATTGTCAGTCGAACACCCAAACCACACTGCTATCAGATATGGGTCCGATCGCTTTGTTCAACATATACACTACATGATATAGCACAATCCCCAAATTGGCTTCGGCTTTCGCTTTCGCTTTGAACGGTAACAACCAAATTCTCGCACACCGATCCAATCCTATGTTCCATCACTTCTCTATTTATGGGCCTAAATAAAACCAAGGCGTTCCCATATGAACAACCCACACAGATTGCTCATACAATGCAATAGAAGAGTAGCAGAGTAGATTTGTATAATATGATTCTCCATGCAGCTTGAACACTGAACTGACCATTGAAAATGATGGAAGCACTGTACAGCTGTTTGATCCGCTAAGGGAATCATGAGCATTGCACATGGACACAGCCCACTCGGAGACACGAACAAGGGTTGGGGTGAACGAATGTCAGTCGTACACCCCCACCACAAGTCCATAACTTATGGTTCTGAACGCTTTGTTAAACATATACACTACATGATATAGCACAATCCCCAAATTGGCTTCGGCTTTCGCTTTCGCTTTGAACGGTAACAACCAAATTCTCGCACACCGATCCAATCCTATGTTCCGTCACTTCTCTATTTATGGGCCTAATTAAAAGGAAGGCAATCCCTTATGAACAATCCACACAGATTGCTCATACAATGCAATGGAGCAGTAGCAGAGTAGATTTGTGTAGTATGATTCTCCACGCAGCTTGAACACTGAACTGACTATTGAAAATGATGGAAGCACTGTACAGCTGTTTGATCCGCTAAGGGAATCATGAGCATTGCACATGGACAGAGCCCACACGGGGACACGAACAAGGGTTGGGGTGAACGAATGTCAGTCGAACACCCAAACCACAAGGCTATCCGATATGGGTCTCAACGCTTTGTTCAACATATACACTACATGATATAGCACAATCCCCAAATTGGCTTCGGCTTTCGCTTTCGCTTTGAACGGTAACAACCAAATTCTCGCACACCGATCCAATCCTATGTTCCATCACTTCTCTATTTATGGTCCCAAATAAAACCATAGCATTCTATTATGAACAATCCACATAGATTGCTCATACAATGCAATAGAGCAGTAGCAGAGTAGATTTGAATAATATGATTCTCCATGCAGCTTGAACACTGAACTGACCATTGAAAATTATGGAAGCACTGTACAGCTGTTTGATCCGCTAAGGGAACCATGAGCATTGCACATGGGCAGAGCCCACACCGGGACACGAACAAGGGTTGGGATGAACGAATGTCAGTCGAACACCCAAACCACAAGGCCATCCGATATGGGTCTCAACGCTTTATTCAACATATACACTACATGATATAGCACAATCCCCAAATTGGCTTCGGCTTTCGCTTTGGCTTTGAACGGTAACAACCAAATTCTCGCACACCGATCCAATCCTATGTTCCATCACTTCTCTATTTATGGGCGTAAGTAAAACCAAGGCATTCCCCTATGAACAATCCACACAGATTGCTCATACAATGCAATAGAGCAGTAGCAGAGTAGATTTGTATAATATGATTCTCCATGCAGCTTGAACACTGAACTGACCATTGAAAATTATGGAAGCACTGTACAGCTGTTTGATCCGCTAAGGGAATCATGAGCATTGCACGTGGACAGAACCCACACGGGGACACGAACAAGGGTTGGGGTGAACGAATGTCAGTCGAACACCCAAACCACAAGGCTATCCCATATGGGTCTCAACGCTTTGTTCAACATAAACAATACATGATATAGCACAATCCCCAAATTGGCTTCGGCTTTCGCTTTCGCTTTGAATGGTAACAACGAAATTCTCGCACACCGATCCAATCCTATGTTCCATCACTTCTCTATTTATGGGCCTAAATAAAACCAAGGCATTCCCTTATGAACAATCCACACAGATTGCTCATACAATGCAATAGAGCAGTAGCAGAGTAGATTTGTATAATATTATTCCCCATGCAGCTTGAACACTGAACTGACCATTGAAAATTATGGAAGCACTGTACAGCTGTTTGATCCGCTAAGGGAATCATGAGCATTGCACATGGACAGAGCCCACACGGGGACACGAACAAGGGTTGGGGTGAACGAATGTCAGTCGAACACCCAAACCACAAGTCTATACCATATGGGTCTCAACGCTTTGTTCAACATATACACTACATGATATAGCACAATCCCCAAATTGGCTTCGGCTTTCGCTTTCGCTTTGAACGGTAACAACCAAATTCTCGCACACCGTTTCCATTCTATGTTCCATCACTTCTCTATTTATATGGGCCTAATTAGAACCAAGGCATTCCCTTATGAACAATCCACACAGATTGCTCATACAATGCAATAGAGCAGTAGCAGAGTAGATTTGTATAATATGATTCTAAATGCAGCTTGACCACGAAACGGACCATTGGAAATTATGGAAGCACTGCACAGCTGTTTGATTCGCAAAGGGAATCATGAGCATTGCAAGTGGACAGAGACCAAACGAGGACACGGATATGGGTTGGGGTGAACGAATTCCAGTCGAACACCCAAACCACACTGCTATCAGATATGGGTCCGATCGCTTTGTTCAACATATACACTACATGATATAGCACAATCCCCAAATTCGCTTCGGCTTTCGCTTTCGCTTTGAACGGTAACAACCAAATTCTCGCACACCGATCCAATCCTATGTTCCATCACTTCTCTATTTATGGGCCTAAATAAAACCAAGGCGTTCCCATATGAACAACCCACACAGATTGCTCATACAATGCAATAGATCAGTAGCAGAGTAGATTTGTATAATATGATTCCCCATGCAGCTTGAACACTGAACTGACCATTGAAAATTATGGAAGCACTGTACAGCTGTTTGATCCGCTAAGGGAATCATGAGCATTGCACATGGACAGAGCCCACTCGGAGACACGAACAAGGGTTGGGGTGAACGAATGTCAGTCGTACACCCCCACCACAAGTTCATAACTTATGGTTCTGAACGCTTTGTTAAACATATACACTACATGATATAGCACAATCCCCAAATTGGCTTCGGCTTTCGCTTTCGCTTTCGCTTTGAACGGTAACAACCAAATTCTCGCACACCGATCCAATCCTATGTTCCATCACTTCTCTATTTATGGGCCTAAGCAAAACCAAGGCATTCCCTTATGAACAATCCACACAGATTGCTCATACAATGCAATAGAGCAGTAGCAGATTAGATTTGTATAATATGATTCTCCATTCAGATTGAAAACTGAAATGACCATTGGAAATCATGGAAGCACTGCACTGATGTTTGATCCGCTAAAGGAAATCATGAGCATTGCATATGGACGGAGCTCACACGGGGACACGAACAAGGTTTGGGGTGAACGATTGTCAGTGGAACACCCAAATCACAAGGCTATCCGATATCGGTCTGAACGGTTTGTTCAACATATACACTACATGATATAGCACAATCCCCAAATTGGCTTCGGCTTTCGCTTTGGCTTTGAATGGTAACAACAATATTCTCCTACACCAATCCAATCCTATGTTCCATCACTTCTCTATTTATGGGCCTAAGTAGAACCAGGGCATTCCTTTATGAACAATCCACACAGATTGCTCATACAATGCAATAGAGCAGTAGCAGAGTAGATTTGTATAATATGATTCTCCATGCAGCTTGAACACTGAACTGACCATTGAAAATGATCGAAGCACTGTACAGCTGTTTGATCCGCTAAGGGAATCATGAGCATTGCACGTGGACAGAGCCCACACGGGGACACGAAAAGGGTTCGGGTGAACGAATTCCAGTGAATCTCCCAAATCACAAGGCTAACCGATATGGGTCTCAACGCTTTGTTCAACATATACAATACATGATATAGCACAATCCCCAAATTGGCTTCGGCTTTCGCTTTCGCTTTGAATGGTAACAACCAAATTCTCGCACACCGATCCAATCCTATGTTCCATCACTTCTCTATTTATGGGCCTAAGTAGAACCAAGGCATTCCCTTATGAACAATCCACACAGATTGCTCATACAATGCAATAGAGCAGTAGCAGAGTAGATTTGTATAATATGATTCTCCATGCAGCTTGAACACTGAACTGACCATTGAAAATTATGGAAGCACTGTACAGCTGTTTAATTCGCTAAGGGAATCATGAGCATTGCACATGGACCGAGCCCACACGGGGACACGAACAAGGGTTGGGGTGAGCGAAGGTCAGTCAAACACCGTAACCAAAAGGCTATCCGATGTATGACTCAAATCTTTGCTCAATGTAAGCAATGCATGATATAGCACAATCCCCAAATTGGCTTCGGCTTTCGCTTTGGCTTTGAATGGTAACAACCAAATTCTCGCACACCGATCCAATCCTATGTTCCATCACTTCTCTATTTATGGTTCTGAATAGAACCAAGGCATTCCCTTATGAACAATCCACACAGATTGCTCTTACAATGCAATAGAGCAGTAGCAGAGTAGATTTGTATAATATGATTCTCCATGCAGCTTGAAAACTGAACTGACCATTGGAAATTATGGAAGCACTGCACTGTTGTTTGATTCGCTAAGGGAATCATGAGCATTGCACATGGACAGAGCCCACACGGGGACACGAACAAGGGTTGGGGTGAGCGAATGTCAGTCAAACACCCAAACCACAAGGCTATCCGTTATACGACTCAAATCTTTGCTCAATTTAAGCAATGCATGATATAGCACAATCCCCAAATTGGCTTCGGCCTTCGCTTTCGCTTTGAACGGTAACAACCAAATTCTCGCACACCGATCCAATCCTATGTTCCATCACTTCTCTATTTATGGGCCTAAGTAAAACCAAGGCATTCCCTTATGAACAATCCACACAGATTGCTCATACAATGCAATAGAGCAGTAGCAGAGTAGATTTGTAAAATATGATTCTCCATGCAGCTAGAAAACTGAACTGACCATTGAAAATGATGGAAGCACTGCACTGTTGTTTGATCCGCTAAAGGAAATCATGAGCATTGCATATGGACAGAGCTCACACGGGGACACGAACAAGGGTTGGGGTGAACGAATGCCTGTGAACCCACAAACCACAAGGCTATACGAATTGGGTCTGAACGCTTTGTTAAACATATACACTGCATGATATAGCACAATCCCCAAATTCGCTTCGGCTTTCGCTTTCGCTTTGAACGGTACCAACCAAATTCTCGCACACCGATCCAATCCTATGTTCCATCACTTCTCTATTTATGAGCCTAAGTAGAACCAGGGCATTCCCTTATGAACAATCCAAACGGATTGCTCATACAATGCAATAGAGCAGTAGCAGAGTAGATTTGTATAACATGATTCTCCATGCAGCTTGAACACTGAACTGACCATTGAAAATTATGGAAGCACTGTACAGCTGTTTGATCCGCTAAGGGAATCATGAGCATTGCACATGGACAGAGCCCATACGGGGACACGGACAATGGTTGGGGTGAACGAATGCCAGTGAATCTCCCAAATCACAAGGCTATTCGATGTGGGTCTCAACGCTTTGTTCAACAGATACACTACATGATATAGCACAATCCCCAAATTGGCTTCGGCTTTCGCTTTGTCTTTGAATGATGACAACCATATTCTCCTACACCTATCCAATCCTATGTTCCATCACTTCTCTATTTATGGGCCTTAGTAGAACCAAGGCATTCCCTTATGAACAATCCACACAGATTGCTCATACAATGCAATAGAGCAGTAGCAGAGTAGATTTGTATAATATGATTCTCCATGCAGCTTGAAAACTGAACTGACCATTGAAAATTATGGAAGCACTGTACAGCTGTTTGATTCGCTAAGGGAATCATGAGCATTGCACATGGACAGAGCCCACACGAGGACACGAACAAGGGTTGGGGTGAGCGAAAGTCAGTCAAACACCCAAACCACAAGGCTATCCGATATATGACTCAAATATTTGCCCAACTTAAGCAATGCATGATATAGCACAATCCCCAAATTGGCTTCGGCTTCCGCTTTGGCTTTGAATGGTACCAACCAAATTCTCGCACACCGATCCAATCCTATGTTCCATCGCTTCTCTATTTATAAGCGGCTACGTGAAACCTAGGCATTCCCTTATGAACAATCCACACAGATTGCTCATACAATGCAATAGAGCAGTAGCAGAGTAGATTTGTATAATATGATTCTAAATGCAGCTTGAACACTGAACTGACCATTGAAAAATATGGAAGCACTGTACAGCTGTTTGATCAGCTAAGAGAATAATGAGCATTGCACATGGACAGATTCCACACGGGGACACGAACAAGGGTTGGGGTGAACGAATGTCAGTCGAACACACAAACCACAAGGCTATCCGATATGGGTCTCAACGCTTTGTTCAACATATACACTACATGATATAGCACAATCCCCAAATTGGCTTCGGCTGTCGCTTTGCTTTAGTATGGTGACAAACATAATCTACTACACCAATCCAATCCTATGTTACATCACTTCTCTATTTATGGGCCTAAGTAGAACCGAGGCATTCCCTTATGAACAATCCACACAGATTGCTCATACAATGCAATAGAGCAGTAGCAGAGTAGATTTGTATAATATGATTCTCCATGCAGCTTGAAAACTGAACTGACCATTGAAAATGATGGAAGCACTGCACTGTTGTTTGATCCGCTAAAGGAAATCATGAGCATTGCATATGGACAGAGCTCACACGAGGACACGAACAAGGGTTGGGGTGAACGAATGTCAGTCGAACACCCAAACCACAAGGCTATCCGATATGGGTCTCAACGCTTTGTTCAACATATACACTACATGATATAGCACAATCCCCAAATTGGCTTCGGCTTTCGCTTTCGCTTTGAATGGTAACAACCATATTCTCCTACACCGATCCAATCCTATGTTCCATCACTTCTCTATTTATGGGCCTAAGTTGAACCAGGGCATTCCTTTATGAACAATCCACACAGATTGCTCATACAATGCAATAGAGCAGTAGCAGAGTAGATTTGTATAATATGATTCTCCATGCAGCTTGACCGCTGAACTGACCATTGACAATGATGGAAGCACTGTACAGCTGTTTGAACCGCTAAGGGAATCATGAGCATTGCACATGGACAGAGCCCACTCAGAGACACGAACAAGGGTTGGGGTGAACGAATGCCAGCGAAACTCCCAAATCACAAGGCTATCCGATATGGGTCTCAACGCTTTGTTCAACATATACACTACATGATATAGCACAATCCCCAAATTGGCTTCGGCTTTCGCTTTGGCTTTGAATGGTACCAACCAAATTCTCGCACACCGATCCAATCCTATGTTCCATGGCTTCTCTATTTATAAGCGGCTACGTGAAACTAGGCATTCCCTTATGAACAATCCACACAGATTGCTCATACAATGCAATAGAGCAGTAGCAGAGTAGATTTGTATTATATGATTCTCCATGCAGCTTGAACACTGAACTGACCATTGAAAAATATGGAAGCACTGCACTGTTGTTTGATCAGCTAAGAGAATAATGAGCATTGCACATGGACAGATTCCACACGGGGACACGAACAAGGGTTGGGGTGAGCGAATGTCAGTCAAACACCCAAACCACCAGGCTATCCGATATACGACTCAAATCTTTGCTCAATTTAAGCAATGCATGATATAGCACAATCCCCAAATTGGCTTCGGCCTTCGCTTTCGCTTTGAATGGTAACAACCATATTCTCCTACACCGATCCAATCCTATGTTCCATCACTTCTCTATTTATGGGCCTAGGTAGAACCAAGTCATTCCCTTATGAACAATCCCCACACAGATTGCTCATGCAATGCAATAGAGCAGTAGCAGAGTAGATTTGTATAATATGATTCTCCATGCAGCTTGAACACTGAACTGACCATTGAAAATGATGGAAGCACTGTACAGCTGTTTGATCCGCCAAGGTAATCATGAGCATTGCACGTGGACCGAGCCCACACGGGGACACGAACAAGGGTTGAGGTGAACGAATGCCAGCGAAACTCCCAAATCACAAGGCTATTCGATGTGGGTCTCAACGCTTTGTTCAACATATACACTACATGATATAGCACAATCCCCAAATTGGCTTCGGCTTTCGCTTTGGCTTTGAACGGTAACAACCAAATTCTCGCACACCGATCCAATCCTATGTTCCATCACTTCTCTATTTATGGGCCTAAGTAGAACCAAGGCATTCCCTTATGAACAATCCAAACGGATTGCTCTTACAATGCAATAGAGCAGTAGCAGAGTAGATTTGTATTATATGATTCTCCATGCAGCTTGAACACTGAACTGACCATTGGAAATTATGGAAGCACTGCACTTTGTTTGATCCGCTAAAGGAAATCATGAGCATTGCATATGGAGAGAGCCCACACGAGGACACGAACAAGGGTTGGGGTGAACGAATTCCAGTCGAACACCCAAACCACAAGGCTATCCGATATGGGTCTCAACGCTTTGTTCAACATATACAATACATGATATAGCACAATCCCCAAATTGGCTTCGGCTTTCGCTTTCGCTTTGAACGGTAACAACCAAATTCTCGCACACCGATCCAATCCTATGTTCCATCACTTCTCTATTTATGGGCCTTAATAAAACCAAGGCATTCCCTTATGAACAATCCACACAGATTGCTCATACAATGCAATAGAGCAGTAGCAGAGTAGATTTGTATAATAAGATTCTCCATGCAGCTTGAACACTGAACTGACCATTGGAAACTAGGAATCACTGCGCTGTTGTTTGATCCGCTAAAGGAAATCATGAGCATTGCACATGGACAGAGCCCACACGAGGACACGAACAAGGGTTGGGGTGAACGAATGCCAGTGAAACTCCCAAATCACAAGGCTATTCGATGTGGGTCTCAACGCTTTGTTCAACATATACACTACATGATATAGCACAATCCCCAAATTGGCTTCGGCTTTCGCTTTGGCTTTGAATGGTAACAACCATATTCTCCTACACCGATCCAATCCTATGTTCCATCACTTCTCTATTTATGGGCCTAAGTAGAACCAGGGCATTCCTTTATGAACAATCCACACAGATTGCTCATACAATGCAATAGAGCAGTAGCAGAGTAGATTTGTATAATATGATTCTCCATGCAGCATGAACACTGAACTGACCATTGAAAATGATGGAAGCACTGTACAGCTGTTTGATCCGCTAAAGGAAATCATGAGCATTGCATATGGACAGAGCTCACACGGTGACACTTACAAGGGTTGGGGTGAACGAATTCCAGTCGAACACCCAAATCACAAGGATATTCGATGTGGGTCTCAACGCTTTGTTCAACATGTACACTACATGATATAGCACAATCCCCAAATTGGCTTCGGCTTTCGCTTTCGCTTTGAATGGTAACAACCATATTCTCCTACACCTATCCAATCCTATGTTCCATCACTTCTCTATTTATGGGCCTAAGTAGAACCAGGGCATTCCTTAATGAACAATCCACACAGATTGCTCATACAATGCGATAGAACAGTAGCAGAGTAGATTTGTATAATATGATTCTCCATGCAGCTTGAACACTGAACTGACCATTGAAAATGATGGAAGCACTGTACAGCTGTTTGATCCGCTGAGGAAATCATGAGCATTGCATATGGACAGAGCTCACACGGTGACACTAACAAGGGTTGGGGTGAACGAATTCCAGTCGAACACCCAAATCACAAGGATATTCGATGTGGGTCTCAACGCTTTGTTCAACATATACACTACATGATATAGCACAATCCCCAAATTGGCTTCGGCTTTCGCTTTGGCTTTGAATGGTAACAACCATATTCTCCTACACCGATCCAATCCTATGTTCCATCACTTCTCTATTTATGGGCCTAAGTAGAACCAGGGCATTCCCTTATGAACAATCCAAACGGATTGCTCATACAATGCAAAAGAGCAGTAGCAGAGTAGTTTTGTATAATATGATTCTCCATGCAGCTTGAACATTGAACTGACCATTGGAAATGATGGAAGCACTGCACTGTTGTTTGATCCGCTAAAGGAAATCATGAGCCGAATAATCTCATTTCATCATATATAGAAAACACGAATAGCGAACAAGCTCGTTTTCGGTAACATCATCCTCGTGGCTAATACAGTTACATTTATAGGTTAGAAATGGATAAATTATGAACAAGGTCTGTGTGCTGAAGTTTGATTGGATGGTCATCAAAGTTGGTGTTGCGTAGTTAGGAAGGATAGGAGGGGAAATGTTGTTGTTTCGTGGTTGGGAAAGGGGGCCCGTGAAACAATGAACAAGGGTTTTGGGGATTATCCATTTCCGGTTTGAACCAAAGGGTCAACGTATGGGTCACACTGAGCTCCAGGGTCGGTCTCGGATCGCGGCCAGGGTAGTTTGAGTGCTTTAACGATAAGTTTCTGAGAACAAAGCGATGGATTGAATAATCTGATCGCCACAGCCTCTGCCGTTGCTAGATGTTGTTTTTTGAGCGGCTTTCGGCGCATTCGTAGGGACTCTGTAGACTATTTTGAACGCGTTGTCGTTTACGTGATGTCCAGTGTCTGCGAGGTGCGCCACAATCGCGCTGGTGATGGATTTTCTGTTTCCCGTCGACAGCCAACTTGGTTTGTGCTCTTTGATCCTTTGTGATAGTTGCCGTGTCGTTCTACCTATGTAGCTTGCCGAACATGAGCAAACAAACGAATAGGTTAGCATGGATGAGGTGAGGACAGGTAACTTGTCTTTTAGGTTCGTCGAGATCACTGGTCGACTGGTGAAGTGGGCACGTAGTGTAGCAGCGGGAAAGGTGCGAGCGATCGCCTTTTCCAAGCGTCTTATTAGTAACTCGCTTTTGTCATCTCCTTTGAAAGGGAGATGGATGTATAGATCTTTCTTCTTCACGGTCACTAACGCTTGTCTCGTTGCCCTTTCAGCTATATTCTTCTGAATGAAGCGCTCGGGATATCCGTTATCCAGTAGCGTCTGCTTCAAAATGTCTAATTCTTCACTCACCGTCTCATTGGAGCAAATCATTCGCACACGGGCTGCGAGTGAGCGAATAAGGTTTCGTTTACGTCCGATGGGTACAAAGCTGGCGAAATTGGTGTACTGGCCTGTCCACGTTGGTTTGCGATATACGCGACGGAGCAGTTTGCCATCGCCACCTCTTAAAAGAAACACATCTAGAAAGTGGTAAGTATTCCTTTCTTCTACTTCCGACGTAAAATCAACCGCCTCATGTGCCTGGTTGAACTCCTCCACCAATGACTCCAGCCGTGTATGACTGTCAGTTAGGACAAAAATATCATCCACGTATCGACAGTAGAAGGGTAGACTTTCTATCGTATCGCTAAAATTCCCGTTTTCTAGCTTAGCCATGAATATATCAGCAAGTAAGGGGCCTAGAGGTGACCCCATAGCTACTCCATCGGTCTGGCGGTACAATTCCCCGTTGAAGGTAAACTGGATATTGAAAGTGCATCGTAAAAGTAGTTCCTTCAGAGTGATCACTGGAATACCGATATTTAAATCGTTTTCTACGATGAAATCGCACAAATAATTGATCGTTTCCAGAAGCGGCACGTTGGTAAACAAAGATGTTACATCCAAAGAGGCCATCGTTAGTTCTTCAGCATGTCGCTCGCTGATCAGTTCTATGAATTGAAAGGTGTCTTTTAGGCTGTAGCGGGCAATCTTTCGGCGAACCGGTTCAAGTGCATCTACAAGCCATCGGGCAACTGAGTGATACGGAGATGCACTCATGTCGAGTACCGGTCTCAATGGTATTCCCGATTTGTGAACCTTTGGTAGCCCGTAAAGTCGAGGAATATTGGTACCAGTTGGTTTTAGCTGTTCTAGTGTTGTACGGGAGATAACATTGAGCTCTATTAGTGACTTTAGAGCTTTGGTTAGTTGCTCCTCTACTGTTCTGGTTTTGTCCTTTTCCCCTTCTGGTTTCTTGAACTTCTTCGGATCCTTTAGTATATCATTCATCTTAGCGATATAATCTCTACGGTCCATAAGGACGACCCCGGAACCTTTATCTGGTTTCGAGACGACGATGTCATTGTTATTCCTCAACTTTCTCAGTGCCTCCCTGTGTTGATTATTAAGAATACTTCTACTGTTCCTTTGGGTTCGACGATATTGATGCGAGCAGTCAACTAGGGTAGTTTTGAAATCATCGGTCGCTTGCTGTGATGTCGCTGTCAAGGAGTAGGTTTCAGCATGTAAGTTTTCAAACTGTACCTCCACGTCTAACTGATCGTTCTTAGAGGTAGGACAACAGAAATTCAGTCCTAGTGATAACGCTTCCAATGTTGGTTTATCCGAGACCGACCATGGAGCTCAGTGTGACCCATACGTTGACCCTTTGGTTCAAACCGGAAATGGATAATCCCCAAAACCCTTGTTCATTGTTTCACGGGCCCCCTTTCCCAACCACGAAACAACAACATTTCCCCTCCTATCCTTCCTAACTACGCAACACCAACTTTGATGACCATCCAATCAAACTTTAGCACACAGACCTTGTTCATAATTTATCCATTTCTAACCTATAAATGTAACTGTATTAGCCACGAGGATGATGTTACCGAAAAGGAGCTTGTTCGCTATTCGTGTTTTCTATATATGATGAAATCATGAGCATTGCATATGGACAGAGCTCACACGGGGACACTAACAAGGGTTGGGGTGAACGAATTCCAGTCGAACACCCAAATCACAAGGCTATTCGATGTGGGTCTCAACGCTTTGTTCAACATATACACTACATGATATAGCACAATCCCCAAATTGGCTTCGGCTTTCGCTTTGTCTTTGAATGATGACAACCATATTCTCCTACACCTATCCAATCCTATGTTCCATCACTTCTCTATTTATGGGCCTTAGTAGAACCAAGGCATTCCCTTATGAACAATCCACACAGATTGCTCTTACAATGCAATAGAGCAGTAGCAGAGTAGATTTGTATAATATGATTCTCAATGCAGCTTGAACACTGAACTGACCATTGAAAATTATGGAAGCACTGCACTGTTGTTTGATCCGCTAAAGGAAATCATGAGCATTGCATATGGACAGAGCTCACACGCGGACACCTACAAGGGTTGGGGTGAACGAATTCCAGTCGAACACCCAAACCACAAGGCTATCCGATATGGGTCTGAACGCTTTGTTCAACATATACAATACATGATATAGCACAATCCCCAAATTGGCTTGGGCTTTCGCTTTCGCTTTGAACGGTAACAACCAAATTCTCGCACACCGATCCAATCCTATGTTCCATCACTTCTCTATTTATGGGCCTAATTGAAACCAAGGCATTCCCTTTTGAACAATCCACACAGATTGCTCTTACAATGCAATAGAGCAGTAGCAGAGTAGATTTGTATATAATGATTCTCCATGCAGCTTGAACACTGAACTGACCATTGAAAATTATGGAAGCACAGTACAGCTGTTTGATCCGCTAAGGGAATCATGAGCATTGCACATGGACAGAGCCCACTCAGAGACACGAAAAAGGGTTGGGGTGAAAGAATTCCAGTCGAACAACCAAACCACAAGGCTATCCGATATGGGTCCGATCGCTTTGTTCAACATATACACTATATGATATAGCACAATCCCCAAATTGGCTTCGGCTTTCGCTTTGTCTTTGAATGGTGACAACCATATTCTCCTACACCTATCCAATCCTATGTTCCATCACTTCTCCATTTATGGTCCTATGTAGAACCAGGGCATTCCCTTATGAACAATCCAAACGGATTGCTCATACAATGCAATAGAGCCGTAGCAGAGTAGATTTGTATAATATGATTCTCCATTAAGCTTGAACACTGAACTGACCATTGACAATGATGGAAGCACTGTACAGCTGTTGGATCCGCTAAGGGAATCATGAGCATTGCACGTGGACCGAGCCCACACGGGGACACGAACAAGGGTTAGGGTGAACGAATTGCAGTGAAACTCCCAAACCACAGGGCTATTCGATGTGGGTCTCAACGCTTTGTTCAACATATACACTACATGATATAGCACAATCCCCAAATTGGCTTCGGCTTTCGCTTTCGCTTTGAATGGTAACAACCATATTCTCCTACACCGATCCAATCCTATGTGCCATCACTTCTCTATTTATGGGCCTAAGTAAAACCAAGGCATTCCCTTATGAACAATCCAAACAGATTGCTCATACAATGCAATAGAGCAGTAGCAGAGTAATTTTGTATAATATGATTCTCCATGCAGCTTGAACACTGAACTGACCATTGGAAACTAGGAATCACTGCACTGTGGTTTGATCCGCTAAAGGAAATCATGAGCATTGCAAATGGACAGAGCTCACACGGGGACACTAACAAGGGTTGGGGTGAACGAATTCCAGTCGAACACCCACTACACAAGTCTATACGATATGGGTCTCAACGCTTTGTTCAACATTTACACTACATGATATAGCACAATCCCCAAATTGGCTTCGGCTTTCGCTTTGGCTTTGAATTGGTAACAACCATATTCTCCTACACCGATCCAATCTTATGTTCCATCACTTCTCCATTTATGGGCCTAAGTAGAACCAGGGCATTCCTTTATGAACAATTCCCACAGATTGCTCATACAATGCAATAGAGCAGTAGCAGAGTAGATTTGTATTATATGATTCTCCATGCAGCTTGAACACTGAACTGACCATTGAAAATGATGGAAGCACTGTACAGCTAATTGATCCGCTAAGGGAATCATGAGCATTGCACATGGACAGAGCCCACACGGGGACACGAATAAGGTTTGGGGTGAACGAATGTCAGTCGAACACCCACTACACAAGTGTATCCGATATGGGTCTCAACGCTTTGTTCAACATATACACTACATGATATAGCACAATCCCCAAATTGGCTTCGGCTTTCGCTTTCGCTTTGAATGGTAACAACCATATTCTCCTACACCGATCCAATCCTATGTTCCATCACTTCTCTATTTATGGGCCTAAGTAGAACCAGGGCATTCCTTTATGAACAATCCACACAGATTTCTCTTACAATGCAATAGAGCAGTAGCAGAGTAGATTTGTATAATATGATTCTCCATGCAGCTTGAACACTGAACTGACAATTGAAAATTATGGAAGCACTGTACAGCTGTTTGATCCGCTAAGGGAATCATGAGCATTGCACATGGTCAGAGCCCACTCAGAGACACGAAAAAGGGTTGGGGTGAAAGAATGCCAGTCGAACACCCAAACCACAAGGCTATCCGATATGGGTCTCAACGCTTTGTTCAACATATACACTACATGATATAGCACAATCCCCAAATTGGCTTCGGTTTTCGCTTTCGCTTTGAACGGTAACAACCAAATTCTCGCACACCGATCCAATTCTACGTTAGATCATTTCTCTATTTATGGGCCTAAGTAAAACCAAGGCATTCCCTTATGAACAATCCACACAGATAGCTCATACAATGCAATAGAGCAGTAGCAGAGTAGATTTGTATAATATGATTCTCCATGCAGCTTGAACACTGAACTGACCATTGAAAATGATGGAAGCACAGTACAGCTGTGTGATCCGCTAAGGGAATCATGAGCATTGCACATGGACAGAGCCCACTCAGAGACACGAAAAAGGGTTGGGGTGAACGAATGTCAGTCGAAAACCCAAACCACAAGGCTATCCGATATGGGTCTCAACGCTTTGTTCAACATATACACTACATGATATAGCACAATCCCCAAATTGGCTTCGGCTTTCGCTTTCGCTTTGAATGGTAACAACCATATTCTCCTACACCGATCCAATCCTATGTTCCATCACTTCTCTATTTATGGGCCTAAGTAGAACCAGGGCATTCCTTTATGAACAATCCACACAGATTTCTCTTACAATGCAATAGAGCAGTAGCAGAGTAGATTTGTATAATATGATTCTCCATGCAGCTTGAACACTGAACTGACAATTGAAAATTATGGAAGCACTGTACAGCTGTTTGATCCGCTAAGGGAATCATGAGCATTGCACATGGTCAGAGCCCACTCAGAGACACGAAAAAGGGTTGGGGTGAAAGAATGCCAGTCGAACACCCAAACCACAAGGCTATCCGATATGGGTCTCAACGCTTTGTTCAACATATACACTACATGATATAGCACAATCCCCAAATTGGCTTCGGTTTTCGCTTTCGCTTTGAACGGTAACAACCAAATTCTCGCACACCGATCCAATTCTACGTTAGATCATTTCTCTATTTATGGGCCTAAGTAAAACCAAGGCATTCCCTTATGAACAATCCACACAGATAGCTCATACAATGCAATAGAGCAGTAGCAGAGTAGATTTGTATAATATGATTCTCCATGCAGCTTGAACACTGAACTGACCATTGAAAATGATGGAAGCACAGTACAGCTGTGTGATCCGCTAAGGGAATCATGAGCATTGCACATGGACAGAGCCCACTCAGAGACACGAAAAAGGGTTGGGGTGAACGAAAGTCAGTCGAAAACCCAAACCACAAGGCTATCCGATATGGGTCTCAACGCTTTGTTCAACATATACACTACATGATATAGCACAATCCCCAAATTGGCTTCGGGTTTCGCTTTCGCTTTGAACGGTAACAACCAAATTCTCGCACACCGATCCAATCCTATGTTCCATCACTTCTCTATTTATGGGCCTAAGTAAAACCAAGGCATTCCCTTTTGAACAATCCACACAGATTGCTCATACAATGCAATAGAGCAGTAGCAGTGTAGATTTGTATAATATGATTCTCCATGCAGCTTGACCACGGAACTGACCATTGAAAATTATGAAGAACTGTACAGCTGTTTGATCCGCTAAGGGAATCATGAGCATTGCACATGGACAGATTCCAAACGGGGACACGAACAAGGGTTGGGGTGAACGAATGTCAGTCGAACACCCAAACCACAAGGCTATCCGACATGGGTCTCAACGCTTTGTTCAACATATACACTACATGATATAGCACAATCCCCAAATTGGCTTCGGCTTTCGCTTTGTCTTTGAATGATGACAACCATATTCTCCTACACCTATCCAATCCTATGTTCCATCACTTCTCTATTTATGGGCCTAAGTAGAACCAAGGCATTCCCTTATGAACAATCCCCACACAGATTGCTCATACAATGCAATAGAGCAGTAGCAGAGTAGATTTGTATAATATGATTCTCCATTAAGCTTGAACACTGAACCGACCATTGACAATGATGGAAGCACTGTACAGCTGTTCGATCCGCTAAGGGAATCATGAGCATTGCACATGGACAGAGCCCACTCAGAGACACGAACAAGGGTTGGGGTGAAAGAATGCCAGTCGAACACCCAAACCACAAGGCTATCCGATATGGGTCTGAACGCTTTGTTCAACATGTACACTACATGATATAGCACAATCCCCAAATTGGCTTCGGCTTCCGCTTTCGCTTTGAACGGTAACAACCAAATTCTCGCACACCGATCCAATCCTATGTTCCATCACTTCTCTATTTATGGGCCTTAGTAGAACCAAGGCATTCCCTTATGAACAATCCACACAGATTGCTCTTACAATGCAATAGAGCCGTAGCAGAGTAGATTTGTATAATATGATTCTCCATGCATTTTGAACACTGAACTGACCATTGAAAATTATGGAAGCACTGTACAGCTGTTTGATCCCCTAAGGGAATCATGAGCTTTGCACATGGACAGAGCCCACTCAGGGACACGAACAAGGGTTGGGGTCAAAGAATGCCAGTCGAACAACCAAACGACAAGGCTATCCGATATGGGTCTCAACGCTTTGTTCAACATATACACTACATGATATAGCACAATCCCCAAATTGGCTTCGGCTTCCGCTTTCGCTTTGAACGGTAACAACCAAATTCTCGCACACCGATCCAATCCTATGTTCCATCACTTCTCTATTTATGGGCCTAAGTAGAACCAAGGCATTCCCTTATGAACAATCTCCACACAGATTGCTCTTACAATGCAATAGAGCAGTAGCAGAGTAGATTTGTATAATATGATTCTCCATGCAGCTTGAACACTGAACTGACCATTGAAAATGATGGAAGCACTGTACAGCTGTTTGATCCGCTAAGGGAATCATGAGCATTGCACATGGACACAGCCCACTCGGAGACACGAACAAGGGTTGGGGTGAACGAATGTCAGTCGTACACCCACTACACAAGTCTATCCGATATGGGTCTCAACGCTTTGTTCAAAATATACACTATATGATATAGCACAATCCCCAAATTGGCTTCGGCTTTCGCTATGGCTTAGAATGGTGACAACCATATTCTCCTACACCTATCCAATCCTATGTTCCATCACTTCTCCATTTATGGTCCTATGTAGAACCAGGGCATTCCCTTATGAACAATCCACACAGATTGCTCATTCAATGCAATAGAGCAGTAGCAGAGTAGATTTGTATAATATGATTCTCCATGCAGCTTGAACACTGAACTGACCATTGAAAATGATGGAAGCACAGTACAGCTGTTTGATCCGCTAAGGGAATCATGAGCATTGCACATGGACAGAGCCCACACGGGGACACGAACAAGGGTTGGGGTGAACGAATGTCAGTCAAAAACCCAAACCACAATGCTATCCGATATGGGTCTCAACGCTTTGTTCAACATATACACTACATGATATAGCGCAATCCCCAAATTGGCTTCGGCTTTCGCTTTCGCTTTGAACGGTAACAACCAAATTCTCGCACACCGATCCAATCCAATGTTCCATCACTTCTCTATTTATGGGCCTAAGTAGAACCAAGGCATTCCCTGATGAACAATCCACACAGATTGCTCATACAATGCAATAGAGCAGTAGCAGTGTAGATTTGTATAATATGATTCTCCATGCAGCTTGACCACGGAACTGACCATTGAAAATTATGAAGAACTGTACAGCTGTTTGATCCGCTAAGGGAATCATGAGCATTGCACATGGACAGAGTCCAAACGGGGACACGAACAAGGGTTGGGGTGAACGAATGTCAGTCGAACACCCACTACACAAGTCTATTCGATATGGGTCTCAACGCTTTGTTCAACATATACACTACATGTTATAGCACAATCCCCAAATTGACTTCGGCTTTCGCTTTGTCTTTGAATGATGACAACCATATTCTCCTACACCTATCCAATCCAATGTTCCATCACTTCTCTATTTATGGGCCTAAGTAGAACCAAGGCATTCCCTTATGAACAATCCCCACACAGATTGCTCATACAATGCAATAGAGCAGTAGCAGAGTAGATTTGTATAATTTGATTCTGCATTAAGCTTGAACACTGAACCGACCATTGACAATGATGGAAGCACTGTACAGCTGTTCGATCCGCTAAGGGAATCATGAGCATTGCACATGGACAGAGCCCACTCAGAGACACGAACAAGGGTTGGGGTCAAAGAATGCCAGTCGAACACCCAAACCACAAGGCTATCCGATATGGGTCTCAACGCTTTGTTCAACATGTACACTACATGATATAGCACAATCCCCAAATTGGCTTCGGCTTCCGCTTTCGCTTTGAACGGTAACAACCAAATTCTCGCACACCGATCCAATCCTATGTTCCATCACTTCTCTATTTATGGGCCTTAGTAGAACCAAGGCATTCCCTTATGAACAATCCACACAGATTGCTCTTACAATGCAATAGAGCAGTAGCAGAGTAGATTTGTATAATATGATTCTCCATGCAGCTTGACCAAGGAACTGACCATTGAAAATGATGGAAGCACTGTACAGCTGTTTGATCCGCTAAGGGAATCATGAGCATTGCACATGGACAGAGCCCACACGGGGACACGAACAAGGGTTGGGGTGAACGAATGTCAGTCGAACACCCACTACACAAGTCTATCCGATATGGGTCTCAACGCTTTGTTCAACATATACACTATATGATATAGCACAATCCCCAAATTGGCTTCGGCTTTCGCTTTGGCTTAGAATGGTGACAACCATATTCTCCTACAGCTATCAAATCCTATGTACCATCACTTCTCTATTTATGGGCCTAAGTAGAACCAAGGCATTCCCTTATGAACAATCCACACAGATTGCTCATACAATGCAATAGAGCAGTAGCAGAGTAGATTTGTATAATATGATTCTCCATTAAGCTTGAACACTGAACCGACCATTGACAATGATGGAAGCACTGTACAGCTGTTCGATCCGCTAAGGGAATCATGAGCATTGCACATGGACAGAGCCCACTCAGAGACACGAACAAGGGTTGGGGTGAAAGAATGCCAGTCGAACACCCAAACCACAAGACTATCCGATAGATGTCTCAAATCTTTGCTAAACGTAAGCAATACATGATATAGCACAATCCCCAAATTGGCTTCGGTTTTCGCTTTCGCTTTGAACGGTAACAACCAAATTCTCGCACACCGATCCAATCCTATGTTCCATCACTTCTCTATTTATGGGCCTAAGTAGAACCAAGGCATTCCTTTTGGAACAATCCACACAGATTGCTCATACAATGCAATAGAGCAGTAGCAGAGTAGATTTGTATAATATGATTCTCCATGCAGCTTGAACACGGAAAAGACCATTGAAATTATGGATGCACTGTACAGCTGTTTGATCCGCTAAGGGAATCATGAGCATTGCACATGGACAGAGCCCACACGGGGACACGAACAAGGGTTGGGGTGAACGAATGTCAGTCGAACACCCACTACACAAGTCTATCCGATATGGGTCTCAACGCTTTGTTCAACATATACACTATATGATATAGCACAATCCCCGAATTGGCTTCGGCTTTCGCTTTGGCTTAGAATGGTGACAACCATATTCTCCTACACCTATCAAATCCTATGTACCATCACTTCTCTATTTATGGGCCTAAGTAGAACCAAGGCATTCCCTTATGAACAATCCACACAGATTGCTCATACAATGCAATAGAGCAGTAGCAGAGTAGATTTGTATAATATGATTCTCCATTAAGCTTGAACACTGAACCGACCATTGACAATGATGGAAGCACTGTACAGCTGTTCCATCCGCTAAGGGAATCATGAGCATTGCACATGGACAGAGCCCACTCAGGGACACGAACAAGGGTTGGGGTCAAAGAATGCCAGTCGAACAACCAAACCACAAGGCTATCCGATATGGGTCTCAACGCTTTGTTCAACATATACACTACATGATATAGCACAGTCCCCAAATTGGCTTCGGCTTCCGCTTTCGCTTTGAACGGTAACAACCAAATTCTCGCACACCGATCCAATCCTATGTTCCATCACTTCTCTATTAATGGGCCTAAGTAGAACCAAGGCATTCCCTTATGAACAATCCCCACACAGATTGCTCTTACACTGCAATAGAGCAGTAGCAGAGTAGATTTGTATAATATGATTCTCCATTAAGCTTGAACACTGAACTGACCATTGACAATGATGGAAGCACTGTACAGCTGTTCGATCCGCTAAGGGAATCATGAGCATTGCACATGGACAGAGCCCACACGGGGACACGAACAAGGGTTGGGGTGAACGAATGTCAGTCGAACACCCACTACACAAGTCTATACGATATGGGTCTCAACGCTTTGTTCAACATATACACTATATGATATAGCACAATCCCCAAATTGGCTTCGGCTTTCGCTTTGTCTTTGAATGATGACAACCATATTCTCCTACACCTATCCACTCCTATGTTCCATCACTTCTCCATTTATGGTCCTATGTAGAACCAGGGCATTCCCTTATGAACAATCCACACAGATTGCTCATACAATGCAATAGAGCAGTAGCAGAGTAGATTTGTATAATATGATTCTCCATGCAGCTTGAACACTGAACTGACCATTGAAAATTATGGAAGCACAGTACAGCTGTTTGATCCGCTAAGGGAATCATGAGCATTGCACATGGACAGAACGCACACGGGGACACGAACAAGGGTTGGGGTGAACGAATTCCAGTGAAACTCCCAAATCACAGGGCTATTCGATGTGGGTCTCAACGCTTTGTTCAACATATACACTACATTATATAGCACAATCCCCAAATTGGCTTCGGCTTTCGCTTTCGCTTTGAACGGTAACAACCAAATTCTCGCACACCGATCCAATTCTACGTTCCATCACTTCTCTATTTATGGGCCTAAGTAGAACCAAGGCATTCCCTTATGAACAATCCACACAGATTGCTCATACAATGCAATAGAGCAGTAGCAGAGTAGATTTGTATAATATGATTCTCCATTAAGCTTGAACACTGAACCGACCATTGACAATGATGGAAGCACTGTACAGCTGTTCCATCCGCTAAGGGAATCATGAGCATTGCACATGGACAGAGCCCACTCAGGGACACGAACAAGGGTTGGGGTCAAAGAATGCCAGTCGAACAACCAAACCACAAGGCTATTCGATGTGGGTCTCAACGCTTTGTTCAACATATACACTACATGATATAGCACAGTCCCCAAATTGGCTTCGGCTTCCGCTTTCGCTTTGAACGGTAACAACCAAATTCTCGCACACCGATCCAATCCTATGTTCCATCACTTCTCTATTAATGGGCCTAAGTAGAACCAAGGCATTCCCTTATGAACAATCCCCACACAGATTGCTCTTACACTGCAATAGAGCAGTAGCAGAGTAGATTTGTATAATATGATTCTCCATTAAGCTTGAACACTGAACTGACCATTGACAATGATGGAAGCACTGTACAGCTGTTCGATCCGCTAAGGGAATCATGAGCATTGCACATGGACAGAGCCCACACGGGGACACGAACAAGGGTTGGGGTGAACGAATGTCAGTCGAACACCCACTACACAAGTCTATACGATATGGGTCTCAACGCTTTGTTCAACATATACACTATATGATATAGCACAATCCCCAAATTGGCTTCGGCTTTCGCTTTGTCTTTGAATGATGACAACCATATTCTCCTACACCTATCCACTCCTATGTTCCATCACTTCTCCATTTATGGTCCTATGTAGAACCAGGGCATTCCCTTATGAACAATCCACACAGATTGCTCATACAATGCAATAGAGCAGTAGCAGAGTAGATTTGTATAATATGATTCTCCATGCAGCTTGAACACTGAACTGACCATTGAAAATTATGGAAGCACAGTACAGCTGTTTGATCCGCTAAGGGAATCATGAGCATTGCACATGGACAGAACGCACACGGGGACACGAACAAGGGTTGGGGTGAACGAATTCCAGTGAAACTCCCAAATCACAGGGCTATTCGATGTGGGTCTCAACGCTTTGTTCAACATATACACTACATGATATAGCACAATCCCCAAATTGGCTTCGGCTTTCGCTTTCGCTTTGAACGGTAACAACCAAATTCTCGCACACCGATCCAATTCTACGTTCCATCACTTCTCTATTTATGGGCCTAAGTAGAACCAAGGCATTCCCTTATGAACAATCCACACAGATTGCTCATACAATGCAATAGAGCAGTAGCAGAGTAGATTTGTATAATATGATTCTCCATGCAGCTTGAACACTGAACTGACCATTGAAAATTATGGAAGCACTGTACAGCTGTTTGATCCGCTAAGGGAATCATGAGCATTGCACGTGGACCGAGCCCACACGGGGACACGAACAAGGGTTGGGGTGAACGAATTCCAGTGAAACTCCCAAATCACAGGGCTATTCGATGTGGGTCTCAACGCTTTGTTCAACATATACACTACATGATATAGCACAATCCCCAAATTGGCTTCGGCTTTCGCTTTCGCTTTGATTGGTAACAACCATATTCTCCTACACCGATCCAATCCTATGTTCCATCACTTCTCCATTTATGGTCCTAAGTAGAACCAGGGCATTCCCTTATGAACAATCCCCACACAGATTGCTCATACAATGCAATAGAGCAGTAGCAGAGTAGATTTGTATAATATGATTCTCCATGCAGCTTGAACACTGAACTGACCATTGCAAATGATGGAAGCACTGTACAGCTGTTTGATCCGCTAAAGGAATCATGAGCATTGCACATGGACAGAGCCCACACGGGGACACGAACAAGGGTTGGGGTGAACGAATGTCAGTCGAACACCCAAACCACAAGTCTATCCGATATGGGTTTCAACGCTTTGTTCAACATATACACTACATGATATAGCAAAATCCCCAAATTGGCTTCGGCTTTCGCTTTGGCTTTGAATGATGACAACCATATTCTCCTACACCTATCCAATCCTATGTTCCATCACTTCTCTATTTATGGTCCTATGTAGAACCAAGGCATTCCCTTATGAACAATCCACACAGATTGCTCATACAATGCAATAGAGCAGTAGCAGAGTAGATTTGTATAATATGATTCTCCATTAAGCTTGAACACTGAACTGACCATTGACAATGATGGAAGCACTGTACAGCTGTTCGATCCGCTAAGGGAATCATGAGCATTGCACATGGACAGAGCCCACACGGGGACACGAACAAGGGTTGGGGTGAACGATTGTCAGTCGAACACCCAAACCACAAGTCTCTCCGATATGGGTCTCAACGCTTTGTTCAACATATACACTACATGTTATAGCACAGTCCCCAAATTGGCTTCGGCTTTCGCTTTGTCTTTGAATGATGACAACCATATTATCCTACACCTATCCAATCCTATGTTCCATCACTTCTCTATTTATGGGCCTAAGTAGAACCAAGGCATTCCCTTATGAACAATCCACACAGATTGCTCATACAATGCAATAGAGCAGTAGCAGAGTAGATTTGTATAATATGATTCTCCATTAAGCTTGACCACTGAACTGACCATTGAAAATTATGGAAGCACTGTACAGCTGTTTGATCCGCTAAGGGAATCATGAGCATTGCACATGGACAGAGCCCACACGGGGACACGGACAAGGGTTGGGGTGAACGAATGCCAGTGAAACTCCCAAATCTCGAGGCTATTCGATGTGGGTTTCATCGCTTTGTTCAACATATACACTACATGATATAGCACAATCCCCAAATTGGCTTCGGCTTCCGCTTTCGCTTTGAACGGTAACAACCAAATTCTCGCACACCGATCCAATCCTATGTTCCATCACTTCTCTATTTATGGGCCTAAGTAGAACCAAGGCATTCCCTTATGAACAATCCCCACACAGATTGCTCATACAATGCAATAGAGCAGTAGCAGAGTAGATTTGTATAATATGATTCTCCATGCAGCTTGAACACTGAACTGACCATTGAAAATGATGGAAGCACTGCACAGCTGTTTGATCCGCTAAGGGAATCATGAGCATTGCACATGGACAGAGCCCACACGAGGACACGAACAAGGGTTGGGGTGAACGAATGTCAGTCGAACACCCAAACCACAAGTCTATCCGATATGGGTCTCAACGCTTTGTTCAACATATACACTACATGATATAGCACAATCCCCAAATTGGCTTCGGCTTTCGCTTTCGCTTTGAATGGTAACAACCATATTCTCCTAAACCTATCAAATCCTATGTACCATCACTTCTCTATTTATGGGCCTAATTAAAAGGAAGGCAATACTTTATGAACAATCCACACAGATTGCTCATACAATGCAATAGAGCAGTAGCAGAGTAGATTTGTATAATATGATTCTCCATGCAGCTTGAACACTGAACTGACCATTGACAATGATGGAAGCACTGTACAGCTGTTTGATCCGCTAAGGGAATCATGAGCATTGCACGTGGACCGAGCCCACACGGGGACACGAACAAGGGTTGGGGTGAACGAATTGCAGTGAAACTTTCAAATCACAAAGCTATTCTATGTGGGTCTCAACGCTTTGTTCAACATTTACACTACATGATATAGCACAATCCCCAAATTGGCTTCGGCTTTCGCTTTCGCTTTGAATGGTAACAACCAAATTCTCGCACACCGATCCAATCCTATGTTCCATCACTTCTCTATTTATGGGCCTAAGTAGAACCAAGGCCTTTCTTTTGGAACAATCCACACAGATTGCTCATACAATGCAAAAGAGCAGTAGCAGATTAGATTTGTATATTATGATTCTCCATGCAGCTTGAACACGGAAAAGACCATTGAAATTATGGATGCACTGTACAGCTGTTTGATCCGCTAAGGGAATCATGAGCATTGCACATGGACAGAGCCCACACGGGGACACGAACAAGGGTTGGGGTGAACGAATTCCAGTCGAACACCCAAACCACAAGTCTATCCGACATGGGTCTCAACGCTTTGTTCAACATCTACACTACATGATATAGCACAATCCCCAAATTGGCTTCGGCTTTCGCTTTCGCTTTGAACGGTAACAACCAAATTCTCGCACACCGATCCAATCCTATGTTCCATCACTTCTCTATTTATGGGCCTAAGTAGAACCAAGGCATTCCTTTTGGAACAATCCACACAGATTGCTCATACAATGCAAAAGATCAGTAGCAGAGTAGATTTGTATAATATGATTCTCCATGCAGCTTGAACAATGAACTGACCATTGGAAATTATGGAAGCACTGTACAGCTGTTTGATCCGCTAAGGGAATCATGAGCATTGCACATGGACAGAGCCCACTCAGAGACACGAACAAGGGTTGGGGTGAACGAATGCCAGTGAAACCCACAAACGACAAGGCTATTCGATATGGGTCTCAACGCTTTCTTCAACATATACACTACATGATATAGCACAATCCCCAAATTGGCTTCGGCTTTCGCTTTCGCTTTGAACGGTAACAACCAAATTCTCGCACACCGATCCAATCCTATGTTCCGTCACTTCTCTATTTATGGGCCTAATTAAAAGGAAGGCAATCCCTTATGAACAATCCACACAGATTGCTCATACAATGCAATAGAGCAGTAGCAGAGTAGATTTGTATAATATGATTCTCCATGCAGCTTGAACACTGAACTGACCATTGAAAATGATGGAAGCACTGCAATGTTATTTGATCCGCTAAAGGAAATCATGAGCATTGCACATGGACAGAGCCCACACGGGGACACGAACAAGGGTTGGGGTGAACGAATTCCAGTCGAACACTCAAACCACTAGTCTATCCGATATGGGTCTCAACGCTTTGTTCAACATATACACTACATGATATAGCACAATCCCCAAATTGGCTTCGGCTTTCGCTTTCGCTTTGAACGGTAACAACCGAATTCTCGCACACCGATCCAATCCTATGTTCCATCAATTCTCTATTTATATGGGCCTAAGTAAAACCAAGGCATTCCCTTATGAACAATCCCCACACAGATTGCTCATACGATGCAATAGAGCAGTAGCAGAGTAGATTTGTATAATATGATTCTCCATGCAGCTTGAACACTGAACTGACCATTGAAAATGATGGAAGCACAGTACAGCTGTTTGATCCGCTAAGGGAATCATGAGCATTGCACGTGGACAGAGCCCACACGGGGACACGAACATGGGTTGGGGTAAACAATTATCAGTCGAACACCCAAACCACAAGACTATCCGATAGATGTCTCAAATCTTTGCTAAACGTAAGCAATACATGATATAGCACAATCCCCAAATTGGCTTCGGTTTTCGCTTTCGCTTTGAACGGTAACAACCAAATTCTCGCACACCGATCCAATCCTATGTTCCATCACTTCTCTATTTATGGGCCTAAGTAGAACCAAGGCATTCCTTTTGGAACAATCCACACAGATTGCTCATACAATGCAATAGAGCAGTAGCAGAGTAGATTTGTATAATATGATTCTCCATGCAGCTTGAACACGGAAAAGACCATTGAAATTCTGGATGCACTGTACAGCTGTTTGATCCGCTAAGGGAATCATGAGCATTGCACATGGACAGAGCCCACACGGGGACACGAACAAGGGTTGGGGTGAACGAATTCCAGTTAAACTCCTAAATCACAGGGCTATTCGATATGGGTCTCAACGCTTTGTTCAACATATACACTACATGATATAGCACAATCCCCAAATTGGCTTCGGCTTTCGCTTTCGCTTTGAATGGTAACAACCATATTCTCCTACACCGATCCAATCCTATGTTCCATCACTTCTCCATTTATGGGCCTATGTAGAACCAGGGCATTCCTTCATGAACAATCCACACAGATTGCTCATACAATGCAATAGAGCAGTAGCAGAGTAGATTTGTATAATATGATTCTCCATGCAGCTTGAACACTGAACTGACCATTGCAAATGATGGAAGCACTGTACAGCTGTTTGATCCGCTAAGGGAATCATGAGCATTGCACATGGACAGAGCCCACACGGGGACACGAACAAGGGTTGGGGTGAACGATTGTCAGTCGAACACCCAAACCACAAATCTATCCGATATGTGTCTCAACGCTTTGTTCAACATATACAATACATGATATAGCACAATCCCCAAATTGGCTTCGGCTTTCGCTTTCGCTTTGAACGTTAACAACCAAATTCTCGCACACCGATCCAATCCTATGTTCCATCAATTCTCTATTTATGGGCCCAAGTAAAACCAATGCATTCCTTTATGAACAATCCACACAGATTGCTCATACAATGCAATAGAGCAGTAGCAGAGTAGATTTGTATAATATGATTCTCCATGCAGCTTGAAAACTGAACTGACCATTGAAAATGATGGAAGCACTGCACTGTTGTTTGATCCGCTAAGGGAATCATGATCATTGCACATGGACAGAGCCCACTCGGAGACACGAACAAGGTTTGGGGTGAACGAATGTCAGTCGAACACCCAAACCACAAGTCTATCCGATATGGGTCTCAACGCTTTGTTCAACATATACACTACATTTTATAGCACAGTCCCCAAATTGGCTTCGGCTTTCGCTTTGGCTTAGAATGGTGACAACCATATTCTCCTACACCTATCCAATCCTATGTTCCATCACTTCTCTATTTATGGTCCTATGTAGAACCAAGGCATTCCCTTATGAACAATCCACACAGATTGCTCATACAATGCAATAGAGCAGTAGCAGAGTAGATTTGTATAATATGATTCTCCATTAAGCTTGAACACTGAACCGACCATTGACAATGATGGAAGCACTGTACAGCTGTTCGATCCGCTAAGGGAATCATGAGCATTGCACATGGACAGAGCCCACTCAGAGACACGAACAAGGGTTGGGGTGAAAGAATGCCAGGCGAACAACCAAACCACAAGGCTATCCGATATGGGTCTCAAAGCTTCGTTCAACATATACAATACATGATATAGCACAATCCCCAAATTGGCTTCGGATTCCGCTTTCGCTTTGAACGGTAACAACCAAATGCTCGCACACCGATCCAATCCTATGTTCCATCACTTTTCTATTTATGGGCCTAAGTAAAACCAAGGCATTCCCTTATGAACAATCCACACAGATTGCTCATACAATGCAATAGAGCAGTAGCAGAGTAGATTTGTATAATATGATTCTCCATTAAGCTTGAACACTGAACTGACCATTGAAAATTATGGAAGCACTGTACGGCTGTTTGATCCGCTAAGGGAATCATGAGCATTGCACATGGACAGAGCCCACACGGGGACACGAACAAGGGTTGGGGTGAACGAATGCCAGTGAAACTCCCAAATCTCGAGGCTATTCGATGTGGGTTTCATCGCTTTGTTCAACGTATACACTACATGATATAGCACAATCCCCAAATTGGCTTCGGCTTTCGCTTTCGCTTTGAACGGTAACAACCAAATTCTCGCACACCGATCCAATCCTATGTTCCATCACTTCTCTATTTATGGGCCTAAGTAAAACCAAGGCATTCCCTTATGAACAATCCCCAAAGATTGCTCATACAATGCAATAGAGCAGTATCAGAGTAGATTTGTATAATATGATTCTCCATGCAGCTTGAACACTGAACTGAGCATTGAAAATGATGGAAGCACTGTACAGCTGTTTGATCCGCTAAGGGAATCATGAGCATTGCACATGGACAGAGCCCACACGGGGACACGAACAAGGGTTGGGGTGAACGAATTCCAGTCGAACACCCAAACCACAAGTCTATCCGATATGGGTCTGAACGGTTTGTTCAATATATACACTTCATGATATAGCACAATCCCCAAATTGGCTTCGGCTTTCGCTTTCGCTTTGAATGGTAACAACCAAATTCTCGCACACCGATCCAATCCTATGTTCCATCACTTCTCTATTTATGGGCCTAAGTAGAACCAAGGCATTCCCTTTTGAACAATCCACACACAGATTGCTCATACAACGCAATAGAGCAGTAGCAGAGTAGATTTGTATAATATGATTCTCCATGCAGCTTGAACACTGAACTGACCATTGAAAATGATGGAAGCGCTGCACAGCTGTTTGATCCGCTAAGGGAATCATGAGCATTGCACGTGGACCGAGCCCACACGGGGACACGAACAAGGGTTGGGGTGAACGAATTGCAGTGAAACTTCCAAATCACAAAGCTATTCGATGTGGGTCTCAACGCTTTGTTCAACATTTACACTACATAATACAGCACAATCCCCAAATTGGCTTCGGCTTTCGCTTTCGCTTTGAATGGTAACAACCAAATTCTCGCACACCGATCCAATCCTATGTTCCATCACTTCTCTATTTATGGGCCTAAGTAAAACCAAGGCATTCCCTTATGAACAATCCACACAGATTGCTCATACAATGCAATAGAGCAGTAGCAGAGTAGATTTGTATAATATGATTCTCCATGCAGCTTGAACACGGAAAAGACCATTGAAATTATGGATGCACTGTACAGCTGTTTGATCCGCTAAGGGAATCATGAGCATTGCACATGGACAGAGCCCACACGGGGACACGAACAAGGGTTGGGGTGAACGAATTCCAGTGAAACTCCCAAATCACAGGGCTATTCGATATGGGTCTCAACGCTTTGTTCAACATATACACTACATGATATAGCACAATCCCCAAATTGGCTTCGGCTTTCGCTTTGTCTTTGAATGATGACAACCATATTCTCCTACACCGATCCAATCTTATGTTCCATCACTTCTCCATTTATGGGCCTATGTAGAACCAGGGCATTCCTTCATGAACAATCCACACAGATTGCTCATACAATGCAATAGAGCAGTAGCAGAGTAGATTTGTATAATATGATTCTCCATGCAGCTTGAACACTGAACTGAGCATTGAAAATGATGGAAGCACTGTACAGCTGTTTGATCCGCTAAGGGAATCATGAGCATTGCACATGGACAGAGCCCACACGGGGACACGAACAAGGGTTCGGGTGAACGAATTCCAGTCGAACACCCAAACCACAAGTCTATCCGATATGGGTCTGAACGGTTTGTTCAATATATACACTTCATGATATAGCACAATCCCCAAATTGGCTTCGGCTTTCGCTTTCGCTTTGAATGGTAACAACCAAATTCTCGCACACCGATCCAATCCTATGTTCCATCACTTCTCTATTTATGTTCCTATGTAGAACCAAGGCATTCCCTTATGAACAATCCACACAGATTGCTCATACAATGCAATAGAGCAGTAGCAGAGTAGATTTGTATAATATGATTCTCCATGCAGCTTGAACACTGAATTGACCATTGACAATGATGGAAGCACTGTACAGCTGTTTGATCCGCTAAGGGAATCATGAGCATTGCACGTGGACCGAGCCCACACGGGGACACGAACAAGGGTTGGGGTGAACGAATTGCAGTGAAACTTCCAAATCACAAAGCTATTCGATGTGGGTCTCAACGCTTTGTTCAACATTTACACTACATAATATAGCACAATCCCCAAATTGGCTTCGGCTTTCGCTTTCGCTTTGAATGGTAACAACCAAATTCTCGCACACCGATCCAATCCTATGTTCCATCACTTCTCTATTTATGGGCCTAAGTAAAACCAAGGCATTCCCTTATGAACAATCCACACAGATTGCTCATACAATGCAATAGAGCAGTAGCAGAGTAGATTTGTATAATATGATTCTCCATGCAGCTTGAACACGGAAAAGACCATTGAAATTATGGATGCACTGTACAGCTGTTTGATCCGCTAAGGGAATCATGAGCATTGCACATGGACAGAGCCCACACGGGGACACGAACAAGGGTTGGGGTGAACGAATTCCAGTGAAACTCCCAAATCACAGGGCTATTCGATATGGGTCTCAACGCTTTGTTCAACATATACACTACATGATATAGCACAATCCCCAAATTGGCTTCGGCTTTCGCTTTGTCTTTGAATGATGACAACCATATTCTCCTACACCGATCCAATCTTATGTTCCATCACTTCTCCATTTATGGGCCTATGTAGAACCAGGGCATTCCTTCATGAACAATCCACACAGATTGCTCATACAATGCAATAGAGCAGTAGCAGAGTAGATTTGTATAATATGATTCTCCATGCAGCTTGAACACTGAACTGACCATTGCAAATGATGGAAGCACTGTACAGCTGTTTGATCCGCTAAGGGAATCATGAGCATTGCACATGGACAGAGCCCACACGGGGACACGAACAAGGGTTGGGGTGAACGATTGTCAGTCGAACACCCAAACCACAAATCTATCCGATATGTGTCTCAACGCTTTGTTCAACATATACACTACATGATATAGCACAATCCCCAAATTGGCTTCGGCTTTCGCTTTCGCTTTGAACGGTAACAACCAAATTCTCGCACACCGATCCAATCCTATGTTCCATCAATTCTCTATTTAGGGGCCCAAGTAAAACCAATGCATTCCCTTATGAACAATCCACACAGATTGCTCATACAATGCAATAGAGCAGTAGCAGAGTAGATTTGTATAATATGATTCTCCATGCAGCTTGAAAACTGAACTGACCATTGAAAATGATGGAAGCACTGCACTGTTGTTTGATCCGCTAAGGGAATCATGATCATTGCACATGGACAGAGCCCACTCGGAGACACGAACAAGGTTTGGGGTGAACGAATGTCAGTCGAACACCCAAACCACAAGTCTATCCGATATGGGTCTCAACGCTTTGTTCAACATATACACTACATGTTATAGCACAGTCCCCAAATTGGCTTCGGCTTTCGCTTTGGCTTAGAATGGTGACAACCATATTCTCCTACACCTATCCAATCCTATGTTCCATCACTTCTCTATTTATGGTCCTATGTAGAACCAAGGCATTCCCTTATGAACAATCCACACAGATTGCTCATACAATGCAATAGAGCAGTAGCAGAGTAGATTTGTATAATATGATTCTCCATTAAGCTTGAACACTGAACCGACCATTGACAATGATGGAAGCACTGTACAGCTGTTCGATCCGCTAAGGGAATCATGAGCATTGCACGTGGACCGAGCCCACACGGGGACACGAACAAGGGTTGGGGTGAAAGAATGAGAGGCGAACAACCAAACCACAAGGCTATCCGATATGGGTCTCAACGCTTCGTTCAACATATACAATACATGATATAGCATTATCCCCAAATTGGCTTCGGATTCCGCTTTCGCTTTGAACGGTAACAACCAAATGCTCGCACACCGATCCAATCCTATGTTCCATCACTTCTCTATTTATGGGCCTAAGTAAAACCAAGGCATTCCCTTATGAACAATCCACACAGATTGCTCATACAATGCAATAGAGCAGTAGCAGAGTAGATTTGTATAATATGATTCTCCATGCAGCTTGAACACTGAACTGACCATTGAAAATGATGGAAGCGCTGCACAGCTGTTTGATCCGCTAAGGGAATCATGAGCATTGCACATGGACAGAGCCCACACGGGGACACGAACAAGGGTTGGGGTGAACGAATTGCAGTCGAACACCCAAACCACAAGTCTATCCGATATGGGTCTCAACGCTTTGTTCAACGTATACACTACATGATATAGCACAATCCCCAAATTGGCTTCGGCTTTCGCTTTCGCTTTGAATGGTAACAACCATATTCTCCTACACCGATCCAATCCAATGTTCCATCACTTCTCTATTTATGTTCCTATGTAGAACCAAGGCATTCCCTTATGAACAATCCACACAGATTGCTCATACAATGCAATAGAGCAGTAGCAGAGTAGATTTGTATAATATGATTCTCCATGCAGCTTGAACACTGAATTGACCATTGACAATGATGGAAGCACTGTACAGCTGTTTGATCCGCTAAGGGAATCATGAGCATTGCACGTGGACCGAGCCCACACGGGGACACGAACAAGGGTTGGGGTGAACGAATTGCAGTGCAACTTCCAAATCACAAAGCTATTCGATGTGGGTCTCAACGCTTTGTTCAACATTTACACTACATAATATAGCACAATCCCCAAATTGGCTTCGGCTTTCGCTTTCGCTTTGAATGGTAACAACCAAATTCTCGCACACCGATCCAATCCTATGTTCCATCACTTCTCTATTTATGGGCCTAAGTAAAACCAAGGCATTCCCTTATGAACAATCCACACAGATTGCTCATACAATGCAAAAGAGCAGTAGCAGAGTAGATTTGTATAATGATTCTCCATGCAGCTTCAACACCGAACTGACCATTGAAAATGATGGAAGCACTGCACTATTGTTTGATCCGCTAAAGGAAATCATGAGCATTGCACATGGACAGAGACCACACGGGGACACGTACAAGGGTTGGGGTGAACGAATGCCAGTGAAACTTCCAAATCACAAGGCTATTCGATGTGGGTCTCAACGCTTTGTTCAACATTTACACTACATGATATAGCACAATCCCCAAATTGGCTTCGGCTTTCGCTTTCGCTTTGAATGGTAACAACCAAATTCTCGCACACCGATCCAATCCTATGTTCCATCACTTCTCTATTTATGGGCCTAAGTAAAACCAAGGCATTCCCTTATGAACAATCCACACAGATTGCTCATACAATGCAAAAGAGCAGTAGCAGAGTAGATTTGTATAATGATTCTCCATGCAGCTTCAACACCGAACTGACCATTGAAAATGATGGAAGCACTGCACTATTGTTTGATCCGCTAAAGGAAATCATGAGCATTGCACATGGACAGAGCCCACACGAGGACACGAACAAGGGTTGGGGTGAACGAATTCCAGTCGAACACCCAAACCACAAGTCTAACCGACATGGGTCTCAACGCTTTGTTCAACATATACACTACATGATATAGCACAATCCCCAAATTGGCTTCGGCTTTCGCTTTCGCTTTGAACGGTAACAACCAAATTCTCGCACACCGATCCAATCCTATGTTCCATCACTTCTCTATTTATGGGCCTAAGTAAAACCAAGGCATTCCCTTATGAACAATTAACACAGATTGCTCATACAATGCAATAGAGCAGTAGCAGAGTAGATTTGTATAATATGATTTTCCATTAAGCTTGAACACTGAACTGACCATTGGAAATTATGGAAGCACTGTACAGCTGTTTGATCCGCTAAGGGAATCATGAGCATTGCACATGGACAGAGCCCACTCAGAGACACGAACAAGGGTTGGGGTGAACGAATGCCAGTGAAACCCACAAACGACAAGGCTATTCGATATGGGTCTCAACGCTTTCTTCAACATATACACTACATGATATAGCACAATCCCCAAATTGGCTTCGGCTTTCGCTTTCGCTTTGAACGGTAACAACCAAATTCTCGCACACCGATCCAATCCTATGTTCCGTCACTTCTCTATTTATGGGCCTAATTAAAAGGAAGGCAATCCCTTATGAACAATCCACACAGATTGCTCATACAATGCAATAGAGCAGTAGCAGTGTAGATTTGTATAATATGATTCTCCATGCAGCTTGAACACTGAACTGACCATTGAAAATTATGGAAGCACCGTACAGCTGTTTGATCCGCTAAAGGAAATCATGAGCATTGCACATGGACAGAGCCCACACGGGGACACGAACATGGGTTGGGGTAAACAATTATCAGTCGAACACCCAAACCACAAGACTATCCGATATGGGTCTCAACGCTTTGTTCAACATATACACTACATGATATAGCACAATCCCCAAATTGGCTTCGGCTTTCGCTTTCGCTTTGAATGGTAACAACCGAATTCTCGCACACCGATCCAATCCTATGTTCCATCACTTCTCTATTTATATGGGCCTAAGTAAAACCAAGGCATTCCCTTATGAACAATCCACACAGATTGCTCATACAATGCAATAGAGCAGTAGCAGAGTAGATTTGTATAATATGATTCTCCATGCAGCTTGAACACTGAACTGACCATTGCAAATGATGGAAGCACTGTACAGCTGTTTGATCCGCTAAGGGAATCATGATCATTGCACGTGGACAGAGCCCACACGGGGACACGAACATGGGTTGGGGTAAACAATTATCAGTCGAAAACCTAAACCACAAGACTATCCGATAGATGTCTCAAATCTTTGCTAAACGTAAGCAATACATGATACAGCACAATCCCCAAATTGGCTTCGGTTTTCGCTTTCGCTTTGAACGGTAACAACCAAATTCTCGCACACCGATCCAATCCTATGTTCCATCACTTCTCTATTTATGGGCCTAAGTAGAACCAAGGCATTCCTTTTGGAACAATCCACACAGATTGCTCATACAATGCAATAGAGCAGTAGCAGAGTAGATTTGTATAATATGATTCTCCATGCAGCTTGAACACGGAAAAGACCATTGAAATTATGGATGCACTCTACAGCTGTTTGATCCGCTAAGGGAATCATGAGCATTGCACATGGACAGAGCCCACACGGGGACACGAACAAGGGTTCGGGTGAACGAATTCCAGTCGAACACCCAAACCACAAGTCTATCCGATATGGGTCTGAACGGTTTGTTCAACATATACACTACATGATATAGCACAATCCCCAAATTGGCTTCGGCTTTCGCTTTCGCTTTGAATGGTAACAACCATATTCTCCTACACCGATCCAATCCAATGTTCCATCACTTCTCTATTTATGGGCCTAAGTAGAACCAAGGCATTCCCTTATGAACAATCCACACAGATTGCTCATACAATGCAATAGAGCAGTAGCAGTGTAGATATGTATAATATGATTCTCCATGCAGCTTGAACACTGAACTGACCATTGACAATGATGGAAGCACTGTACAGCTGTTTGATCCGCTAAGGGAATCATGAGCATTGCACGTGGACCGAGCCCACACGGGGACACGAACAAGGGTTGGGGTGAACAAATTGCAGTGAAACTTCCAAATCACAAAGCTATTCGATGTGGGTCTCAACGCTTTGTTCAACATTTACACTACATGATATAGCACAATCCCCAAATTGGCTTCGGCTTTCGCTTTCGCTTTGAATGGTAACAACCAAATTCTCGCACACCGATCCAATCCTATGTTCCATCACTTCTCTATTTATGGGCCTAAGTAAAACCAAGGCATTCCCTTATGAACAATCCACACAGATTGCTCATACAATGCAAAAGAGCAGTAGCAGAGTAGATTTGTATAATGATTCTCCATGCAGCTTCAACACCGAACTGACCATTGAAAATGATGGAAGCACTGCACTATTGTTTGATCCGCTAAGGGAATCATGAGCATTGCACATGGACAGAGCCCACACGAGGACACGAACAAGGGTTGGGGTGAACGAATGTCAGTCGAACACCCAAACCACAAGTCTATCCGATATGGGTCTCATCGCTTTGTTCAACATATACAATACATGATATAGCACAATCCCCAAATTGGCTTCGGCTTTCGCTTTCGCTTTGAATGGTAACAACCATATTCTCCTACAACGATCCAATCCAATGTTCCATCACTTCTCTATTTATGGGCCTAAGTAGAACCAAGGCATTCCCTTATGAACAATCCACACAGATTGCTCATACAATGCAATAGAGCAGTAGCAGAGTAGATTTGTATAATATGATTCTCCATGCAGCTTGAACACTGAACTGACCATTGACAATGATGGAAGCACTGTACAGCTGTTTGATCCGCTAAGGGAATCATGAGCATTGCACGTGGACCGAGCCCACACGGGGACACGAACAAGGGTTGGGGTGAACGAATTGCAGTGAAACTTCCAAATCACAAAGCTATTCGATGTGGGTCTCAACGCTTTGTTCAACATTTACACTACATGATATAGCACAATCCCCAAATTGGCTTCGGCTTTCGCTTTCGCTTTGAATGGTAACAACCAAATTCTCGCACACCGATCCAATCCTATGTTCCATCACTTCTCTATTTATGGGCCTAATTAGAACCAAGGCATTCCCTTATGAACAATCCACACACAGATTGCTCATACAATGCAAAAGAGCAGTAGCAGAGTAGATTTGTATAATGATTCTCCATGCAGCTTCAACACCGAACTGACCATTGAAAATGATGGAAGCACTGCACTATTGTTTGATCCGCTAAAGGAAATCATGAGCATTGCACATGGACAGAGCCCACACGGGGACACGAACAAGGGTTGGGGTGAACGAATGCCAGTGAAACTTCCAAATCACAAGGCTATTCGATGTGGGTCTCAACGCTTTGTTCAACATTTACACTACATGATATAGCACAATCCCCAAATTGGCTTCGGCTTTCGCTTTCGCTTTGAATGGTAACAACCAAATTCTCGCACACCGATCCAATCCTATGTTCCATCACTTCTCTATTTATGGGCCTAAGTAAAACCAAGGCATTCCCTTATGAACAATCCACACAGATTGCTCATACAATGCAAAAGAGCAGTAGCAGAGTAGATTTGTATAATGATTCTCCATGCAGCTTGAACACCGAACTGACCATTGAAAATGATGGAAGCACTGCACTAATGTTTGATCCGCTAAAGGAAATCATGAGCATTGCACATGGACAGAGCCCACACGAGGACACGAACAAGGGTTGGGGTGAACGAATTCCAGTCGAACACCCAAACCACAAGTCTATCCGACATGGGTCTCAACGCTTTGTTCAACATATACACTACATGATATAGCACAATCCCCAAATTGGCTTCGGCTTTCGCTTTCGCTTTGAATGGTAACAACCATATTCTCCTACACCGATCCAATCCAATGTTCCATCACTTCTCTATTTATGGGCCTAAGTAGAACCAAGGCATTCCCTTATGAACAATCCACACAGATTGCTCATACAATGCAATAGAGCAGTAGCAGAGTAGATTTGTATAATATGATTCTCCATGCAGCTTGAACACTGAACTGACCATTGAAAATGATGGAAGCACTGTACAGCTGTTTGATCCGCTAAGGGAATCATGAGCATTGCACGTGGACCGAGCCCACACGGGGACACGAACAAGGGTTGGGGTGAACGAATTGCAGTGAAACTTCCAAATCACAAAGCTATTCGATGTGGGTCTCAACGCTTTGTTCAACATTTACACTACATGATATAGCACAATCCCCAAATTGGCTTCGGCTTTCGCTTTCGCTTTGAACGGTAACAACCAAATTCTCGCACACCGATCCAATCCTATGTTCCATCACTTCTCTATTTATGGGCCTAAGTAAAACCAAGGCATTCCCTTATGAACAATCCACACAGATTGCTCATACAATGCAAAAGAGCAGTAGCAGAGTAGATTTGTATAATGATTATCCATGCAGCTTCAACACCGAACTGACCATTGAAAATGATGGAAGCACTGTACAGCTGTTTGATCCGCTAAGGGAATCATGAGCATTGCACATGGACAGAGCCCACACGAGGACACGAACAAGGGTTGGGGTGAACGAATTCCAGTCGAACACCCAAACCACAAGTCTATCCGACATGGGTCTCAACGCTTTGTTCAACATATACACTACATGATATAGCACAATCCCCAAATTGGCTTCGGCTTTCGCTTTCGCTTTGAACGGTAACAACCAAATTCTCGCACACCGATCCAATCCTATGTTCCATCACTTCTCTATTTATGGGCCTAAGTAAAACCAAGGCATTCCCTTATGAACAATCCACACAGATTGCTCATACAATGCAAAAGAGCAGTAGCAGAGTAGATTTGTATAATATGATTCTCCATTAAGCTTGAACACTGAACTGACCATTGAAAATGATGGAAGCACTGTACAGCTGTTTGATCCGCTAAGGGAATCATGAGCATTGCACATGGACAGAGCCCACTTAGAGACACGAACAAGGGTTGGGGTGAACGAATGCCAGTGAAACCCACAAACGACAAGGCTATTCGATATGGGTCTCAACGCTTTCTTCAACATATACACTACATGATATAGCACAATCCCCAAATTGGCTTCGGCTTTCGCTTTCGCTTTGAATGGTAACAACCAAATTCTCGTACACCGATCCAATCCTATGTTCCATCACTTCTCTATTTATGGGCCTAAGTAGAACCAAGGCATTCCCTTATGAACAATCCACACAGATTGCTCATACAATGCAATAGAGCAGTAGCAGAGTAGATTTGTATAATATGATTCTCCATGCAGCTTGAACACTGAACTGACCATTGAAAATGATGGAAGCACTGCACAGCTGTTTGATCCGCTAGGGGAATCATGAGCATTGCACATGGACAGAGCCCACACGAGGACACGAACAAGGGTTGGGGTGAACGAATGTCAGTCGAACACCCAAACCACAAGTCTATCCGATATGGGTCTCAACGCTTTGTTCAACATATACACTACATGATATAGCACAATCCCCAAATTGGCTTCGGCTTTCGCTTTCGCTTTGAATGGTAACAACCATATTCTCCTACACCGATCCAATCCAATGTTCCATCACTTCTCTATTTATGGTCCTATGTAGAACCAAGGCATTCCCTTATGAACAATCCACACAGATTGCTCATACAATGCAATAGAGCAGTAGCAGAGTAGATTTGTATAATATGATTCTCCATGCAGCTTGAACACTGAACTGACCATTGACAATGATGGAAGCACTGTACAGCTGTTTGATCCGCTAAGGGAATCATGAGCATTGCACGTGGACCGAGCCCACACGGGGACACGAACAAGGGTTGGGGTGAACGAATGTCAGTCGAACACCCAAACCACAAGTCTATCCGATATGGGTCTCAACGCTTTGTTCAACATATACACTACATGATATAGCACAATCCCCAAATTGGCTTCGGCTTTCGCTTTCGCTTTGAATGGTAACAACCAAATTCTCGCACACCGATCCAATCCTATGTTCCATCACTTCTCTATTTATGGGCCTAAGTAAAACCAAGGCATTCCCTTATGAACAATCCACACACAGATTGCTCATACAATGCAATAGAGCAAGAGCAGAATAGATTTGTATAATATGATTCTCCATGCAGCTTCAACACCGAACTGACCATTGAAAATGATGGAAGCACTGCACTATTGTTTGATCCGCTAAGGGAATCATGAGCATTGCACATGGACAGAGCCCACACGAGGACACGAACAAGGGTTGGGGTGAACGAATTCCAGTCGAACACCCAAACCACAAGTCTATCCGATATGGGTCTCATCGCTTTGTTCAACATATACAATACATGATATAGCACAATCCCCAAATTGGCTTCGGCTTTCGCTTTCGCTTTGAATGGTAACAACCAAATTCTCGCACACCGATCCAATCCAATGTTCCATCACTTCTCTATTTATGGGCCTAAGTAGAACCAAGGCATTCCCTTATGAACAATCCACACAGATTGCTCATACAATGCAATAGAGCAGTAGCAGAGTAGATTTGTATAATATGATTCTCCATGCAGCTTGAACACTGAACTGACCATTGACAATGATGGAAGCACTGTACAGCTGTTTGATCCGCTAAGGGAATCATGAGCATTGCACGTGGACCGAGCCCACACGGGGACACGGACAAGGGTTGGGGTGAACGAATTGCAGTGAAACTTCCAAATCACAAAGCTATTCGATGTGGGTCTCAACGCTTTGTTCAACATTTACACTACATGATATAGCACAATCCCCAAATTGGCTTCGGCTTTCGCTTTCGCTTTGAATGGTAACAACCAAATTCTCGCACACCGATCCAATCCTATGTTCCATCACTTCTCTATTTATGGGCCTAAGTAAAACCAAGGCATTCCCTTATGAACAATCCACACAGATTGCTCATACAATGCAAAAGAGCAGTAGCAGAGTAGATTTGTATAATGATTCTCCATGCAGCTTCAACACCGAACTGACCATTGAAAATGATGGAAGCACTGCACTATTGTTTGATCCGCTAAAGGAAATCATGAGCATTGCACATGGACAGAGCCCACACGGGGACACGAACAAGGGTTGGGGTGAACGAATGCCAGTGAAACTTCCAAATCACAAGGCTATTCGATGTGGGTCTCAACGCTTTGTTCAACATATACACTACATGATATAGCACAATCCCCAAATTGGCTTCGGCTTTCGCTTTCGCTTTGAATGGTAACAACCAAATTCTCGCACACCGATCCAATCCTATGTTCCATCACTTCTCTATTTATGGGCCTAAGTAAAACCAAGGCATTCCCTTATGAACAATCCACACAGATTGCTCATACAATGCAATAGAGCAGTAGCAGAGTAGATTTGTATAATGATTCTCCATGCAGCTTCAACACCGAACTGACCATTGAAAATGATGGAAGCACTGCACTAATGTTTGATCCGCTAAAGGAAATCATGAGCATTGCACATGGACAGAGCCCACACGAGGACACGAACAAGGGTTGGGGTGAACGAATTCCAGTCGAACACCCAAACCACAAGTCTATCCGACATGGGTCTCAACGCTTTGTTCAACATATACACTACATGATATAGCACAATCCCCAAATTGGCTTCGGCTTTCGCTTTCGCTTTGAATGGTAACAACCATATTCTCCTACACCGATCCAATCCAATGTTCCATCACTTCTCTATTTATGGGCCTAAGTAGAACCAAGGCATTCCCTTATGAACAATCCACACAGATTGCTCATACAATGCAATAGAGCAGTAGCAGAGTAGATTTGTATAATATGATTCTCCATGCAGCTTGAACACTGAACTGACCATTGAAAATGATGGAAGCACTGTACAGCTGTTTGATCCGCTAAGGGAATCATGAGCATTGCACGTGGACCGAGCCCACACGGGGACACGAACAAGGGTTGGGGTGAACGAATTGCAGTGAAACTTCCAAATCACAAAGCTATTCGATGTGGGTCTCAACGCTTTGTTCAACATTTACACTACATGATATAGCACAATCCCCAAATTGGCTTCGGCTTTCGCTTTCGCTTTGAACGGTAACAACCAAATTCTCGCACACCGATCCAATCCTATGTTCCATCACTTCTCTATTTATGGGCCTAAGTAAAACCAAGGCATTCCCTTATGAACAATCCACACAGATTGCTCATACAATGCAATAGAGCAGTAGCAGAGTAGATTTGTATAATGATTCTCCATGCAGCTTGAACACGGAAAAGACCATTGAAAATGATGGAAGCACTGCACTATTGTTTGATCCGCTAAAGGAAATCATGAGCATTGCACATGGACAGAGCCCACACGAGGACACGAACAAGGGTTGGGGTGAACGAATTCCAGTCGAACACCCAAACCACAAGTCTATCCGACATGGGTCTCAACGCTTTGTTCAACATATACACTACATGATATAGCACAATCCCCAAATTGGCTTCGGCTTTCGCTTTCGCTTTGAACGGTAACAACCAAATTCTCGCACACCGATCCAATCCTATGTTCCATCACTTCTCTATTTATGGGCCTAAGTAAAACCAAGGCATTCCCTTATGAACAATCCACACAGATTGCTCATACAATGCAAAAGAGCAGTAGCAGAGTAGATTTGTATAATATGATTCTCCATTAAGCTTGAACACTGAACTGACCATTGAAAATGATGGAAGCACTGCATTATTGTTTGATCCGCTAAGGGAATCATGAGCATTGCACATGGACAGAGCCCACTTAGAGACACGAACAAGGGTTGGGGTGAACGAATGCCAGTGAAACCCACAAACGACAAGGCTATTCGATATGGGTCTCAACGCTTTCTTCAACATATACACTACATGATATAGCACAATCCCCAAATTGGCTTCGGCTTTCGCTTTCGCTTTGAATGGTAACAACCAAATTCTCGCACACCGATCCAATCCTATGTTCCATCACTTCTCTATTTATGGGCCTAAGTAGAACCAAGGCATTCCCTTATGAACAATCCACACAGATTGCTCATACAATGCAATAGAGCAGTAGCAGAGTAGATTTGTATAATATGATTCTCCATGCAGCTTGAACACTGAACTGACCATTGAAAATGATGGAAGCACTGCACAGCTGTTTGATCCGCTAGGGGAATCATGAGCATTGCACATGGACAGAGCCCACACGAGGACACGAACAAGGGTTGGGGTGAACGAATGTCAGTCGAACACCCAAACCACAAGTCTATCCGATATGGGTCTCAACGCTTTGTTCAACATATACACTACATGATATAGCACAAACCCCAAATTGGCTTCGGCTTTCGCTTTCGCTTTGAATGGTAACAACCATATTCTCCTACACCGATCCAATCCAATGTTCCATCACTTCTCTATTTATGGTCCTATGTAGAAGCAAGGCATTCCCTTATGAACAATCCACACAGATTGCTCATACAATGCAATAGAGCAGTAGCAGAGTAGATTTGTATAATATGATTCTCCATGCAGCTTGAACACTGAACTGACCATTGACAATGATGGAAGCACTGTACAGCTGTTTGATCCGCTAAGGGAATCATGAGCATTGCACGTGGACCGAGCCCACACGGGGACACGAACAAGGGTTGGGGTGAACGAATGTCAGTCGAACACCCAAACCACAAGTCTATCCGATATGGGTCTCAACGCTTTGTTCAACATATACACTATATGATATAGCACAATCCCCAAATTGGCTTCGGCTTTCGCTTTCGCTTTGAATGGTAACAACCAAATTCTCGCACACCGATCCAATCCTATGTTCCATCACTTCTCTATTTATGGGCCTAAGTAAAACCAAGGCATTCCCTTATGAACAATCCACACACAGATTGCTCATACAACGCAAAAGAGCAGTAGCAGAGTAGATTTGTATAATGATTCTCCATGCAGCTTCAACACCGAACTGACCATTGAAAATGATGGAAGCACTGCACTATTGTTTGATCCGCTAAAGGAAATCATGAGCATTGCACATGGACAGAGCCCACACGAGGACACGAACAAGGGTTGGGGTGAACGAATTCCAGTCGAACACCCAAACCACAAGTCTATCCGACATGGGTCTCAACGCTTTGTTCAACATATACACTACATGATATAGCACAATCCCCAAATTGGCTTCGGCTTTCGCTTTCGCTTTGAACGGTAACAACCAAATTCTCGCACACCGATCCAATCCTATGTTCCATCACTTCTCTATTTATGGGCCTAAGTAAAACCAAGGCATTCCCTTATGAACAATCCACACAGATTGCTCATACAATGCAAAAGATCAGTAGCAGAGTAGATTTGTATAATATGATTCTCCATTAAGCTTGAACACTGAACTGACCATTGGAAATTATGGAAGCACTGTACAGCTGTTTGATCCGCTAAGGGAATCATGAGCATTGCACATGGACAGAGCCCACTCAGAGACACGAACAAGGGTTGGGGTGAACGAATGCCAGTGAAACCCACAAACGACAAGGCTATTCGATATGGGTCTCAACGCTTTCTTCAACATATACACTACATGATATAGCACAATCCCCAAATTGGCTTCGGCTTTCGCTTTCGCTTTGAACGGTAACAACCAAATTCTCGCACACCGATCCAATCCTATGTTCCGTCACTTCTCTATTTATGGGCCTAATTAAAAGGAAGGCAATCCCTTATGAACAATCCACACAGATTGCTCATACAATGCAATAGAGCAGTAGCAGAGTAGATTTGTATAATATGATTCTCCATGCAGCTTGAACACTGAACTGACCATTGAAAATGATGGAAGCACTGTACAGCTGTTTGATCCGCTAAAGGAAATCATGAGCATTGCACATGGACAGAGCCCACACGAGGACACGAACAAGGGTTGGGGTGAACGAATGTCAGTCGAACACCCACACCACTAGTCTATCCGATATGGGTCTCAACGCTTTGTTCAACATATACACTACATGATATAGCACAATCCCCAAATTGGCTCCGGCTATCGCTTTCGCTTTGAACGGTAACAACCAAATTCTCGCACACCGATCCAATCCAATGTTCCATCACTTCTCTATTTATGGGCCTAAGTAGAACCAAGGCATTCCCTTATGAACAATCCCCACACAGATTGCTCATACAATGCAATAGAGCAGTAGCAGAGTAGACTTGTATAATATGATTCTCCATGCAGCTTGAACACTGAACTGACCATTGACAATGATGGAAGCACTGTACAGCTGTTTGATCCGCTAAGGGAATCATGAGCATTGCACGTGGACCGAGCCCACACGGGGACACGAACAAGGGTTGGGGTGAACGAATTGCAGTGAAACTTCCAAATCACAAGGCTATTCGATGTGGGTCTCAACGCTTTGTTCAACATTTACACTACATGATATAGCACAATCCCCAAATTGGCTTCGGCTTTCGCTTTCGCTTTGAATGGTAACAACCAAATTCTCGCACACCGATCCAATCCTATGTTCCATCACTTCTCTATTTATGGGCCTAAGTAAAACCAAGGCATTCCCTTATGAACAATCCACACAGATTGCTCATACAATGCAAAAGAGCAGTAGCGGAGTAGATTTGTATAATGATTCTCCATGCAGCTTCAACACCGAACTGACCATTGAAAATGATGGAAGCACTGCACTATTGTTTGATCCGCTAAAGGAAATCATGAGCATTGCACATGGACAGAGCCCACTCAGAGACACGAACAAGGGTTGGGGTGAACGAATTCCAGTCGAACACCCAAACCACAAGTCTATCCGACATGGGTCTCAACGCTTTGTTCAACATATACACTACATGATATAGCACAATCCCCAAATTGGCTTCGGCTTTCGCTTTCGCTTTGAACGGTAACAACCAAATTCTCGCACACCGATCCAATCCTATGTTCCATCACTTCTCTATTTATGGGCCTAAGTAAAAGGAAGGCAATCCTTTATGAACAATCCACACAGATTGCTCATACAATGCAAAAGAGCAGTAGCAGAGTAGATTTGTATAATATGATTCTCCATTAAGCTTGACCACTGAACTGACCATTGGAAATTATGGAAGCACTGTACAGCTGTTTGATCCGCTAAGGGAATCATGAGCATTGCACATGGACAAAGCCCACACGGGGACACGAACAAGGGTTGGGGTGAACGAATGCCAGTGAAACCCACAAACGACAAGGCTATTCGATATGGGTCTCAACGCTTTGTTCAACATATACACTACATGATATAGCACAATCCCCAAATTGGCTTCGGCTTTCGCTTTCGCTTTGAACGGTAACAACCGAATTCTCGCACACCGATCCAATCCTATGTTCAATCAATTCTCTATTTATATGGGCCTAAGTAAAACCAAGGCATTCCCTTATGAACAATCCACACAGATTGCTCTTACAATGCAAAAGAGCAGTAGCAGAGTAGATTTGTATAATATGATTCTCCATTAAGCTTGAACACTGAACTGACCATTGGAAATTATGGAAGCACTGTACAGCTGTTTGATCCGCTAAGGGAATCATGAGCATTGCACATGGACAGAGCCCACTCAGAGACACGAACAAGGGTTGGGGTGAACGAATTCCAGTCGAACACCCAAACCACAAGTCTATCCGACATGGGTCTGAACGCTTTGTTCAACATATACAGTACATGATATAGCACAATCCCCAAATTGGCTTCGGTTTTCGCTTTCGCTTTGAACGGTAACAACCAAATTCTCGCACACCGATCCAATCCTATGTTCCATCACTTCTCTATTTATGGGCCTAAGTAGAACCAAGGCATTCCTTTTGGAACAATCCACACAGATTGCTCATACAATGCAATAGAGCAGTAGCAGAGTAGATTTGTATAATATGATTCTCCATGCAGCTTGACCACGGAAAAGACCATTGAAAATGATGGAAGCACTGTACAGCTGTTTGATCCGCTAAGGGAATCATGAGCATTGCACATGGACAGAGCCCACTCAGAGACACGAACAAGGGTTGGGGTGAACGAATGCCAGTGAAACCCACAAACGACAAGGCTATTCGATATGGGTCTCAACGCTTTCTTCAACATATACACTACATGATATAGCACAATCCCCAAATAGACTTCGGCTTTCGCTTTCGCTTTGAACGGTAACAACCAAATTCTCGCACACCGATCCAATCCTATGTTCCGTCACTTCTCTATTTATGGGCCTAATTTAAAGGAAGGCAATCCCTTATGAACAATCCACACAGATTGCTCATACAATGCAATAGAGCAGTAGCAGAGTAGATTTGTATAATATGATTCTCCATTAAGCTTGACCACTGAACTGACCATTGGAAATTATGGAAGCACTGTACAGCTGTTTGATCCGCTAAGGGAATCATGAGCATTGCACATGGACAAAGCCCACACGGGGACACGAACAAGGGTTGGGGTGAACGAATGCCAGTGAAACCCACAAACGACAAGGCTATTCGATATGGGTCTCAACGCTTTGTTCAACATATACACTACATGATATAGCACAATCCCCAAATTGGCTTCGGCTTTCGCTTTCGCTTTGAACGGTAACAACCGAATTCTCGCACACCGATCCAATCCTATGTTCAATCAATTCTCTATTTATATGGGCCTAAGTAAAACCAAGGCATTCCCTTATGAACAATCCACACAGATTGCTCTTACAATGCAAAAGAGCAGTAGCAGAGTAGATTTGTATAATATGATTCTCCATTAAGCTTGAACACTGAACTGACCATTGGAAATTATGGAAGCACTGTACAGCTGTTTGATCCGCTAAGGGAATCATGAGCATTGCACATGGACAGAGCCCACTCAGAGACACGAACAAGGGTTGGGGTGAACGAATTCCAGTCGAACACCCAAACCACAAGTCTATCCGACATGGGTCTGAACGCTTTGTTCAACATATACAGTACATGATATAGCACAATCCCCAAATTGGCTTCGGTTTTCGCTTTCGCTTTGAATGGTAACAACCAAATTCTCGCACACCGATCCAATCCTATGTTCCATCACTTCTCTATTTATGGGCCTAAGTAGAACCAAGGCATTCCTTTTGGAACAATCCACACAGATTGCTCATACAATGCAATAGAGCAGTAGCAGAGTAGATTTGTATAATATGATTCTCCATGCAGCTTGACCACGGAAAAGACCATTGAAAATGATGGAAGCACTGTACAGCTGTTTGATCCGCTAAGGGAATCATGAGCATTGCACATGGACAGAGCCCACTCAGAGACACGAACAAGGGTTGGGGTGAACGAATGCCAGTGAAACCCACAAACGACAAGGCTATTCGATATGGGTCTCAACGCTTTCTTCAACATATACACTACATGATATAGCACAATCCCCAAATAGACTTCGGCTTTCGCTTTCGCTTTGAACGGTAACAACCAAATTCTCGCACACCGATCCAATCCTATGTTCCGTCACTTCTCTATTTATGGGCCTAATTTAAAGGAAGGCAATCCCTTATGAACAATCCACACAGATTGCTCATACAATGCAATAGAGCAGTAGCAGAGTAGATTTGTATAATATGATTCTCCATTAAGCTTGAACACTGAACTGACCATTGAAAATGATGGAAGCACTGTACAGCTGTTTGATCCGCTAAGGGAATCATGAGCATTGCACATAGACAGAGCCCACACGAGGACACGAACAAGGGTTGGGGTGAACGAATGTCAGTCGAACACCCAAACCACAAGTCTATCCGATATGGGTCTCAACGCTTTGTTCAACATATACACTACACGATATAGCACAATCCCCAAATTGGCTTCGGCTTTCGCTTTCGCTTTGAATGGTAACAACCAAATTCTCGCACACCGATCCAATCCTATGTTCCATCACTTCTCTATTTATGGGCCTAAGTAGAACCAAGGCATTCCCTTATGAACAATCCACACACAGATTGCTCATACAATGCAATAGAGCAGTAGCAGAGTAGATTTGTATAATATGATTCTCCATGCAGCTTCAACACCGAACTGACCATTCAAAATGATCGAAGCACTGCACAGCTGTTTGATCCGCTAAGGGAATCATGAGCATTGCACATGGACAGAGCCCACACGAGGACACGAACAAGGGTTGGGGTGAACGAATGTCAGTCGAACACTCAAACCACAAGTCTATCCGATATGGGTCTCAACGCTTTGTTCAACATATACACTACATGATATAGCACAATCCCCAAATTGGCTTCGGCTTTCGCTTTCGCTTTGAATGGTAACAACCAAATTCTCGCACACCGATCCAATCCTATGTTCCATCACTTCTCTATTTATGGGCCTAAGTAAAACCAAGGCATTCCCTTATGAACAATCCACACACAGATTGCTCATACAATGCAATAGAGCAGTAGCAGAGTAGATTTGTATAATATGATTCTCCATGCAGCTTCAACACCGAACTGACCATTGAAAATGATCGAAGCACTGCACTGTTGTTTGATCCGCTAAAGGAAATCATGAGCATTGCACATGGAGAGAGCCCACACGAGGACACGAACAAGGGTTGGGGTGAACGAATTCCAGTCGAACAACCAAACCACTAGTCTATCCGATATGGGTCTCAACGCTTTGTTCAACATATACACTACATGATATAGCACAATCCCCAAATTGGCTTCGGCTTTCGCTTTCGCTTTGAATGGTAACAACCATATTCTCCTACAGCGATCCAATCCAATGTTCCATCACTTCTCTATTTAAGGGCCTAATTAGAACCAAGGCATTCCCTTATGAACAATCCACACACAGATTGCTCATACAATGCAATAGAGCAGTAGCAGAGTAGATTTGTATAATATGATTCTCCATGCAGCTTGACAACGAAACTGACCATTGACAATGATGGAAGCACTGTACAGCTGTTTGATCCGCTAAGGGAATCATGAGCATTGCACATGGACAGAGCCCACTCAGAGACACGAACAAGGGTTGGGGTCAAAGAATGCCAGTCGAACAACCAAACCACAAGTCTATCCGATATGGGTCTCAACGCTTTGTTCAACATATACACTACACGATATAGCACAATCCCCAACTTGGCTTCGGCTTTCGCTTTCGCTTTGAATGGTAACAACCAAATTCTCGCACACCGATCCAATCCTATGTTCCATCACTTCTCTATTTATGGGCCTAAGTAGAACCAAGGCATTCCCTTATGAACAATCCACACACAGATTGCTCATACAATGCAATAGAGCAGTAGCAGAGTAGATTTGTATAATATGATTCTCCATGCAGCTTCAACACCGAACTGACCATTGAAAATGATCGAAGCACTGCACAGCTGTTTGATCCGCTAAGGGAATCATGAGCATTGCACATGGACAGAGCCCACACGAGGACACGAACAAGGGTTGGGGTGAACGAATGTCAGTCGAACACCCAAACCACAAGTCTATCCGATATGGGTCTCAACGCTTTGTTCAACATATACACTACATGATATAGCACAATCCCCAAATTGGCTTCGGCTTTCGCTTTCGCTTTGAATGGTAACAACCAAATTCTCGCACACCGATCCAATCCTATGTTCCATCACTTCTCTATTTATGGGCCTAAGTAAAACCAAGGCATTCCTTTTGGAACAATCCACACAGATTGCTCATACAATGCAATAGAGCAGTAGCAGAGTAGATTTGTATAATATGATTCTCCATGCAGCTTCAACACCGAACTGACCATTGAAAATGATCGAAGCACTGCACTGTTGTTTGATCCGCTAAAGGAAATCATGAGCATTGCACATGGAGAGAGCCCACACGAGGACACGAACAAGGGTTGGGGTGAACGAATTCCAGTCGAACAACCAAACCACTAGTCTATCCGATATGGGTCTCAACGCTTTGTTCAACATATACACTACATGATATAGCACAATCCCCAAATTGGCTTCGGCTTTCGCTTTCGCTTTGAATGGTAACAACCATATTCTCCTACAGCGATCCAATCCAATGTTCCATCACTTCTCTATTTAAGGGCCTAATTAGAACCAAGGCATTCCCTTATGAACAATCCACACACAGATTGCTCATACAATGCAATAGAGCAGTAGCAGAGTAGATTTGTATAATATGATTCTCCATGCAGCTTGACAACGAAACTGACCATTGACAATGATGGAAGCACTGTACAGCTGTTTGATCCGCTAAGGGAATCATGAGCATTGCACATGGACAGAGCCCACTCAGAGACACGAACAAGGGTTGGGGTCAAAGAATGCCAGTCGAACAACCAAACCACAAGTCTATCCGATATGGGTCTCAACGCTTTGTTCAACATATACACTACACGATATAGCACAATCCCCAACTTGGCTTCGGCTTTCGCTTTCGCTTTGAATGGTAACAACCAAATTCTCGCACACCGATCCAATCCTATGTTCCATCACTTCTCTATTTATGGGCCTAAGTAGAACCAAGGCATTCCCTTATGAACAATCCACACACAGATTGCTCATACAATGCAATAGAGCAGTAGCAGAGTAGATTTGTATAATATGATTCTCCATGCAGCTTCAACACCGAACTGACCATTGAAAATGATCGAAGCACTGCACAGCTGTTTGATCCGCTAAGGGAATCATGAGCATTGCACATGGACAGAGCCCACACGAGGACACGAACAAGGGTTGGGGTGAACGAATGTCAGTCGAACACCCAAACCACAAGTCTATCCGATATGGGTCTCAACGCTTTGTTCAACATATACACTACATGATATAGCACAATCCCCAAATTGGCTTCGGCTTTCGCTTTCGCTTTGAATGGTAACAACCAAATTCTCGCACACCGATCCAATCCTATGTTCCATCACTTCTCTATTTATGGGCCTAAGTAAAACCAAGGCATTCCTTTTGGAACAATCCACACAGATTGCTCATACAATGCAATAGAGCAGTAGCAGAGTAGATTTGTATAATATGATACTCCATGCAGCTTCAACACCGAACTGACCATTGAAAATGATGGAAGCACTGCACTGTTGTTTGATCCGCTAAAGGAAATCATGAGCATTGCACATGGAGAGAGCCCACACGAGGACACGAACAAGGGTTGGGGTGAACGAATTCCAGTCGAACAACCAAACCACTAGTCTATCCGATATGGGTCTCAACGCTTTGTTCAACATATACACTACATGATATAGCACAATCCCCAAATTGGCTTCGGCTTTCGCTTTCGCTTTGAATGGTAACAACCATATTCTCCTACACCGATCCAATCCAATGTTCCATCACTTCTCTATTTATGGGCCTAAGTAGAACCAAGGCATTCCCTTATGAACAATCCACACAGATTGCTCATACAATGCAAAAGAGCAGTAGCAGAGTAGATTTGTATAATATGATTCTCCATTAAGCTTGAACACTGAACTGACCATTGACAATGATGGAAGCACTGTACAGCTGTTTGATCCGCTAAGGGAATCATGAGCATTGCACATGGACAGAGCCCACTCAGAGACACGAACAAGGGTTGGGGTGAACGAATGCCAGTGAAACCCACAAACGACAAGGCTATTCGATATGGGTCTCAACGCTTTCTTCAACATATACACTACATGATATAGCACAATCCCCAAATTGGCTTCGGCTTTCGCTTTCGCTTTGAATGGTAACAACCATATTCTCCTAAACCGATCCAATCCAATGTTCCATCACTTCTCTATTTAAGGGCCTAATTAGAACCAAGGCATTCCCTTATGAACAATCCACACACAGATTGCTCATACAATGCAATAGAGCAGTAGCAGAGTAGATTTGTATAATATGATTCTCCATGCAGCTTGACAACGAAACTGACCATTGACAATGATGGAAGCACTGTACAGCTGTTTGATCCGCTAAGGGAATCATGAGCATTGCACATGGACAGAGCCCACTCAGAGACACGAACAAGGGTTGGGGTCAAAGAATGCCAGTCGAACAACCAAACCACAAGTCTATCCGACATGTGTCTCAACGCTTTGTTCAACATATACACTACATGATATAGCGCAATCCCCAAATTGGCTTCGGCTTTCGCTTTCGCTTTGAACGGTAACAACCAAATTCTCGCACACCGATCCAATCCTATGTTCCGTCACTTCTCTATTTATGGGCCTAAGTAAAACCAAGGCATTCTTTTATGAACAATCCACACAGATTGCTCATAGAATGCAAAAGTGCAGTAGCAGAGTAGATTTGTATAATGATTCTCCATGCAGCTTCAACACCGAACTGACCATTGAAAATGATGGAAGCACTGCACTATTGTTTGATCCGCTAAAGGAAATCATGAGCATTGCACATGGACAGAGCCCACACGAGGACACGAACAAGGGTTGGGGTGAACGAATGTCAGTCGAACACCCAAACCACAAGTCTATCCGATATGGGTCTCAACGCTTTGTTCAACATATACACTACATGATATAGCGCAATCCCCAAAATGGCTTCGGGTTTCGCTTTCGCTTTGAACGGTAACAACCAAATTCTCGCACACCGATCCAATCCTATGTTCCATCAATTCTCTATTTATGGGCCTAAGTGAAACCAAGGCATTCCCTTATGAACAATCCACACAGATTGCTCATACAATGCAATAGAGCAGTAGCAGAGTAGATTTGTATAATATGATTCTCCATGCAGCTTGAACACTGAACTGACCATTGAAAATGATGGAAGCACTGTACAGCTGTTTGATCCACTAAGGGAATCATGAGCATTGCACATGGACAGAGCCCACTCGGAGACACGAACAAGGGTTGGGGTGAACGAATTCCAGTCGAACACCCAAACCACAAGTCTATCCGACATGGGTCTCAACGCTTTGTTCAACATATACACTACATGATATAGCGCAATCCCCAAAATGGCTTCGGGTTTCGCTTTCGCTTCGAACGGTAACAACCAAATTCTCGCACACCGATCCAATCCTATGTTCCATCACTTCTCTATTTATGGGCCTAAGTGAAACCAAGGCATTCCCTTATGAACAATCCACACAGATTGCTCATACAATGCAAAAGAGCAGTAGCAGAGTAGATTTGTATAATGATTCTCCATGCAGCTTCAACACTGAACTGACCATTGAAAATGATGGAAGCACTGCACTATTGTTTGATCCGCTAAAGGAAATCATGAGCATTGCACATGGACAGAGCCCACTCAGAGACACGAACAAGGGTTGGGGTGAACGAATGCCAGTCGAACACCCAAACCACTAGTCTATCCGATATGGGTCTCAACGCTTTGTTCAACATATACACTACATGATATAGCACAATCCCCAAATTGGCTTCGGCTTTCGCTTTGTCTTAGAATGGTGACAAACATATTCTCCTACACCGATCCAAACCTATTTTCCATCAGTTCTCTATTTATGGGCCTTATAAAAAGGAAGGCAATCCCTTATGAACAATCCACACACAGATTGCTCATACAATGCAATAGAGCAGTAGCAGAGTAGATTTGTATAATATGATTCTCCATTAAGCTTGAACACTGAACTGACCATTGGAAATTATGGAAGCACTGTACAGCTGTTTGATCCGCTAAGGGAATCATGAGCATTGCACATGGACAGAGCCCACTCAGAGACACGAAAAAGGGTTGGGGTGAACGAATGCCAGTGACACCCACAAACCACAAGTCTATCCGACATGGGTCTCAACGCTTTGTTCAACATATACACTACATGATATAGCACAATCCCCAAATTGGCTTCGGCTTTCGCTTTCGCTTTGAACGGTAACAACCAAATTCTTGCACACCGATCCAATCCTATGTTCCATCACTTCTCTATTTATGGGCCTAATTAAAAGGAAGGCAATCCCTTATGAACAATCCACACAGATTGCTCATACAATGCAATAGAGCAGTAGCAGAGTAGATTTGTATAATATGATTCTCCATGCAGCTTGAACACTGAACTGACCATTGAAAATTATGGAAGCACTGTACAGCTGTTTGATCCGCTAAGGGAATCATGAGCATTGCACATGGACAGAGCCCACACGGTGTCACGAACAAGGGTTGGGGTGAACGAATGCCAGTGAAACCCACAAACGAAAAGGCTATTCGATATGGGTCTCAACGCTTTGTTCAACATATACACTACATGATATAGCACAATCCCCAAATTGGCTTCGGCTTTCGCTTTCGCTTTGAACGGTAACAACCAAATTCTCGCACACCGATCCAATCCTATGTTCCATCACTTCTCTATTTATGGGCCTAAGTAAAACCAAGGCATTCCCTTATGAACAATCCACACAGATTGCTCATACAATGCAATAGAGCAGTAGCAGAGTAGATTTGTATAATATGATTCTCCATGCAGCTTGAACACCGAACTGACCATTGAAAATGATGGAAGCACTGTACAGCTGTTTGATCCGCTAAGGGAATCATGAGCATTGCACATGGACAGAGCCCACACGGGGACACGAACATGGGTTGGGGTAAACAATTATCAGTCGAACACCCAAACCACAAGACTATGCGATAGATGTCTCAAATCTTTGCTAAACGCAAGCAATACATGATACAGCACAATCCCCAAATTGGCTTCGGTTTTCGCTTTCGCTTTGAACGGTAACAACCAAATTCTCGCACACCGATCCAATCCTATGTTCCATCACTTCTTTATTTATGGGCCTAAGTAGAACCAAGGCATTCCCTTATGAACAATCCACACAGATTGCTCATACAATGCAAAAGAGCAGTAGCAGAGTAGATATGTATAATATGATTCTCCATGCAGCTTGACCACTGAACTGACCATTGAAAATTATGGATGCACTGTACAGCTGTTTGATTCGGTAAGGGAATCATGAGCATTGCACATGGACAGAGCCCACTCAGAGACACGAACAAGGGTTGGGGTGAACGAATGCCAGTGAAACCCACAAACGACAGAGCTATTCGATATGGGTCTCAACGCTTTGTTCAACATATACACTACATGATATAGCACAATCCCCAAATTGGCTTCGGCTTTCGCTTTCGCTTTGAACGGTAACAACCAAATTCTCGCACACCGATCCAATCCTATGTTCCATCACTTCTTTATTTATGGGCCTAAGTAGAACCAAGGCATTCCCTTATGAACAATCCACACAGATTGCTCATACAATGCAAAAGAGCAGTAGCAGAGTAGATTTGTATAATATGATTCTCCATGCAGCTTGAACAATGAACTGACCATTGAAAATGATGGAAGCACTGTACAGCTGTTTGATCCGCTAAAGGAAATCATGAGCATTGCACATGGACAGAGCCCACACGAGGACACGAACAAGGGTTGGGGTGAACGAATTCCAGTCGAACACCCAAACCACTAGTCTATCCGATATGGGTCTCAACGCTTTCTTCAACATATACACTACATGATATAGCACAATCCCCAAATTGGCTTCGGCTTTCGCTTTCGCTTTGAACGGTAACAACCAAATTCTCGCACACCGATCCAATCCTATGTTCCATCACTTCTCTATTTATGGGCCTAAGTAGAACCAAGGCATTCCCTTATGAACAATCCACACAGATTGCTCATACAATGCAATAGAGCAGTAGCAGAGTAGATTTGTATAATATGATTCTCCATTAAGCTTCAACACCGAACTGACAATTGGAAAATATGGAAGCACTATACAGCTGTTTGATCCGCTAAGGGAATCATGAGCATTGCACATGGACAGAGCCCACTCAGAGACACGAACAAGGGTTGGGGTGAACGAATGCCAGTGAAACCCACAAACGACAGAGCTATTCGATATGGGTCTCAACGCTTTGTTCAACATATACACTACATGATATAGCACAATCCCCAAATTGGCTTCGGCTTTCGCTTTCGCTTTGAACGGTAACAACCAAATTCTCGCACACCGATCCAATCCTATGTTCCGTCACTTCTCTATTTATGGGCCTAAGTAAAACCAAGGCATTCTTTTATGAACAATCCACACAGATTGCTCATACAATGCAATAGAGCAGTAGCAGAGTAGATTTGTATAATATGATTCTCCATGCAGCTTGAACACTGAACTGACCATTGAAAAATATGGAAGCACTGTACAGCTGTTTGATCCGCTAAAGGAAATCATGAGCATTGCACATGGACAGAGCCCACACGAGGACACGAACAAGGGTTGGGGTGAACGAATTCCAGTCGAACACCCAAACCACTAGTCTATCCGATATGGGTCTCAACGCTTTCTTCAACATATACACTACATGATATAGCACAATCCCCAAATTGGCTTCGGCTTTCGCTTTGGCTTAGAATGGTGACAACCATATTCTCCTACACCGATCCAATCCTATGTTCCATCACTTCTCTATTTATGGGCCTAAGTAGAACCAAGGCATTCCCTTATGAACAATCCACACAGATTGCTCATACAATGCAATAGAGCAGTAGCAGAGTAGATTTGTATAATATGATTCTCCATGCAGCTTGAACACTGAACTGACCATTGGAAATAATGTAAGCACTGTACAGCTGTTTGATCCGCTAAGGGAATCATGAGCATTGCACATGGACAGAGCCCACTCAGAGACACGAACAAGGGTTGGGGTGAACGAATGCCAGTGAAACCCACAAACGACAGAGCTATTCGATATGGGTCTCAACGCTTTCTTCAACATATACACTACATGATATAGCACAATACCCAAATTGGCTTCGGCTTTCGCTTTCGCTTTGAACGGTAACAACCAAATTCTCGCACACCGATCCAATCCTATGTTCCGTCACTTCTCTATTTATGGGCCTAATTAAAAGGAAGGCAATCCCTTATGAACAATCCACACAGATTGCTCATACAATGCAATAGAGCAGTAGCAGAGTAGATTTGTATAATATGATTCTCCATGCAGCTTGAACACTGAACTGACCATTGAAAATGATCGAAGCACTGCACTGTTGTTTGATCCGCTAAAGGAAATCATGAGCATTGCACATGGACAGAGCCCACACGAGGACACGAACAAGGGTTGGGGTGAACGAATGTCAGTCGAACACCGGCTACACAGGTCTATCCGATATGGGTCTCAACGCTTTGTTCAACATATACACTACATGATATAGCACAATCCCCAAATTGGCTTCGGCTTTCGCTTTCGCTTTGAACGGTAACAACCAAATTCTCGCACACCGATCCAATCCTATGTTCCATCACTTCTCTATTTATGGGCCTAAGTAGAACCAAAGCATTCCCTTATGAATAATCCACACAGATTGCTCATACAATGCAAAAGAGCAGTAGCAGAGTAGATTTGTATAATATGATTCTCCATGCAGCTTGACCACGGAAAAGACCATTGAAATTATGGATGCACTGTACAGCTGTTTGATTCGGTAAGGGAATCATGAGCATTGCACATGGACAGAACCCACTCGGAGACGCGAACATGGGTTGGGATGAACGAATGCCAGTGAAACCCACAAACGACAAGGCTATCCGTTATGGGTCTCAACGCTTTGTTCAACATATACACTACATGATATAGCACAATCCCCAAATTGGCTTCGGCTTTCGCTTTCGCTTTGAACGGTAACAACCAAATTCTCGCACACCGATCCAATCCTATGTTCAATCACTTCTCTATTTATGGGCCTAAGTAGAACCAAGGCATTCCCCTATGAACAATCCAAACGGATTGCTCATACAATGCAATAGAGCAGTAGCAGAGTAGATTTGTATAATATGATTCTCCATTAAGCTTGAACACTGAACTGACCATTGGAAATTATGGAAGCACTGTACAGCTGTTTGATCCGCTAAGGGAATCATGAGCATTTCACATGGACAGAGCCCACTCAGAGACACGAACAAGGGTTGGGGTGAACGAATGCCAGTGATACCCACAAACGACAGAGCTATTCGATATGGGTCTCAACGCTTTGTTCAACATATACACTACATGATATAGCACAATCCCCAAATTGGCTTCGGCTTTCGCTTTCGCTTTGAACGGTAACAACCAAATTCTCGCACACCGATCCAATCCTATGTTCCGTCACTTCTCTATTTATGGGCCTTAGTAAAACCAAGGCATTCTTTTATGAACAATCCACACAGATTGCTCATACAATGCAATAGAGCAGTAGCAGAGTAGATTTGTATAATATGATTCTCCATGCAGCTTGAACACTGAACTGACCATTGAAAATGATCGAAGCACTGCAATGTTATTTTATCCGCTAAAGGAAATCATGAGCATTGCACATGGACAGAGCCCACACGAGGACACGAACAAGGGTTGGGGTGAACGAATTCCAGTCGAACACCCAAACCACTAGTCTATCCGATATGGGTCTCAACGCTTTCTTCAACATATACACTACATGATATAGCACAATCCCCAAATTGGCTTCGGCTTTCGCTTTCGCTTTGAACGGTAACAACCAAATTCTCGCACACCGATCCAATCCTATGTTCCATCACTTCTCTATTTATGGGCCTAATTAAAAGGAAGGCAATCCCTTATGAACAATCCACACAGATTGCTCATACAATGCAATAGAGCAGTGGCAGAGTAGATTTGTATAATATGATTCTCCATGCAGCTTGAACACTGAACTGACCATTGAAAATTATGGAAGCACTGTACAGCTGTTGGATCCGCTAAGGGAATCATGAGCATTGCACATGGACAGAGCCCACTCAGAGACACGAACAAGGGTTGGGGTGAACGAATGCCAGTGAAACCCACAAACGACAGAGCTATTCGATATGGGTCTCAACGCTTTGTTCAACATATACACTACATGATATAGCACAATCCCCAAATTGGCTTCGGCTTTCGCTTTCGCTTTGAACGGTAACAACCAAATTCTCGCACACCGATCCAATCCTATGTTCCGTCACTTCTCTATTTATGGGCCTTAGTAAAACCAAGGCATTCTTTTATGAACAATCCACACAGATTGCTCATACAATGCAATAGAGCAGTAGCAGAGTAGATTTGTATAATATGATTCTCCATGCAGCTTGAACACTGAACTGACAATTGAAAATGAGTGAAGCACTGCAATGTTATTTGATCCGCTAAAGGAAATCATGAGCATTGCACATGGACAGAGCCCACACGAGGACACGAACAAGGTTTGGGGTGAACGAATGTCAGTCGAACACCCAAACCACTAGTCTATCCGATATGGGTCTCAACGCTTTCTTCAACATATACACTACATGATATAGCACAATCCCCAAATTGGCTTCGGCTTTCGCTTTCGCTTTGAACGGTAACAACCAAATTCTCGCACACCGATCCAATCCTATGTTCCATCACTTCTCTATTTATGGGCCTAATTAAAAGGAAGGCAATCCCTTATGAACAATCCACACAGATTGCTCATACAATGCAATAGAGCAGTGGCAGAGTAGATTTGTATAATATGATTCTCCATGCAGCTTGAACACTGAACTGACCATTGAAAATTATGGAAGCACTGTACAGCTGTTGGATCCGCTAAGGGAATCATGAGCATTGCACATGGACAGAGCCCACACGGGGAAACGAACATGGGTTGGGGTAAACAATTATCAGTCGAACACCCAAACCACAAGACTATCCGATAGATGTCTCAAATCTTTGCTAAACGTAAGCAATACATGATACAGCACAATCCCCAAATTGGCTTCGGTTTTCGCTTTCGCTTTGAACGGTAACAACCAAATTCTCGCACACCGATCCAATCCTATGTTCCATCACTTCTCTATTTATGGGCCTAAGTAAAACCAAGGCATTCCCTTATGAACAATCCACACAGATTGCTCATACAATGCAAAAGAGCAGTAGCAGAGTAGATTTGTATAATATGATTCTCCATGCAGCTTGAACACTGAACTGACCATTGAAAAATATGGAAGCACTGTACAGCTGTTTGATCCGCTAAAGGAAATCATGAGCATTGCACATGGACAGAGCCCACACGAGGACACGAACAAGGGTTGGGGTGAACGAATTCCAGTCGAACACCCAAACCACTAGTCTATCCGATATGGGTCTCAACGCTTTGTTCAACATATACACTACATGATATAGCACAATCCCCAAATTGGCTTCGGCTTTCGCTTTCGCTTTGAACGGTAACAACCAAATTCTCGCACACCGATCCAATCCTATGTTCCGTCACTTCTCTATTTATGGGCCTAATTAAAAGGAAGGCAATCCCTTATGAACAATCCACACAGATTGCTCATACAATGCAAAAGAGCAGTAGCAGAGTAGGTTTGTATAATGATTCTCCATGCAGCTTCAACACCGAACTGACCATTGAAAATGATGGAAGCACTGCACTATTGTTTGATCCGCTAAAGGAAATCATGAGCATTGCACATGGATAGAGCCCACACGAGGACACGAACAAGGGTTGGGGTGAACGAATTCCAGTCGAACACCCGAACCACTAGTCTATCCGATATGGGTCTCAACGCTTTGTTCAACATATACACTACATTATATAGCACAATCCCCAAATTGGCTTCGGCTTTCGCTTTCGCTTTGAACGGTAACAACCAAATTCTCGCACACCGATCCAATCCTATGTTCCATCACTTCTCTATTTATGGGCCTAATTAGAACCAAAGCATTCCCTTATGAACAATCCACACAGATTGCTCATACAATGCAAAAGAGCAGTAGCAGAGTAGATTTGTATAATATGACTCTACATGCAGCTTGACCACGGAAAAGTCCATTGAAATTATGGAAGCACTGTACAGCTGTTTGATCCGCTAAGGGAATCATGAGCATTGCACATGGACAGAACCCACTCGGAGACGCGAACATGGGTTGGGGTGAACGAATGCCAGTGAAACCCACAAACGACAAGGCTATCCGTTATGGGTCTCAACGCTTTGTTCAACATATACACTACATGATATAGCACAATCCCCAAATTGGCTTCGGCTTTCGCTTTCGCTTTGAACGGTAACAACCAAATTCTCGCACACCGATCCAATCCTATGTTCCATCACTTCTCTATTTATGGGCCTAAGTAGAACCAAGGCATTCCCTTATGAACAATCCAAACGGATTGCTCATACAATGCAATAGAGCAGTAGCAGAGTAGATTTGTATAATATGATTCTCCATGCAGCTTGAACACTGAACTGACCATTGGAACTTATGGAAGCACTGCACTGTTGTTTCATCCGCTAAAGGAAATCATGAGCATTGCACATGGAGAGTGCCCACACGGGGACACGAACAAGGGTTGGGGTGAACGAATGTCAGTCGAACACCCAAACCACAAGGCTATCCGATATGGGTCTCAACGCTTTGTTCAACATATACACTACATGATATAGCACAATACCCAAATTGGCTTCGGCTTTCGCTTTCGCTTTGAACGGTAACAACCAAATTCTCGCACACCGATCCAATCCTATGTTCCATCACTTCTCTATTTATGGGCCCAAGTAAAACCAAGGCATTCTCTTATGAACAATCCACACAGATTGCTCATACAATGCAATAGAGCAGTAGCAGAGTAGATTTGTATAATATGATTCTCCATGCAGCTTCAACAACAAACTGACCATTGAAAATGATTGAAGCACTGCACAGCTGTTTGATCCGCTAAGGGAATCATGAGCATTGCACATGGACAGAGCCCACACGAGGACACGAACAAGGGTTGGGGTGAACGAATTCCAGGCGAACACCCAAACCACAAGGCTATCCGATATGGGTCTCCACGCTTTGTTCAACATATACACTACATGATATAGCACAATCCCCAAATTGGCTTCGGCTTTCGCTTTCGCTTTGATTGGTGACAACCATATTCTCCCACACCGATCCAATCCTATGTTCCATCACTTCTCTATTTATGGGCCTAAGTAAAACCAAGGCATTCCCTTATGAACAATCCACACACAGATTGCTCATACGATGCAATAGAGCAGTAGCAGAGTAGATTTGTATAATCTGATTCTCCATGCAGCTTGAACACTGAACTGACCATTGAAAATGACGGAAGCACTGTACAGCTGTTTGATCCGCTAAGGGAATCATGAGCATTGCACATGGACAGAGCCCACTCGGAGACACGAACAAGGGTTGGGGTGAACGAATTCCAGGCGAACACCCAAACCACAAGTCTATCCGATATGGGTCTCAAAGCTTTGTTCAACATATACACTACATGATATAGCGCAATCCCCAAATTGGCTTCGGCTTTCGCTTTCGCTTTGAACGGTAACAACCAAATTCTCGCACACCGATCCAATCCTATATTCCACACAGATAGCTCATACAATGCAATAGAGCAGTAGCAGAGTAGATTTGTATAATATGATTCTCCATGCAGCTTGAACATTGAACTGACCATTAAAAATGATGGAAACACTGCAATGTTATTTGATCCGCTAAGGGAATCATGAGCATTGCACATGGACAGAGCCCACACGAGGACACGAACAAGGGTTGGGGTGAACGAATTCCAGTCGAACACCCAAACCACAAGGCTATCCGATAGATGACTCAAATCTTTGTTAAACTTAAGCGATACATGATGCAGCACAATCCCCAAATTGGCTTCGGTTTTTGCTTTCGCTTTGAACGGTAACAACCAAATTCTCGCACACCGATCCAATCCTATGTTCCATCACTTCTCTATTTATGGGCCTAAGTAGAACCAAGGCATTCCTTTTGGAACAATCCACACAGATTGCTCATACAATGCAAAAGATCAGTAGCAGAGTAGATTTGTATAATATGATTCTCCATGCAGCTTGAACACTGAACTGACCATTGAAAATTATGGAAGCACTGTACAGCTGTTTGATCCGCTAAGGGAATCATGAGCATTGCACATGGACAGAGCCCACTCGGAGACACGAACAAGGGTTGGGGTGAACGAATGCCAGTGAAACCCACAAACGACAAGGCTATCCGTTATGGGTCTCAACGCTTTCTTCAACATATACACTACATGATATAGCACAATCCCCAAATTGGCTTCGGCTTTCGCTTTGGCTTATTATGGTGACAACCATATTCTCCTAAACCGATCCAATCCTATGTTCCATCACTTCTCTATTTATGGGCCTAAGTAGAACCAAGGCATTCCCTTATGAACAATCCACACAGATTGCTCATACAATGCAATAGAGCAGTAGCAGAGTAGATTTGTATAATATGATTCTCCATGCAGCTTGAACACTAAACTGACCATTGGAAATTATGGAAGCACTGTACTGTTGTATGATCCGCTAAGGGAATCATGAGCATTGCACATGGAGAGAGCCCACACGGGGACGCGAACAAGGGTTGGGGTGAACGAATGTCAGTCGAACACCCAAACCACAAGTCTATCCGATATGGGTCTCAACGCTTTGTTCAACATATACACTACATGATATAGCACAATCCCCAAATTGGCTTCGGCTTTCGCTTTCGCTTTGAACGGTAACAACCAAATTCTCGCACACCGATCCAATCCTATGTTCCATCACTTCTCTATTTATGGGCCTAAGAAAATCGAATGCAATACGTCATGAACAATCCACACAGATTGCTCATACAATGCAATAGAGCAGTAGCAGAGTAGATTTGTATAATATGATTCTCCATGCAGCTTGACCACTGAACTGACCATTGACAATTATGGAAGCACTGTACAGCTGTTTGATCCGCTGAGGGAATCATGAGCATTGCACGTGGACCGAGCCCACACGGGGACACGAACATGGTTTGGGGTAAACAATTATCAGTCGAACACCCAAACGACAAGGCTATCCGATATGGGTCTCAACGCTTTGTTCAACATATACACTACATGATATAGCACAATCCCCAAATTGGCTTCGACTTTCGCTTTCGCTTTGAACGGTAACAACCAAATTCTCGCACACCGATCCAATCCTATGTTCCATCAATTCTCTATTTATGGGCCTAAGTAAAACCAAGGCATTCCCTTATGAACAATCCACACAGATTGCTCATACAATGCAATAGAGCAGTAGCAGAGTAGATTTGTATAATATGATTCTCCATGCAGCTTGAACACTGAACTGACCATTGAAAATGATTGAAGCACTGTACAGCTGTTTGATCCGCTAAGGGAATCATGAGCATTGCACATGGACAGAGCCCACACGGGGACACGAACAAGGGTTGGGGTGAACGAATGTCAGTCGAACACCCAAACCACAAGGCTATCCGATATGGGTCTCAACGCTTTGTTCAACATATACACTACATGATATAGCACAATCCCCAAATTGGCTTCGACTTTCGCTTTCGCTTTGAACGGTAACAACCAAATTCTCGCACACCGATCCAATCCTATGTTCCGACACTTCTCTATTTATGGGCCTAAGTAAAACCAAGGCATTCCCTTATGAACAATCCACACAGATTGCTCATACAATGCAATAGAGCAGTAGCAGAGTAGATTTGTATAATATGATTCTCCATGCAGCTTCAACACCGAACTGACCATTGAAAATGATGGAAGCACTGCACACCTGTTGGATATGCTAATGGAATCATGAGCATTGCATCTGGACCGAGACCAAACGAGGACACGAACAAGGGTTGGGGTGAACGATTGTCAGTCGAACACCCAAACCACAAGGCTATCCGATATGGGTCTCAACGCTTTGTTCAACATATACACTACATGATATAGCACAATCCCCAAATTGGCTTCGGCTTTCGCTTTCGCTTTGAACGGTAACAACCAAATTCTCGCACACCGATCCAATCCTATGTTCCATCACTTCTCTATTTATGGGCCTAATTAGAACCAAAGCATTCCCTTAAGAACAATCCACACAGATTGCTCATACAATGCAATAGAGCAGTAGCAGAGTAGATTTGTATAATATGATTCTCCATGCAGCTTGACCACTGAACTGACCATTGACAATTATGGAAGCACTGTACAGCTGTTTGATCCGCTAAGGGAATCATGAGCATTGCACGTGGACAGAGCCCACACGGGGACACGAACATGGGTTGGGGTAAACAATTATCAGTCGAACACCCAAACCACAAGGCTATCCGATAGATGACTCAAATCTTTGCTAAACGTAAGCAAAACATGATACAGCACATTCCCCAAATTGGCATCCGTTTTCGCTTTCGCTTTGAACGGTAACAACCGAATTCACGCACACCGATCCAATCCTATGTTCCATCAATTCTCTATTAATATGGGCCTAAGTAAAACCAAGGCATTCCTTTTGGCACAATCCACACAGATTGCTCATACAATGCAATAGAGCAGTAGCAGAGTAGATTTGTATAATATGATTCTCCATGCAGCTTGAACACTAAACTGACCATTGGAAATTATGGAAGCACTGCACTGTTGTATGATCCGCTAAAGGAAATCATGAGCATTGCACATGGACAGAGCCCACACGGGGACACGAACAAGGGTTGGGGTGAACGATTGTCAGTCGAACACCCAAACCACAAGGCTATCCGTTATGGGTCTCAACGCTTTGTTCAACATATACACTACATGATATAGCACAATCCCCAAATTGGCTTCGGCTTTCGCTTTCGCTTTGAACGGTAACAACCAAATTCTCGCACACCGATCCAATCCTATGTTCCATCACTTCTCTATTTATGGGCCTAAGAAAATCGAATGCAATACGTCATGAACAATCCACGCAGATTGCTCATACAATGCAATAGAGCAGTAGCAGAGTAGATTTGTATAATATGATTCTCCATGCAGCTTGACCACTGAACTGACCATTGACAATTATGGAAGCACTGTACAGCTGTTTGATTCGCTAAGAGAATAGTGAGCATTGCACGTGGACCGAGCCCACACGGGGACACGATCATGGGTTGGGGTAAACAATTATCATTCGAACACCCAAACGACAACGTTATCCGATATGGGTCTCAACGCTTTGTTCAACATATACACTACATGATATAGCACAATCCCCAAATTGGCTTCGGCTTTCGCTTTCGCTTTGAAAGGTAACAATCAAATTCTCGCACACCGATCCAATCCAATGTTCCATCACTTCTCTATTTATGGGCCTAAGTGAAACCAAGGCATTCCCTTATGAACAATCCACACAGATTGCTCATACAATGCAATAGAGCAGTGGCAGAGTAGATTTGTATAATATGATTCTCCATGCAGCTTGAACACTGAACTGACCATTGAAAATGATTGAAGCACTGTACAGCTGTTTGATCCGCTAAGGGAATCATGAGCATTGCACATGGACAGAGCCCACACGGGGAAACGAACAAGGGTTGGGGTGAACGAATGTCAGTCGAACACCCAAACCACAAGGCTATCCGATATGGGTCTCAACGCTTTGTTCAACATATACACTACATGATATAGCACAATCCCCAAATTGGCTTCGGCTTTCGCTTTCGCTTTGAAAGGTAACAACCAAATTCTTGCGCACCGATCCAATCCTATGTTCCATCACTTCTCTATTTATGGGCCTAATTAGAACCAAAGCATTCCCTTATGAACAATCCACACAGATTGCTCATACAATGCAATAGAGCAGTAGCAGAGTAGATTTGTATAATATGATTCTCCATGCAGCTTGACCACTGAACTGACCATTGACAATTATGGAAGCACTGTACAGCTGTTTGATCCGCTAAGGGAATCATGAGCATTGCACGTTGACAGAGCCCACACGGGGACACGAACATGGGTTGGGGTAAACAATTATCAGTCGAACACCCAAACCACAAGGCTATCCGATTGATGACTCAAATCTTTGCTGAACGTAAGCAAAACATGATACAGCACATTCCCCAAATTGGCATCCGTTTTCGCTTTCGCTTTGAACGGTAACAACCGAATTCTCGCACACCGATCCAATCCTATGTTCCATCACTTCTCTATTTATGGGCCCAAGTAAAACCAAGGCATTCCCTTATGAACAATCCACACAGATTGCTCATACAATGCAATAGAGCAGTAGCAGAGTAGATTTGTATAATATGATTCTCCATGCAGCTTGAACACTGAACTGACCATTGAAAATGATGGAAGCACTGTACAGCTGTTTGATCCGCTAAGGGAATCATGAGCATTGCACATGGACAGAGCCCACACGGGGACACGAACAAGGGTTGGGGTGAGCGAATGCCAGTGAAACCCACAAACGACAAGGCTATCCGTTATGGGTCTCAACGCTTTGTTCAACATATACACTACATGATATAGCACAATCCCCAAATTGGCTTCGGCTTTCGCTTTCGCTTGGAACGGTAACAACCAAATTCTCGCACACCGATCCAATCCTATGTTCCATCACTTATGTATATATGGGCCCAAGTAAAACCAAGGCATTCCCTTATGAACAATCCACACAGATTGCTCATACAATGCAATAGAGCAGTAGCAGTGTAGATTTATATAATCTGATTCTAAATGCAGCTTGACCACGAAATTGTCCAATCAAAATTATGGAAGCACTGCACACCTGTTTGATATGATAATGGAATCATGAGCAAAACATCTGGACCGAGACCACACGGGGACACGAACAAGGGTTGGGGTGAACGAATGCCAGTGAAACTCCCAAATCACAATGCTATTCGATGTGGGTCTCAACGCTTTCTTCAACATATACACTACATGATATAGCACAATCCCCAAATAGACTTCGGCTTTCGCTTTCGCTTTGAACGGTAACAACCAAATTCTCGCACACCGATCCAATCCTATGTTCCATCACTTCTCTATTTATGGGCCTAAGTAGAACCAAGGCAATCCCTTATGAACAATCCACACAGATTGCTCATACAATGCAATAGAGCAGTAGCAGAGTAGATTTGTATAATATGATTCTCCATGCAGCTTGAACACTGAACTGACCATTGAAAATGATGGAAGCACTGTGCAGACGTTTGATCCGCTAAGGGAATCATGAGCATTGCACATGGACAGAGCCCACACGGGGACACGAACAAGGGTTGGGGTGAACGAATTCCCGTCGAACACCCAAACCACAACGCTATCAGATGTGGGTCTCAACGCTTTGTTCAACACATACACTACATGATATAGCACAATCCCCAAATTGGCTTCGGCTTTCGCTTTCGCTTTGAACGGTAACAACCAAATTCTCGCACACCGATCCAATCCTATGTTCCATCACTTCTCTATTTATGGGCCTAATTAGAACCAAGGCATTCCCTTATGAACAATCCACACAGATTGCTCATACAATGCAATAGAGCAGTAGCAGAGTAGATTTGTATAATATGATTCTCCATGCAGCTTGACCACGAAACTGACCATTGAAAATTATGGAAGCACTGTACAGCTGTTTGATCCGCTAAGGGAATCATGAGCATTGCACATAGACAGAGCCCACACGGGGGCACGAACAAGGGTTGGGGTGAACGAATTCCAGTGAAACTCCCAAATAACAAGGCTACTCGGTATGGGTCTCAACGCATTGTTCAACATAAAAATTACATGATAAATCACAATCCCCAAATTGGCTTCGGCTTTCGCTTTCGCTTTGAACGGTAACAACCAAATTCTCGCACACCGATCCAATCCTATGTTCCATCAATTCTCTATTTATGGGTCCAAGTAAAACAAATTCATTCCCTTATGAACAATCCACACGGATTGCTCATACAATGCAATAGAGCAGTAGCAGAGTAGATTTGTATAATATGATTCTCCATGCAGCTTGACAACGAAACTGACCATTGGAAATTATGGAAGCACTGTACAGCTGTTTGATCCGCTAAGGGAATCATGAGCATTGCACATGGACAGAGCCCACACGGGGACACGAACAAGGGTTGGGGTGAACGAATGCCAGTGAAACCCTCAATCCACAGGGCCCAAAGTTTTGTGTCTCAGGGCTTTTTTCAACATATACACTACATGATATAGCACAATCCCCAAATTGGCTTCGGCTTTCGCTTTCGCTTTGAATGGTAACAACCAAATTCTCGCACACCGATCCAATCCTATGTTCCATCAATTCTCTATTTATGGGCCCAAGTAAAACCAACGCATTCCCTTATGAACAATCCACACAGATGGCTCATACAATGCAATAGAGCAGTGGCAGAGTAGATTTGTATAATATGATTCTCCATGCAGCTTGACCACTGAACTGACCATTGAAAATGATGGAAGCACTGCACAGCTGTTTGATCCGCTAAGGGAATCATGAGCATTGCACATGGACAGAGCCCACGCGCGACAGGAACAGGGGTTGGGGTGAACGATTGTCAGTCGAACACCCAAACCACAAGGCTATCCGATATGGGTCTCAACGCTTTGTTCAACATGAACACTACATGGTATAGCACCATCCCCAAATTGGCTTCGGCTTCCGCTTTCGCTTTGAATGGTAACAACCAAATTCTCGCACACCTATCAAATAATATGTTCCATCAATTCTCTATTTATGGGCCTAAATTAAACCAAGGCATTCCCTTATGAACAATCCGCAGGGATTGCTCATACAATGCAATAGAGCAGTAGCAGAGTAGATTTGTATAATATGATTCTCCATTAAGCTTGAACACTGAACTGACCATTGAAAATTATGGAAGCACTGTACAGCTGTTTGATCCGCTAAGGGAATCATGAGCATTGCACATGGACAGAAACCACTCGGAGACACGAACATGTGTTGGGGTGAACGAATTCCAGTCGAACACCCAAACCACTAGTCTATCCCATATGGGTCTCAACGCTTTGTTCAACATATACATTACATGATAAAGCACAATCCCCAAACTGGCTTCGGCTTCCGCTTTCGCTTTGAATGGTAACAACCAAATTCTCGCACACCGATCAAATCCTATGTTCCATCAATTCTCTATTTATGGGTCCAAGTAAAACAAATTCATTTCCTTATGAACAATCCACACGGATTGCTCATACAATGCAATAGAGCAGTAGCAGAGTAGATTTGTATTATATGATTCTCCATGCAGCTTGACCACGAAACTGACCATTGGAAATTATGGAAGCACTGTACAGCTGTTTGATCCGCTAAGGGAATCATGAGCATTGCACATGGACAGAGCCCACACGGGGACACGAACAAGGGTTGGGGTGAACGAATGCCAGTGAATCCCTCAATCCACAGGGCCCAACGTTTTGTGTCTCAGGGCTTTGTTCAACATATACAATACATGATATAGTACAATCCCCATATAGGCTTCGGCTTTCGCTTTCGCTTTGAATGGTAACAACCAAATTCTCGCACACCGATCCAATCCTATGTTCCATCACTTCTCTATTTATGGGCCTAAATAAAACCAAGGCATTCCCCTATGAACAATCCACACAGATGGCTCATACAATGCAATAGAGCAGTAGCAGAGTAGATTTGTATAATATGATTCTCCATGCAGCTTGACAACGAAACTGACCATTGGAAATTATGGAAGCACTGTACAGCTGTTTGATCCGCTAAGGGAATCATGAGCATTGCACATGGAGAGAGCCCATACGGGGACACGAACAAGGGTTGGGGTGAACGAATGCCAGTGAATCCCTCAATCCACAGGGCCCAACGTTTTGTGTCTCAGGGCTTTGTTCAACATATACACTACATGATATAGCACAATCCCCAAATTGGCTTCGGCTTTCGCTTTCGCTTTGAATGGTAACAACCAAATTCTCGCACACCGATCCAATCCTATGTTCCATCAATTCTCTATTTATGGGCCCAAGTAAACCCAACGCATTCCCTTATGAACAATCCACACACAGATTGCTCATACAATGCAATAGAGCAGTAGCAGAGTAGACTTGTATAATATGATTCTCCATGCAGCTTGAACACTGAACTGACCATTGAAAATTATGGAAGCACTGTACAGCTGTTTGATCCGCTAAGGGAATCATGAGCATTGCACATGGACAGAAACCACTCGGAGACACGAACAAGTGTTGAGGTGAACGAATGACAGTCGAACACCCAAACCACAAGGCCATCAGATGTGGGTCTCAACGCTTTGTTCAACATATACACAACATGATATATTAATATCCCCAAATTGGCTTCGGCTTTTGCATTGTATTTGAAAGGTAACAACAAAATTCTCGCACACCGGTCCAATCCTATGTTCCGTCACTTCTCTATTTATGGGCCTAAGTAAAACCAAGGCATTCTTTTATGAACAATCCACACAGATTGCTCATACAATGCAATAGAGCAGAAGCAGAGTAGATTTGTATAATATGATTCTCCATGCAGCTTGACCACGAAACTGACCATTGAAAATTATGGAAGCACTGTACAGCTGTTTGATCCGCTAAGGGAATCATGAGCATTGCACATGGACAGAGCCCACACGGGGACACGAACAAGGGTTGGGGTGAACGAATGTCAGTCGAACACCCAAACCACAAGGCTATCCGATATGGGTCTCAACGCTTTGTTCAACATATACATTACATGATAAAGCACAATCCCCAAATTGGCTTCGGCTTCCGCTTTCGCTTTGAATGGTAACAACCAAATTCTCGCACACCGATCAAATCCTATGTTCCATCAATTCTCTATTTATGGGTCCAAGTAAAACAAATTCATTTCCTTATGAACAATCTACAGGGATTGCTCATACAATGCAATAGAGCAGTAGCAGAGTAGATTTGTATAATATGATTCTCCATGCAGCTTGACCACTGAACTGACCATTGAAAATGATGGAAGCACTGTACAGCTGTTTGATCCGCTAAGGGAATCATGAGCATTGCACATGGACAGAGCCCACACGGGGACACGAACAAGGGTTGGGGTGAACGAATGCCAGTGAAACCCTCAATCCACAGGGCCCAAAGTTTTGTGTCTCAGGGCTCTGTTCAACATATACAATACATGATATAGTACAATCCCCAAATTGGCTTCGGCTTTCGCTTTCGCTTTGAATGGTAACAACCAAATTCTCGCACACCGATCCAATCCTATGTTCCATCAATTCACTATTTATGGGCACAAGTAAAACCAAGGCATTCCCTTATGAACAATCCACACAGATGGCTCATACAATGCAATAGAGCAGTAGCAGAGTAGATTTGTATAATATGATTCTGCATGCAGCTTGAACACGAAACTGACCATTGGAAATTATGGAAGCACTGTACAGCTGTTTGATCCGCTAAGGGAATCATGAGCATTGCACATGGAGAGAGCCCATACGGGGACACGAACAAGGGTTGGGGTGAACGAATGACTGTCGAACACCCAAACCACAAGGCTATCAGATGTGGGTCTCAACGCTTTGTTCAACATATACACTACATGGTAGAGCACAATCCCCATATTGGCTTCGGCTTCCGCTTTCGCTTTGAATGGTAACAACCAAATTCTCGCGCACCTTTCAAATCATATGTTCCATCAATTCTCCATTTATGAGTCCAAGTAAAACCAAGGAATTCCCTCATGAACAATCCACACAGATTGCTCATACAATGCAATAGAGCAGTAGCAGAGTAGATTTGTATAATATGATTCTCCATGCAGCTTGAACACTGAACTGACCATTGAAAATTATGGAAGAACTGCACAGCTGTTTGATCCGCTAAGGGAATCATGAGCATTGCACATGGACAGAACCCACTCGGAGACACGAACAAGGGTTGGGGTGAACGAATGACTGTCGAACACCCAAACCACAAGGCTATCAGATGTGGGTCTCAACGCTTTGTTCAACATATACAATACATGATATAGCACAATCCCCAAATTGGCTTCGGCTTTCGCTTTCGCTTTGAACGGTAACAACCAAATTCTCGCACACCGATCCAATTCTACATTCCATCACTTCTCTATCTATGGGCCTAAATAAAACCAAGGCTTTCCCTTATGAACAATCCACACAGATTGCTCATACAATGCAATAGAGCAGTAGCAGAGTAGATTTGTATAATATGATTCTCCATGCAGCTTGACCACTGAACTGACCTTTGGAAATTATGGAAGCACTGTACAACTGTTTGATCCGCTAGGAGAAAAATGAGCATTGCACTTGGACAGAGCCCACACGGGGACACGAACAAGGGTTGGGGTGAGCGAATGCCAGTGAAACCCACAAACCACAAGGCTATCCAATATGGGTCTCAACGCTTTGTTCAACATATACACTACATGATATAGCAAAATCCCCAAATTGGCTTCGGCTTTCGCTTTCGCTTTCAACGCAAACAAGCAAATTCTCGCACACCGATCCAATCCTTTGTTCCATCACTTCTCTATTTATGGGCCTAAGTAGAACCAACGCATTCCCTTATGAACAATCCACACAGATTGCCCATACAATGCAATAGAGCAGTAGCAGATTAGATTTGTATAATATGATTCTTCATGCAGCTTGACAACGAAACTGACCATTGGATATTATGGAAGCACTGTACAGCTGTTTGATCCGCCAAGGGAATCATGAGCATTGCATATGGAGAGAGCCCACACGGGACCCGAACAAGGGTTGGGGTGAACGAATGTCAGTCGAACACCCAAACCACAAGTCTATCCGATATGGGTCTCATCGCTTTGTTCAACATATACACTACATGATATAGTACAATCCCCAAATTGGCTTCGGCTTTCGCTTTCGCTTTGAACGGTAACAACCAAATTCTCGCACACCGATCCAATTCTACATTCCATCACTTCTCTATCTATGGGCCTAAATAAAACCAAGGCTTTCCCTTATGAACAATCCACACAGATTGCTCATACAATGCAATAGAGCAGCAGCAGAGTAGATTTGTATAATATGATTCTCCATGCAGCTTGAACACTGAACTGACCTTTGGAAATTATGGAAGCACTGTACAACTGTTTGATCCGCTAAGGGAATCATGAGCATTGCACTTGGACAGAGCCCACACGGGGACACGAACAAGGGTTGGGGTGAACGAATGTCAGTCGAACACCCAAACGACAACGTTATCCGATATGGGTCTCATCGCTTTGTTCAACATATACACTACATGATATAGCACAATACCCAAATTGGCTTCGGCTTTCGCTTTCGCTTTGAACGGTAACAACCAAATTCTCGCACACCGATCCAATCCTATGTTCCATCACTTCTCTATTTATGGGCCTAAGTAAAACCAAGGCATTCCCTTATGAACAATCCACACAGATTGCTCATACAATGCAATAGAGCAGTAGCAGAGTAGATTTGTATAATATGATTCTCCATGCAGCTTGACCACGAAACTGACCATTGGAAATTATGGAAGCACTGTACAGCTGTTTGATCCGCTAAGGGAATCATGAGCATTGCACATGGACAGAGCCCACACGGGACCCGAACAAGGGTTGGGGTGAACGGAGGTCAATCGTAAAACCAATTCACAATGCTATCCGATATGGTTCTGAACGCTTTGTTCAACATATACTCTACATGATATAGCACAATCCCCAAATTGGCTTCGGCTTTCGCTTTCGCTTTGAACGGTAACAACCAAATTCTCGCACACCGATTCAATCCTATGTTCCATCACTTCTCTATTTATGGGCCTAAGTAGAACCGAGGCATTCCCTTATGAACAATCCTCACACAGATTGCTCATACAATGCAATAGAGCAGTAGCAGAGTAGATTTGTATAATATGATTCTCCATGCAGCTTGAACACTGAACTGACCATTGGAAATGATGGAAGCACTGTACAGCTGTTTGATCCGCTAAGGGAATCATGAGCATTGCACATGGACAGAGCCCACACGGGGACACGAACAAGGGTTGGGGTGAACGAATGTCAGTCGAACACCCAAACGACAACGTTATCCGATATGGGTCTGAACGCTTTGTTCAACATATACAATACATGATATAGCACAATCCCCAAATAGGCTTCGGCTTTCGCTTTCGCTTTGAACGGTAACAACCAAATTCTCGCACACCGATCCAATCCTATGTTCCATCACTTCTCTATTTATGGGCCTAAATAAAACCAAGGCATTCCCTTATGAACAATCCACACAGATTGCTCATACAATGCAATAGAGCAGTAGCAGAGTAGATTTGTATAATATGATTCTCCATGCAGCTTGACCACGAAACTGACCATTGGAAATTATGGAAGCACTGTACAGCTGTTTGATCCGCTAAGAGAATAATGAGCATTGCACGGGGACAGATTCCACACGGGGACACGAACAAGGGTTGGGGTGAACGAATGTCAGTCGAACACCCAAACCACAAGGCCATCCGATATGGGTCTCCACGCTTTGTTCAACATTTACAATACATGATATAGCACAATCCCCAAATTGGCTTCGGCTTTCGCTTTCGCTTTGAACGGTAACAACCAAATTCTCGCACACCGATCCAATCCTATGTTCCATCACTTCTCTATTTATGGGCCTAAGTAAAACCAAGGCATTCCCTTATGAACAATCCACACAGATTGCTCATACAATGCAATAGAGCAGTAGCAGAGTAGATTTGTATAATATGATTCTCCATGCAGCTTGACCACGAAACTGACCATTGGAAATTATGGAAGCACTGTACAGCTGTTTGATCCGCTAAGGGAATCATGAGCATTGCACATGGACAGAGCCCACACGGGACCCGAACAAGGGTTGGGGTGAACGGATGTCAATCGTAAAACCAATTCACAATGCTATCCGATATGGTTCTGAACGCTTTGTTCAACATATACTCTACATGATATAGCACAATCCCCAAATTGGCTTCGGCTTTCGCTTTCGCTTTGAACGGTAACAACCAAATTCTCGCACACCGATTCAATCCTATGTTCCATCACTTCTCTATTTATGGGCCTAAATAAAACCAAGGCATTCCCTTATGAACAATCCACACAGATTGCTCATACAATGCAATAGAGCAGTAGCAGAGTAGATTTGTATAATATGATTCTCCATGCAGCTTGAACACTGAACTGACCATTGGAAATGATGGAAGCACTGTACAGCTGTTTGATCCGCTAAGGGAATCATGAGCATTGCACATGGACAGAGCCCACACGGGGACACGAACAAGGGTTGGGGTGAACGAATGTCAGTCGAACACCCAAACGACAACGTTATCCGATATGGGTCTGAACGCTTTGTTCAACATATACAATACATGATATAGCACAATCCCCAAATAGGCTTCGGCTTTCGCTTTCGCTTAGAACGGTAACAACCAAATTCTCGCACACCGATCCAATCCTATGTTCCATCACTTCTCTATTTATGGGCCTAAGTAAAACCAAGGCATTCCCTTATGAACAATCCACACAGATTGCTCATACAATGCAATAGAGCAGTAGCAGAGTAGATTTGTATAATATGATTCTCCATGCAGCTTGACCACGAAACTGACCATTGGAAATTATGGAAGCACTGTACAGCTGTTTGATCCGCTAAGGGAATCATGAGCATTGCACATGGACAGAGCCCACACGGGACCCGAACAAGGGTTGGGGTGAACGGATGTCAATCGTAAAACCAATTCACAATGCTATCCGATATGGTTCTGAACGCTTTGTTCAACATATACTCTACATGATATAGCACAATCCCCAAATTGGCTTCGGCTTTCGCTTTCGCTTTGAACGGTAACAACCAAATTCTCGCACACCGATTCAATCCCATGTTCCATCACTTCTCTATTTATGGGCCTAAATAAAACCAAGGCATTCCCTTATGAACAATCCACACAGATTGCTCATACAATGCAATAGAGCAGTAGCAGAGTAGATTTGTATAATATGATTCTCCATGCAGCTTGAACACTGAACTGACCATTGGAAATGATGGAAGCACTGTACAGCTGTTTGATCCGCTAAGGGAATCATGAGCATTGCACATGGACAGAGCCCACACGGGGACACGAACAAGGGTTGGGGTGAACGAATCTCAGTCGAACACCCAAACGACAACGTTATCCGATATGGGTCTGAACGCTTTGTTCAACATATACAATACATGATATAGCACAATCCCCAAATAGGCTTCGGCTTTCGCTTTCGCTTTGAACGGTAACAACCAAATTCTCGCACACCGATCCAATCCTATGTTCCATCACTTCTCTATTTATGGGCCTAAACAAAACCAAGGCATTCCCTTATGAACAATCCACACAGATTGCTCATACAATGCAATAGAGCAGTAGCAGAGTAGATTTGTATAATATGATTCTCCATGCAGCTTGACCACGAAACTGACCATTGGAAATTATGGAAGCACTGTACAGCTGTTTGATCCGCTAAGAGAATAATGAGCATTGCACGGGGACAGATTCCACACGGGGACACGAACAAGGGTTGGGGTGAACGAATGTCAGTCGAACACCCAAACAACAAGGCTATCCGATATGGGTCTCCACGCTTTGTTCAACATATACACTACATGATATAGCACAATCCCCAAATTGGCTTCGGCTTTCGCTTTCGCTTTGAAAGGTAACAACCAAATTCTCGCACACCGATCCAATCCTATGTTCCATCACTTCTCTATTTATGGGCGTAAGTAGAACCAACGCTTTCCCTTATGAACAATCCACACAGATTGCCCATACAATGCAATAGAGCAGTAGCAGATTAGATTTGTATAATATGATTCTTCATGCAGCTTGACAACGAAACTGACCATTGTATATTATGGAAGCACTGTACAGCTGTTTGATCCGCTAAGGGAATCATGAGCATTGCACATAGACAGATTCCACACGGGGACACGAACAAGGGTTGGGGTGAACGAATGTCAGTCGAACACCCAAACCACAAGGCTATCCGATGTGGGTCTCCACGCTTCGTTCAACATATACAATACATGATATAGCACAATGCCCAAATTGGCTTCGGCTTTCGCTTTCGCTTTGAACGGTAACAACCAAATTCTCGCACACCGATCCAATTCTACGTTCCATCACTTCTCTATCTAAGGGCCTAAGTAAAACCAAGGCATTCCCTTATGAACAATCCCCACACAGATTGCTCATACAATGCAATAGAGCAGCAGCAGAGTAGATTTGTATAATATGATTCTCCATGCAGTTTGACCAAGAAACTGACCATTCGAAGTTATGGAAGCACTGTACAGCTGTTCGATCCGCTAAGGGAATCATGAGCATTGCACATGGACAGAGCCCACACGGGGACACGAACAAGGGTTGGGGTGAGCGAATGCCAGTGAAACCCACAAACCACAAGGCTATCCGATATGGGTCTCAACGCTTTGTTCAACATATACAATACATGATATAACACAATCCCCAAATTGGCTTCGGCTTTCGCTTTCGCTTTGAAAGGTAACAACCAAATTCTCGCACACCGATCCAATTCTACGTTCCATCACTTCTCTATCTAAGGGCCTAAGTAAAACCAAGGCATTCCCTTATGAACAATCCACACGGATTGCTCATACAATGCAATAGAGCAGCAGCAGAGTAGATTTGTATAATATGATTCTTCATGCAGCTTGACAACGAAACTGACCATTGAAATTTATGGAAGCACTGTACAGCTGTTTGATCCGCTAAGGGAATCATGAGCATTGCACTTGGACACAGCCCACACGGGGACACGAACAAGGGTTCGGGTGAACGAATGTCAGTCGAACACCCAAACGAAAACGTTATCCGATATGGGTCTCAACGCTTTGTTCAACATATACAATACATGATATAGCACAATCCCCAAATTGGCTTCGGCTTTCGCTTTCGCTTTGAAAGGTAACAATCAAATTCTCGCACACCGATCCAATCCAATGTTCCATCACTTCTCTATTTATGGGCGTAAGTAAAACCAACGCTTTCCCTTATGAACAATCCACACAGATTGCCCATACAATGCAATAGAGCAGTAGCAGAGTAGATTTGTATAATATGATTCTCCATGCAGCTTGACCACGAAACCGACCATTGGAAATTATGGAAGCACTGTACAGGTGTTTGATCCGCTAAGAGAATAATGAGCATTGCACAGGGACAGATTCCACACGGGGACACGAACAAGGGTTGGGGTGAACGAATGTCAGTCGAACACACAAACCACAAGGCTATCCGATGTGGGTCTCAACGCTTTGTTCAACATATACAATACATGATATAGCACAATCCCCAAATTGGCTTCGGCTTTCGCTTTCGCTTTGAACGGTAACAACCAAATTCTCGCACACCGATCCAATTCTACGTTCCATCACTTCTCTACTTATGGGCCTAAGTAAAACCAAGGCATTCCCTTATGAACAATCCACACGGATTGCTCATACAATGCAATAGAGCAGTAGCAGAGTAGATTTGTATAATATGATTCTCCATGCAGCTTGACCACGAAACTGACCATTGGAAATTATGGAAGCACTGTACAGCTGTTCGATCCGCTAAGGGAATCATGAGCATTGCACATGGACAGAGCCCACACGGGGACACGAACAAGGGTTGGGGTGAGCGAATGCCAGTGAAACCCACAAACCACAAGGCTATCCAATATGGGTCTCAACGCTTTGTTTAACATATACAATACATGATATAGCACAATCCCCAAATTGGCTTCGGCTTTCGCTTTCGCTTTGAAAGGTAACAACCAAATTCTCGCACACCGATCCAATTCTACGTTCCATCACTTCTCTATCTAAGGGCCTAAGTAAAACCAAGGCATTCCCTTATGAACAATCCAAACGGATTGCTCATACAATGCAATAGAGCAGCAGCAAAGTAGATTTGTATAATATGATTCTTCATGCAGCATGACAACGAAACTGACCATTGGATATTATGGAAGCACTGTACAGCTGTTTGATCCGCTAAGGGAATCATGAGCATTGCACTTGGACACAGCCCACACGGGGACACGAACAAGGGTTCGGGTGAACGAATGTCAGTCGAACACCCAAACGACAACGTTATCCGATATGGGTCTGAACGCTTTGTTCAACATATACAATACATGATATAGCACAATCCCCAAATTGGCTTCGGCTTTCGCTTTCGCTTTGAAAGGTAACAACCAAATTCTCGCACACCGATTCAATCCTATGTTCCATCACTTCTCTATTTATGGGCCTAAGTAAAACCAACGCATTCCCTTATGAACAATCCACACAGATTGCTCATACAATGCAAAAGAGCAGCAGCAGATTAGATTTGTTTATGATTCTTCATGCAGATTGACAACGAAAGTGACCATTGAAAATTATGGAAGCACTGTACAGCTGTTTGATCCGCTAAGGGAATCATGAGCATTGCACATGGACAGAGCCCACACGGGGACACGAACAAGGGTTCGGGTGAACGAATGTCAGTGAAACCCACAAACCAAAAGGCTATCCGATATGGGTCTCAACGCTTTGTTCAACATATACACTATATGATATAGCACAATCCCCAAATTGGCTTCGGCTTTCGCTTTCGCTTTGAACGGTAACAACCAAATTCTAGCAAACCAATCCAATCCTATGTTCCATCACTTCAATATTTATTGGCCTGAGTAGAACCAACGCATTCCCTTATGAACAATCCCCACACAGATTGCTCATACAATGCAATAGAGCAGTAGCAGAGTAGATTTGTATAATATGATTCTCCATGCAGCTTGAACACTGAACTGACCATTGAAAATGATGGAAGCACTGTACAGCTGTTTGATCCGCTAAGGGAATCATGAGCATTGCACATGGACAGAGCCCACACGGGGACACGAACAAGGGTTGGGGTGAACGATTGTCAGTCGAACACCCAAACGACAACGTTATCCGATATGGGTCTCAACGCTTTGTTCAACATATACACTACATGATATAGCACAATCCCCAAATTGGCTTCGGCTTTCGCTTTCGCTTTGAAAGGTAACAACCAAATTCTCGCACACCGATTCAATCCTATGTTCCATCACTTCTCTATTTATGGGCCTAAGGAAAACCAAGGCATTCCCTTATGAACAATCCACACAGATTGCTCATACAATGCAATAGAGCAGTAGCAGAGTAGATTTGTATAATCTGATTCTCCATGCAGCTTGACCACGGAACTGACCATTGAAAATGATTGAAGCACTGTACAGCTGTTTGATCCGCTAAGGGAATCATGAGCATTGCACATGGACAGAGCCCACACGGGGACACGAACAAGGGTTGGGGTGAACGATTGTCAGTCGAACACCCAAACCACAAGCCTATACCATATGGGTCTCAACGCTTTGTTCAACATTTACAATACATGATATAGCACAATCCCCAAATTGGCTTCGGCTTTCGCTTTCGCTTTGAAAGGTAACAACCAAATTCTCGCACACCGATCCAATCCTATGTTCCATCACTTCTCTATTCATTGGCGTAATTAGAACCAACGAATTCTCTTATGAACAATCCACACAGATTGCTCATACAATGCAAAAGAGCAGCAGCAGATTAGATTTGTTTGTGATTCTTCATGCAGATTGACAACGAAAGTGACCATTGAAAATTATGGAAGCACTGTACAGCTGTTTGATCCGCTAAGGGAATCATGAGCATTGCACATGGACAGAGCCCACACGGGGACACGAACAAGGGTTGGGGTGAACGAATATCAATCCAAAACAAAATTCACAATCTATCCGACATGTGTCTGAACGCTTTGTTCAACATATACACTACATGATATTGTACAATCCCCAAATTGGCTTCGGCTTTCGCTTTCGCTTTGAATGGTAACAACCAAATTCTCGCACACCGATTCAATCCTATGTTCCATCACTTCTCTATGTATGGGCCCAAGTAAAACCAAGGCATTCCCTTAGGAACAATCCACACAGATTGCTCATACAATGCAATAGAGCAGTAGCAGAGTAGATTTGTATAATATGATTCTTCATGCAGCTTGAACACTGAACTGACCATTGAAAAATATGGAAGCACTGTACAGCGGTTTGATCCGCTAAGGGAATCATGAGCATTGCACATGGACAGATTCCACACGTGGACACGAACAAGGGTTGGGGTGAACGAATGTCAGTCGAACACCCAAACGACAAGGCTATGCGATATGGGTCTCAACGCTTTGTTCAACATATACACTACATGATATAGCACAATCCCCAAATTGGCTTCGGCTTTCGCTTTCGCTTTGAAAGGTAACAATCAAATTCTCGCACACCGAACCAATCCCATGTTCCATCACTTCTCTATTTATGGGCCTTAATAAAACCAACGCATTCCCTTATGAACAATCCACACAGATTGCTCATACAATGCAATAGAGCAGTAGCAGAGTAGATTTGTATAATATGATTCTCCATTAAGCTTGACAACGAAACTGACCATTGGAAATTATGGAAGCACTGTACAGCTGTTTGATCCGCTAAGAGAATCATGAGCATTGCACATGGACAGAGCCCACACGGGGACACGAACAAGGGTTGGGGTGAACGATTGTCAGTCGAACACCCAAACCACAAGCCTATACCATATGGGTCTCAACGCTTTGTTCAACATTTACAATACATGATATAGCACAATCCCCAAATTGGCTTCGGCTTTCGCTTTCGCTTTGAAAGGTAACAACCAAATTCTCGCACACCGATTCAATCCTATGTTCCATCACTTCTCTATTTATGGGCCTAAGTAAAACCAAGGCATTCCCTTATGAACAATCCACACAGAATGCCCATACAATGCAATAGAGCAGTAGCAGAGTAGATTTGTATAATATGATTCTCCATGCAGCTTGAACACTGAACTGACCATTGAAAATGAATGAAACACTGTACAGCTGTTTGATCCGCTAAGGGAATCATGAGCATTGCACATGGAGAGAGCCCACACGGTACCCGAACAAGGGTTGGGGTGAACGAATGTCAATCGAAAAACCAATTAACAATGCTATCCGATATGGGTCTGAACGCTTTGTTCAACATATACACTACATGATATAGCACAATACCCAAATTGGCTTCGGCTTTCGCTTTCGCTTTGAACGGTAACAACCAAATTCTCGCACACCGATCCAATCCTATGTTCCATCACTTCTCTATTTATGGGCCTTAGTAAAACCAAGGCATTCCCTTATGAACAATCCACACAGATTGCTCATACAATGCAATAGAGCAGTAGCAGAGTAGATTTGTATAATATGATTCTCCATGCAGCTTGAACACTGAACTGACCATTGAAAATGATTGAAGCACTGTACAGCTGTTTGATCCGCTAAGGGAATCATGAGCATTGCACATGGACAGAGCCCACACGGGGACACGAACAAGGGTTGGGGTGAGCGAATGCCAGTGAAACCCACAAACCACAAGGCTATCCGATATTGGTCTCAACGCTTTGTTCAACATATACAATACATGATATAGCACAATCCCCAAATTGGCTTCGGCTTTCGCTTTCGCTTTGAAAGGTAACAATCAAATTCTCGCACACCGAACCAATCCTATGTTCCATCACTTCTCTATTTATGGGCCTAAGTAAAACCAACGCATTCCCTTATGAACAATCCACACAGATTGCTCATACAATGCAATAGAGCAGTAGCAGAGTAGATTTATATAATATGATTCTCCATTAAGCTTGACAACGAAACTGACCATTGGAAATTATGGAAGCACTGTACAGCTGTTTGATCCGCTAAGGGAATCATGAGCATTGCACATGGACAGAGCACACACGGGGACACGAACAAGGGTTGGGGTGAACGAATGTCAGTCGAACACCCAAACGACAACGTTATCCGATATGGGTCTGAACGCTTTGTTCAACATATACAATACATGATATAGCACAATCCCCAAATTGGCTTCGGCTTTCGCTTTCGCTTTGAAAGGTAACAATCAAATTCTCGCACACCGAACCAATCCTATGTTCCATCACTTCTCTATTTATGGGCCTAAGTAAAACCAACGCATTCCCTTATGAACAATCCACACAGATTGCTCATACAATGCAATAGAGCAGTAGCAGAGTAGATTTATATAATATGATTCTCCATTAAGCTTGACAACGAAACTGACCATTGGAAATTATGGAAGCACTGTACAGCTGTTTGATCCGCTAAGAGAATCATGAGCATTGCACATGGACAGAGCCCACACGGGGACACGACTAAGGTTTCGGGTGAGCGAATGCCAGTGAAACCCACAAACCACAAGGCTATCCGATATTGGTCTCAACGCTTTGTTCAACATATACACTACATGATATAGCACAATCCCCAAATTGGCTTCGGCTTTCGCTTTCGCTTTGAAAGGTAACAACAAAATTCTCGCACACCGATTCAATCCTATGTTCCATCACTTCTCTATTTATGGGCCTAACTAAAACCAAGGCATTCCCTTATGAACAATCCACACAGAATGCCCATACAATGCAATAGAGCAGTAGCAGAGTAGATTTGTATAATATGATTCTCCATGCAGCTTGAACACTGAACTGACCATTGAAAATGAATGAAACTCTGTACAGCTGTTTGATCCGCTAAGGGAATCATGAGCATTGCACATGGAGAGAGCCCACACGGTACCCGAAGAAGGGTTGGGGTGAACGAATGTCAATCGAAAAACCAATTAACAATGCTATCCGATATGGGTCTGAACGCTTTGTTCAACATATACACTACATGATATAGCACAATACCCAAATTGGCTTCGGCTTTCGCTTTCGCTTTGAACGGTAACAACCAAATTCTCGCACACCGATCCAATCCTATGTTCCATCAATTCTCTATTTATGGGCCTAAGTAAAACCAAGGCATTCCCTTATGAACAATCCACACACAGATTGCTCATACAATGCAATAGAGCAGTAGCAGGGTAGATTTGCATAATATGATTCTCCATGCAGCTTGAACACTGAACTGACCATTGAAAATGATTGAAGCACTGTACAGCTGTTTGATCCGCTAAGGGAATCATGAGCATTGCACATGGACAGAGCACACACGGGGACACGAACAAGGGTTGGGGTGAACGAATGTCAGTCGAACACCCAAACGACAACGTTATCCGATATGGGTCTGAACGCTTTGTTCAACATATACAATACATGATATAGCACAATCCCCAAATTGGCTTCGGCTTTCGCTTTCGCTTTGAAAGGTAACAATCAAATTCTCGCACACCGAACCAATCCTATGTTCCATCACTTCTCTATTTATGGGCCTAAGTAAAACCAACGCATTCCCTTATGAACAATCCACACAGATTGCTCATACAATGCAATAGAGCAGTAGCAGAGTAGATTTATATAATATGCTTCTCCATTAAGCTTGACAACGAAACTGACCATTGGAAATTATGGAAGCACTGTACAGCTGTTTGATCCGCTAAGAGAATCATGAGCATTGCACATGGACAGAGCCCACACGGGGACACGACTAAGGTTTCGGGTGAGCGAATGCCAGTGAAACCCACAAACCACAAGGCTATCCGATATTGGTCTCAACGCTTTGTTCAACATATACACTACATGATATAGCACAATCCCCAAATTGGCTTCGGCTTTCGCTTTCGCTTTGAAAGGTAACAACAAAATTCTCGCACACCGATTCAATCCTATGTTCCATCACTTCTCTATTTATGGGCCTAAGTAAAACCAAGGCATTCCCTTATGAACAATCCACACAGAATGCCCATACAATGCAATAGAGCAGTAGCAGAGTAGATTTGTATAATATGATTCTCCATGCAGCTTGAACACTGAACTGACCATTGAAAATGAATGAAACTCTGTACAGCTGTTTGATCCGCTAAGGGAATCATGAGCATTGCACATGGAGAGAGCCCACACGGTACCCGAACAAGGGTTGGGGTGAACGAATGTCAATCGAAAAACCAATTAACAATGCTATCCGATATGGGTCTCAACGCTTTGTTCAACATATACACTACATGATATAGCACAATACCCAAATTGGCTTCGGCTTTCGCTTTCGCTTTGAACGGTAACAACCAAATTCTCGCACACCGATCCAATCCTATGTTCCATCACTTCTCTATTTATGGGCCTTAGTAAAACCAAGGCATTCCCTTATGAACAATCCACACAGATTGCTCATACAATGCAATAGAGCAGTAGCAGAGTAGATTTGTATAATATGATTCTCCATGCAGCTTGAACACTGAACTGACCATTGAAAATGATTGAAGCACTGTACAGCTGTTTGATCCGCTAAGGGAATCATGAGCATTGCACATGGACAGAGCCCACACGGGGACACGAACAAGGGTTGGGGTGAGCGAATGCCAGTGAAACCCACAAACCACAAGGCTATCCGATATTGGTCTCAACGCTTTGTTCAACGTATACACTACATGATATAGCACAATCCACAAATTGGCTTCGGCTTTCGCTTTCGCTTTGAAAGGTAACAACCAAATTCTCGCACACCAATCCAATCCTATGTTCCATCAATTCTCTATTTATGGGCCTAAGTAAAACCAAGGCATTCCCTTATGAACAATCCACACAGATTGCTCATACAATGCAATAGAGCAGTAGCAGAGTAGATTTGCATAATATGATTCTCCATGCAGCTTGAACACTGAACTGACCATTGAAAATGATTGAAGCACTGTACAGCTGTTTGATCCGCTAAGGGAATCATGAGCATTGCACATGGACAGAGCACACACGGGGACACGAACAAGGGTTGGGGTGAACGAATGTCAGTCGAACACCCAAACCACAAGGCTATCCGATATGGGTCTCAACGCTTTGTTCAACATATACACTACATGATATAGCACAATCCCCAAATTGGCTTCGGCTTTCGCTTTCGCTTTGAATGGTAACAACCAAATTCTCGCACACCGATCCAATCCTATGTTCCATCACTTCTCTATTTATGGGCCTAAGTAAAACCAAGGCATTCCCTTATGAACAATCCACACAGATTGCTCATACAATGCAATAGAGCAGTAGCAGTGTAGATTTGTATAATATGATTATTCATGCAGCTTGACAACGAAACCAACCATTGGAAATTATGGAAGCACTGTACAGCTGTTTGATCCGCTAAGGGAATCATGAGCATTGCACATGGACAGAGCCCACTCGGAGACACGAACAAGGGTTGGGGTGAACGAATGTCAGTCGAACACCCAAACCACAAGGCTATCCGATATGGGTCTCAACGCTTTGTTCAACATATACACTACATGATATAGCACAATCCCCAAATTGGCTTCGGCTTTCGCTTTCGCTTTGAACGGTAACAACCAAATTCTCGCACACCGATCCAATCCTATGTTCCATCACTTCTCTATTTATGGGCCTAAGTAAAACCAAGGCATTCCCTTATGAACAATCCACACAGATTGCTCATACAATGCAATAGAGCAGTAGCAGTGTAGATTTGTATAATATGATTATTCATGCAGCTTGACAACGAAACTGACCATTGGATATTATGGAAGCACTGTACAGCTGTTTGATCCGCTAAGAGAATCATGAGCATTGCACATGGACAGAGCCCACACGGGGACACGACTAAGGTTTCGGGTGAGCGAATGCCAGTGAAACCCACAAACCACAAGGCTATCCGATATTGGTCTCAACGCTTTGTTCAACGTATACACTACATGATATAGCACAATCCCCAAATTGGCTTCGGCTTTCGCTTTCGCTTTGAAAGGTAACAACCAAATTCTAGCAAACCAATCCAATCCTATGTTCCATCACTTCAATATTTATTGGCCTGAGTAGAACCAACGCATTCCCTTATGAACAATCCACACAGATTGCTCATACAATGCAATAGAGCAGTAGCAGAGTAGATTTGTATAATATGATTCTCCATGCAGCTTGAACACTGAACTGACCATTGAAAATGATGGAAGCACTGTACAGCTGTTTTTCATCCGCTAAGGGAATCATGAGCATTGCACATGGACAGAGCCCACACGGGGACACAAACAAGGGTTGTTGTGAACGATTGTCAGTCGAACACCCAAACGACAACGTTATCCGATATGGGTCTCAACGCTTTGTTCAACATATACACTACATGATATAGCACAATCCCCAAATTGGCTTCGGCTTTCGCTTTCGCTTTGAATGGTAACAACCAAATTCTCGCACACCGATTCAATCCTATGTTCCATCACTTCTCTATTTATGGGCCTAACTAAAACCAAGGCATTCCCTTATGAACAATCCACACAGAATGCCCATACAATGCAATAGAGCAGTAGCAGAGTAGATTTGTATAATATGATTCTCCATGCAGCTTGAACACTGAACTGACCATTGAAAATGAATGAAACACTGTACAGCTGTTTGATCCGCTAAGGGAATCATGAGCATTGCACATGGAGAGAGCCCACACGGTACCCGAACAAGGGTTGGGGTGAACGAATGTCAATCGAAAAACCAATTAACAATGCTATCCGATATGGGTCTCAACGCTTTGTTCAACATATACACTACATGATATAGCACAATCCACAAATTGGCTTCGGCTTTCGCTTTCGCTTTGAAAGGTAACAACCAAATTCTCGCACACCAATCCAATCCTATGTTCCATCACTTCTCTATTTATGGGTCTAAGTAAAACCAAGGCATTCCCTTATGAACAATCCCCACACAGATTGCTCATACAATGCAATAGAGCAGTAGCAGAGTAGATTTGTATAATATGATTCTCCATGCAGCTTGAACAATGAACTGACCATTGAAAATGATTGAAGCACTGTACAGCTGTTTGATCCGCTAAGGGAATCATGAGCATTGCACATGGACAGAGCACACACGGGGACACGAACAAGGGTTGGGGTGAACGAATGTCAGTCGAACACCCAAACCACAAGGCTATCCCATATGGGTCTCAACGGTTTGTTCAACATATACACTACATGATATAGCACAATCCCCAAATTGGCTTCGGCTTTCGCTTTGGCTTTGAATGGTAACAACCAAATTCTCGCACACCGATCCAATCCTATGTTCCATCACTTCTCTATTTATGGGCCTAAGTAAAACCAAGGCATTCCCTTATGAACAATCCACACAGATTGCTCATACAATGCAATAGAGCAGTAGCAGTGTAGATTTGTATAATATGATTATTCATGCAGCTTGACAACGAAACTGACCATTGGAAATTATGGAAGCACTGTACAGCTGTTTGATCCGCTAAGGGAATCATGAGCATTGCACATGGACAGAGTCCAAACGGGGACACGAACAAGGGTTGGGGTGAACGATTGTCAGTCGAACACCCAAACCACAAGCCTATACCATATGGGTCTCAACGCTTTGTTCAACATTTACAATACATGATATAGCACAATCCCCAAATTGGCTTCGGCTTTCGCTTTCGCTTTGAAAGGTAACAACCAAATTCTCGCACACCGATCCAATCCTATGTTCCATCACTTCTCTATTCATTGGCGTAATTAGAACCAACGAATTCTCTTATGAACAATCCACACAGATTGCTCATACAATGCAAAAGAGCAGCAGCAGATTAGATTTGTTTATGATTCTTCATGCAGATTGACAACGAAAGTGACCATTGAAAATTATGGAAGCACTGTACAGCTGTTTGATCCGCTAAGGGAATCATGAGCATTGCACATGGACAGAGCCCACACGGGGACACGAACAAGGGTTGGGGTGAACGAATGTCAGTGAAACCCACAAACCAAAAGGCTATCCGATATGGGTCTCAACGCTTTGTTCAACATATACACTATATGATATAGCACAATCCCCAAATTGGCTTCGGCTTTCGCTTTCGCTTTGAAAGGTAACAACCAAATTCTAGCAAACCAATCCAATCCTATGTTCCATCACTTCAATATTTATTGGCCTGAGTAGAACCAACGCATTCCCTTATGAACAATCCACACAGATTGCTCATACAATGCAATAGAGCAGTAGCAGAGTAGATTTGTATAATATGATTCTCCATGCAGCTTGAACACTGAACTGACCATTGAAAATGATGGAAGCACTGTACAGCTGTTTGATCCGCTAAGGGAATCATGAGCATTGCACATGGACAGAGCCCACACGGGGACACGAACAAGGGTTGTTGTGAACGATTGTCAGTCGAACACCCAAACGACAACGTTATCCGATATGGGTCTCAACGCTTTGTTCAACATATACACTACATGATATAGCACAATCCCCAAATTGGCTTCGGCTTTCGCTTTCGCTTTGAAAGGTAACAACCAAATTCTCGCACACCGATTCAATCCTATGTTCCATCACTTCTCTATTTATGGGCCTAAGTAAAACCAAGGCATTCCCTTATGAACAATCCACACAGATTGCTCATACAATTCAATAGAGCAGTAGCAGAGTAGATTTGTATAATCTGATTCTCCATGCAGCTTGAACACTGAACTGACCCTTGAAAATTATTGAAGCACTGTACAGCTGTTTGATCCGCTAAGGGAATCATGAGCATTGCACATGGACAGAGCCCACACGGGGACACGAACAAGGGTTGGGGTGAACGATTGTCAGTCGAACACCCAAACCACAAGCCTATACCATATGGGTCTCAACGCTTTGTTCAACATTTACAATACATGATATAGCACAATCCCCAAATTGGCTTCGGCTTTCGCTTTCGCTTTGAAAGGTAACAACCAAATTCTCGCACACCGATCCAATCCTATGTTCCATCACTTCTCTATTCATTGGCGTAATTAGAACCAACGAATTCTCTTATGAACAATCCACACAGATTGCTCATACAATGCAAAAGAGCAGCAGCAGATTAGATTTGTTTATGATTCTTCATGCAGATTGACAACGAAAGTGACCATTGAAAATTATGGAAGCACTGTACAGCTGTTTGATCCGCTAAGGGAATAGTGAGCTTTGCACATGGACAGAGCCCACACGGGGACACCAACAAAGGTTGGGGTGAACGAATATCAATCCAAAACAAAATTCACAATCTATCCGACATGTGTCTGAACGCTTTGTTCAACATATACACTACATGATATTGTACAATCCCCAAATTGGCTTCGGCTTTCGCTTTCGCTTTGAATGGTAACAACCAAATTCTCGCACACCGATTCAATCCTATGTTCCATCACTTCTCTATGTATGGGCCCAAGTAAAACCAAGGCATTCCCTTAGGAACAATCCACACAGATTGCTCATACAATGCAATAGAGCAGTAGCAGAGTAGATTTGTATAATATGATTCTTCATGCAGCTTGAACACTGAACTGACCATTGAAAAATATGGAAGCACTGTACAGCGGTTTGATCCGCTAAGGGAATCATGAGCATTGCACATGGACAGATTCCACACGTGGACACGAACAAGGGTTGGGGTGAACGAATGTCAGTCGAACACCCAAACGACAAGGCTATGCGATATGGGTCTCAACGCTTTCTTCAACATATACACTACATGATATAGCACAATCCCCAAATTGGCTTCGGCTTTCGCTTTCGCTTTGAAAGGTAACAATCAAATTCTCGCACACCGAACCAATCCTATGTTCCATCACTTCTCTATTTATGGGCCTAAGTAAAACCAACGCATTCCCTTATGAACAATCCACACAGATTGCTCATACAATGCAATAGAGCAGTAGCAGAGTAGATTTGTATAATATGATTCTCCAATAAGCTTGACAACGAAACTGACCATTGGAAATTATGGAAGCACTGTACAGCTGTTTGATCCGCTAAGAGAATCATGAGCATTGCACATGGACAGAGCCCACACGGGGACACGAACAAGGGTTGGGGTGAGCGAATGCCAGTGAAACCCACAAACCAAAAGGCTATCCGATATGGGTCACAACGCTTTGTTCAACATATACACTACATGATATAGCACAATCCCCAAATTGGCTTCGGCTTTCGCTTTCGCTTTGAATGGTAACAACCAAATTCTCGCACAGCAATCCAATCCTATGTTCCATCACTTCAATATTTATTGGCCTTAGTAGAACCAACGCATTCCCTTATGAACAATCCCCACACAGATTGCTCATACAATGCAATGGAGCAGTAGCAGAGTAGATTTGTATAATATGATTCTTCATGCAGCTTGACAACGAAACTGACCATTGGATATTATGGAAGCACTGTACAGCTCTTTGATTTGCTAAGGGAATCATGAGCATTGCACATGGACAGAGCCCACACGGGGACACCAACAAAGGTTGGGGTGAACGAATGTCAATCGAAAAACCAATTCACAATGCTATACGATATGGGTCTCAACGCTTTGTTCAACATATACACTACATGATACAGTAGAATCCCCAAATTGGCTTCGGCTATCGCTTTCGCTTTGAACGGTAACAACCAAATTCTCGCACACCGATCCAATCCTATGTTCCATCACTTCTCTATTCATTGGCGTAATTAGATCCAACGAATTCTTTTATGAACAATCCACACAGATTGCTCATACAATGCAAAAGAGCAGCAGCAGATTAGATTTGTTTATGATTCTTCATGCAGATTGACAACGAAAGTGACCATTGAAAATTATGGAAGCACTGTACAGCTGTTTGATCCGCTAAGGGAATCATGAGCATTGCACATGGACAGAGCCCACTCGGAGACACGAACAAGGGTTGGGGTGAACGAATATCAATCCAAAACAAAATTCACAATCTATCCGACATGTGTCTGAACGCTTTGTTCAACATATACAATACATGATATTGTACAATCCCCAAATTGGCTTCGGCTTTCGCTTTCGCTTTAAACGCTAACAACGAAATTCTCGCACACCGATTCAATCTTTTGTTCCATCACTTCTCTATTTATGGGCCTAAGTAAAACCAAGGCATTCCCTTATGAACAATCCACACAGATTGCTCATACAATGCAATAGATCAGTAGCAGAGTAGAGTTGTATAATATGATTCTTCATGCAGCTTGAACACTGAACTGACCATTGAAAAATATGGAAGCACTGTACAGCGGTTTGATCCGCTAAGGGAATCATGAGCATTGCACATGGACAGATTCCACACGGGGACACGAACAAGGGTTGGGGTGAACGAATGTCAGTCGAACACCCAAACGACAACGTTATCCGATATGGGTCTGAACGCTTTGTTCAACATATACAATACATGATATTGCACAATCCCCAAATTGGCTTCGGCTTTCGCTTTCGCTTTGAAAGGTAACAATCAAATTCTCGCACACCGAACCAATCCTATGTTCCATCACTTCTCTATTTATGGGCCTAAGTAAAACCAACGCATTCCCTTATGAACAATCCACACAGATTGCTCATACAATGCAATAGAGCAGTAGCAGAGTAGATTTGTATAATATGATTCTCCATTAAGCTTGACAACGAAACTGACCATTGGAAATTATGGAAGCACTGTACAGCTGTTTGATCCGCTAAGAGAATCATGAGCATTGCACATGGACAGAGCCCACACGGGGACACGAACAAGGGTTGGGGTGAACGATTGTCAGTCGAACACCCAAACCACAAGCCTATACCATATGGGTCTCAACGCTTTGTTCAACATTTACAATACATGATATAGCACAATCCCCAAATTGGCTTCGGCTTTCGCTTTCGCTTTGAAAGGTAACAACAAAATTCTCGCACACCGATTCAATCCTATGTTCCATCACTTCTCTATTTATGGGCCTAAGTAAAACCAAGGCATTCCCTTATGAACAATCCACACAGAATGCCCATACAATGCAATAGAGCAGTAGCAGAGTAGATTTGTATAATATGATTCTCCATGCAGCTTGAACACTGAACTGACCATTGAAAATGAATGAAACACTGTACAGCTGTTTGATCCGCTAAGGGAATCATGAGCATTGCACATGGACAGAGCCCACACGGTACCCGAACAAGGGTTGGGGTGAACGAATGTCAATCGAAAAACCAATTAACAATGCTATCCGATATGGGTCTGAACGCTTTGTTCAACATATACACTACATGATATAGCACAATACCCAAATTGGCTTCGGCTTTCGCTTTCGCTTTGAACGGTAACAACCAAATTCTCGCACACCGATCCAATCCTATGTTCCATCACTTCTCTATTTATGGGCCTTAGTAAAACCAAGGCATTCCCTTATGAACAATCCACACAGATTGCTCATACAATGCAATAGAGCAGTAGCAGAGTAGATTTGTATAATATGATTCTCCATGCAGCTTGAACACTGAACTGACCATTGAAAATGATTGAAGCACTGTACAGCTGTTTGATCCGCTAAGGGAATCATGAGCATTGCACATGGACAGAGCCCACACGGGGACACGAACAAGGGTTGGGGTGAGCGAATGCCAATGAAACCCACAAACCACAAGGCTATCCGATATTGGTCTCAACGCTTTGTTCAACGTATACACTACATGATATAGCACAATCCACAAATTGGCTTCGGCTTTCGCTTTCGCTTTGAAAGGTAACAACCAAATTCTCGCACACCGATCCAATCCTATGTTCCATCAATTCTCTATTTATGGGCCTAAGTAAAACCAAGGCATTCCCTTATGAACAATCCACACACAGATTGCTCATACAATGCAATAGAGCAGTAGCAGAGTAGATTTGCATAATATGATTCTCCATGCAGCTTGAACACTGAACTGACCATTGAAAATGATTGAAGCACTGTACAGCTGTTTGATCCGCTAAGGGAATCATGAGCATTGCACATGGACAGAGCACACACGGGGACACGAACAAGGGTTGGGGTGAACTAATGTCAGTCGAACACCCAAACCACAAGGCTATCCCATATGGGTCTCAACGCTTTGTTCAACATATACACTACATGATATAGCACAATCCCCAAATTGGCTTCGGCTTTCGCTTTCGCTTTGAATGGTAACAACCAAATTCTCGCACACCGATCCAATCCTATGTTCCATCACTTCTCTATTTATGGGCCTAAGTAAAACCAAGGCATTCCCTTATGAACAATCCACACAGATTGCTCATACAATGCAATAGAGCAGTAGCAGTGTAGATTTGTATAATATGATTATTCATGCAGCTTGACAACGAAACTGACCATTGGAAATTATGGAAGCACTGTACAGCTGTTTGATCCGCTAAGGGAATCATGAGCATTGCACATGGACAGAGCACACACGGGGACACGAACAAGGGTTGGGGTGAACGAATGTCAGTCGAACACCCAAATGACAACGTTATACGATATGGGTCTGAACGCTTTGTTCAACATATACAATACATGATATAGCACAATCCCCAAATTGGCTTCGGCTTTCGCTTTCGCTTTGAAAGGTAACAATCAAATTCTCGCACACCGAACCAATCCTATGTTCCATCACTTCTCTATTTATGGGCCTAAGTAAAACCAACGCATTCCCTTATGAACAATCCACACAGATTGCTCATACAATGCAATAGAGCAGTAGCAGAGTAGATTTGTATAATATGATTCTCCATTAAGCTTGACAACGAAACTGACCATTGAAAATTATGGAAGCACTGTACAGCTGTTTGATCCGCTAAGAGAATCATGAGCATTGCACATGGACAGAGCCCACACGGGGACACGACTAAGGTTTCGGGTGAGCGAATGCCAGTGAAACCCACAAACCACAAGGCTATCCGATATTGGTCTCAACGCTTTGTTCAACATATACACTACATGATATAGCACAATCCCCAAATTGGCTTCGGCTTTCGCTTTCGCTTTGAAAGGTAACAACAAAATTCTCGCACACCGATTCAATCCTATGTTCCATCACTTCTCTATTTATGGGCCTAACTAAAACCAAGGCATTCCCTTATGAACAATCCACACAGAATGCCCATACAATGCAATAGAGCAGTAGCAGAGTAGATTTGTATAATATGATTCTCCATGCAGCTTGAACACTGAACTGACCATTGAAAATGAATGAAACTCTGTACAGCTGTTTGATCCGCTAAGGGAATCATGAGCATTGCACATGGAGAGAGCCCACACGGTACCCGAACAAGGGTTGGGGTGAACGAATGTCAATCGAAAAACCAATTAACAATGCTATCCGATATGGGTCTCAACGCTTTGTTCAACATATACACTACATGATATAGCACAATACCCAAATTGGCTTCGGCTTTCGCTTTCGCTTTGAACGGTAACAACCAAATTCTCGCACACCGATCCAATCCTATGTTCCATCACTTCTCTATTTATGGGCCTAAGTAAAACCAACGCATTCCCTTATGAACAATCCCCACACAGATTGCTCATACAATGCAATAGAGCAGTAGCAGAGTAGATTTGTATAATATGATTCTCCATGCAGCTTGAACACTGAACTGACCATTGAAAATGATTGAAGCACTGTACAGCTGTTTGATCCGCTAAGGGAATCATGAGCATTGCACATGGACAGAGCCCACACGGGGACACGAACAAGGGTTGGGGTGAGCGAATGCCAGTGAAACCCACAAACCACAAGGCTATCCGATATTGGTCTCAACGCTTTGTTCAACGTATACACTACATGATATAGCACAATCCACAAATTGGCTTCGGCTTTCGCTTTCGCTTTGAAAGGTAACAACCAAATTCTCGCACACCAATCCAATCCTATGTTCCATCAATTCTCTATTTATGGGCCTAAGTAAAACCAAGGCATTCCCTTATGAACAATCCACACACAGATTGCTCATACAATGCAATAGAGCAGTAGCAGAGTAGATTTGCATAATATGATTCTCCATGCAGCTTGAACACTGAACTGACCATTGAAAATGATTGAAGCACTGTACAGCTGTTTGATCCGCTAAGGGAATCATGAGCATTGCACATGGACAGAGCACACACGGGGACACGAACAAGGGTTGGGGTGAACGAATGTCAGTCGAACACCCAAACAACAAGGCTATCCCATATGGGTCTCAACGCTTTGTTCAACATATACACTACATGATATAGCACAATCCCCAAATTGGCTTCGGCTTTCGCTTTCGCTTTGAATGGTAACAACCAAATTCTCGCACACCGATCCAATCCTATGTTCCATCACTTCTCTATTTATGGGCCTAAGTAAAACCAAGGCATTCCCTTATGAACAATCCACACAGATTGCTCATACAATGCAATAGAGCAGTAGCAGTGTAGATTTGTATAATATGATTATTCATGCAGCTTGACAACGAAACTGACCATTGGAAATTATGGAAGCACTGTACAGCTGTTTGATCCGCTAAGGGAATCATGAGCATTGCACATGGACAAAGCCCATACGGAGACACGAACAAGGGTTGGGGTGAACGAATGTCAGTCGAACACCCACTACACAAGGCTATCCGATATGGGTCTCAACGCTTTGTTCAACATATACACTACATGATATAGCACAATACCCAAATTGGCTTCGGCTTTCGCTTTGGCTTTGAATGGTAACAACCAAATTCTCGCACACCGATCCAATCCTATGTTCCATCACTTCTCTATTTATGGGGATAAGTAAAACCAAGGCATTCCCTTATGAACAATCCACACAGATTGCTCATACAATGCAATAGAGCAGTAGCAGTGTAGATTTGTATAATATGATTATTCATGCAGCTTGACAACGAAACTGACCATTGGATATTATGGAAGCACTGTACAGCTGTTTGATCCGCTAAGAGAATCATGAGCATTGCACATGGACAGAGCCCACACGGGGACACGACTAAGGTTTCGGGTGAGCGAATGCCAGTGAAACCCACAAACCACAAGGCTATCCGATATGGGTCTCAACGCTTTGTTCAACATATACACTACATGATATAGCACAATCCCCAAATTGGCTTCGGCTTTCGCTTTCGCTTTGAACGGTAACAACAAAATTCTCGCACACCGATTCAATCCTATGTTCCATCACTTCTCTATTTATGGGCCTAACTAAAACCAAGGCATTCCCTTATGAACAATCCACACAGAATGCCCATACAATGCAATAGAGCAGTAGCAGAGTAGATTTGTATAATATGATTCTCCATGCAGCTTGAACACTGAACTGACCATTGAAAATGAATGAAACACTGTACAGCTGTTTGATCCGCTAAGGGAATCATGAGCATTGCACATGGAGAGAGCACACACGGGACACGAACAAGGGTTGGGGTGAACGAATGTCAATCGAAAAACCAATTAACAATGCTATCCGATATGTGTCTCAACGCTTTGTTCAACATATACACTACATGATATAGCACAATCCACAAATTGGCTTCGGCTTTCGCTTTCGCTTTGAAAGGTAACAACCAAATTCTCGCACACCAATCCAATCCTATGTTCCATCACTTCTCTATTTATGGGTCTAAGTAAAACCAAGGCATTCCCTTATGAACAATCCCCACACAGATTGCTCATACAATGCAATAGAGCAGTAGCAGAGTAGATTTGTATAATATGATTCTCCATGCAGCTTGAACACTGAACTGACCATTGAAAATGATTGAAGCACTGTACAGCTGTTTGATCCGCTAAGGGAATCATGAGCATTGCACATGGACAGAGCACACACGGGGACACGAACAAGGGTTGGGGTGAACGAATGTCAGTCGAACACACAAACCACAAGGCTATCCCATATGGGTCTCAACGGTTTGTTCAACATATACACTACATGATATAGCACAATCCCCAAATTGGCTTCGGCTTTCGCTTTGGCTTTGAATGGTAACAACCAAATTCTCGCACACCGATCCAATCCTATGTTCCATCACTTCTCTATTTATGGGCCTAAGTAAAACCAAGGCATTCCCTTATGAACAATCCACACAGATTGCTCATACAATGCAATAGAGCAGTAGCAGTGTAGATTTGTATAATATGATTATTCATGCAGCTTGACAACGAAACTGACCATTGGAAATTATGGAAGCACTGTACAGCTGTTTGATCCGCTAAGGGAATCATGAGCATTGCACATGGACAGAGTCCAAACGGGTACACGAACAAGGGTTGGGGTGAACGAATGTCAGTCGAACACCCAAACCACAAGGCTATCCGATATGGGTCTCAACGCTTTCTTCAACATATACACTACATGATATAGCACAATCCCCAAATTGGCTTCGGCTTTCGCTTTCGCTTTGAACGGTAACAACCAAATTCTCGCACACCGATCCAATCCTATGTTCCATCACTTCTCTATTTATGGGCCTTAATAAAACCAAGGCACTCCCTTATGAACAATCCACACAGATTGCTCATACAATGCAATAAAGCAGTAGCAGTGTAGATTTGTATAATATGATTCTTCATGCAGCTTCACAACGAAACTGACCATTGGAAATTATGGAAGCACTGTACAGCTGTTTGATCCGCTAAGGGAATTATGAGCATTGCACCCGGACACAGCCCACTCGGAGACAAGAAAACGGAATGGGGTGAACGAATGTCAGTCGAACACCCAAACCACAAGGCTATCCCATATGGGTCTGAACGCTTTGTTCAACATATACACTACATGATATAGCACAATCCCCAAATTGGCTTCGGCTTTCGCTTTCGCTTTCAACGCTAACAACCAAATTCTCGCACACCGATTCAATCCTATGTTCCATCACTTCTCTATTTATGGGCTTAGTAAAACCAAGGCATTCCCTTATGAACAATCCCACGGATGGCTCATACAATGCAATAGAGCAGTAGCAGAGTAGATTTGTATAATATGATTCTCCATGCAGCATGAACACTGAACTGACCATTGAAAATGATGGAAGCTCTGTACAGCTTTTTGATCCGCTAAGAGAATAGTGAGCATTGCACATGGACATATTCCACACGGGGACACGAACAAGGGTGTGGGTGAATGAGTGTCCGCCGAACTCCCAAACGACAAGGCTATCCCATATGGGTCTCAACGCTACGTTCAACATATACACTACATGATATAGCAGAATCCCCAAATTAGCTTCGGCTTTCGCTTTCGCTTTGAACGGTAACAACCAAATTCTCGCACACCGATCCAATCCTATGTTCCATCACTTCTCTATTTATGGGCCCAAGTAAAACCAAGGCATTCCCTTATGAACAATCCACACAGATTGCTCATACAATGCAATAGAGCAGTAGCAGAGTAGATTTGTATAATATGATTCTCCATGCAGCTGGACCACTGAATTCACCATTGAAAAATATGGAAGCACTGTACAGCTGTTTGATCCGCTAAGGGAATCATGAGCATTGCACAAGGACAAAGCCCACTCGGAGACATGAACAAGGGTTAGGGTTACCGATTTTCAGTACAACTTCCAAACCACAAGGCTATCCGATATGGGTCTCAACGCTTTGTTCAACATATACACTATATGATATAGCACAATCCCCAAATTGGCTTCGGCTTTCGCTTTCGCTTTGAAAGGTAACAACCAAATTCTCGCACACCGATCCAATCCTATGTTCCATCACTTCTCTATTTATGGGCCTAAGTAAAACCAAGGCATTCCTTTATGGATATTCCACACAGATTGCTCATACAATGCAATAGAGCAGTAGCAGAGTAGATTTGTATAATATGATTCTCCATGCAGCTTGACCACGAAACTGACCATTGGAAAATATGGAAGCACTGCACAGCTGTTTGATCCGCTAAGGGAATCATGAGCATTGCACATGGACAGAACACACTCGGATACACGAACAAGGGTTGGGTTAACGAACGACTGTGAAACCCACAGAACACAAGGCTATCCGATATGGGTCTCAACGCTTTGTTCAACATATACACTACATGATATAGCACAATCCCCAAATTGGCTTCGGCTTTCGCTTTCGCTTTGAACGGTAACAACCAAATTCTCGCACACCGATCCAATCCTATGTTCCATCACTTCTCTATTTATGGGCCAAGTAAAACCAAGGCATTCCCTTATGAACAATCCACACAGATTGCTCATACAATGCAATAGAGCAGTAGCAGTGTAGATTTGTATAATATGATTCTTCATGCAGCTTGACAACGAAACTGACCATTGGAAATTATGGAAGCACTTTACAGCTGTTTGATCCGCTAAGGGAATCATGAGCATTGCACCTGGACACAGCCCACTCGGAGACACGAAAACGGGTTGGGGTGAACGAATGTCAGTCGAACACCCAAACCACAAGGCTATCCGATATGGGTCTCAACGCTTTGTTCAACATATACACTACATGATATAGCACAATCCCCAAATTGGCTTCGGCTTTCGCTTTCGCTTTGAATGGTAACAACCAAATTCTCGCACACCGATCCAATCCTATGTTCCATCACTTCTCTATTTATGGGCCTAAGAAAATCGAATGCAATCCGTCATGAACAATCCACACAGATTGCTCATACAATGCAATAGAGCAGTAGCAGAGTAGATTTGTATAATATGATTCTCCATGCAGCTTGAACACTGAACTGACCATTGAAAATTATGGAAGCACTGTACAGCTGTTTGATCCGCTAAGGGAATCATGAGCATTGCACATGGACAAAGCCCATACGGGGACACGAACAAGGGTTAGGGTTACCGATTTTCAGTACAACTTCCAAACCACAAGGCTATCCGATATGGGTCTGAACGCTTTGTTCAACATATACACTACATGATATAGCACAATCCCCAAATTGGCTTCGGCTTTCGCTTTCGCTTTGAACGGTAACAACAAAATTCTCGCACACCGATCCAATCCTATGTTCCATCACTTCTCTATTTATGGGCCTAAATAAAACCAAGGCTTTCCCTTATGAACAATCCACACAGATTGCTCATACAATGCAATAGAGCAGTAGCAGTGTAGATTTGTATAATATGATTCCCCATGCAGCTTGAACACTGAACTGACCATTGAAAATGATGGAAGCACTGTACAGCTGTTTGATCCGCTAAGGGAATCATGAGCATTGCACCTGGACACAGCCCACTCGGAAACACGAAAACGGGTTGGGGTGAACGAATGTCAGTCGAACACCCAAACCACAAGGCTATCCGATATTGGTCTCAACGCTTTGTTCAACATATACACTACATGATATAGCACAATCCCCAAATTGGCTTCGGCTTTCGCTTTCGCTTTGAACGGTAACAACCAAATTCTCGCACACCGATTCAATCCTATGTTCCATCACTTCTCTATTTATGGGCCTAAGTAAAACCAAGGCATTCCCTTATGAACAATCCACACACAGATTGCTCATACAATGCAATAGAGCAGTAGCAGAGTAGATTTGTATAATATGATTCTCCATGCAGCTTGAACAATGAACTGACCATTGAAAATGATGGAAGCACTGTACAGCTGTTTGATCCGCTAAGGGAATCATGAGCATTGCACATGGACAGAGCCCACACGGGGACACGAACAAGGGTTGGGGTGAACGAATGTCAGTGAAACCCACAAACCAAAAGGCTATCCGATATGGGTCTCAACGCTTTGTTCAACATATACACTACATGATATAGCACAATCCCCAAATTGGCTTCGGCTTTCGCTTTCGCTTTGAACGGTAACAACCAAATTCTCGCACACCGATCCAATCCTATGTTCCATCACTTCTCTATTTATGGGCCTAAGAAAATCGAATGCAATCCGTCATGAACAATCCACACAGATTGCTCATACAATGCAATAGAGCAGTAGCAGAGTAGATTTGTATAATATGATTCTCCATGCAGCTTGAACACTGAACTGACCATTGAAAATGATTGAAGCACTGTACAGCTGTTTGATCCGCTAAGGGAATCATGAGCATTGCACATGGACAAAGCCCATACGGGGACACGAACAAGGGTTAGGGTTACCGATTTTCAGTACAACTTCCAAACCACAAGGCTATGCGATATGGGTCTCAACGCTTTGTTCAACATATACACTACATGATATAGCACAATCCCCAAATTGGCTTCGGCTTTCGCTTTCGCTTTGAACGGTAACAACCAAATTCTCGCACACCGATCCAATCCTATGTTCCATCACTTCTCTATTTATGGGCCTAAATAAAACCAAGGCTTTCCCTTATGAACAATCCACACAGATTGCTCATACAATGCAATAGATCAGTAGCAGTGTAGATTTGTATAATATGATTCTCCATGCAGCTTGAACACTGAACTGACCATTGAAAATGATGGAAGCACTGTACAGCTGTTTGATCCGCTAAGGGAATAGTGAGCTTTGCACATGGACAGAGCCCACACGGGGACACGAAAAAGGGTGTGGGTGAATGAGTGTCCGCCGAACTCCCAAACGACAAGGCTATCCGATATGGGTCTCAACGCTTTGTTCAACATATACAATACATGATATAGCACAATCCCCAAATTAGCTTCGGCTTTCGCTTTCGCTTTGAACGGTAACAACCAAATTCTCGCACACCGATTCAATCCTATGTTCCATCACTTCTCTATTTATGGGCCTAAGTAAAACCAAGGCATTCCCTTATGAACAATCCCCGCAGATTGCTCATACAATGCAATAGAGCAGTAGCATAGTAGATTTGTATAATATGATTATTCATGCAGCTTGAACACTGAACTGACCATTGAAAATTATGGAAGCACTGTACAGCTGTTTGATCCGCTAAGGGAATCATGAGCATTGCGCATGGACAAAGACAATACGGGGACACGAACAAGGGTTGGGGTGAACGAATGTCAGTCGAACACCCAAACCACAAGGCTATCCGATATGGGTCTCAACGCTTTGTTCAACATATACACTATATGATATAGCACAATCCCCAAATTGGCTTCGGCTTTCGCTTTCGCTTTGAACGGTAACAACCAAATTCTCGCACACCGATTCAATCCTATGTTCCATCACTTCTCTATTTATGGGCCTAAGTAAAACCAAGGCATTCCCTTATGAACAATCCACACACAGATTGCTCATACAATGCAATAGAGCAGTAGCAGAGTAGATTTGTATAATATGATTCTCCATGCAGCTTGAACACTGAACTGACCATTGAAAATGATGGAAGCACTGTACAGCTGTTTGATCCGCTAAGGGAATCATGAGCATTGCACATGGACAGAGCCCACACGGGGACACGAACAAGGGTTAGGGTTACCGATTTTCAGTACAACTTCCAAACCACAAGGCTATCCGATATGGGTCTGAACGCTTTGTTCAACATATACACTACATGATATAGCACAATCCCCAAATTGGCTTCGGCTTTCGCTTTCGCTTTGAACGGTAACAACCAAATTCTCGCACACCGATCCAATCCTATGTTCCATCACTTCTCTATTTATGGGCCTAAATAAAACCAAGGCTTTCCCTTATGAACAATCCACACAGATTGCTCATACAATGCAATAGAGCAGTAGCAGAGTAGATTTGTATAATATGATTCTCCATGCAGCTTGAACACTGAACTGACCATTGAAAATGATGGAAGCACTGTACAGCTGTTTGATCCGCTAAGGGAATCATGAGCATTGCACATGGACAAAGCCCATACGGGGACACGAACAAGGGTTAGGGTTACCGATTTTCAGTACAACTTCCAAACCACAAGGCTATCCGATATGGGTCTGAACGCTTTGTTCAACATATACACTACATGATATAGTACAATCCCCAAATTGGCTTCGGCTTTCGCTTTCGCTTTGAACGGTAACAACCAAATTCTCGCACACCGATCCAATCCTATGTTCCATCACTTCTCTATTTATGGGCCTAAATAAAACCAAGGCTTTCCCTTATGAACAATCCACACAGATTGCTCATACAATGCAATAGAGCAGTAGCAGTGTAGATTTGTATAATATGATTCCCCATGCAGCTTGAACACTGAACTGACCATTGAAAATGATGGAAGCACTGTACAGCTGTTTGATCCGCTAAGGGAATCATGAGCATTGCACCTGGACACAGCCCACTCGGAAACACGAAAACGGGTTGGGGTGAACGAATGTCAGTCGAACACACAAACCACAAGGCTATCCGATATTGGTCTCAACGCTTTGTTCAACATATACACTACATGATATAGCACAATCCCCAAATTGGCTTCGGCTTTCGCTTTCGCTTTGAACGGTAACAACCAAATTCTCGCACACCGATTCAATCCTATGTTCCATCACTTCTCTATTTATGGGCCTAAGTAAAACCAAGGCATTCCCTTATGAACAATCCACACAGATTGCTCATACAATGCAATAGAGCAGTAGCAGAGTAGATTTGTATAATATGATTCTCCATGCAGCTTGAACACTGAACTGACCATTGAAAATGATGGAAGCACTGTACAGCTGTTTGATCCGCTAAGGCAATAGTGAGCTTTGCACATGGACAGAGCCCACACGGGGACACGAACAAGGGTTGGGGTGAACGAATGTCAGTGAAACCCACAAACCAAAAGGCTATCCGATATGGGTCTCAACGCTTTGTTCAACATATACACTACATGATATAGCACAATCCCCAAATTGGCTTCGGCTTTCGCTTTCGCTTTGAACGGTAACAACCAAATTCTCGCACACCGATCCAATCCTATGTTCCATCACTTCTCTATTTATGGGCCTAAGAAAATCGAATGCAATCCGTCATGAACAATCCACACAGATTGCTCATACAATGCAATAGAGCAGTAGCAGAGTAGATTTGTATAATATGATTCTCCATGCAGCTTGAACACTGAACTGACCATTGAAAATTATGGAAGCACTGTACAGCTGTTTGATCCGCTAAGGGAATCATGAGCATTGCACATGGACAAAGCCCATACGGGGACACGAACAAGGGTTAGGGTTACCGATTTTCAGTACAACTTCCAAACCACAAGGCTATGCGATATGGGTCTCAACGCTTTGTTCAACATATACACTACATGATATAGCACAATCCCCAAATTGGCTTCGGCTTTCGCTTTCGCTTTGAACGGTAACAACCAAATTCTCGCACACCGATTCAATCCTATGTTCCATCACTTCTCTATTTATGGGCCTAAGTAAAACCAAGGCATTCCCTTATGAACAATCCACACAGATTGCTCATACAATGCAATAGAGCAGTAGCAGAGTAGATTTGTATAATATGATTCTCCATGCAGCTTGAACAATGAACTGACCATTGAAAATGATGGAAGCACTGTACAGCTGTTTGATCCGCTAAGGCAATAGTGAGCTTTGCACATGGACAGAGCCCACACGGGGACACGAACAAGGGTTGGGGTGAACGAATGTCAGTGAAACCCACAAACCAAAAGGCTATCCGATATGGGTCTCAACGCTTTGTTCAACATATACACTACATGATATAGCACAATCCCCAAATTGGCTTCGGCTTTCGCTTTCGCTTTGAACGGTAACAACCAAATTCTCGCACACCGATCCAATCCTATGTTCCATCACTTCTCTATTTATGGGCCTAAGAAAATCGAATGCAATCCGTCATGAACAATCCACACAGATTGCTCATACAATGCAATAGAGCAGTAGCAGAGTAGATTTGTATAATATGATTCTCCATGCAGCTTGAACACTGAACTGACCATTGAAAATTATGGAAGCACTGTACAGCTGTTTGATCCGCTAAGGGAATCATGAGCATTGCACATGGACAAAGCCCATACGGGGACACGAACAAGGGTTAGGGTTACCGATTTTCAGTACAACTTCCAAACCACAAGGCTATGCGATATGGGTCTCAACGCTTTGTTCAACATATACACTACATGATATAGCACAATCCCCAAATTGGCTTCGGCTTTCGCTTTCGCTTTGAACGGTAACAACCAAATTCTCGCACACCGATCCAATCCTATGTTCCATCACTTCTCTATTTATGGGCCTAAATAAAACCAAGGCTTTCCCTTATGAACAATCCACACAGATTGCTCATACAATGCAATAGAGCAGTAGCAGAGTAGATTTGTATAATATGATTCTCCATGCAGCTTGAACACTGAACTGACCATTGAAAATGATGGAAGCACTGTACAGCTGTTTGATCCGCTAAGGGAATCATGAGCATTGCACATGGACAGAGCCCACACGGGGACACGAAAAAGGGTGTGGGTGAATGAGTGTCCGCCGAACTCCCAAACGACAAGGCTATCCCATATGGGTCTCAACGGTTTGTTCAACATATACACTACATGATATAGCACAATCCCCAAATTAGCTTCGGCTTTCGCTTTCGCTTTGAACGGTAACAACCAAATTCTCGCACACCGATTCAATCCTATGTTCCATCACTTCTCTATTTATGGGCCTAAGTAAAACCAAGGCATTCCCTTATGAACAATCCCCGCAGATTGCTCATACAATGCAATAGAGCAGTAGCATAGTAGATTTGTATAATATGATTATTCATGCAGCTTGAACACTGAACTGACCATTCAAAATTATGGAAGCACTGTACAGCTGTTTGATCCGCTAAGGGAATCATGAGCATTGCGCATGGACAAAGACAATACGGGGACACGAACAAGGGTTGGGGTGAACGAATGTCAGTCGAACACCCAAACCACAAGGCTATCCGATATGGGTCTCAACGCTTTGTTCAACATATACACTATATGATATAGCACAATCCCCAAATTGGCTTCGGCTTTCGCTTTCGCTTTGAACGGTAACAACCAAATTCTCGCACACCGATCCAATCCTATGTTCTATCACTTGTTTATTTATAAGCGGCTACGTGAAACCAAGGCATTCCCTTATGAACAATCCACACAGATTGCTCATCCAATGCAATGGAGCAGTAGCAGAGTAGATTTGTATAATATGATTCTCTATGCAGCTTGAACACTGAACTGACCATTGAAAATTATGGAAGCACTGTACAGCTGTTTGATCCGCTAAGGGAATCATGAGCATTGCATCTGGACACAGCCCACTCGGAAACACGAAAACGGGTTGGGGTGAGCGAATGTCAGTCGAACACCCAAACCACAAGGCTATCCGATATGGGTCTGAACGCTTTGTTCAACATATACACTACATGATATAGCACAATCCCCAAATTGGCTTCGGCTTTCGCTTTCGATTTCAACGCTAACAACCGAATTCTCGCACACCGATTCAATCCTATGTTCCATCACTTCTCTATTTATGGGCCTAAGTAAAACCAACGCATTCCCTTATGAACAATCCCACGGATTGCTCATACAATGCAATAGAGCAGTAGCAGAGTAGATTTGTATAATATGATTCTCCATGCAGCTTGAACACTGAACTGACCATTGAAAATGATGGAAGCACTGTACAGCTGTTTGATCCGCTAAGAGAATAGTGAGCATTGCACATGGACATATTCCACACGGGGACACGAACAAGGGTGTGGGTGAATGAGTGTCCGCCGAACTCCCAAACTACAATGCTATCCGATATGGGTCTGAACGCTTTGTTCAACATATACACTACATGATATAGCACAATCCCCAAATTAGCTTCGGCTTTCGCTTTCGCTTTGAACGGTAACAACCAAATTCTCGCACACCGATCCAATCCTTTGTTCCATCACTTCTCTATTTATGGGCCTAAGTAAAACCAAGGCATTCCCTTATGAACAATCCACACAGATTGCTCATACAATGCAATAGAGCAGTAGCAGAGTAGATTTGTATAATATGATTCTCCATGCAGCCTGAACACTGAACTGACCATTCAAAATTATGGAAGCACTGTACAGCTGTTTGATCCGCTAAGGGAATCATGAGCATTGCACATGGACAAAGCCCATACGGGGACACGAACAAGGGTTAGGGTTACCGATTTTCAGTACAACTTCCAAACCACAAGGCTATCCGATATGGGTCTGAACGCTTTGTTCAACATATACACTACATGATATAGCACAATCCCCAAATTGGCTTCGGCTTTCGCTTTCCCTTTGAACGGTAACAACCAAATTCTCGCACACCGATCCAATCCTATGTTCCATCACTTCTCTATTTATGGGCCTAAGTAAAACCAAGGCATTCCCTTATGAACAATCCACACAGATTGCTCATACAATGCAATAGAGCAGTAGCAGAGTAGATTTGTATAATATGATTCTTCATGCAGCTTGACGACGAAACTGATCATTGGAAATTATGGAAGCACTGTACAGCTGTTTGATCCGCTAAGGGAAACATGAGCATTGCACCTGGACACAGCCCACTCGGAAACACGAAAACGGGTTGGGGTGAACGAATGTCAGTCGAACACCCAAACCACAATGCTATCCGATATTGGTCTCAACGCTTTGTTCAACATATACACTATATGATATAGCACAATCCCCAAATTGGCTTCGGCTTTCGCTTTCGCTTTGAACGGTAACAACCAAATTCTCGCACACCGATCCAATCCTATGTTCCATCACTTCTCTATTTATGGGCCTAAGAAAATCGAATGCAATCCGTCATGAACAATCCACACAGATTGCTCATACAATGCAATAGAGCAGTAGCAGAGTAGATTTGTATAATATGATTCTCCATGCAGCTTGAACACTGAACTGACCATTGAAAATGATGGAAGCACTGTACAGCTGTTTGATCCGCTAAGGGAATCATGAGCATTGCACATGGACAAAGACAATACGGGGACACCAACAAGGGTTAGGGTTACCGATTTTCAGTACAACTTCCAAACCACACGGCTATCCGATATGGGTCTGAACGCTTTGTTCAACATATACACTACATGATATAGCACAATCCCCAAATTGGCTTCGGCTTTCGCTTTCGCTTTGAACGGTAACAACCAAATTCTCGCACACCGATCCAATCCTATGTTCCATCACTTCTCTATTTATGGGCCTAAATTAAACCAAGGCATTCCCTTATGAACAATCCACACAGATTGCTCATACAATGCAATAGAGCAGTAGCAGAGTAGATTTGTATAATATGATTCTCCATGCAGCTTGAACACTGAACTGACCATTGAAAATGATGGAAGCACTGTACAGCTGTTTGATCCGCTAAGAGAATAGTGAGCATTGCACATGGACATATTAAACACGGGGACACGAACAAGGGTGTGGGTGAATGAGTGTCCGCCGAACTCCCAAACTACAATGCTATCCGATATGGGTCGGAACGCTTTGTTCAACATATACACTACATGATATAGCACAATCCCCAAATTGGCTTCGGCATAGGCTTTCGCTTTGAACGGTAACAACCAAATTCTCGCACACCGATCCAATCCTATGTTCCATCACTTCTCTATTTATGGGCCTAAGTAAAACCAAGGCATTCCCTTATGAACAATTCACACAGATTGCTCATACAATGCAATAGAGCAGTAGCAGAGTAGATTTGTATAATATGATTCTCCATGCAGCTTGAACACTGAACTGACCATCGAAAATTATGGAAGCACTCTACAGCTGTTTGATCCGCTAAGGGAATCATGAGCATTGCACATGGACAAAGCCCATACGGGGACACGAACAAGGGTTAGGGTTACCGATGTTCAGTACATCTTCCAAACCACAAGGCTCTCCGATATGGGTCTGAACGCTTTGTTCAACATATACACTATATGATATAGCACAATCCCCAAATTGGCTTCGGCTTTCGCTTTCGCTTTGAACGGTAACAACCAAATTCTCGCACACCGATCCAATCCTATGTTCCATCACTTCTCTATTTATGGGCCTAAGAAAATCGAATGCAATCCGTCATGAACAATCCACACAGATTGCTCATACAATGCAATAGAGCAGTAGCAGAGTAGATTTGTATAATATGATTCTCCATGCAGCTTGAACACTGAACTGACCATTGAAAATGATGGAAGCACTGTACAGCTGTTTGATCCGCTAAGGGAATCATGAGCATTGCACATGGACAAAGACAATACGGGGACACCAACAAGGGTTAGGGTTACCGATTTTCAGTACAACTTACAAACCACAAGGCTATCCGATATGGGTCTCAACGCTTTGTTCAACATATACACTACATGATACAGCACAATCCCCAAATTGGCTTCGGCTTTCGCTTTCGCTTTGAACGGTAACAACCAAATTCTCGCACACCGATCCAATCCTTTGTTCCATCACTTCTCTTTTTATGGGCCTAAGTAAAACCAAGGCATTCCCTTATGAACAATTCACACAGATTGCTCATACAATGCAATAGAGCAGTAGCAGAGTAGATTTGTATAATATGATTCTCCATGCAGCTTGAACACTGAACTGACCATTCAAAATTATGGAAGCACTGTACAGCTGTTTGATCCGCTAAGAGAATAGTGAGCATTGCACATGGACATATTCCACACGGGGACACGAACAAGGGTGTGGGTGAATGAGTGTCCGCCGAACTCCCAAAGTACAATGCTATCCGATATGGGTCTGAACGCTTTGTTCAACATATACACTACATGATATAGCACAATCCCCAAATTGGCTTCGGCTTTCGCTTTCGCTTTGAACGGTAACAACCAAATTCTCGCACACCGATCCAATCCTTTGTTCCATCACTTCTCTATTTATGGGCCTAAGTAAAACCAAGGCATTCCCTTATGAACAATTCACACAGATTGCTCATACAATGCAATAGAGCAGTAGCAGAGTAGATTTGTATAATATGATTCTCCATGCAGCTTGAACACTGAACTGACCATTCAAAATTATGGAAGCACTGTACAGCTGTTTGATCCGCTAAGGGAATCATGAGCATTCCACATGGACAGAGTCCAAACGGGTACACGAACAAGGGTTAGGGTTACCGAAGTTCAGTACATCTTCCAAACCACAAGGCTATCCGATTTGGGTCTGAACGCTTTGTTCAACATATACACTCCATGATATAGCACAATCCCCAAATTGGCTTCGGCTTTCGCTTTCGCTTTGAACGGTAACAACCAAATTCTCGCACACCGATCCAATCCTATGTTCCATCACTTCTCTATTTATGGGCCTAAGTAAAACCAAGGCATTCCCTTATGAACAATCCACACAGATTGCTCATACAATGCAATAGAGCAGTAGCAGAGTAGATTTGTATAATAAGATTCTCCATGCAGCTTGAACACTGAACTGACCATTGAAAATGATGGAAGCACTGTACAGCTGTTTGATCCGCTAAGGGAATCATGAGCATTGCACATGGACAGAGCCCACACGGGACCTGAACAAGGGTTAGGGTTACCGATTTTCAGTACAACATCCATATCACAAGGCTATCCGATATGGGTCTCAACGCTTTGTTCAACATATACACTACATGATATAGCACAATCCCCAAATTGGCTTCGGCATAGGCTTTCGCTTTGAACGGTAACAACCAAATTCTCGCACACCGATCCAATCCTATGTTCCATCACTTCTCTATTTATGGGCCTAAGTAAAACCAAGGCATTCCCTTATGAACAATTCACACAGATTGCTCATACAATGCAATAGAGCAGTAGCAGAGTAGATTTGTATAATATGATTCTCCATGCAGCTTGAACACTGAACTGACCATCGAAAATTATGGAAGCACTCTACAGCTGTTTGATCCGCTAAGGGAATCATGAGCATTGCACATGGACAAAGCCCATACGGGGACACGAACAAGGGTTAGGGTTACCGATGTTCAGTACATCTTCCAAACCACAAGGCTCTACGATATGGGTCTGAACGCTTTGTTCAACATATACACTCCATGATATAGCACAATCCCCAAATTGGCTTCGGCTTTCGCTTTCGCTTTGAACGGTAACAACCAAATTCTCGCACACCGATCCAATCCTATGTTCCATCACTTCTCTATTTATGGGCCTAAGAAAATCGAATGCAATCCGTCATGAACAATCCACACAGATTGCTCATACAATGCAATAGAGCAGTAGCAGAGTAGATTTGTATAATATGATTCTCCATGCAGCTTGAACACTGAACTGACCATTGAAAATTATGGAAGCACTGTACAGCTGTTTGATCCGCTAAGGGAATCATGAGCATTGCACATGGACAAAGACAATACGGGGACACCAACAAGGGTTAGGGTTACCGATTTTCAGTACAACTTCCAAACCACACGGCTATCCGATATGGGTCTGAACGCTTTGTTCAACATATACACTACATGATATAGCACAATCCCCAAATTGGCTTCGGCTTTCGCTTTCGCTTTGAACGGTAACAACCAAATTCTCGCACACCGATCCAATCCTTTGTTCCATCACTTCTCTTTTTATGGGCCTAAGTAAAACCAAGGCATTCCCTTATGAACAATTCACACAGATTGCTCATACAATGCAATAGAGCAGTAGCAGAGTAGATTTGTATAATATGATTCTCCATGCAGCTTGAACACTGAACTGACCATTCAAAATTATGGAAGCACTGTACAGCTGTTTGATCCGCTAAGAGAATAGTGAGCATTGCACATGGACATATTCCACACGGGGACACGAACAAGGGTGTGGGTGAATGAGTGTCCGCCGAACTCCCAAACTACAATGCTATCCGATATGGGTCTCAACGCTTTGTTCAACATATACACTACATGATATAGCACAATCCCCAAATTGGCTTCGGCTTTCGCTTTCGCTTTGAACGGTAACAACCAAATTCTCGCACACCGATCCAATCCTTTGTTCCATCACTTCTCTATTTATGGGCCTAAGTAAAACCAAGGCATTCCCTTATGAACAATTCACACAGATTGCTCATACAATGCAATAGAGCAGTAGCAGAGTAGATTTGTATAATATGATTCTCCATGCAGCTTGAACACTGAACTGACCATTCAAAATTATGGAAGCACTGTACAGCTGTTTGATCCGCTAAGGGAATCATGAGCATTCCACATGGACAGAGTCCAAACGGGTACACGAACAAGGGTTAGGGTTACCGATTTTCAGTACAACATCCATATCACAAGGCTATCCGATATGGGTCTCAACGCTTTGTTCAACATATACACTACATGATGTAGCACAATCCCCAAATTGGCTTCGGCTTTCGCTTTCGTTTTAAACGGTAACAACCAAATTCTCGCACACCGATCCAATCCTATTTTCCATCACTTCTCTATATATGGGCCTAAATAAAACCAAGGCATTCCCTTATGAACAATCCACACAGATTGCTCATACAATGCAATAGAGCAGTAGCACAGTAGATTTGTATAATATGATTCTCCATGCAGCTTGACCACGGAACTGACCATTGGAAATTACGGAAGCACTGTACAGCTGTTTGATCCGCTAAGGGAATCATGAGCATTGCACCTGGACACAGCCCACTCGGAGACACGAACAAGGGTTGGGGTGAACGAATGTCAGTCGAACACCCAAACCACAAGGCTATGCGATATGGGTCTCAACGCTTTGTTCAACATATACACTACATGATATAGCACAATCCCCAAATTGGCTTCGGCTTTCGCTTTCGCTTTCAACGCTAACAACCAAATTCTCGCACACCGATCCAATCCTATGTTCCATCACTTCTCTATTTATGGGCCTAAGTAAAACCAAGGCATTCCCCTATGAACAATCCCACGGATTGCTCATACAATGCAATAGGTCAGTAGCAGAGTAGATTTGTATAATATGATTCTCCATGCAGCATGAACACTGAACTGACCATTGAAAATTATGGAAGCACTGTACAGCTGTTTGATCCGCTAAGAGAATAGTGAGCATTGCACATGGACATATTCCACACGGGGACACGAACAAGGGTGTGGGTGAATGAGTGTCCGCCGAACTCCCAAACTACAATGCTATCCGATATGGGTCTCAACGCTTTGTTCAACATATACACTACATGATATAGCACAATACCCAAATTGGCTTCGGCTTTCGCTTTCGCTTTGAACGGTAACAACCAAATTCTCGCACACCAATCCAATCCTATTTTCCATCACTTCTCTTTTTATGGGCCTAAGTAAAACCAAGGCATTCCCTTATGAACAATCCACACAGATTGCTCATACAATGCAATAGAGCAGTAGCAGAGTAGATTTGTATAATATGATTCTCCATGCAGCTTGAACACTGAACTGACCATTCAAAATTATGGAAGCACTGTACAGCTGTTTGATCCGCTAAGGGAATCATGAGCATTGCACATGGACAGAGCCCACACGGGGACACGAACAAGGGTTAGGGTTACCGATGTTCAGTACATCTTCCAAACCACAGGGCTCTCCGATATGGGTCTGAACGCTTTGTTCAACATATACACTCCATGATATAGCACAATCCCCAAATTGGCTTCGGCTTTCGCTTTCGCTTTGAACGGTAACAACCAAATTCTCGCACACCGATCCAATCCTATGTTCCATCACTTCTCTATTTATGGGCCTAAGTAAAACCAAGGCATTCCCTTATGAACAATCCACACAGATTGCTCATACAATGCAATAGAGCAATAGCAGAGTAGATTTGTATAATATGATTCTCCATGCAGCTTGAACACTGAACTGACCATTGAAAATGATGGAAGCACTGTACAGCTGTTTGATCCGCTAAGGGAATCATGAGCATTGCACATGGACAGAGCCCACACGGGACCTGAACAAGGGTTAGGGTTACCGATTTTCAGTACAACATCCATATCACAAGGCTATCCGATATGGGTCTCAACGCTTTGTTCAACATATACACTACATGATATAGCACAATCCCCAAATTGGCTTCGGCTTTCGCTTTCGTTTTAAACGGTAACAACCAAATTCTCGCACACCGATCCAATCCTATTTTCCATCACTTCTCTATATATGGGCCTAAATAAAACCAAGGCTTTCCCTTATGAACAATCCACACAGATTGCTCATACAATGCAATAGAGCAGTAGCAGAGTAGATTTGTATAATATGATTCTCCATGCAGCTTGAACACTGAACTGACCATTGAAAATGATGGAAGCACTGTACAGCTGTTTGATCCGCTAAGGGAATCATGAGCATTGCACATGGACAGAGTCCAAACGGGTACACGAACAAGGGTTGGGGTGAACGAATGTCAGTCGAACACCCAAACCACAAGGCTATCCGATATGGGTCTGAACGTTTTGTTCAACATATACAACACATGATATAGCAGAATCCCCAAATTAGCTTCGGCTTTCGCTTTCGCTTTGAACGGTAACAACCAAATTCTCGCACACCGATCCAATCCTATGTTCCATCACTTCTCTATTTATGGGCCTAAGTAAAACCAAGGCTTTCCCTTATGAACAACCCACACAGATTGCTCATTTAATGCAATAGAGCAGTAGCAGTGTAGATTTGTATAATATGATTCTTCATGCAGCTTGACAACGAAACTGACCATTGGAAATGATGGAAGCACTGTACAGCTGTTTGATCCGCTAAGGGAATCATGAGCATTGCACCTGGACACAGCCCACTCGGAGACACGAAAACGGGTTGGGGTGAACGAATGTCAGTCGAACACCCAAACCACAAGGCTATCCGATATGGGTCTGAACGCTTTGTTCAACATATACAATACATGATATAGCACAATCCCCAAATTGGCTTCGGCTTTCGCTTTCGCTTTGAAAGGTAACAACCAAATTCTCGCACACCGATCCAATCCTATGTTCCATCACTTATCTATTTATGGGCCTGAGTAAAACCAAGGCATTCCCTTATGAACTATCCCCACACAGATTGCTCATACAATGCAATAGAGCAGTAGCAGAGTAGATTTGTATAATATGATTCTTCATGCAGCTTGACAACGAAACTGACCATTGGAAATTATGGAAGCACTGTACAGGTGTTTGATCCGCTAAGGGAATCATGAGCATTGCACATGGACAGAGCCCACACGGGGACACGAACAAGGGTTCGGGTGAGCGGATGCCAGTGAAACCCACAAACCACAAGATAATCCGATATGGGTCTGAACGCTTTGTTCAACATATACACTACATGATATAGCACAATCCCCAAATCGGCTTCGGCTTTCGCTTTCGCTTTGAACGGTAACAACCAAATTCTCGCACACCGATCCAATCCTATGTTCCATCACTTCTCTACTTATGGGCCTAAGTGGAACCATGGCATTCCCTTATGAACAATCCACACAGATTGCTCATACAATGCAATAGAGCAGTAGCAGAGTAGATTTGTATAATATGATTCTCCATGCAGCTTTACCACGAAACTGACCATTGGAAATTACGGAAGCACTGTACAGCTGTTTGATCCGCTAAGGGAATAGTGAGCATTGCACATGGACAGATCCCACACGGGGACACCAAAAAGGGTTGGGGTGAACGAATGTCAGTCGAACACCCAAACCACAAGGCTATTCGATATGGGTCTAAACGCTTTGTTCAACATATACACTACATGATATAGCACAATCCCCAAATTGGCTTCGGCTTTCGCTTTCGCTTTGAACGGTAACAACCAAATTCTCGCACACCGATCCAATCCTATGCTCCATCACTTCTCTATTTAATTGGACCTTAGTTAAATCAAGGCATTCCCTTATGAACAATCCACACAGATTGCTCATACAATGCAATCGAGCAGTAGCAGAGTAGATTTGTATATAATGATTCTCCATGCAGCTTGAACACTGAACAGACCATTGACAATGATGGAAGCACTGTACAGCTGTTTGATCCGCTAAGGGAATCATGAGCATTGCACATGGACAGAGTCCAAACGGGTACACGACCAAGGGTTGGGGTGAACGAATGTCAGTCGAACACCCAAACCACAAGGCTATCCGATATGGGTTTCAACGCTTTGTTCAACATATACATTACATGATATAGCACAATCCCCAAATTGGCTTCGGCTTTCGCTTTCGCTTTGAACGGTAACAACCAAATTCTCGCACACCAATCCAATCCTATTTTCCATCACTTCTCTATATATGGGCCTAAGTAAAACCAAGGCATTCCCTTACGAACAATCCACACAGATTGCTCATACAATGCAATAGAGCAGTAGCAGAGTAGATTTGTATATAATGATTCTCCATGCAGCTTGAACACTGAACTGACCATTATAAGTGATGGAAGCACTGCACAGCTGTTTGATCCGCTAAGGGAATCATGAGCATTGCACATGGACAGAGCCCACACGGGGACACGAACAAGGGTTGGGGTGAACGAATGTCAGTCGAACACCCAAACCACAAGGCTATCCGATATGGGTCTGAACGCTTTGTTCAACATATACAATACATGATATAGCACAATCCCCAAATTGGCTTCGGCTTTCGCTTTCGCTTTGAAAGGTAACAACCAAATTCTCGCACACCGATCCAATCCTATGTTCCATCACTTATCTATTTATGGGCCTGAGTAAAACCAAGGCATTCCCTTATGAACTATCCCCACACAGATTGCTCATACAATGCAATAGAGCAGTAGCAGAGTAGATTTGTATAATATGATTCTTCATGCAGCTTGACAACGAAACTGACCATTGGAAATTATGGAAGCACTGTACAGGTGTTTGATCCGCTAAGGGAATCATGAGCATTGCACATGGACAGAGCCCACACGGGGACACGAACAAGGGTTCGGGTGAGCGGATGCCAGTGAAACCCACAAACCACAAGATAATCCGATATGGGTCTGAACGCTTTGTTCAACATATACACTACATGATATAGCACAATCCCCAAATCGGCTTCGGCTTTCGCTTTCGCTTTGAACGGTAACAACCAAATTCTCGCACACCGATCCAATCCTATGTTCCATCACTTCTCTACTTATGGGCCTAAGTGGAACCATGGCATTCCCTTATGAACAATCCACACAGATTGCTCATACAATGCAATAGAGCAGTAGCAGAGTAGATTTGTATAATATGATTCTCCATGCAGCTTTACCACGAAACTGACCATTGGAAATTACGGAAGCACTGTACAGCTGTTTGATCCGCTAAGGGAATAGTGAGCATTGCACATGGACAGATCCCACACGGGGACACCAACAAGGGTTGGGGTGAACGAATGTCAGTCGAACACCCAAACCACAAGGCTATTCGATATGGGTCTAAACGCTTTGTTCAACATATACACTACATGATATAGCACAATCCCCAAATTGGCTTCGGCTTTCGCTTTCGCTTTGAACGGTAACAACCAAATTCTCGCACACCGATCCAATCCTATGCTCCATCACTTCTCTATTTAATTGGACCTTAGTTAAATCAAGGCATTCCCTTATGAACAATCCACACAGATTGCTCATACAATGCAATCGAGCAGTAGCAGAGTAGATTTGTATATAATGATTCTCCATGCAGCTTGAACACTGAACAGACCATTGACAATGATGGAAGCACTGTACAGCTGTTTGATCCGCTAAGGGAATCATGAGCATTGCACATGGACAGAGTCCAAACGGGTACACGACCAAGGGTTGGGGTGAACGAATGTCAGTCGAACACCCAAACCACAAGGCTATCCGATATGGGTTTCAACGCTTTGTTCAACATATACATTACATGATATAGCACAATCCCCAAATTGGCTTCGGCTTTCGCTTTCGCTTTGAACGGTAACAACCAAATTCTCGCACACCAATCCAATCCTATTTTCCATCACTTCTCTATATATGGGCCTAAGTAAAACCAAGGCATTCCCTTACGAACAATCCACACAGATTGCTCATACAATGCAATAGAGCAGTAGCAGAGTAGATTTGTATATAATGATTCTCCATGCAGCTTGAACACTGAACAGACCATTGACAATGATGGAAGCACTGTACAGCTGTTTGATCCGCTAAGGGAATCATGAGCATTGCACATGGACAGATCCCACACGGGGACACGAACAAGGGTTGGGGTGAACGATTGTCAGTCGAACACCCAAACCACAAGGCTATCCGATATGGGTCTAAACGCTTTGTTCAACATATACACTACATGATATAGCACAATCCCCAAATTGGCTTCGGCTTTCGCTTTCGCTTTGAACGGTAACAACCAAATTCTCGCACACCGATTCAATCCTATGTTCCATCACTTCTCTATTTATGGGCCTTAGTAAAACCAACGCATTCCCTTATGAACAATCCACACAGATTGCTCATACAATGCAATAGAGCAGTAGCAGAGTAGATTTGTATATAATGATTCTCCATGCAGCTTGAACACTGAACTGACCATTATAAGTGATGGAAGCACTGCACAGCTGTTTGATCCGCTAAGGGAATCATGAGCATTGCACATGGACAGAGCCCACACGGGGACACGAACAAGGGTTGGGGTGAACGAATGCAAGTGAAACCCACAAACGACAAGGCTATGCGATATGGGTCTGAACGCTTTGTTCAACATATACACTACATGATATAGCACAATCCCCAAATTGGCTTCGGCTTTCGCTTTCGCTTTGAACGGTAACAACCAAATTCTCGCACACCGATTCAATCCTATGCTCCATAACTTCTCTATTTAATTGGACCTTAGTTAAATCAAGGCATTCCCTTATGAACAATCCCCACACAGATTGCTCATACAATGCAATAGAGCAGTAGCAGAGTAGATTTGTATAATATGATTCTCCATGCAGCTTGAACACTGAACTGACCATTGAAAATTATGGAAGCACTGTACAGCTGTTTGATCTGCTAAGGGAATCATGAGCATTGCACATGGACAGAGCCCACACGGGGACACCAACAAGGGTTGGGGTGAACGAATGTCAGTCGAACACCCAAACCACGAGGCTTTCCGATATGGGTCTCAACGCTTTGTTCAACATTTACACTACATGATATAGCAAAATCCCCAAATTGGATTCAACTTTCGCTTTCGCTTTCAACGCTAACAACCAAATTCTCGCACACCGATTCAATCCTATGTTCCATCACTTCTCTATGTATATGGGCCTAAGTAAAACCAAGGCATTCCCTTATGAACAATCCCACGGATTGCTCATACAATGCAATAGAGCAGTAGCAGAGTAGATTTGTATAATATGATTCTCCATGCAGCATGAACACTGAACTGACCATTGAAACTTATGGAAGCTCTGTACAGATGTTTGATCCGCTAAGGGAATCATGAGCATTGCACATGGACAGAGCCCACACGGGGACACCAACAAGGGTTGGGGTGAGCGAATGCCAGTGAAACCCACAAACAACAAGGCTATTCGATATGGGTCTAAACGCTTTGTTCAACATATACACTACATGATATAGCACAATCCCCAAATTGGCTTCGGCTTTCGCTTTCGCTTTGAACGGTAACAACCAAATTCTCGCACACCGATCCAATCCTATGCTCCATCACTTCTCTATTTAATTGGACCTTAGTTAAATCAAGGCATTCCCTTATGAACAATCCACACAGATTGCTCATACAATGCAATCGAGCAGTAGCAGAGTAGATTTGAATATAATGATTCTCCATGCAGCTTGAACACTGAACAGACCATTGACAATGATGGAAGCACTGTACAGCTGTTTGATCCGCTAAGGGAATCATGAGCATTGCACATGGACAGAGTCCAAACGGGTACACGACCAAGGGTTGGGGTGAACGAATGTCAGTCGAACACCCAAACCACAAGGCTATCCGATATGGGTTTCAACGCTTTGTTCAACATATACATTACATGATATAGCACAATCCCCAAATTGGCTTCGGCTTTCGCTTTCGCTTTGAACGGTAACAATCAAATTCTCGCACACCAATCCAATCCTATTTTCCATCACTTCTCTATATATGGGCCTAAGTAAAACCAAGGCATTCCCTTACGAACAATCCACACAGATTGCTCATACAATGCAATAGAGCAGTAGCAGAGTAGATTTGTATAATATGATTCTCCATGCAGCTTGAACACTGAACAGACCATTGACAATGATGGAAGCACTGTACAGCTGTTTGATCCGCTAAGGGAATCATGAGCATTGCACATGGACAGATCCCACACGGGGACACGAACAAGGGTTGGGGTGAACGATTGTCAGTCGAACACCCAAACCACAAGGCTATCCGATATGGGTCTAAACGCTTTGTTCAACATATACACTACATGATATAGCACAATCCCCAAATTGGCTTCGGCTTTCGCTTTCGCTTTGAACGGTAACAACCAAATTCTCGCACACCGATTCAATCCTATGTTCCATCACTTCTCTATTTATGGGCCTAAGTAAAACCAACGCATTCCCTTATGAACAATCCACACAGATTGCTCATACAATGCAATAGAGCAGTAGCAGAGTAGATTTGTATATAATGATTCTCCATGCAGCTTGAACACTGAACTGACCATTATAAGTGATGGAAGCACTGCACAGCTGTTTGATCCGCTAAGGGAATCATGAGCATTGCACATGGACAGAGCCCACACGGGGACACGAACAAGGGTTGGGGTGAACGAATGCAAGTGAAACCCACAAACGACAAGGCTATGCGATATGGGTCTGAACGCTTTGTTCAACATATACACTACATGATATAGCACAATCCCCAAATTGGCTTCGGCTTTCGCTTTCGCTTTGAACGGTAACAACCAAATTCTCGCACACCGATCCAATCCTTTGTTCCATCACTTCTCTATTTATGGGCCTTAGTAAAACCAACGCATTCCCTTATGAACAATCCACACAGATTGCTCATACAATGCAATAGAGCAGTAGCAGAGTAGATTTGTATAATATGATTCTCCATGCAGCTTGAACACTGAACTGACCATTGAAAATGATGGAAGCACTGTACAGCTGTTTGATCCGCTAAGGGAATCATGAGCATTGCACATGGACAGAGCCCACACGGGGACACCAACAAGGGTTGGGGTGAACGAATGTCAGTCGAACACCCAAACCACAAGGCTATCCGATATGGGTCTCAACGCTTTGTTCAACATATACACTACATGATATAGCACAATCCCCAAATTGGATTCGGCTTTCGCTTTCGCTTTCAACGCTAACAACCAAATTCTCGCACACCGATTCAATCCTATGTTCCATCACTTCTCTATTTATGGTCCTATGTAAAACCAAGGCATTCCCTTATGAACAATCCCACGGATTGCTCATACAATGCAATAGAGCAGTAGGAGAGTAGATTTGTATAATATGATTCTCCATGCAGCTTGAACACTGAACTGACCATTGAAAATGATGGAAGCACTGTACAGCTGTTTGATCCGCTAAGGGAATCATGAGCATTGCACATGGACAGAGCCCACACGGGGACACGAACAAGGGTTGGGGTGAACGAATGTCAGTCGAACACCCAAACCACAAGGCTATCCGATATGGGTCTCAACGCTTTGTTCAACATATACACTACATGATATAGCACAATCCCCAAATTGGATTCGGCTTTCGCTTTCGCTTTCAACGCTAACAAACAAATTCTCGCACACCGATTCAATCCTATGTTCCATCACTTCTCTATGTATATGGGCCTAAGTAAAACCAAGGCATTCCCTTATGAACAATCCCACGGATTGCTCATACAATGCAATAGAGCAGTAGCAGAGTAGATTTGTATAATATGATTCTCCATGCAGCATGAACACTGAACTGACCATTGAAACTTATGGAAGCTCTGTACAGATGTTTGATCCGCTAAGGGAATCATGAGCATTGCACATGGACAGAGCCCACACGGGGACACCAACAAGGGTTGGGGTGAGCGAATGCCAGTGAAACCCACAAACAACAAGGCTATTCGATATGGGTCTAAACGCTTTGTTCAACATATACACTACATGATATAGCACAATCCCCAAATTGGCTTCGGCTTTCGCTTTCGCTTTGAACGGTAACAACCAAATTCTCGCACACCGATCCAATCCTTTGTTCCATCACTTCTCTATTTATGGGCCTTAGTAAAACCAACGCATTCCCTTATGAACAATCCACACAGATTGCTCATACAATGCAATAGAGCAGTAGCAGAGTAGATTTGTATAATATGATTCTCCATGCAGCTTGAACACTGAACTGACCATTGAAAATGATGGAAGCACTGTACAGCTGTTTGATCCGCTAAGGGAATCATGAGCATTGCACATGGACAGAGCCCACACGGGGACACCAACAAGGGTTGGGGTGAACGAATGTCAGTCGAACACCCAAACCACAAGGCTATCCGATATGGGTCTCAACGCTTTGTTCAACATATACACTACATGATATAGCACAACCCTCAAATTGGATTCGGCTTTCGCTTTCGCTTTCAACGCTAACAACCAAATTCTCGCACACCGATTCAATCCTATGTTCCATCACTTCTCTATGTATATGGGCCTAAGTAAAACCAAGGCATTCCCTTATGAACAATCCCACGGATTGCTCATACAATGCAATAGAGCAGTAGCAGAGTAGATTTGTATAATATGATTCTCCATGCAGCATGAACACTGAACTGTCCATTGAAACTTATGGAAGCTCTGTACAGATGTTTGATCCGCTAAGGGAATCATGACCATTGCACATGGACAGAGCCCACACGGGGACACCAACAAGGGTTGGGGTGAACGAATGTCAGTCGAACACCCAAACCACAAGGCTATCCGATATGGGTCTCAACGCTTTGTTCAACATATACACTACATGATATAGCACAATCCCCAAATTGGCTTCGGTTTTCGCTTTCGCTTTGAACGGTAACAACCAAATTCTCGCACACCGATTCAATCCTATGTTCCATCACTTCTCTGTTTATGGGCCTTAGTAAAACCAAGACATTCCCTTATGAACAATCCACACAGATTGCTCATACAATGCAATAGAGCAGTAGCAGAGTAGATTTGTATAATATGATTCTCCATGCAGCTTGAACACTGAACTGACCATTGAAAATGATGGAAGCACTGCACAGATGTTTGATCCGCTAAGGGAATCATGAGCATTGCACATGGACAGAGTCCAAACGGGTACACGAACAAGGGTTGGGGTGAACGAATGTCAGTCGAACACCCAAACCACAAGGCTATCCGATATGGGTCTGAACGCTTTGTTCAACATATACACTCCATGATATAGCACAATCCCCAAATTAGCTTCGGCTTTCGCTTTCGCTTTGAACGGTGACAACCAAATTCTCGCACACCAATCCAACCCTATAATCCATCACTTCTCTATTTATGGGCCTAAGTAAAACCAAGGCATTCCCTTATGAACAATCCACACACAGATTGCTCATACAATGCAATAGAGCAGTAGCAGAGTAGATTTGTATAATATGATTCTCCATGCAGCTTGAACACTGAACTGACCATTGAAAATGATGGAAGCACTGTACAGCTGTTTGATCCGCTAAGGGAATCATGAGCATTGCACATGGACAGAGCCCACACGGGGACACCAACAAGGGTTGGGGTGAACGAATGTCAGTCGAACACCCAAACCACAAGGCTATCCGATATGGGTCTCAACGCTTTGTTCAACATATACACTACATGATATAGCACAATCCCCAAATCGGCTTCGGCTTTCGCTTTCGCTTTGAACGGTAACAACCAAATTCTCGCACACCGATCCAATCCTATGTTCCATCACTTCTCTATTTATGTGCCCATGTAAAACCAAGGCATTCCCTTATGAACAATCCACACAGATTGCTCATACAATGCAATAGAGCAGTAGCAGAGTAGATTTGTATAATATGATTCTCCATGCAGCTTGACCACGAAACTGACCATTGGAAATTACGGAAGCACTGTACAGCTGTTTGATCCGCTAAGGGAATAGTGAGCATTGCACATGGACAGATCCCACACGGGGACACCAACAAGGGTTGGGGTGAACGAATGTCAGCCGAAAACACAAATCACAAGGCTATTCGATATGGGTCTAAACGCTTTGTTCAACATATACAATACATTTCACAGCACTTTCACCAAAATGGCTTCGGTTTTCGCTTTCGCTTTGAACGGTAACAACCAAATTCTCGCACACCGATCCAATCCTATGTTCCATCACTTCTCTATTTATGTGCCCATGTAAAACCAAGGCATTCCCTTATGAACAATCCACACAGATTGCTCATACAATGCAATAGAGCAGTAGCAGAGTAGATTTGTATAATATGATTCTCCATGCAGCTTGAACACTGAACTGACCATTGAAAATTATGGAAGCACTGTACAGCTGTTTGATCCGCTAAGGGAATCATGAGCATTGCACATGGACAGAGCCCACACGGGGACACCAACAAGGGTTGGGGTGAGCGAATGCCAGTGAAACCCACAAACAACAAGGCTATTCGATATGGGTCTAAACGCTTTGTTCAACATATACACTACATGATATAGCACAATCCCCAAATTGGCTTCGGCTTTCGCTTTCGCTTTGAACGGTAACAACCAAATTCTCGCACACCGATCCAATCCTATGTTCCATCACTTCTCTATTTATGGGCCCAAGTAAAACCAAGGCATTCCCTTATGAACAATCCACACAGATTGCTCATACAATGCAATAGAGCAGTAGCAGAGTAGATTTGTAAAATATGATTCTCCATGCAGCTTGAACACTGAACTGACCATTGAAAATTATGGAAGCACTGTACAGCTGTTTGATCCGCTAAGGGAATCATGAGCATTGCACATGGACAGAGCCCACACGAGGACATGAACAAGGGTTGGGGTGAACGAATGTCAGTCGAACACCCAAACCACAAGGCTATACCATATGGGTCTCAACGCTTTGTTCAACATATACAATACATTTTACAGCACTTTCACCAAAATGGCTTCGGTTTTCGCTTTCGCTTTGAACGGTAACAACCAAATTCTCGCACACCGATCCAATCCTATGTTCCATCACTTCTCTATTTATGTGCCCATGTAAAACCAAGGCATTCCCTTATGAACAATCCACACACAGATTGCTCATACAATGCAATAGAGCAGTAGCAGAGTAGATTTGTATAATATGATTCTCCATGCAGCTTGAACACTGAACTGACCATTGAAAATGATGGAAGCTCTGTACAGCTGTTTGATCCGCTAAGGGAATCATGAGCATTGCACATGGACAGAGCCCACACGGGGACACGAACAAGGGTTGGGGTGAACGAATGTCAGTCGAACACCCAAATCACAAGCCTATCCCATATGGGTCTCAACGCTTTGTTCAACATATACACTACATGATATAGCACAATCCCCAAATTGGCTTCAGCTTCGCTTTCGCTTTGAACGGTAACAACCAAATTCTCGCACACCGATCCAATCCTATGTTCCATCACTTCTCTAATTATTGGCCAAGAAGAACAAAGGCATTCCCTTATGAACAATCCACACAGATTGCTCATACAATGCAATAGAGCAGTAGCAGAGTAGATTTGTATAATATGATTCTCCATGCAGCTTGAACACTGAACTAACCATTGAAAATGATGGAAGCACTGTACAGCTGTTTGATCTGCTAAGGGAATCATGAGCATTGCACATGGACAGAACCCACACGGGGACACGAACAAGGGTTGGGGTGAACGATTGTCAGTCGAACACCCAAACCACAAGGCTATCCGATATGGGTCTGAACGCTTTGTTCAACATATACACTATATGATATAGCACAATCCCCAAATTGGCTTCGGCTTTCGCTTTCGCTTTGAACGGTAACAACCAAATTCTCGCACACCGATCCAATCCTATGTTCCATCACTTCTCTATTTATGGGCCTAAGTAAAACCAAGGCATTCCCTTATGAACAATCCACACAGATTGCTCATACAATGCAACAGAGCAATAGCAGAGTAGATTTGTATAATATGATTCTCCATGCAGCTTGAACACTGAACTGACCATTGAAAATGATGGAAGCACTGTACAGCTGTTTGATCCGCTAAGGGAATCATGAGCATTGCACATGAACAGAGCACCCACAGGGACTCGAACAAGGGTGTGGGTGAATGAGTGTCAGCCGAACTCCCAAACGACAAGGCTATCCGATATGGGTCTCAACGCTTTGTTCAACATATACACTACATGATATAGCACAATCCCCAAATTGGCTTCGGCTTTCGCTTCCGCTTTGAAAGGTAACAACCAAATTCTCGCACACCGATCCAAACCTATAATCCATCACTTCTCTATTTATGGGCCGAAATAAAACCAAGGCATTCCCTTATGAACAATCCACACAGATTGCTCATACAATGCGATAGAGCAATATCAGAGTAGTTTTGTATAATATGATTCTCCATGCAGCTTGAACACTGAACTGACCATTGAAAATGATGGAAGCACTGTACAGCTGTTTGATCCGCTAACGGAATCATGCGCATTGCACATGTACAAAGCCCACACGGGGACACGAACAAGGGTTGGGGTGAACGAATGCCAGTCGAACACCCAAACCACAAGGCTATCCGTTATGGATATGAAAGATTGTTCAACATATACACTACATGATATAGCACAATCCCCAAATTGGCTTCGGCTTTCGCTTTCGCTTTGAATGGTAACAACCAAATTCTCGCACACCGATCCAATCCTATGTTCCATCACTTCTCTATTTATGGGCCTAAGTAAAACCAAGGCATTCCCTTATGAACAATCCACACACAGATTGCTCATACAATGCAATAGAGCAGTAGCGGAGTAGATTTGTATAATATGATTCTCCATGCAGCTTGAACACTGAATTGACCATTGAAAAATATGGAAGCACTGTACAGCTGTTTGATCCGCTAAGGGAATCATGAGCATTGCACATGGACATACCCCACTCGGAGAGACGAACAAGGGTTGGGGTGATTGATTGTCAATCGTACACCCAAACTACAAGCCTATACCATATGGGTCTCAACGCTTTGTTCAACATTTACAATACATGATATAGCACAATCCCCAAATTGGCTTCGGCTTTCGCTTTCGCTTTGAACGGTAACAACCAAATTCTCGCACACCGATCCAATCCTATGTTCCATCACTTCTCTATTTATGGGCCTAAATTAAACCAAGGCATTCCCTTATGAACAATCCCCACAGATTGCTCATACATTGCAATAGAGCAGTAGCAGAGTAGATTTGTATAATATGATTCTCCATGCAGCTTGAACACTGAACTGACCATTGAAAATTATGGAAGCACTGTACAGCTGTTTGATCCGCTAAGGGAATCATGAGCATTGCACATGGACAGAGCCCACTCGGAGACACGAACAAGGGTTGGGGTGAACGAATGTCAGTCGAACACCCAAAACACAAGGCTATCCCATATGGGTCTCAACGCTTTGTTCAACATATACAATACATGATATAGCACAATCCCCAAATTGGCTTCGGCTTTCGCTTTCGCTTTGAACGGTAACAACCAAATTCTCGCACACCGATCCAATCCTATGTTCCATCAATTCTCTATTTATGGGCCTTAGTAAAACCAAGGCATTCCCTTATAAACAATCCACACACAGATTGCTCATACAATGCAATAGAGCAGTAGCGGAGTAGATTTGTATAATATGATTCTCCATGCAGCTTGAACACTGAACTGACCATTGAAAATGATGGAAGCACTGTACAGCTGTTTGATCCGCTAAGGGAATCATGAGCATTGCACATGGACAGAGCCCACTCGGAGACACGAACAAGGGTTGGGGTGAACGAATGTCAGTCGAACACCCAAACCACAAGCCTATACCATATGGGTCTCAACGCTTTGTTCAACATATACAATACATGATATAGCACAATCCCCAAATTGGCTTCGGCTTTCGCTTTCGCTTTGAACGGTAACAACCAAATTCTCGCACACCGGTCCAATCCTATGTTCCATCAATTCTCTATTTATGGGCCTAAGTAAAACCAAGGCATTCCCTTATGAACAATCCACACAGATTGCTCATACAATGCAATAGGTCAGTAGCAGAGTAGATTTGTATAATATGATTCTCCATGCAGCTTGAACACTGAACTGACCATTGAAAATGATGGAAGCACTGTACAGCTAATTGATCCGCTAAGGGAATCATGAGCATTGCACATGGACAGAGCCCACTCGGAGACACGAACAAGGGTTGGGGTGAACGAATGTCAGTCGAACACCCAAACCACAAGGCTATCCGATATGGGTCTCAACGCTTTGTTCAACATTTACAATACATGATATAGCACAATCCCCAAATTGGCTTCGGCTTTCGCTTTCGCTTTGAACGGTAACAACCAAATTCTCGCACACCGATCCAATCCTATGTTCCATCACTTCTCTATTTATGGGCCTAAATAAAACCAAGGCATTCCCTTATGAACAATCCCCACAGATTGCTCCTACAATGCAATTGAGCAGTAGCAGAGTAGATTTGTATAATATGATTCTCCATGCAGCTTGAACACTGAACTGACCATTGAAAATGATGGAAGCACTGTACAGCTGTTTGATCCGCTAAGGGAATCATGAGCATTGCACATGGACAGAGCCCACTCGGAGACACGAACAAGGGTTGGGGTGAACGAATGTCAGTCGAACACCCAAACCACAAGCCTATACCATATGGGTCTCAACGCTTTGTTCAACATTTACAATACATGATATAGCACAATCCCCAAATTGGCTTCGGCTTTCGCTTTCGCTTTGAACGTTAACAACCAAATTCTCGCACACCGATCCAATCCTATGTTCCATCACTTCTCTATTTATGGGCCTAAGTAAAACCAAGGCATTCCCTTATGAACAATCCACACAGATTGCTCATACAATGCAATAGGTCAGTAGCAGAGTAGATTTGTATAATATGATTCTCCATGCAGCTTGAACACTGAACTGACCATTGAAAATTATGGAAGCACTGTACAGCTGTTTGATCCGCTAAGGGAATCATGAGCATTGCACATGGACAGAGCCCACTCGGAGACACGAACAAGGGTTGGGGTGAACGAATGTCAGTCGAACACCCAAATCACAAGCCTATCCCATATGGGTCTCAACGCTTTGTTCAACATTTACAATACATGATATAGCACAATCCCCAAATTGGCTTCGGCTTTCGCTTTCGCTTTGAACGGTAACAACCAAATACTCGCACACCGATCCAATCCTATGTTCCATCACTTCTCTATTTATGGGCCTAAGAAAATCGAATGCAATCCGTCATGAACAATCCACACAGATTGCTCATACAATGCAATAGAGCAGTAGCGGAGTAGATTTGTATAATATGATTCTCCATGCAGCTTGAACACTGAACTGACCATTGAAAATGATGGAAGCACTGTACAGCTGTTTGATCCGCTAAGGGAATCATGAGCATTGCACATGGACAGAGCCCACTCGGAGACACGAACAAGGGTTGGGGTGAACGAATGTCAGTCGAACACCCAAACCACAAGGCTATCCCATATGGGTCTCAACGCTTTGTTCAACATATACACTACATGATATAGCACAATCCCCAAATTGGCTTCGGCTTTCGCTTTCGCTTTGAACGGTAACAACCAAATTCTCGCACACCGATCCAATCCTATGTTCCATCACTTCTCTATTTATGGGCCTAAGTAAAACCAAGGTATTCCCTTATGAACAATCCACACAGATTGCTCATACAATGCAATAGGTCAGTAGCAGAGTAGATTTGTATAATATGATTCTCCATGCAGCTTGAACACTGAACTGACCATTAAAAATTATGGAAGCACTGTACAGCTGTTTGATCCGCTAAGGGAATCATGAGCATTGCACATGGACAGAGCCCACTCGGAGACACGAACAAGGGTTGGGGTGAACGAATGTCAGTCGAACACCCAAATCACAAGCCTATCCCATATGGGTCTCAACGCTTTGTTCAACATATACACTATATGATATAGCACAATCCCCAAATTGGCTTCGGCTTTCGCTTTCGCTTTGAACGGTAACAACCAAATTCTCGCACACCGATCCAATCCTATGTTCCATCACTTTTCTATTTATGGGCCTAAGTAAAACCAAGGCATTCCCTTATGAACAATCCACACAGATTGCTCATACATTGCAATAGAGCAGTAGCAGAGTAGATTTGTATAATATGATTCTCCATGCAGCTTGAACACTGAACTGACCATTGAAAATTATGGAAGCACTGTACAGCTGTTTGATCCGCTAAGGGAATCATGAACATTGCACATGGACAGAGCCCACTCGGAGACACGAACAAGGGTTGGGGTGAACGAATGTCAGTCGAACACCCAAACCACAAGGCCCTCCCATATGGGTCTCAACGCTTTGTTCAACATTTACAATACATGATATAGCACAATCCCCAAATTGGCTTCGGCTTTCGCTTTCGCTTTGAACGGTAACAACCAAATTCTCGCACACCGATCCAATCCTATGTTCCATCACTTCTCTATTTATGGGCCTAAATAAAACCAAGGCATTCCCTTATGAACAATCCCCACAGATTGCTCCTACAATGCAATTGAGCAGTAGCAGAGTAGATTTGTATAATATGATTCTCCATGCAGCTTGAACACTGAACTGACCATTGAAAATTATGGAAGCACTGTACAGCTGTTTGATCCGCTAAGGGAATCATGAGCATTGCACATGGACAGAGCCCACTCGGAGACACGAACAAGGGTTGGGGTGAACGAATGTCAGTCGAACACCCAAACCACAAGCCTATACCATATGGGTCTCAACGCTTTGTTCAACATTTACAATACATGATATAGCACAATCCCCAAATTGGCTTCGGCTTTCGCTTTCGCTTTGAACGGTAACAACCAAATACTCGCACACCGATCCAATCCTATGTTCCATCACTTCTCTATTTATGGGCCTAAGTAAAACCAAGGCATTCCCTTATGAACAATCCACACACAGATTGCTCATACAATGCAATAGAGCAGTAGCGGAGTAGATTTGTATAATATGATTCTCCATGCAGCTTGAACACTGAACTGACCATTGAAAATGATGGAAGCACTGTACAGCTGTTTGATCCGCTAAGGGAATCATGAGCATTGCACATGGACAGAGCCCACTCGGAGACACGAACAAGGGTTGGGGTGAACGAATGTCAGTCGAACACCCAAATCACAAGCCTATCCCATATGGGTCTCAACGCTTTGTTCAACATTTACAATACATGATATAGCACAATCCCCAAATTGGCTTCGGCTTTCGCTTTCGCTTTGAACGGTAACAACCAAATACTCGCACACCGATCCAATCCTATGTTCCATCACTTCTCTATTTATGGGCCTAACTAAAACCAAGGCATTCCCTTATGAACAATCCACACACAGATTGCTCATACAATGCAATAGAGCAGTAGCGGAGTAGATTTGTATAATATGATTCTCCATGCAGCTTGAACACTGAACTGACCATTGAAAATGATGGAAGCACTGTACAGCTGTTTGATCCGCTAAGGGAATCATGAGCATTGCACATGGACAGAGCCCACTCGGAGACACGAACAAGGGTTGGGGTGAACGAATGTCAGTCGAACACCCAAACCACAAGCCTATACCATATGGGTCTCAACGCTTTGTTCAACATATACACTACATGATATAGCACAATCCCCAAATTGGCTTCGGCTTTCGCTTTCGCTTTGAACGGTAACAACCAAATTCTCGCACACCGATCCAATCCTATGTTCCATCACTTCTCTATTTATGGGCCTAAGTAAAACCAAGGCATTCCCTTATGAACAATCCACACAGATTGCTCATACAATGCAATAGGTCAGTAGCAGAGTAGATTTGTATAATATGATTCTCCATGCAGCTTGAACACTGAACTGACCATTAAAAATTATGGAAGCACTGTACAGCTGTTTGATCCGCTAAGGGAATCATGAGCATTGCACATGGACAGAGCCCACTCGGAGACACGAACAAGGGTTGGGGTGAACGAATGTCAGTCGAACACCCAAATCACAAGCCTATCCCATATGGGTCTCAACGCTTTGTTCAACATTTACAATACATGATATAGCACAATCCCCAAATTGGCTTCGGCTTTCGCTTTCGCTTTGAACGGTAACAACCAAATTCTCGCACACCGATCCAATCCTATGTTCCATCACTTTTCTATTTATGGGCCTAAGTAAAACCAAGGCATTCCCTTATGAACAATCCCCACAGATTGCTCATACATTGCAATAGAGCAGTAGCAGAGTAGATTTGTATAATATGATTCTCCATGCAGCTTGAACACTGAACTGACCATTGAAAATTATGGAAGCACTGTACAGCTGTTTGATCCGCTAAGGGAATCATGAGCATTGCACATGGACAGAGCCCACTCGGAGACACGAACAAGGGTTGGGGTGAACGAATGTCAGTCGAACACCCAAACCACAAGGCCCTCCCATATGGGTCTCAACGCTTTGTTCAACATTTACAATACATGATATAGCACAATCCCCAAATTGGCTTCGGCTTTCGCTTTCGCTTTGAACGGTAACAACCAAATTCTCGCACACCGATCCAATCCTATGTTCCATCACTTCTCTATTTATGGGCCTAAATAAAACCAAGGCATTCCCTTATGAACAATCCCCACAGATTGCTCCTACAATGCAATTGAGCAGTAGCAGAGTAGATTTGTATAATATGATTCTCCATGCAGCTTGAACACTGAACTGACCATTGAAAATGATGGAAGCACTGTACAGCTGTTTGATCCGCTAAGGGAATCATGAGCATTGCACATGGACAGAGCCCACTCGGAGACACGAACAAGGGTTGGGGTGAACGAATGTCAGTCGAACACCCAAAACAAAAGGCTATCCCATATGGGTCTCAACGCTTTGTTCAACATATACACTACATGATATAGCACAATCCCCAAATTGGCTTCGGCTTTCGCTTTCGCTTTGAACGATAACAACCAAATTCTCGCACACCGATCCAATCCTATGTTCCATCAATTCTCTATTTATGGGCCTTAGTAAAACCAAGGCATTCCCTTATGAACAATCCACACAGATTGCTCAATCAATGCAATAGAGCAGTAGCAGAGTAGATTTGTATAATATGATTCTCCATGCAGCTTGAACACTGAACTGACCATTGAAAATTATGGAAGCACTGTACAGCTGTTTGATCCGCTAAGGGAATCATGAGCATTGCACATGGACAGAGCCCACTCGGAGACACGAACAAGGGTTGGGGTGAACGAATGTCAGTCGAACACCCAAACCACAAGCCTATACCATATGGGTCTCAACGCTTTGTTCAACATTTACAATACATGATATAGCACAATCCCCAAATTGGCTTCGGCTTTCGCTTTCGCTTTGAACGGTAACAACCAAATTCTCGCACACCGATACAATCCTATGTTCCATCACTTCTCTATTTATGGGCCTAAATAAAACCAAGGCATTCCCTTATGAACAATCCTCACAGATTGCTCATACAATGCAATAGAGCAGTAGCAGAGTAGATTTGTATAATATGATTCTCCATGCAGCTTGAACACTGAACTGACCATTGAAAATTATGGAAGCACTGTACAGCTGTTTGATCCGCTAAGGGAATCATGAGCATTGCACATGGACAGAGCCCACTCGGAGACACGAACAAGGGTTGGGGTGAACGAATGTCAGTCGAACACCCAAACCACAAGCCTATACCATATGGGTCTCAACGCTTTGTTCAACATTTACAATACATGATATAGCACAATCCCCAAATTGGCTTCGGCTTTCGCTTTCGCTTTGAACGGTAACAACCAAATTCTCGCACACCGATCCAATCCTATGTTCCATCACTTCTCTATTTATGGGCCTAAATTAAACCAAGGCATTCCCTTATGAACAATCCACACACAGATTGCTCATACAATGCAATAGAGCAGTAGCAGAGTAGATTTGTATAATATGATTCTCCATGCAGCTTGAACACTGAACTGACCATTGAAAATTATGGAAGCACTGTACAGCTGTTTGATCCGCTAAGGGAATCATGAGCATTGCACATGGACAGAGCCCACTCGGAGACACGAACAAGGGTTGGGGTGAACGAATGTCAGTCGAACACCCAAACCACAAGCCTATACCATATGGGTCTCAACGCTTTGTTCAACATTTACAATACATGATATAGCACAATCCCCAAATTGGCTTCGGCTTTCGCTTTCGCTTTGAACGTTAACAACCAAATTCTCGCACACCGATCCAATCCTATGTTCCATCACTTCTCTATTTATGGGCCTAAATTAAACCAAGGCATTCCCTTATGAACAATCCACACACAGATTGCTCATACAATGCAATAGAGCAGTAGCAGAGTAGATTTGTATAATATGATTCTCCATGCAGCTTGAACACTGAACTGACCATTGAAAATTATGGAAGCACTGTACAGCTGTTTGATCCGCTAAGGGAATCATGAGCATTGCACATGGACAGAGCCCACTCGGAGACACGAACAAGGGTTGGGGTGAACGAATGTCAGTCGAACACCCAAACCACAAGCCTATACCATATGGGTCTCAACGCTTTGTTCAACATTTACAATACATGATATAGCACAATCCCCAAATTGGCTTCGGCTTTCGCTTTCGCTTTGAACGGTAACAACCAAATTCTCGCACACCGATCCAATCCTATGTTCCATCACTTCTCTATTTATGGGCCTAAGTAAAACCAAGGCATTCCCTTATGCACAATCCACACACAGATTGCTCATACAATGCAATAGAGCAGTAGCAGAGTAGATTTGTATAATATGATTCTCCATGCAGCTTGAACACTGAACTGACCATTGAAAATTATGGAAGCACTGTACAGCTGTTTGATCCGCTAAGGTGAATCATGAGCATTGCACATGGACAGAGCCCACTCGGAGACACGAACAAGGGTTGGGGTGAACGAATGTCAGTCGAACACCCAAACCACAAGGCTATCCCATATGGGTCTCAACGCTTTGTTCAACATATACACTACATGATATAGCACAATCCCCAAATTGGCTTCGGCTTTCGCTTTCGCTTTGAACGTTAACAACCAAATTCTCGCACACCGATCCAATCCTATGTTCCATCACTTCTCTATTTATGGGCCTAAGTAAAACCAAGGCATTCCCTTATGAACAATCCACACAGATTGCTCATACAATGCAATAGAGCAGTAGCAGAGTAAATTTGTATAATATGATTCTCCATGCAGCTTGAACACTGAACTGACCATTGAAAATTATGGAAGCACTGTACAGCTAATTGATCCGCTAAGAGAATGATGAGCATTGCACATGGACAGAGCCCACTCGGAGACACGAACAAGGGTTGGGGTGAACGAATGTCAGTCGAACACCCAAACCACAAGCCTATACCATATGGGTCTCAACGCTTTGTTCAACATTTACAATACATGATATAGCACAATCCCCAAATTGGCTTCGGCTTTCGCTTTCGCTTTGAACGGTAACAACCAAATTCTCGCACACCGATCCAATCCTATGTTCCATCACTTCTCTTTTTATGGGCCTAAATAAAACCAAGGCATTCCCTTATGAACAATCCACACAGATTGCTCATACAATGCAATAGAGCAGTAGCAGAGTAGATTTGTATAATATGATTCTCCATGCAGCTTGAACACTGAACTGACCATTGAAAATTATGGAAGCACTGTACAGCTGTTTGATCCGCTAAGGGAATCATGAGCATTGCACATGGACAGAGCCCACACGGAGACACGAACAAGGGTTGGGGTGAACGAATGTCAGTCGAACACCCAAACCACAAGGCTATCCGATATGGGTCTCCACGCTTTGTTCAACATTTACAATACATGATATAGCACAATCCCCAAATTGGCTTCGGCTTTCGCTTTCGCTGTGAACGGTAACAACCAAATTCTCGCACACCGATCCAATCCTATGTTCCATCACTTCTCTATTTATGGGCCTAAATAAAACCAAGGCATTCCCTTATGAACAATCCACACACAGATTGCTCATACAATGCAATAGAGCAGTAGCAGAGTAGATTTGTATAATATGATTCTCCATGCAGCTTGAACACTGAACTGACCATTGAAAATTATGGAAGCACTGTACAGCTGTTTGATCCGCTAAGAGAATGATGAGCATTGCACATGGACAGAGCCCACTCGGAGACACGAACAAGGGTTGGGGTGAACGAATGTCAGTCGAACACCCAAACCACAAGCCTATACCATATGGGTCTCCACGCTTTGTTCAACATTTACAATACATGATATAGCACAATCCCCAAATTGGCTTCGGCTTTCGCTTTCGCTTTGAACGGTAACAACCAAATTCTCGCACACCGATCCAATCCTATGTTCCATCACTTCTCTATTTATGGGCCTAAGTAAAACCAAGGCATTCCCTTATGAACAATCCACACACAGATTGCTCATACAATGCAATAGAGCAGTAGCAGAGTAGATTTGTATAATATGATTCTCCATGCAGCTTGAACACTGAACTGACCATTGAAAATTATGGAAGCACTGTACAGCTGTTTGATCCGCTAAGAGAATGATGAGCATTGCACATGGACAGAGCCCACTCGGAGACACGAACAAGGGTTGGGGTGAACGAATGTCAGTCGAACACCCAAACCACAAGCCTATACCATATGGGTCTCAACGCTTTGTTCAACATTTACAATACATGATATAGCACAATCCCCAAATTGGCTTCGGCTTTCGCTTTCGCTTTGAACGGTAACAACCAAATTCTCGCACACCGATCCAATCCTATGTTCCATCACTTCTCTATTTATGGGCCTAAATAAAACCAAGGCATTCCCTTATGAACAATCCACACAGATTGCTCATACAATGCAATAGAGCAGTAGCAGAGTAGATTTGTATAATATGATTCTCCATGCAGCTTGAACACTGAACTGACCATTGAAAATTATGGAAGCACTGTACAGCTGTTTGATCCGCTAAGAGAATGATGAGCATTGCACATGGACAGAGCCCACTCGGAGACACGAACAAGGGTTGGGGTGAACGAATGTCAGTCGAACACCCAAACCACAAGCCTATACCATATGGGTCTCAACGCTTTGTTCAACATTTACAATACATGATATAGCACAATCCCCAAATTGGCTTCGGCTTTCGCTTTCGCTTTGAACGGTAACAACCAAATTCTCGCACACCGATCCAATCCTATGTTCCATCACTTCTCTATTTATGGGCCTAAATAAAACCAAGGCATTCCCTTATGAACAATCCACCCAGATTGCTCATACAATGCAATAGAGCAGTAGCAGAGTAGATTTGTATAATATGATTCTCCATGCAGCTTGAACACTGAACTGACCATTGAAAATTATGGAAGCACTGTACAGCTGTTTGATCCGCTAAGGGAATCATGAGCATTGCACATGGACAGAGCCCACACGGGGACACGAACAAGGGTTGGGGTGAACGAATGTCAGTCGAACACCCAAAACACAAGGCTATCCCATATGGGTCTCAACGCTTTGTTCAACATTTACAATACATGATATAGCACAATCCCCAAATTGGCTTCGGCTTTCGCTTTCGCTTTGAACGGTAACAACCAAATTCTCGCACACCGATCCAATCCTATGTTCCATCACTTCTCTATTTATGGGCCTAAGTAAAACCAAGGCATTCCCTTATGAACAATCCACACACAGATTGCTCATACAATGCAATAGAGCAGTAGCAGAGTAGATTTGTATAATATGATTCTCCATGCAGCTTGAACACTGAACTGACCATTGAAAATTATGGAAGCACTGTACAGCTGTTTGATCCGCTAAGGGAATCATGAGCATTGCACATGGACAGAGCCCACTCGGAGACACGAACAAGGGTTGGGGTGAACGAATGTCAGTCGAACACCCAAACCACAAGCCTATACCATATGGGTCTCAACGCTTTGTTCAACATTTACAATACATGATATAGCACAATCCCCAAATTGGCTTCGGCTTTCGCTTTCGCTTTGAACGGTAACAACCAAATTCTCGCACACCGATCCAATCCTATGTTCCATCACTTCTCTATTTATGGGCCTAAATTAAACCAAGGCATTCCCTTATGAACAATCCCCACAGATTGCTCATACAATGCAATAGAGCAGTAGCAGAGTAGATTTGTATAATATGATTCTCCATGCAGCTTGAACACTGAACTGACCATTGAAAATTATGGAAGCACTGTACAGCTGTTTGATCCGCTAAGGGAATCATGAGCATTGCACATGGACAGAGCCCACTCGGAGACACGAACAAGGGTTGGGGTGAACGAATGTCAGTCGAACACCCAAACCACAAGCCTATACCATATGGGTCTCAACGCTTTGTTCAACATTTACAATACATGATATAGCACAATCCCCAAATTGGCTTCGGCTTTCGCTTTCGCTTTGAACGTTAACAACCAAATTCTCGCACACCGATACAATCCTATGTTCCATCACTTCTCTATTTATGGGCCTAAATTAAACCAAGGCATTCCCTTATGAACAATCCACACAGATTGCTCATACAATGCAATAGAGCAGTAGCAGAGTAGATTTGTATAATATGATTCTCCATGCAGCTTGAACACTGAACTGACCATTGAAAAATATGGAAGCACTGTACAGCTGTTTGATCCGCTAAGGGAATCATGAGCATTGCACATGGACAGAGCCCACTCGGAGACACGAACAAGGGTTGGGGTGAACGAATGTCAGTCGAACACCCAAACCACAAGCCTATACCATATGGGTCTCAACGCTTTGTTCAACATTTACAATATATGATATAGCACAATCCCCAAATTGGCTTCGGCTTTCGCTTTCGCTTTGAACGGTAACAACCAAATTTTCGCACACCGATCCAATCCTATGTTCCATCAATTCTCTATTTATGGGCCTAAGTAAAACCAAGGCATTCCCTTATGAACAATCCACACACAGATTGCTCATACAATGCAATAGAGCAGTAGCAGAGTAGATTTGTATAATATGATTCTCCATGCAGCTTGAACACTGAACTGACCACTGAAAATTATGGAAGCACTGTACAGCTGTTTGATCCGCTAAGGGAATCATGAGCATTGCACATGGACAGAGCCCACTCGGAGACACGAACAAGGGTTGGGGTGAACGAATGTCAGTCGAACACCCAAACCACAAGCCTATACCATATGGGTCTCAACGCTTTGTTCAACATTTACAATACATGATATAGCACAATCCTCAAATTGGCTTCGGCTTTCGCTTTCGCTTTGAACGGTAACAACCAAATTCTCGCACACCGATCCAATCCTATGTTCCATCACTTCTCTATTTATGGGCCTAAATTAAACCAAGGCATTCCCTTATGAACAATCCACACAGATTGCTCATACAATGCAATAGAGCAGTAGCAGAGTAGATTTGTATAATATGATTCTCCATGCAGCTTGAACACTGAACTGACCATTGAAAATTATGGAAGCACTGTACAGCTAATTGATCCGCTAAGGGAATCATGAGCATTGCACATGGACAGAGCCCACTCGGAGACACGAACAAGGGTTGGGGTGAACGAATGTCAGTCGAACACCCAAACCACAAGCCTATACCATATGGGTCTCAACGCTTTGTTCAACATTTACAATACATGATATAGCACAATCCCCAAATTGGCTTCGGCTTTCGCTTTCGCTTTGAACGGTAACAACCAAATTTTCGCACACCGATCCAATCCTATGTTCCATCAATTCTCTATTTATGGGCCTAAGTAAAACCAAGGCATTCCCTTATGAACAATCCACACACAGATTGCTCATACAATGCAATAGAGCAGTAGCAGAGTAGATTTGTATAATATGATTCTCCATGCAGCTTGAACACTGAACTGACCACTGAAAATTATGGAAGCACTGTACAGCTGTTTGATCCGCTAAGGGAATCATGAGCATTGCACATGGACAGAGCCCACTCGGAGACACGAACAAGGGTTGGGGTGAACGAATGTCAGTCGAACACCCAAACCACAAGCCTATACCATATGGGTCTCAACGCTTTGTTCAACATTTACAATACATGATATAGCACAATCCTCAAATTGGCTTCGGCTTTCGCTTTCGCTTTGAACGGTAACAACCAAATTCTCGCACACCGATCCAATCCTATGTTCCATCACTTCTCTATTTATGGGCCTAAATTAAACCAAGGCATTCCCTTATGAACAATCCACACAGATTGCTCATACAATGCAATAGAGCAGTAGCAGAGTAGATTTGTATAATATGATTCTCCATGCAGCTTGAACACTGAACTGACCATTGAAAATTATGGAAGCACTGTACAGCTGTTTGATCCGCTAAGGGAATCATGAGCATTGCACATGGACAGAGCCCACTCGGAGACACGAACAAGGGTTGGGGTGAACGAATGTCAGTCGAACACCCAAACCACAAGCCTATACCATATGGGTCTCAACGCTTTGTTCAACATTTACAATACATGATATAGCACAATCCCCAAATTGGCTTCGGCTTTCGCTTTCGCTTTGAACGGTAACAACCAAATTCTCGCACACCGATCCAATCCTATGTTCCATCAATTCTCTATTTATGGGCCTTAGTAAAACCAAGGCATTCCCTTATGAACAATCCCCACACAGATTGCTCATACAATGCAATAGAGCAGTAGCAGAGTAGATTTGTATAATATGATTCTCCATGCAGCTTGAACACTGAACTGACCATTGAAAAATATGGAAGCACTGTACAGCTGTTTGATCCGCTAAGGGAATCATGAGCATTGCACATGGACAGAGCCCACTCGGAGACACGAACAAGGGTTGGGGTTAACGAATGTCAGTCGAACACTCAAACCACAAGCCTATACCATATGGGTCTCAACGCTTTGTTCAACATTTACAATACATGATATAGCACAATCCCCAAATTGGCTTCGGCTTTCGCTTTCGCTTTCAACGGTAACAACCAAATTCTCGCACACCGATCCAATCCTATGTTCCATCACTTCTCGATTTATGGGCCTAAATTAAACCAAGGCATTCCCTTATGAACAATCCACACAGATTGCTCATACAATGCAATAGAGCAGTAGCAGAGTAGATTTGTATAATATGATTCTCCATGCAGCTTGAACACTGAACTGACCATTGAAAAATATGGAAGCACTGTACAGCTGTTTGATCCGCTAAGGGAATCATGAGCATTGCACATGGACAGAGCCCACTCGGAGACACGAACAAGGGTTGGGGTTAACGAATGTCAGTCGAACACCCAAACCACAAGCCTATACCATATGGGTCTCAACGCTTTGTTCAACATTTACAATACATGATATAGCACAATCCCCAAATTGGCTTCGGCTTTCGCTTTCGCGTTGAACGGTAACAACCAAATTCTCGCACACCGATCCAATCCTATGTTCCATCACTTCTCTATTTATGGGCCTAAATTAAACCAAGGCATTCCCTTATGAACAATCCACACAGATTGCTCATACAATGCAATAGAGCAGTAGCAGAGTAGATTTGTATAATATGATTCTCCATGCAGCTTGAACACTGAACTGACCATTGAAAATTATGGAAGCACTGTACAGCTAATTGATCCGCTAAGGGAATCATGAGCATTGCACATGGACAGATCCCACACGGGGACACCAACAAGGGTTGGGGTGAACGAATGTCAGCCGAAAACACAAATCACAAGGCTATTCGATATGGGTCTAAACGCTTTGTTCAACATATACAATACATTTCACAGCACTTTCACCAAAATGGCTTCGGTTTTCGCTTTCGCTTTGAACGGTAACAACCAAATTCTCGCACACCGATCCAATCCTATGTTCCATCAATTCTCTATTTATATGGGCCTAAGTAAAACCAAGGCATTCCCTTATGAACAATCCACACAGATTGCTCATACAATGCAATAGAGCAGTAGCAGAGCAGATTTGTATAATATGATTCTCCATGCAGCTTGAACACTGAACTGACCATTGAAAAATATGGAAGCACTGTACAGCTGTTTGATCCGCTAAGGGAATCATGAGCATTGCACATGGACAGAGCCCACTCGGAGACACGAACAAGGGTTGGGGTTAACGAATGTCAGTCGAACACCCAAACCACAAGCCTATACCATATGGGTCTCAACGCTTTGTTCAACATTTACAATACATGATATAGCACAATCCCCAAATTGGCTTCGGCTTTCGCTTTCGCTTTGAACGGTAACAACCAAATTCTCGCACACCGATCCAATCCTATGTTCCATCACTTCTCTATTTATGGGCCTAAATTAAACCAAGGCATTCCCTTATGAACAATCCACACAGATTGCTCATACAATGCAATAGAGCAGTAGCAGAGTAGATTTGTATAATATGATTCTCCATGCAGCTTGAACACTGAACTGACCATTGAAAATTATGGAAGCACTGTACAGCTAATTGATCCGCTAAGGGAATCATGAGCATTGCACATGGACAGAGCCCACTCGGAGACACGAACAAGGGTTGGGGTGAACGAATGTCAGTCGAACACCCAAAACACAAGGCTATCCCATATGGGTCTCAACGCTTTGTTCAACATATACAATACATGATATAGCACAATCCCCAAATTGGCTTCGGCTTTCGCTTTCGCTTTGAACGGTAACAACCAAATTCTCGCACACCGATCCAATCCTATGTTCCATCACTTCTCTATTTATGGGCCTAAATTAAACCAAGGCATTCCCTTATGAACAATCCCCACACAGATTGCTCATACAATGCAATAGAGCAGTAGCAGAGTAGATTTGTATAATATGATTCTCCATGCAGCTTGAACACTGAACTGACCATTGAAAAATATGGAAGCACTGTACAGCTGTTTGATCCGCTAAGGGAATCATGAGCATTGCACATGGACAGAGCCCACTCGGAGACACGAACAAGGGTTGGGGTGAACGAATGTCAGTCGAACACCCAAACCACAAGCCTATACCATATGGGTCTCAACGCTTTGTTCAACATTTACAATACATGATATAGCACAATCCTCAAATTGGCTTCGGCTTTCGCTTTCGCTTTGAACGGTAACAACCAAATTCTCGCACACCGATCCAATCCTATGTTCCATCACTTCTCTATTTATGGGCCTAAATTAAACCAAGGCATTCCCTTATGAACAATCCCCACACAGATTGCTCATACAATGCAATAGAGCAGTAGCAGAGTAGATTTGTATAATATGATTCTCCATGCAGCTTGAACACTGAACTGACCATTGAAAATTATGGAAGCACTGTACAGCTAATTGATCCGCTAAGGGAATCATGAGCATTGCACATGGACAGAGCCCACTCGGAGACACGAACAAGGGTTGGGGTGAACGAATGTCAGTCGAACACCCAAACCACAAGCCTATACCATATGGGTCTCAACGCTTTGTTCAACATTTACAATACATGATATAGCACAATCCCCAAATTGGCTTCGGCTTTCGCTTTCGCTTTGAACGGTAACAACCAAATTCTCGCACACCGATCCAATCCTATGTTCCATCACTTCTCTATTTATGGGCCTAAATAAAACCAAGGCATTCCCTTATGAACAATCCCCACACAGATTGCTCATACAATGCAATAGAGCAGTAGCAGAGTAGATTTGTATAATATGATTCTCCATGCAGCTTGAACACTGAACTGACCATTGAAAAATATGGAAGCACTGTACAGCTGTTTGATCCGCTAAGGGAATCATGAGCATTGCACATGGACAGAGCCCACTCGGAGACACGAACAAGGGTTGGGGTGAACGAATGTCAGTCGAACACCCAAACCACAAGCCTATACCATATGGGTCTCAACGCTTTGTTCAACATTTACAATACATGATATAGCACAATCCTCAAATTGGCTTCGGCTTTCGCTTTCGCTTTGAACGGTAACAACCAAATTCTCGCACACCGATCCAATCCTATGTTCCATCACTTCTCTATTTATGGGCCTAAATTAAACCAAGGCATTCCCTTATGAACAATCCACACACAGATTGCTCATACAATGCAATAGAGCAGTAGCAGAGTAGATTTGTATAATATGATTCTCCATGCAGCTTGAACACTGAACTGACCATTGAAAATGATTGAAGCACTGTACAGCTAATTGATCCGCTAAGGGAATCATGAGCATTGCACATGGACAGAGCCCACTCGGAGACACGAACAAGGGTTGGGGTGAACGAATGTCAGTCGAACACCCAAACCACAAGCCTATACCATATGGGTCTCAACGCTTTGTTCAACATTTACAATACATGATATAGCACAATCCCCAAATTGGCTTCGGCTTTCGCTTTCGCTTTGAACGGTAACAACCAAATTCTCGCACACCGATCCAATCCTATGTTCCATCACTTCTCTATTTATGGGCCTAAATAAAACCAAGGCATTCCCTTATGAACAATCCCCACACAGATTGCTCATACAATGCAATAGAGCAGTAGCAGAGTAGATTTGTATAATATGATTCTCCATGCAGCTTGAACACTGAACTGACCATTGAAAATGATGGAAGCACTGTACAGCTGTTTGATCCGCTAAGGGAATCATGAGCATTGCACATGGACAGAGCCCACTCGGAGACACGAACAAGGGTTGGGGTGAACGAATGTCAGTCGAACAACCAAACCACAAGCCTATACCATATGGGTCTCAACGCTTTGTTCAACATTTACAATACATGATATAGCACAATCCTCAAATTGGCTTCGGCTTTCGCTTTCGCTTTGAACGGTAACAACCAAATTCTCGCACACCGATCCAATCCTATGTTCCATCACTTCTCTATTTATGGGCCTAAATTAAACCAAGGCATTCCCTTATGAACAATCCACACACAGATTGCTCATACAATGCAATAGAGCAGTAGCAGAGTAGATTTGTATAATATGATTCTCCATGCAGCTTGAACACTGAACTGACCATTGAAAATGATTGAAGCACTGTACAGCTAATTGATCCGCTAAGGGAATCATGAGCATTGCACATGGACAGAGCCCACTCGGAGACACGAACAAGGGTTGGGGTGAACGAATGTCAGTCGAACACCCAAACCACAAGCCTATACCATATGGGTCTCAACGCTTTGTTCAACATTTACAATACATGATATAGCACAATCCCCAAATTGGCTTCGGCTTTCGCTTTCGCTTTGAACGGTAACAACCAAATTCTCGCACACCGATCCAATCCTATGTTCCATCACTTCTCTATTTATGGGCCTAAATAAAACCAAGGCATTCCCTTATGAACAATCCCCACACAGATTGCTCATACAATGCAATAGAGCAGTAGCAGAGTAGATTTGTATAATATGATTCTCCATGCAGCTTGAACACTGAACTGACCATTGAAAATGATGGAAGCACTGTACAGCTGTTTGATCCGCTAAGGGAATCATGAGCATTGCACATGGACAGAGCCCACTCGGAGACACGAACAAGGGTTGGGGTGAACGAATGTCAGTCGAACAACCAAACCACAAGCCTATACCATATGGGTCTCAACGCTTTGTTCAACATATACAATACATGATATAGCACAATCCCCAAATTGGCTTCGGCTTTCGCTTTCGCTTTGAACGGTAACAACCAAATTCTCGCACACCGATCCAATCCTATGTTCCATCACTTCTCTATTTATGGGCCTAAATTAAACCAAGGCATTCCCTTATGAACAATCCCCACAGATTGCTCATACAATGCAATAGAGCAGTAGCAGAGTAGATTTGTATAATATGATTCTCCATGCAGCTTGAACACTGAACTGACCATTGAAAAATATGGAAGCACTGTACAGCTGTTTGATCCGCTAAGGGAATCATGAGCATTGCACATGGACAGAGCCCACTCGGAGACACGAACAAGGGTTGGGGTGAACGAATGTCAGTCGAACAACCAAACCACAAGCCTATACCATATGGGTCTCAACGCTTTGTTCAACATTTACAATACATGATATAGCACAATCCTCAAATTGGCTTCGGCTTTCGCTTTCGCTTTGAACGGTAACAACCAAATTCTCGCACACCGATCCAATCCTATGTTCCATCACTTCTCTATTTATGGGCCTAAATTAAACCAAGGCATTCCCTTATGAACAATCCACACACAGATTGCTCATACAATGCAATAGAGCAGTAGCAGAGTAGATTTGTATAATATGATTCTCCATGCAGCTTGAACACTGAACTGACCATTGAAAATGATTGAAGCACTGTACAGCTAATTGATCCGCTAAGGGAATCATGAGCATTGCACATGGACAGAGCCCACTCGGAGACACGAACAAGGGTTGGGGTGAACGAATGTCAGTCGAACACCCAAACCACAAGCCTATACCATATGGGTCTCAACGCTTTGTTCAACATTTACAATACATGATATAGCACAATCCCCAAATTGGCTTCGGCTTTCGCTTTCGCTTTGAACGGTAACAACCAAATTCTCGCACACCGATCCAATCCTATGTTCCATCACTTCTCTATTTATGGGCCTAAATAAAACCAAGGCATTCCCTTATGAACAATCCCCACACAGATTGCTCATACAATGCAATAGAGCAGTAGCAGAGTAGATTTGTATAATATGATTCTCCATGCAGCTTGAACACTGAACTGACCATTGAAAATGATGGAAGCACTGTACAGCTGTTTGATCCGCTAAGGGAATCATGAGCATTGCACATGGACAGAGCCCACTCGGAGACACGAACAAGGGTTGGGGTGAACGAATGTCAGTCGAACAACCAAACCACAAGCCTATACCATATGGGTCTCAACGCTTTGTTCAACATTTACAATACATGATATAGCACAATCCCCAAATTGGCTTCGGCTTTCGCTTTCGCTTTGAACGGTAACAACCAAATTCTCGCACACCGATCCAATCCTATGTTCCATCACTTCTCTATTTATGGGCCTAAATTAAACCAAGGCATTCCCTTATGAACAATCCCCACAGATTGCTCATACAATGCAATAGAGCAGTAGCAGAGTAGATTTGTATAATATGATTCTCCATGCAGCTTGAACACTGAACTGACCATTGAAAAATATGGAAGCACTGTACAGCTGTTTGATCCGCTAAGGGAATCATGAGCATTGCACATGGACAGAGCCCACTCGGAGACACGAACAAGGGTTGGGGTGAACGAATGTCAGTCGAACACCCAAACCACAAGCCTATACCATATGGGTCTCAACGCTTTGTTCAACATTTACAATACATGATATAGCACAATCCTCAAATTGGCTTCGGCTTTCGCTTTCGCTTTGAACGGTAACAACCAAATTCTCGCACACCGATCCAATCCTATGTTCCATCACTTCTCTATTTATGGGCCTAAATTAAACCAAGGCATTCCCTTATGAACAATCCACACACAGATTGCTCATACAATGCAATAGAGCAGTAGCAGAGTAGATTTGTATAATATGATTCTCCATGCAGCTTGAACACTGAACTGACCATTGAAAATGATTGAAGCACTGTACAGCTAATTGATCCGCTAAGGGAATCATGAGCATTGCACATGGACAGAGCCCACTCGGAGACACGAACAAGGGTTGGGGTGAACGAATGTCAGTCGAACACCCAAACCACAAGGCTATCCGATATGGGTCTCAACGCTTTGTTCAACATTTACAATACATGATATAGCACAATCCCCAAATTGGCTTCGGCTTTCGCTTTCGCTTTGAACGGTAACAACCAAATTCTCGCACACCGATCCAATCCTATGTTCCATCACTTCTCTATTTATGGGCCTAAATAAAACCAAGGCATTCCCTTATGAACAATCCCCACACAGATTGCTCATACAATGCAATAGAGCAGTAGCAGAGTAGATTTGTATAATATGATTCTCCATGCAGCTTGAACACTGAACTGACCATTGAAAATGATGGAAGCACTGTACAGCTGTTTGATCCGCTAAGGGAATCATGAGCATTGCACATGGACAGAGCCCACTCGGAGACACGAACAAGGGTTGGGGTGAACGAATGTCAGTCGAACAACCAAACCACAAGCCTATACCATATGGGTCTCAACGCTTTGTTCAACATTTACAATACATGATATAGCACAATCCTCAAATTGGCTTCGGCTTTCGCTTTCGCTTTGAACGGTAACAACCAAATTCTCGCACACCGATCCAATCCTATGTTCCATCACTTCTCTATTTATGGGCCTAAATTAAACCAAGGCATTCCCTTATGAACAATCCACACACAGATTGCTCATACAATGCAATAGAGCAGTAGCAGAGTAGATTTGTATAATATGATTCTCCATGCAGCTTGAACACTGAACTGACCATTGAAAATGATTGAAGCACTGTACAGCTAATTGATCCGCTAAGGGAATCATGAGCATTGCACATGGACAGAGCCCACTCGGAGACACGAACAAGGGTTGGGGTGAACGAATGTCAGTCGAACACCCAAACCACAAGCCTATACCATATGGGTCTCAACGCTTTGTTCAACATTTACAATACATGATATAGCACAATCCCCAAATTGGCTTCGGCTTTCGCTTTCGCTTTGAACGGTAACAACCAAATTCTCGCACACCGATCCAATCCTATGTTCCATCACTTCTCTATTTATGGGCCTAAATAAAACCAAGGCATTCCCTTATGAACAATCCCCACACAGATTGCTCATACAATGCAATAGAGCAGTAGCAGAGTAGATTTGTATAATATGATTCTCCATGCAGCTTGAACACTGAACTGACCATTGAAAATGATGGAAGCACTGTACAGCTGTTTGATCCGCTAAGGGAATCATGAGCATTGCACATGGACAGAGCCCACTCGGAGACACGAACAAGGGTTGGGGTGAACGAATGTCAGTCGAACAACCAAACCACAAGCCTATACCATATGGGTCTCAACGCTTTGTTCAACATTTACAATACATGATATAGCACAATCCCCAAATTGGCTTCGGCTTTCGCTTTCGCTTTGAACGGTAACAACCAAATTCTCGCACACCGATCCAATCCTATGTTCCATCACTTCTCTATTTATGGGCCTAAATTAAACCAAGGCATTCCCTTATGAACAATCCCCACAGATTGCTCATACAATGCAATAGAGCAGTAGCAGAGTAGATTTGTATAATATGATTCTCCATGCAGCTTGAACACTGAACTGACCATTGAAAATGATTGAAGCACTGTACAGCTAATTGATCCGCTAAGGGAATCATGAGCATTGCACATGGACAGAGCCCACTCGGAGACACGAACAAGGGTTGGGGTGAACGAATGTCAGTCGAACACCCAAACCACAAGCCTATACCATATGGGTCTCAACGCTTTGTTCAACATTTACAATACATGATATAGCACAATCCCCAAATTGGCTTCGGCTTTCGCTTTCGCTTTGAACGGTAACAACCAAATTCTCGCACACCGATCCAATCCTATGTTCCATCACTTCTCTATTTATGGGCCTAAATAAAACCAAGGCATTCCCTTATGAACAATCCCCACACAGATTGCTCATACAATGCAATAGAGCAGTAGCAGAGTAGATTTGTATAATATGATTCTCCATGCAGCTTGAACACTGAACTGACCATTGAAAATGATGGAAGCACTGTACAGCTGTTTGATCCGCTAAGGGAATCATGAGCATTGCACATGGACAGAGCCCACTCGGAGACACGAACAAGGGTTGGGGTGAACGAATGTCAGTCGAACAACCAAACCACAAGCCTATACCATATGGGTCTCAACGCTTTGTTCAACATTTACAATACATGATATAGCACAATCCCCAAATTGGCTTCGGCTTTCGCTTTCGCTTTGAACGGTAACAACCAAATTCTCGCACACCGATCCAATCCCATGTTCCATCACTTCTCTATTTATGGGCCTAAATAAAACCAAGGCATTCCCTTATGAACAATCCCCACAGATTGCTCATACAATGCAATAGAGCAGTAGCAGAGTAGATTTGTATAATATGATTCTCCATGCAGCTTGAACACTGAACTGACCATTGAAAATGATTGAAGCACTGTACAGCTAATTGATCCGCTAAGGGAATCATGAGCATTGCACATGGACAGAGCCCACTCGGAGACACGAACAAGGGTTGGGGTGAACGAATGTCAGTCGAACACCCAAACCACAAGCCTATACCATATGGGTCTCAACGCTTTGTTCAACATTTACAATACATGATATAGCACAATCCCCAAATTGGCTTCGGCTTTCGCTTTCGCTTTGAACGGTAACAACCAAATTCTCGCACACCGATCCAATCCTATGTTCCATCAATTCTCTATTTATGGGCCTTAGTAAAACCAAGGCATTCCCTTATGAACAATCCACACAGATTGCTCATACAATGCAATAGAGCAGTAGCAGAGTAGATTTGTATAATATGATTCTCCATGCAGCTTGAACACTGAACTGACCATTGAAAATTATGGAAGCACTGTACAGCTGTTTGATCCGCTAAGGGAATCATAAGCATTGCACATGGACAGAGCCCACTCGGAGACACGAACAAGGGTTGGGGTGAACGAATGTCAGTCGAACACCCAAATCACAAGCCTATACCATATGGGTCTCAACGCTTTGTTCAACATTTACAATACATGATATAGCACAATCCCCAAATTGGCTTCGGCTTTCGCTTTCGCTTTGAACGGTAACAACCAAATTCTCGCACACCGATCCAATCCTATGTTCCATCACTTCTCTATTTATGGGCCTAAATAAAACCAAGGCATTCCCTTATGAACAATCCCCACACAGATTGCTCATACAATGCAATAGAGCAGTAGCAGAGTAGATTTGTATAATATGATTATCCATGCAGCTTGAACACTGAACTGACCATTGAAAATTATGGAAGCACTGTACAGCTGTTTGATCCGCTAAGGGAATCATGAGCATTGCACATGGACAGAGCCCACTCGGAGACACGAACAAGGGTTGGGGTGAACGAATGTCAGTCGAACACCCAAAACACAAGGCTATCCCATATGGGTCTCAACGCTTTGTTCAACATATACACTACATGATATAGCACAATCCCCAAATTGGCTTCGGCTTTCGCTTTCGCTTTGAACGGTAACAACCAAATTCTCGCACACCGATCCAATCCTATGTTCCATCAATTCTCTATTTATGGGCCTAAGTAAAACCAAGGCATTCCCTTATGAACAATCCCCACACAGATTGCTCATACAATGCAATAGAGCAGTAGCAGAGTAGATTTGTATAATATGATTCTCCATGCAGCTTGAACACTGAACTGACCATTGAAAATTATGGAAGCACTGTACAGCTGTTTGATCCGCTAAGGGAATCATGAGCATTGCACATGGACAGAGCCCACTCGGAGACACGAACAAGGGTTGGGGTGAACGAATGTCAGTCGAACACCCAAATCACAAGCCTATACCATATGGGTCTCAACGCTTTGTTCAACATTTACAATACATGATATAGCACAATCCCCAAATTGGCTTCGGCTTTCGCTTTCGCTTTGAACGGTAACAACCAAATTCTCGCACACCGATCCAATCCTAAGTTCCATCACTTCTCTATTTGTGGGCCTAAGTAAAACCAAGGCATTCCCTTATGAACAATCCACACACAGATTGCTCATACAATGCAATAGAGCAGTAGCAGAGTAGATTTGTATAATATGATTCTCCATGCAGCTTGAACACTGAACTGACCATTGAAAATTATGGAAGCACTGTACAGCTGTTTGATCCGCTAAGGGAATCATAAGCATTGCACATGGACAGAGCCCACTCGGAGACACGAACAAGGGTTGGGGTGAACGAATGTCAGTCGAACACCCAAATCACAAGCCTATACCATATGGGTCTCAACGCTTTGTTCAACATTTACAATACATGATATAGCACAATCCCCAAATTGGCTTCGGCTTTCGCTTTCGCTTTGAACGGTAACAACCAAATTCTCGCACACCGATCCAATCCTATGTTCCATCACTTCTCTATTTATGGGCCTAAGTAAAACCAAGGCATTCCCTTATGAACAATCCCCACACAGATTGCTCATACAATGCAATAGAGCAGTAGCAGAGTAGATTTGTATAATATGATTCTCCATGCAGCTTGAACACTGAACTGACCATTGAAAATTATGGAAGCACTGTACAGCTGTTTGATCCGCTAAGGGAATCATGAGCATTGCACATGGACAGAGCCCACTCGGAGACACGAACAAGGGTTGGGGTGAACGAATGTCAGTCGAACACCCAAAACACAAGGCTATCCCATATGGGTCTCAACGCTTTGTTCAACATATACACTACATGATATAGCACAATCCCCAAATTGGCTTCGGCTTTCGCTTTCGCTTTGAACGGTAACAACCAAATTCTCGCACACCGATCCAATCCTATGTTCCATCAATTCTCTATTTATGGGCCTAAATAAAACCAAGGCATTCCCTTATGAACAATCCCCACACAGATTGCTCATACAATGCAATAGAGCAGTAGCAGAGTAGATTTGTATAATATGATTCTCCATGCAGCTTGAACACTGAACTGACCATTGAAAATTATGGAAGCACTGTACAGCTGTTTGATCCGCTAAGGGAATCATGAGCATTGCACATGGACAGAGCCCACTCGGAGACACGAACAAGGGTTGGGGTGAACGAATGTCAGTCGAACACCCAAACCACAAGCCTATACCATATGGGTCTCAACGCTTTGTTCAACATTTACAATACATGATATAGCACAATCCCCAAATTGGCTTCGGCTTTCGCTTTCGCTTTGAACGGTAACAACCAAATTCTCGCACACCGATCCAATCCTACGTTCCATCACTTCTCTATTTGTGGGCCTAAGTAAAACCAAGGCATTCCCTTATGAACAATCCACACACAGATTGCTCATACAATGCAATAGAGCAGTAGCAGAGTAGATTTGTATAATATGATTCTCCATGCAGCTTGAACACTGAACTGACCATTGAAAATTATGGAAGCACTGTACAGCTGTTTGATCCGCTAAGGGAATCATGAGCATTGCACATGGACAGAGCCCACTCGGAGACACGAACAAGGGTTGGGGTGAACGAATGTCAGTCGAACACCCAAACCACAAGCCTATACCATATGGGTCTCAACGCTTTGTTCAACATATACAATACATGATATAGCACAATCCCCAAATTGGCTTCGGCTTTCGCTTTCGCTTTGAACGGTAACAACCAAATTCTCGCACACCGATCCAATCCTATGTTCCATCACTTCTCTATTTATGGGCCTAAGTAAAACCAAGGCATTCCTTTATGAACAATCCACACACAGATTGCTCATACAATGCAATAGAGCAGTAGCAGAGTAGATTTGTATAATATGATTCTCCATGCAGCTTGAACACTGAACTGACCATTGAAAATTATGGAAGCACTGTACAGCTGTTTGATCCGCTAAGGGAATCATGAGCATTGCACATGGACAGAGCCCACTCGGAGACACGAACAAGGGTTGGGGTGAACGAATGTCAGTCGAACACCCAAACCACAAGGCTATCCGATATGGGTCTCAACGCTTTGTTCAACGTATACAATACATGATATAGCACAATCCCCAAATTGGCTTCGGCTTTCGCTTTCGCTTTGAACGTTAACAACCAAATTCTCGCACACCGATCCAATCCTATGTTCCATCAATTCTCTATTTATGGGCCTTAGTAAAACCAAGGCATTCCCTTATGAACAATCCACACAGATTGCTCATACAATGCAATAGGTCAGTAGCAGAGTAGATTTGTATAATATGATTCTCCATGCAGCTTGAACACTGAACTGACCATTGAAAATTATGGAAGCACTGTACAGCTAATTGATCCGCTAAGGGAATCATGAGCATTGCACATGGACAGAGCCCACTCGGAGACACGAACAAGGGTTGGGGTGAACGAATGTCAGTCGAACACCCAAACCACAAGCCTATACCATATGGGTCTCAACGCTTTGTTCAACATTTACAATACATGATATAGCACAATCCCCAAATTGGCTTCGGCTTTCGCTTTCGCTTTGAACGGTAACAACCAAATTCTCGCACACCGATCCAATCCTACGTTCCATCACTTCTCTATTTGTGGGCCTAAGTAAAACCAAGGCATTCCCTTATGAACAATCCACACACAGATTGCTCATACAATGCAATAGAGCAGTAGCAGAGTAGATTTGTATAATATGATTCTCCATGCAGCTTGAACACTGAACTGACCATTGAAAATTATGGAAGCACTGTACAGCTGTTTGATCCGCTAAGGGAATCATGAGCATTGCACATGGACAGAGCCCACTCGGAGACACGAACAAGGGTTGGGGTGAACGAATGTCAGTCGAACACCCAAACCACAAGCCTATACCATATGGGTCTCAACGCTTTGTTCAACATATACAATACATGATATAGCACAATCCCCAAATTGGCTTCGGCTTTCGCTTTCGCTTTGAACGGTAACAACCAAATTCTCGCACACCGATCCAATCCTATGTTCCATCACTTCTCTATTTATGGGCCTAAGTAAAACCAAGGCATTCCTTTATGAACAATCCACACACAGATTGCTCATACAATGCAATAGAGCAGTAGCAGAGTAGATTTGTATAATATGATTCTCCATGCAGCTTGAACACTGAACTGACCATTGAAAATTATGGAAGCACTGTACAGCTGTTTGATCCGCTAAGGGAATCATGAGCATTGCACATGGACAGAGCCCACTCGGAGACACGAACAAGGGTTGGGGTGAACGAATGTCAGTCGAACACCCAAACCACAAGGCTATCCGATATGGGTCTCAACGCTTTGTTCAACGTATACAATACATGATATAGCACAATCCCCAAATTGGCTTCGGCTTTCGCTTTCGCTTTGAACGTTAACAACCAAATTCTCGCACACCGATCCAATCCTATGTTCCATCAATTCTCTATTTATGGGCCTTAGTAAAACCAAGGCATTCCCTTATGAACAATCCACACAGATTGCTCATACAATGCAATAGGTCAGTAGCAGAGTAGATTTGTATAATATGATTCTCCATGCAGCTTGAACACTGAACTGACCATTGAAAATTATGGAAGCACTGTACAGCTAATTGATCCGCTAAGGGAATCATGAGCATTGCACATGGACAGAGCCCACTCGGAGACACGAACAAGGGTTGGGGTGAACGAATGTCAGTCGAACACCCAAACCACAAGCCTATACCATATGGGTCTCAACGCTTTGTTCAACATTTACAATACATGATATAGCACAATCCCCAAATTGGCTTCGGCTTTCGCTTTCGCTTTGAACGGTAACAACCAAATTCTCGCACACCGATCCAATCCTATGTTCCATCAATTCTCTATTTATGGGCCTTAGTAAAACCAAGGCATTCCCTTATGAACAATCCACACAGATTGCTCATACAATGCAATAGAGCAGTAGCAGAGTAGATTTGTATAATATGATTCTCCATGCAGCTTGAACACTGAACTGACCATTGAAAATTATGGAAGCACTGTACAGCTGTTTGATCCGCTAAGGGAATCATGAGCATTGCACATGGACAGAGCCCACTCGGAGACACGAACAAGCGTTGGGGTGAACGAATATCAGTCGAACACCCAAATCACAAGCCTATACCATATGGGTCTCAACGCTTTGTTCAACATTTACAATACATGATATAGCACAATCCCCAAATTGGCTTCGGCTTTCGCTTTCGCTTTGAACGGTAACAACCAAATTCTCGCACACCGATCCAATCCCATGTTCCATCACTTCTTTATTTATGGGCCTAAATAAAACCAAGGCATTCCCTTATGAACAATCCCCACAGATTGCTCATACAATGCAATAGAGCAGTAGCAGAGTAGATTTGTATAATATGATTCTCCATGCAGCTTGAACACTGAACTGACCATTGAAAATTATGGAAGCACTGTACAGCTGTTTGATCCGCTAAGGGAATCATGAGCATTGCACATGGACAGAGCCCACTCGGAGACACGAACAAGGGTTGGGGTGAACGAATGTCAGTCGAACACCCAAATCACAAGCCTATACCATATGGGTCTCAACGCTTTGTTCAACATTTACAATACATGATATAGCACAATCCCCAAATTGGCTTCGGCTTTCGCTTTCGCTTTGAACGGTAACAACCAAATTCTCGCACACCGATCCAATCCTATGTTCCATCACTTCTCTATTTATGGGCCTAAGTAAAACCAAGGCATTCCCTTATGAACAATCCACACAGATTGCTCATACAATGCAATAGAGCAGTAGCAGAGTAGATTTGTATAATATGATTCTCCATGCAGCTTGAACACTGAACTGACCCTTGAAAATTATGGAAGCACTGTACAGCTGTTTGATCCGCCAAGGGAATCATGAGCATTGCACATGGACAGAGCCCACTCGGAGACACGAACAAGGGTTGGGGTGAACGAATGTCAGTCGAACACCCAAACCACAAGCCTATACCATATGGGTCTCAACGCTTTGTTCAACATTTACAATACATGATATAGCACAATCCCCAAATTGGCTTCGGCTTTCGCTTTCGCTTTGAACGGTAACAACCAAATTCTCGCACACCGATCCAATCCTATGTTCCATCAATTCTCTATTTATGGGCCTTAGTAAAACCAAGGCATTCCCTTATGAACAATCCACACAGATTGCTCATACAATGCAATAGAGCAGTAGCAGAGTAGATTTGTATAATATGATTCTCCATGCAGCTTGAACACTGAACTGACCCTTGAAAATTATTGAAGCACTGTACAGCTGTTTGATCCGCTAAGGGAATCATGAGCATTGCACATGGACAGAGCCCACTCGGAGACACGAACAAGGGTTGGGGTGAACGAATGTCAGTCGAACACCCAAATCACAAGCCTATACCATATGGGTCTCAACGCTTTGTTCAACATTTACAATACATGATATAGCACAATCCCCAAATTGGCTTCGGCTTTCGCTTTCGCTTTGAACGTTAACAACCAAATTCTCGCACACCGATCCAATCCCATGTTCCATCACTTCTCTATTTATGGGCCTAAATAAAACCAAGGCATTCCCTTATGAACAATCCACACAGATTGCTCATACAATGCAATAGAGCAGTAGCAGAGTAGATTTGTATAATATGATTCTCCATGCAGCTTGAACACTGAACTGACCATTGAAAATTATGGAAGCACTGTACAGCTGTTTGATCCGCTAAGGGAATCATGAGCATTGCACATGGACAGAGCCCACTCGGAGACACGAACAAGGGTTGGGGTGAACGAATGTCAGTCGAACACCCAAACCACAAGGCTATCCCATATGGGTCTCAACGCTTTGTTCAACATTTACAATACATGATATAGCACAATCCCCAAATTGGCTTCGGCTTTCGCTTTCGCTTTGAACGGTAACAACCAAATTCTCGCACACCGATCCAATCCTATGTTCCATCACTTCTCTATTTATGGGCCTAAGTAAAACCAAGGCATTCCCTTATGAACAATCCACACAGATTGCTCATACAATGCAATAGAGCAGTAGCAGAGTAGATTTGTATAATATGATTCTCCATGCAGCTTGAACACTGAACTGACCCTTGAAATTATGGAAGCACTGTACAGCTGTTTGATCCGCTAAGGGAATCATGAGCATTGCACATGGACAGAGCCCACTCGGAGACACGAACAAGGGTTGGGGTGAACGAATGTCAGTCGAACACCCAAAACACAAGGCTATCCCATATGGGTCTCAACGCTTTGTTCAACATATACACTACATGATATAGCACAATCCCCAAATTGGCTTCGGCTTTCGCTTTCGCTTTGAAAGGTAACAACCAAATTCTCGCACACCGATCCAATCCCATGTTCCATCACTTCTCTATTTATGGGCCTAAATAAAACCAAGGCATTCCCTTATGAACAATCCCCACAGATTGCTCATACAATGCAATAGAGCAGTAGCAGAGTAGATTTGTATAATATGATTCTCCATGCAGCTTGAACACTGAACTGACCATTGAAAATTATGGAAGCACTGTACAGCTGTTTGATCCGCTAAGGGAATCATGAGCATTGCACATGGACAGAGCCCACCCGGAGACACGAACAAGGTTTGGGGTGAACGAATGTCAGTCGAACACCCAAACCACAAGCCTATACCATATGGGTCTCAACGCTTTGTTCAACATTTACAATACATGATATAGCACAATCCCCAAATTGGCTTCGGCTTTCGCTTTCGCTTTGAACGTTAACAACCAAATTCTCGCACACCGATCCAATCCCATGTTCCATCACTTCTCTATTTATGGGCCTAAATAAAACCAAGGCATTCCCTTATGAACAATCCCCACAGATTGCTCATACAATGCAATAGAGCAGTAGCAGAGTAGATTTGTATAATATGATTCTCCATGCAGCTTGAACACTGAACTGACCATTGAAAATTATGGAAGCACTGTACAGCTGTTTGATCCGCTAAGGGAATCATGAGCATTGCACATGGACAGAGCCCACTCGGAGACACGAACAAGGGTTGGGGTGAACGAATGTCAGTCGAACACCCAAACCACAAGGCTATCCGATATGGGTCTCAACGCTTTGTTCAACATATACAATACATGATATAGCACAATCCCCAAATTGGCTTCGGCTTTCGCTTTCGCTTTGAACGGTAACAACCAAATTCTCGCACACCGATCCAATCCTATGTTCCATCACTTCTCTATTTATGGGCCTAAATTAAACCAAGGCATTCCCTTATGAACAATCCACACAGATTGCTCATACAATGCAATAGGTCAGTAGCAGAGTAGATTTGTATAATATGATTCTCCATGCAGCTTGAACACTGAACTGACCCTTGAAAATTATTGAAGCACTGTACAGCTGTTTGATCCGCTAAGGGAATCATGAGCATTGCACATGGACAGAGCCCACACAGGGAAACGAACAAGGGTTGGGGTGAACGAATGTCAGTCGAACACCCAAATCACAAGCCTATACCATATGGGTCTCAACGCTTTGTTCAACATTTACAATACATGATATAGCACAATCCCCAAATTGGCTTCGGCTTTCGCTTTCGCTTTGAACGTTAACAACCAAATTCTCGCACACCGATCCAATCCCATGTTCCGACACTTCTCTATTTATGGGCCTAAATAAAACCAAGGCATTCCCTTATGAACAATCCCCACAGATTGCTCATACAATGCAATAGAGCAGTAGCAGAGTAGATTTGTATAATATGATTCTCCATGCAGCTTGAACACTGAACTGACCATTGAAAATTATGGAAGCACTGTACAGCTGTTTGATCCGCTAAGGGAATCATGAGCATTGCACATGGACAGAGCCCACTCGGAGACACGAACAAGGGTTGGGGTGAACGAATGTCAGTCGAACACCCAAACCACAAGCCTATACCATATGCGTCTCAACGCTTTGTTCAACATTTACAATACATGAAATAGCACAATCCCCAAATTGGCTTCGGCTTTCGCTTTCGCTTTGAACGGTAACAACCAAATTCTCGCACACCGATCCAATCCTATGTTCCATCACTTCTCTATTTATGGGCCTAAATAAAACCAAGGCATTCCCTTATGAACAATCCACACAGATTGTTCATACAATGCAATAGAGCAGTAGCAGAGTAGATTTGTATAATATGATTCTCCATGCAGCTTGAACACTGAACTGACCATTGAAAATTATGGAAGCACTGTACAGCTGTTTGATCCGCTAAGGGAATCATGAGCATTGCACATGGACAGAGCCCACTCGGAGACACGAACAAGGGTTGGGGTGAACGAATGTCAGTCGAACACCCAAACTACAAGCCTATACCATATGGGTCTCAACGCTTTGTTCAACATTTACAATACATGATATAGCACAATCCCCAAATTGGCTTCGGCTTTCGCTTTCGCTTTGAACGGTAACAACCAAATTCTCGCACACCGATCCAATCCTATGTTCCATCACTTCTCTATTTATGGGCCTAAATAAAACCAAGGCATTCCCTTATGAACAATCCCCACAGATTGCTCATACAATGCAATAGAGCAGTAGCAGAGTAGATTTGTATAATATGATTCTCCATGCAGCTTGAACACTGAACTGACCATTGAAAATTATGGAAGCACTGTACAGCTAATTGATCCGCTAAGGGAATCATGAGCATTGCACATGGACAGAGCCCACTCGGAGACACGAACAAGGGTTGGGGTGAACGAATGTCAGTCGAACACCCAAACCACAAGCCTATACCATATGGGTCTCAACGCTTTGTTCAACATTTACAATACATGATATAGCACAATCCCCAAATTGGCTTCGGCTTTCGCTTTCGCTTTGAACGTTAACAACCAAATTCTCGCACACCGATCCAATCCTATGTTCCATCAATTCTCTATTTATGGGCCTAAGTAAAACCAACGCATTCCCTTATGAACAATCCACACACAGATTGCTCATACAATGCAATAGGTCAGTAGCAGAGTAGATTTGTATAATATGATTCTCCATGCAGCTTGAACACTGAACTGACCATTGAAAATTATGGAAGCACTGTACAGCTGTTTGATCCGCTAAGGGAATCATGAGCATTGCACATGGACAGAGCCCACTCGGAGACACGAACAGGGGTTGGGGTGAACGAATGTCAGTCGAAAACCCAAACCACAAGGCTATACCATATGGGTCTGAACGGTTTGTTCAGCATATACAATACGTGATATAGCACAATCCCCAAATTGGCTTTGGCTTTCGCTTTCGCTTTGAACGGTAACAACCAAATTCTCGCACACCGATCCAATCCTATGTTCCATCACTTCTCTATTTATGGGCCTAAATTAAACCAAGGCATTCCCTTATGAACAATCCACACAGATTGCTCATACAATGCAATAGAGCAGTAGCAGAGTAGATTTGTATAATATGATTCTCCATGCAGCTTGAACACTGAACTGACCATTGAAAATTATGGAAGCACTGTACAGCTGTTTGATCCGCTAAGGGAATCATGAGCATTGCACATGGACAGAGCCCACTCGGAGACACGAACAAGGGTTGGGGTGAACGAATGTCAGTCGAACACCCAAACCACAAGCCTATCCCATATGGGTCTCAACGCTTTGTTCAACATTTACAATACATGATATAGCACAATCCCCAAATTGGCTTCGGCTTTCGCTTTCGCTTTGAACGGTAACAACCAAATTCTCGCACACCGATCCAATCCTATGTTCCATCACTTCTCTATTTATGGGCCTAAGTAAAACCAAGGCATTCCCTTATGAACAATCCACACAGATTGCTCATACAATGCAATAGAGCAGTAGCAGAGTAGATTTGTATAATATGATTCTCCATGCAGCTTGACCACTGAACTGACCATTGAAAATTATGGAAGCACTGTACAGCTGTTTGATCCGCTAAGGGAATCATGAGCATTGCACATGGACAGAGCCCACTCGGAGACACGAACAAGGGTTGGGGTGAACGAATGTCAGTCGAACACCCAAACCACAAGCCTATACCATATGGGTCTCAACGCTTTGTTCAACATTTACAATACATGATATAGCACAATCCCCAAATTGGCTTCGGCTTTCGCTTTCGCTTTGAACGGTAACAACCAAATTCTCGCACACCGATCCAATCCTATGTTCCATCACTTCTCTATTTATGGGCCTAAATAAAACCAAGGCATTCCCTTATGAACAATCCACACAGATTGCTCATACAATGCAATAGAGCAGTAGCACAGTAGATTTGTATAATATGATTCTCCATGCAGCTTGAACACTGAACTGACCATTGAAAATTATGGAAGCACTGTACAGCTAATTGATCCGCTAAGGGAATCATGAGCATTGCACATGGACAGAGCCCACTCGGAGACACGAACAAGGGTTGGGGTGAACGAATGTCAGTCGAACACCCAAACCACAAGCCTATACCATATGGGTCTCAACGCTTTGTTCAACATTTACAATACATGATATAGCACAATCCCCAAATTGGCTTCGGCTTTCGCTTTCGCTTTGAACGGTAACAACCAAATTCTCGCACACCGATCCAATCCTATGTTCCATCAATTCTCTATTTATGGGCCTTAGTAAAACCAAGGCATTCCCTTATGAACAATCCACACAGATTGCTCATACAATGCAATAGAGCAGTAGCAGAGTAGATTTGTATAATATGATTCTCCATGCAGCTTGAACAGTGAACTGACCATTGAAAATGGTGAAGCACTGTACAGCTGTTTGATCCGCTAAGGGAATCATGAGCATTGCACATGGACAGAGCCCACTCGGAGACACGAACAAGGGTTGGGGTGAACGAATGTCAGTCGAACACCCAAACCACAAGCCTATACCATATGGGTCTCAACGCTTTGTTCAACATTTACAATACATGATATAGCACAATCCCCAAATTGGCTTCGGCTTTCGCTTTCGCTTTGAACGGTAACAACCAAATTCTCGCACACCGATCCAATCCTATGTTCCATCACTTCTCTATTTATGGGCCTAAGTAAAACCAAGGCATTCCCTTATGAACAATCCACACAGATTGCTCATACAATGCAATAGGTCAGTAGCAGAGTAGATTTGTATAATATGATTCTCCATGCAGCTTGAACACTGAACTGACCATTGAAAATTATGGAAGCACTGTACAGCTGTTTGATCCGCTAAGGGAATCATGAGCATTGCACATGGACAGAGCCCACTCGGAGACACGAACAAGGGTTGGGGTGAACGAATGTCAGTCGAACACCCAAACCACAAGCCTATACCATATGGGTCTCAACGCTTTGTTCAACATTTACAATACATGATATAGCACAATCCCCAAATTGGCTTCGGCTTTCGCTTTCGCTTTGAACGGTAACAACCAAATTCTCGCACACCGATCCAATCCTATGTTCCATCAATTCTCTATTTATGGGCCTTAGTAAAACCAAGGCATTCCCTTATGAACAATCCACACAGATTGCTCATACAATGCAATAGGTCAGTAGCAGAGTAGATTTGTATAATATGATTCTCCATGCAGCTTGAACAGTGAACTGACCATTGAAAATTATGGAAGCACTGTACAGCTGTTTGATCCGCTAAGGGAATCATGAGCATTGCACATGGACAGAGCCCACTCGGAGACACGAACAAGGGTTGGGGTGAACGAATGTCAGTCGAACACCCAAACGACAACGTTATCCGATATGGGTCTCAACGCTTTGTTCAACATTTACAATACATGATATAGCACAATCCCCAAATTGGCTTCGGCTTTCGCTTTCGCTTTGAACGGTAACAACCAAATTCTCGCACACCGATCCAATCCTATGTTCCATCAATTCTCTATTTATGGGCCTTAGTAAAACCAAGGCATTCCTTTATGAACAATCCACACAGATTGCTCATACAATGCAATAGAGCAGTAGCAGAGTAGATTTGTATAATATGATTCTCCATGCAGCTTGAACACTGAACTGACCATTGAGAATGATGGAAGCACTGTACAGCTGTTTGATCCGCTAAGGGAATCATGAGCATTGCACATGGACAGAGCCCACTCGGAGACACGAACAAGGGTTGGGGTGAACGAATGTCAGTCGAACACCCAAACCACAAGGCTATCCGATATGGGTCTCAACGCTTTGTTCAACATTTACAATACATGATATAGCACAATCCCCAAATTGGCTTCGGCTTTCGCTTTCGCTTTGAACGGTAACAACCAAATTCTCGCACACCGATCCAATCCTATGTTCCATCACTTCTCTATTTATGGGCCTAAGTAAAACCAAGGCATTCCCTTATGAACAATCCACACACAGATTGCTCATACAATGCAATGGAGCAGGAGCAGAGTAGATTTGTATAATATGATTCTCCATGCAGCTTGAACACTGAACTGACCATTGAAAATTATGGAAGCACTGTACAGCTAATTGACCCGCTAAGGGAATCATGAGCATTGCACATGGACAGAGCCCACTCGGAGACACGAACAAGGGTTGGGGTGAACGAATGTCAGTCGAACACCCAAACCACAAGCCTATACCATATGGGTCTCAACGCTTTGTTCAACATTTACAATACATGATATAGCACAATCCCCAAATTGGCTTCGGCTTTCGTTTTCGCTTTGAACGGTAACAACCAAATTCTCGCACACCGATCCAATCCTATGTTCCATCACTTCTCTATTTATGGGCCTAAATTAAACCAAGGCATTCCCTTATGAACAATCCCCACAGATTGCTCATACAATGCAATAGAGCAGTAGCAGAGTAGATTTGTATAATATGATTCTCCATGCAGCTTGAACACTGAACTGACCATTGAAAATGATGGAAGCACTGTACAGCTGTTTGATCCGCTAAGGGAATCATGAGCATTGCACATGGACAGAGCCCACTCGGAGACACGAACAAGGGTTGGGGTGAACGAATGTCAGTCGAACACCCAAACCACAAGCCTATACCATATGGGTCTCAACGCTTTGTTCAACATTTACAATACATGATATAGCACAATCCCCAAATTGGCTTCGGCTTTCGCTTTCGCTTTGAACGGTAACAACCAAATTCTCGCACACCGATCCAATCCTATGTTCCATCAATTCTCTATTTATGGGCCTTAGTAAAACCAAGGCATTCCCTTATGAACCATCCACACAGATTGCTCATACAATGCAATAGGTCAGTAGCAGAGTAGATTTGTATAATATGATTCTCCATGCAGCTTGAACACTGAACTGACCATTGAAAATTATGGAAGCACTGTACAGCTGTTTGATCCGCTAAGGGAATCATGAGCATTGCACATGGACAGAGCCCACTCGGAGACACGAACAAGGGTTGGGGTGAACGAATGTCAGTCGAACACCCAAACCACAAGGCTATCCGATATGGGTCTCAACGCTTTGTTCAACATATACAATACATGATATAGCACAATCCCCAAATTGGCTTCGGCTTTCGCTTTCGCTTTGAACGGTAACAACCAAATTCTCGCACACCGATCCAATCCTATGTTCCATCACTTCTCTATTTATGGGCCTAAATTAAACCAAGGCATTCCCTTATGAACAATCCACACAGATTGCTCATACAATGCAATAGAGCAGTAGCAGAGTAGATTTGTATAATATGATTCTCCATGCAGCTTGAACACTGAACTGACCATTGAAAATTATGGAAGCACTGTACAGCTGTTTGATCCGCTAAGGGAATCATGAGCATTGCACATGGACAGAGCCCACTCGGAGACACGAACAAGGGTTGGGGTGAACGAATGTCAGTCGAACACCCAAACCACAAGGCTATCCCATATGGGTCTCAACGCTTTGTTCAACATTTACAATACATGATATAGCACAATCCCCAAATTGGCTTCGGCTTTCGCTTTCGCTTTGAACGGTAACAACCAAATTCTCGCACACCGATCCAATCCTATGTTCCATCACTTCTCTATTTATGGGCCCAAGTAAAACCAAGGCATTCCCTTATGAACAATCCACACAGATTGCTCATACAATGCAATAGGTCAGTAGCAGAGTAGATTTGTATAATATGATTCTCCATGCAGCTTGAACACTGAACTGACCATTGAAAATTATGGAAGCACTGTACAGCTGTTTGATCCGCTAAGGGAATCATGAGCATTGCACATGGACAGAGCCCACTCGGAGACACGAACAAGGGTTGGGGTGAACGAATGTCAGTCGAACACCCAAACCACAAGCCTATACCATATGGGTCTCAACGCTTTGTTCAACATTTACAATACATGATATAGCACAATCCCCAAATTGGCTTCGGCTTTCGCTTTCGCTTTGAACGGTAACAACCAAATTCTCGCACACCGATCCAATCCTATGTTCCATCACTTCTCTATTTATGGGCCTAAGTAAAACCAAGGCATTGCCCTAGGAACAATCCCCACAGATTGCTCATACAATGCAATAGAGCAGTAGCAGAGTAGATTTGTATAATATGATTCTCCATGCAGCTTGAACACTGAACTGACCATTGAAAATGGTGAAGCACTGTACAGCTGTTTGATCCGCTAAGGGAATCATGAGCATTGCACATGGACAGAGCCCACTCGGAGACACGAACAAGGGTTGGGGTGAACGAATGTCAGTCGAACACCCAAACCACAAGCCTATACCATATGGGTCTCAACGCTTTGTTCAACATTTACAATACATGATATAGCACAATCCCCAAATTGGCTTCGGCTTTCGCTTTCGCTTTGAACGGTAACAACCAAATTCTCGCACACCGATCCAATCCTATGTTCCATCACTTCTCTATTTATGGGCCTTAGTAAAACCAAGGCATTCCCTTATGAACAATCCCCACAGATTGCTCATACAATGCAATAGAGCAGTAGCAGTGTAGATTTGTATAATATGATTCTCCATGCAGCTTGAACACTGAACTGACCATTGAAAATTATGGAAGCACTGTACAGCTGTTTGATCCGCTAAGGGAATCATGAGCATTGCACATGGACAGAGCCCACTCGGAGACACGAACAAGGGTTGGGGTGAACGAATGTCAGTCGAACACCCAAACCACAAGGCTATCCGATATGGGTCTCAACGCTTTGTTCAACATATACACTACATGATATAGCACAATCCCCAAATTGGCTTCGGCTTTCGCTTTCGCTTTGAACGGTAACAACCAAATTCTCGCACACCGATCCAATCCTAAGTTCCATCACTTCTCTATTTATGGGCCTAAGTAAAACCAAGGCATTCCCTTATGAACAATCCACACAGATTGCTCATACAATGCAATAGAGCAGTAGCAGAGCAGATTTGTATAATATGATTCTCCATGCAGCTTGAACACTGAACTGACCATTGAAAATTATGGAAGCACTGTACAGCTAATTGATCCGCTAAGGGAATCATGAGCATTGCACATGGACAGAGCCCACTCGGAGACACGAACAAGGGTTGGGGTGAACGAATGTCAGTCGAACACCCAAACCACAAGCCTATACCATATGCGTCTCAACGCTTTGTTCAACATTTACAATACATGATATAGCACAATCCCCAAATTGGCTTCGGCTTTCGCTTTCGCTTTGAACGGTAACAACCAAATTCTCGCACACCGATCCAATCCTATGTTCCATCAATTCTCTATTTATGGGCCTTAGTAAAACCAAGGCATTCCCTTATGAACAATCCACACAGATTGCTCATACAATGCAATAGAGCAGTAGCAGAGTAGATTTGTATAATATGATTCTCCATGCAGCTTGAACACTGAACTGACCATTGAAAATTATGGAAGCACTGTACAGCTGTTTGATCCGCTAAGGGAATCATGAGCATTGCACATGGACAGAGCCCACTCGGAGACACGAACAAGGGTTGGGGTGAACGAATGTCAGTCGAACACCCAAACCACAAGGCTATCCGATATGGGTCTCAACGCTTTGTTCAACATTTACAATACATGATATAGCACAATCCCCAAATTGGCTTCGGCTTTCGCTTTCGCTTTGAACGGTAACAACCAAATTCTCGCACACCGATCCAATCCTATGTTCCATCAATTCTCTATTTATGGGCCTTAGTAAAACCAAGGCATTCCTTTATGAACAATCCACACAGATTGCTCATACAATGCAATAGAGCAGTAGCAGAGTAGATTTGTATAATATGATTCTCCATGCAGCTTGAACACTGAACTGACCATTGAAAATTATGGAAGCACTGTACAGCTGTTTGATCCGCTAAGGGAATCATGAGCATTGCACATGGACAGAGCCCACTCGGAGACACGAACAAGGGTTGGGGTGAACGAATGTCAGTCGAACACCCAAACCACAAGGCTATCCGATATGGGTCTCAACGCTTTGTTCAACATTTACAATACATGATATAGCACAATCCCCAAATTGGCTTCGGCTTTCGCTTTCGCTTTGAACGGTAACAACCAAATTCTCGCACACCGATCCAATCCCATGTTCCATCACTTCTCTATTTATGGGCCTAAATTAAACCAAGGCATTCCCTTATGAACAATCCACACAGATTGCTCATACAATGCAATAGAGCAGTAGCAGAGTAGATTTGTATAATATGATTCTCCATGCAGCTTGAACACTGAACTGACCATTGAAAATTATGGAAGCACTGTACAGCTAATTGATCCGCTAAGGGAATCATGAGCATTGCACATGGACAGAGCCCACTCGGAGACACGAACAAGGGTTGGGGTGAACGAATGTCAGTCGAACACCCAAACCACAAGCCTATACCATATGGGTCTCAACGCTTTGTTCAACATTTACAATACATGATATAGCACAATCCCCAAATTGGCTTCGGCTTTCGCTTTCGCTTTGAACGGTAACAACCAAATTCTCGCACACCGATCCAATCCTATGTTCCATCAATTCTCTATTTATGGGCCTAAGTAAAACCAAGGCATTCCCTTATGAACAATCCACACAGATTGCTCATACAATGCAATAGGTCAGTAGCAGAGTAGATTTGTATAATATGATTCTCCATGCAGCTTGAACACTGAACTGACCATTGAAAATTATGGAAGCACTGTACAGCTGTTTGATCCGCTAAGGGAATCATGAGCATTGCACATGGACAGAGCCCACTCGGAGACACGAACAAGGGTTGGGGTGAACGAATGTCAGTCGAACACCCAAACCACAAGCCTATACCATATGGGTCTCAACGCTTTGTTCAACATTTACAATACATGATATAGCACAATCCCCAAATTGGCTTCGGCTTTCGCTTTCGCTTTGAACGGTAACAACCAAATTCTCGCACACCGATCCAATCCTATGTTCCATCACTTCTCTATTTATGGGCCTAAGTAAAACCAAGGCATTCCCTTATGAACAATCCACACAGATTGCTCATACAATGCAATAGAGCAGTAGCAGAGTAGATTTGTATAATATGATTCTCCATGCAGCTTGAACACTGAACTGACCATTGAAAATTATGGAAGCACTGTACAGCTGTTTGATCCGCTAAGGGAATCATGAGCATTGCACATGGACAGAGCCCACTCGGAGACACGAACAAGGGTTGGGGTGAACGAATGTCAGTCGAACACCCAAATCACAAGCCTATACCATATGGGTCTCAACGCTTTGTTCAACATTTACAATACATGATATAGCACAATCCCCAAATTGGCTTCGGCTTTCGCTTTCGCTTTGAACGGTAACAACCAAATTCTCGCACACCGATCCAATCCTATGTTCCATCAATTCTCTATTTATGGGCCTTAGTAAAACCAAGGCATTCCCTTATGAACAATCCACACAGATTGCTCATACAATGCAATAGAGCAGTAGCAGAGCAGATTTGTATAATATGATTCTCCATGCAGCTTGAACACTGAACTGACCATTGAAAATTATGGAAGCACTGTACAGCTGTTTGATCCGCTAAGGGAATCATGAGCATTGCACATGGACAGAGCCCACTCGGAGACACGAACAAGGGTTGGGGTGAACGAATGTCAGTCGAACACCCAAACCACAAGCCTATACCATATGGGTCTCAACGCTTTGTTCAACATTTACAATACATGATATAGCACAATCCCCAAATTGGCTTCGGCTTTCGCTTTCGCTTTGAACGGTAACAACCAAATTCTCGCACACCGATCCAATCCTATGTTCCATCACTTCTCTATTTATGGGCCAAAGTAAAACCAAGGCATTCCCTTATGAACAATCCACACAGATTGCTCATACAATGCAATAGAGCAGTAGCAGAGTAGATTTGTATAATATGATTCTCCATGCAGCTTGAACACTGAACTGACCATTGAAAATTATGGAAGCACTGTACAGCTGTTTGATCCGCTAAGGGAATCATGAGCATTGCACATGGACAGAGCCCACTCGGAGACACGAACAAGGGTTGGGGTGAACGAATGTCAGTCGAACACCCAAACCACAAGGCTATCCGATATGGGTCTCAACGCTTTGTTCAACATTTACAATACATGATATAGCACAATCCCCAAATTGGCTTCGGCTTTCGCTTTCGCTTTGAACGGTAACAACCAAATTCTCGCACACCGATCCAATCCTATGTTCCATCAATTCTCTATTTATGGGCCTTAGTAAAACCAAGGCATTCCCTTATGAACAATCCACACAGATTGCTCATACAATGCAATAGAGCAGTAGCAGAGCAGATTTGTATAATATGATTCTCCATGCAGCTTGAACACTGAACTGACCATTGAAAATTATGGAAGCACTGTACAGCTGTTTGATCCGCTAAGGGAATCATGAGCATTGCACATGGACAGAGCCCACTCGGAGACACGAACAAGGGTTGGGGTGAACGAATGTCAGTCGAACACCCAAACCACAAGCCTATACCATATGGGTCTCAACGCTTTGTTCAACATTTACAATACATGATATAGCACAATCCCCAAATTGGCTTCGGCTTTCGCTTTCGCTTTGAACGGTAACAACCAAATTCTCGCACACCGATCCAATCCTATGTTCCATCACTTCTCTATTTATGGGCCTAAGTAAAACCAAGGCATTCCCTTATGAACAATCCACACAGATTGCTCATACAATGCAATAGAGCAGTAGCAGAGTAGATTTGTATAATATGATTCTCCATGCAGCTTGAACACTGAACTGACCATTGAAAATGATGGAAGCACTGTACAGCTGTTTGATCCGCTAAGGGAATCATGAGCATTGCACATGGACAGAGCCCACTCGGAGACACGAACAAGGGTTGGGGTGAACGAATGTCAGTCGAACACCCAAATCACAAGCCTATCCCATATGGGTCTCAACGCTTTGTTCAACATTTACAATACATGATATAGCACAATCCCCAAATTGGCTTCGGCTTTCGCTTTCGCTTTGAACGGTAACAACCAAATTCTCGCACACCGATCCAATCCTATGTTCCATCACTTCTCTATTTATGGGCCTAAGTAAAACCAAGGCATTCCCTTATGAACAATCCACACAGATTGCTCATACAATGCAATAGAGCAGTAGCAGAGTAGATTTGTATAATATGATTCTCCATGCAGCTTGAACACTGAACTGACCATTGAAAATTATGGAAGCACTGTACAGCTAATTGATCCGCTAAGGGAATCATGAGCATTGCACATGGACAGAGCCCACTCGGAGACACGAACAAGGGTTGGGGTGAACGAATGTCAGTCGAACACCCAAACCACAAGCCTATACCATATGGGTCTCAACGCTTTGTTCAACATTTACAATACATGATATAGCACAATCCCCAAATTGGCTTCGGCTTTCGCTTTCGCTTTGAACGGTAACAACCAAATTCTCGCACACCGATCCAATCCTATGTTCCATCAATTCTCTATTTATGGGCCTTAGTAAAACCAAGGCATTCCCTTATGAACAATCCACACAGATTGCTCATACAATGCAATAGAGCAGTAGCAGAGTAGATTTGTATAATATGATTCTCCATGCAGCTTGAACACTGAACTGACCATTGAAAATTATGGAAGCACTGTACAGCTGTTTGATCCGCTAAGGGAATCATGAGCATTGCACATGGACAGAGCCCACTCGGAGACACGAACAAGGGTTGGGGTGATCGAATGTCAGTCGAACACCCAAACCACAAGCCTATACCATATGCGTCTCAACGCTTTGTTCAACATATACAATACATGATATAGCACAATCCCCAAATTGGCTTCGGCTTTCGCTTTCGCTTTGAACGGTAACAACCAAATTCTCGCACACCGATCCAATCCTATGTTCCATCACTTCTCTATTTATGGGCCCAAATAAAACCAAGGCATTATTTATGAACAATCCACACAGATTGCTCATACAATGCAATAGAGCAGTAGCAGAGTAGATTTGTATAATATGATTCTCCATGCAGCTTGAACACTGAACTGACCATTGAAAATTATGGAAGCACTGTACAGCTAATTGATCCGCTAAGGGAATCATGAGCATTGCACATGGACAGAGCCCACTCGGAGACACGAACAAGGGTTGGGGTGAACGAATGTCAGTCGAACACCCAAACCACAAGCCTATACCATATGGGTCTCAACGCTTTGTTCAACATTTACAATACATGATATAGCACAATCCCCAAATTGGCTTCGGCTTTCGCTTTCGCTTTGAACGGTAACAACCAAATTCTCGCACACCGATCCAATCCTATGTTCCATCACTTCTCTATTTATGGGCCTAAATTAAACCAAGGCATTCCCTTATGAACAATCCACACAGATTGCTCATACAATGCAATAGAGCAGTAGCAGAGCAGATTTGTATAATATGATTCTCCATGCAGCTTGAACACTGAACTGACCATTGAAAATTATGGAAGCACTGTACAGCTAATTGATCCGCTAAGGGAATCATGAGCATTGCACATGGACAGAGCCCACTCGGAGACACGAACAAGGGTTGGGGTGAACGAATGTCAGTCGAACACCCAAACCACAAGCCTATACCATATGGGTCTCAACGCTTTGTTCAACATTTACAATACATGATATAGCACAATCCCCAAATTGGCTTCGGCTTTCGCTTTCGCTTTGAACGGTAACAACCAAATTCTCGCACACCGATCCAATCCTATGTTCCATCACTTCTCTATTTATGGGCCTTAGTAAAACCAAGGCATTCCCTTATGAACAATCCACACAGATTGCTCATACAATGCAATAGAGCAGTAGCAGAGTAGATTTGTATAATATGATTCTCCATGCAGCTTGAACACTGAACTGACCATTGAAAATTATGGAAGCACTGTACAGCTGTTTGATCCGCTAAGGGAATCATGAGCATTGCACATGGACAGAGCCCACTCGGAGACACGAACAAGGGTTGGGGTGAACGAATGTCAGTCGAACACCCAAATCACAAGCCTATACCATATGGGTCTCAACGCTTTGTTCAACATTTACAATACATGATATAGCACAATCCCCAAATTGGCTTCGGCTTTCGCTTTCGCTTTGAACGGTAACAACCAAATTCTCGCACAACGATCCAATCCTATGTTCCATCACTTCTCTATTTATGGGCCTAAATTAAACCAAGGCATTCCCTTATGAACAATCCACACAGATTGCTCATACAATGCAATAGAGCAGTAGCAGAGTAGATTTGTATAACATGGTTCTCCATGCAGCTTGAACACTGAACTGACCATTGAAAATTATGGAAGCACTGTACAGCTGTTTGATCCGCTAAGGGAATCATGAGCATTGCACATGGACAGAGCCCACTCGGAGACACGAACAAGGGTTGGGGTGAACGAATGTCAGTCGAACACCCAAATCACAAGCCTATACCATATGGGTCTCAACGCTTTGTTCAACATTTACAATACATGATATAGCACAATCCCCAAATTGGCTTCGGCTTTCGCTTTCGCTTTGAACGGTAACAACCAAATTCTCGCACACCGATCCAATCCTATGTTCCATCACTTCTCTATTTATGGGCCTAAATTAAACCAAGGCATTCCCTTATGAACAATCCACACAGATTGCTCATACAATGCAATAGAGCAGTAGCAGAGCAGATTTGTATAATATGATTCTCCATGCAGCTTGAACACTGAACTGACCATTGAAAATTATGGAAGCACTGTACAGCTAATTGATCCGCTAAGGGAATCATGAGCATTGCACATGGACAGAGCCCACTCGGAGACACGAACAAGGGTTGGGGTGAACGAATGTCAGTCGAACACCCAAACCACAAGCCTATACCATATGGGTCTCAACGCTTTGTTCAACATTTACAATACATGATATAGCACAATCCCCAAATTGGCTTCGGCTTTCGCTTTCGCTTTGAACGGTAACAACCAAATTCTCGCACACCGATCCAATCCTATGTTCCATCACTTCTCTATTTATGGGCCTAAATTAAACCAAGGCATTCCCTTATGAACAATCCACACAGATTGCTCATACAATGCAATAGAGCAGTAGCAGAGTAGATTTGTATAACATGGTTCTCCATGCAGCTTGAACACTGAACTGACCATTGAAAATTATGGAAGCACTGTACAGCTGTTTGATCCGCTAAGGGAATCATGAGCATTGCACATGGACAGAGCCCACTCGGAGACACGAACAAGGGTTGGGGTGAACGAATGTCAGTCGAACACCCAAACCACAAGCCTATACCATATGCGTCTCAACGCTTTGTTCAACATATACAATACATGATATAGCACAATCCCCAAATTGGCTTCGGCTTTCGCTTTCGCTTTGAACGGTAACAACCAAATTCTCGCACACCGATCCAATCCTATGTTCCATCACTTCTCTATTTATGGGCCTAAATAAAACCAAGGCATTCCCTTATGAACAATCCACACAGATTGCTCATACAATGCAATAGAGCAGTAGCAGAGTAGATTTGTATAATATGATTCTCCATGCAGCTTGAACACTGAACTGACCATTGAAAATTATGGAAGCACTGTACAGCTAATTGATCCGCTAAGGGAATCATGAGCATTGCACATGGACAGAGCCCACTCGGAGACACGAACAAGGGTTGGGGTGAACGAATGTCAGTCGAACACCCAAACCACAAGCCTATACCATATGGGTCTCAACGCTTTGTTCAACATTTACAATACATGATATAGCACAATCCCCAAATTGGCTTCGGCTTTCGCTTTCGCTTTGAACGGTAACAACCAAATTCTCGCACACCGATCCAATCCCATGTTCCATCAATTCTCTATTTATGGGCCTTAATAAAACCAAGGCATTCCCTTATGAACAATCCCCACAGATTGCTCATACAATGCAATAGAGCAGTAGCAGAGTAGATTTGTATAATATGATTCTCCATGCAGCTTGAACACTGAACTGACCATTGAAAATTATGGAAGCACTGTACAGCTGTTTGATCCGCTAAGGGAATCATGAGCATTGCACATGGACAGAGCCCACTCGGAGACACGAACAAGGGTTGGGGTGAACGAATGTCAGTCGAACACCCAAATCACAAGCCTATACCATATGGGTCTCAACGCTTTGTTCAACATTTACAATACATGATATAGCACAATCCCCAAATTGGCTTCGGCTTTCGCTTTCGCTTTGAACGGTAACAACCAAATTCTCGCACAACGATCCAATCCTATGTTCCATCACTTCTCTATTTATGGGCCTAAATTAAACCAAGGCATTCCCTTATGAACAATCCACACAGATTGCTCATACAATGCAATAGAGCAGTAGCAGAGTAGATTTGTATAACATGGTTCTCCATGCAGCTTGAACACTGAACTGACCATTGAAAATTATGGAAGCACTGTACAGCTGTTTGATCCGCTAAGGGAATCATGAGCATTGCACATGGACAGAGCCCACTCGGAGACACGAACAAGGGTTGGGGTGAACGAATGTCAGTCGAACACCCAAATCACAAGCCTATACCATATGGGTCTCAACGCTTTGTTCAACATTTACAATACATGATATAGCACAATCCCCAAATTGGCTTCGGCTTTCGCTTTCGCTTTGAACGGTAACAACCAAATTCTCGCACAACGATCCAATCCTATGTTCCATCACTTCTCTATTTATGGGCCTAAATTAAACCAAGGCATTCCCTTATGAACAATCCACACAGATTGCTCATACAATGCAATAGAGCAGTAGCAGAGCAGATTTGTATAATATGATTCTCCATGCAGCTTGAACACTGAACTGACCATTGAAAATTATGGAAGCACTGTACAGCTAATTGATCCGCTAAGGGAATCATGAGCATTGCACATGGACAGAGCCCACTCGGAGACACGAACAAGGGTTGGGGTGAACGAATGTCAGTCGAACACCCAAACCACAAGCCTATACCATATGGGTCTCAACGCTTTGTTCAACATTTACAATACATGATATAGCACAATCCCCAAATTGGCTTCGGCTTTCGCTTTCGCTTTGAACGGTAACAACCAAATTCTCGCACACCGATCCAATCCTATGTTCCATCACTTCTCTATTTATGGGCCTTAGTAAAACCAAGGCATTCCCTTATGAACAATCCACACAGATTGCTCATACAATGCAATAGAGCAGTAGCAGAGTAGATTTGTATAATATGATTCTCCATGCAGCTTGAACACTGAACTGACCATTGAAAATGATGGAAGCACTGTACAGCTGTTTGATCCGCTAAGGGAATCATGAGCATTGCACATGGACAGAGCCCACTCGGAGACACGAACAAGGGTTGGGGTGAACGAATGTCAGTCGAACACCCAAACCACAAGCCTATACCATATGGGTCTCAACGCTTTGTTCAACATTTACAATACATGATATAGCACAATCCCCAAATTGGCTTCGGCTTTCGCTTTCGCTTTGAACGGTAACAACCAAATTCTCGCACACCGATCCAATCCTATGTTCCATCAATTCTCTATTTATGGGCCTTAGTAAAACCAAGGCATTCCCTTATGAACAATCCACACAGATTGCTCATACAATGCAATAGAGCAGTAGCAGAGTAGATTTGTATAATATGATTCTCCATGCAGCTTGAACACTGAACTGACCATTGAAAATTATGGAAGCACTGTACAGCTGTTTGATCCGCTAAGGGAATCATGAGCATTGCACATGGACAGAGCCCACTCGGAGACACGAACAAGGGTTGGGGTGAACGAATGTCAGTCGAACACCCAAACCACAAGCCTATACCATATGCGTCTCAACGCTTTGTTCAACATATACAATACATGATATAGCACAATCCCCAAATTGGCTTCGGCTTTCGCTTTCGCTTTGAACGGTAACAACCAAATTCTCGCACACCGATCCAATCCTATGTTCCATCACTTCTCTATTTATGGGCCTAAATAAAACCAAGGCATTCCCTTATGAACAATCCACACAGATTGCTCATACAATGCAATAGAGCAGTAGCAGAGTAGATTTGTATAATATGATTCTCCATGCAGCTTGAACACTGAACTGACCATTGAAAATTATGGAAGCACTGTACAGCTGTTTGATCCGCTAAGGGAATCATGAGCATTGCACATGGACAGAGCCCACTCGGAGACACGAACAAGGGTTGGGGTGAACGAATGTCAGTCGAACACCCAAACCACAAGCCTATACCATATGGGTCTCAACGCTTTGTTCAACATTTACAATACATGATATAGCACAATCCCCAAATTGGCTTCGGCTTTCGCTTTCGCTTTGAACGGTAACAACCAAATTCTCGCACACCGATCCAATCCTATGTTCCATCAATTCTCTATTTATGGGCCTAAGTAAAACCAAGGCATTCCCTTATGAACAATCCACACAGATTGCTCATACAATGCAATAGGTCAGTAGCAGAGTAGATTTGTATAATATGATTCTCCATGCAGCTTGAACACTGAACTGACCATTGAAAATTATGGAAGCACTGTACAGCTGTTTGATCCGCTAAGGGAATCATGAGCATTGCACATGGACCGAGCCCACTCGGAGACACGAACAAGGGTTGGGGTGAACGAATGTCAGTCGAACACCCAAACCACAAGCCTATACCATATGCGTCTCAACGCTTTGTTCAACATATACAATACATGATATAGCACAATCCCCAAATTGGCTTCGGCTTTCGCTTTCGCTTTGAACGGTAACAACCAAATTCTCGCACACCGATCCAATCCTATGTTCCATCACTTCTCTATTTATGGGCCTAAATAAAACCAAGGCATTCCCTTATGAACAATCCACACAGATTGCTCATACAATGCAATAGAGCAGTAGCAGAGTAGATTTGTATAATATGATTCTCCATGCAGCTTGAACACTGAACTGACCATTGAAAATTATGGAAGCACTGTACAGCTAATTGATCCGCTAAGGGAATCATGAGCATTGCACATGGACAGAGCCCACTCGGAGACACGAACAAGGGTTGGGGTGAACGAATGTCAGTCGAACACCCAAACCACAAGCCTATACCATATGCGTCTCAACGCTTTGTTCAACATATACACTACATGATATAGCACAATCCCCAAATTGGCTTCGGCTTTCGCTTTCGCTTTGAACGGTAACAACCAAATTCTCGCACACCGATCCAATCCCATGTTCCATCAATTCTCTATTTATGGGCCTTAATAAAACCAAGGCATTCCCTTATGAACAATCCCCACAGATTGCTCATACAATGCAATAGAGCAGTAGCAGAGTAGATTTGTATAATATGATTCTCCATGCAGCTTGAACACTGAACTGACCATTGAAAATTATGGAAGCACTGTACAGCTGTTTGATCCGCTAAGGGAATCATGAGCATTGCACATGGACAGAGCCCACTCGGAGACACGAACAAGGGTTGGGGTGATCGAATGTCAGTCGAACACCCAAACCACAAGCCTATACCATATGCGTCTCAACGCTTTGTTCAACATATACAATACATGATATAGCACAATCCCCAAATTGGCTTCGGCTTTCGCTTTCGCTTTGAACGGTAACAACCAAATTCTCGCACACCGATCCAATCCTATGTTCCATCACTTCTCTATTTATGGGCCCAAATAAAACCAAGGCATTATTTATGAACAATCCACACAGATTGCTCATACAATGCAATAGAGCAGTAGCAGAGTAGATTTGTATAATATGATTCTCCATGCAGCTTGAACACTGAACTGACCATTGAAAATTATGGAAGCACTGTACAGCTGTTTGATCCGCTAAGGGAATCATGAGCATTGCACATGGACAGAGCCCACTCGGAGACACGAACAAGGGTTGGGGTGAACGAATGTCAGTCGAACACCCAAACCACAAGCCTATACCATATGGGTCTCAACGCTTTGTTCAACATTTACAATACATGATATAGCACAATCCCCAAATTGGCTTCGGCTTTCGCTTTCGCTTTGAACGGTAACAACCAAATTCTCGCACACCGATCCAATCCTATGTTCCATCACTTCTCTATTTATGGGCCTTAGTAAAACCAAGGCATTCCCTTATGAACAATCCACACAGATTGCTCATACAATGCAATAGAGCAGTAGCAGAGTAGATTTGTATAATATGATTCTCCATGCAGCTTGAACACTGAACTGACCATTGAAAATTATGGAAGCACTGTACAGCTGTTTGATCCGCTAAGGGAATCATGAGCATTGCACATGGACAGAGCCCACTCGGAGACACGAACAAGGGTTGGGGTGAACGAATGTCAGTCGAACACCCAAACCACAAGCCTATACCATATGCGTCTCAACGCTTTGTTCAACATTTACAATACATGATATAGCACAATCCCCAAATTGGCTTCGGCTTTCGCTTTCGCTTTGAACGGTAACAACCAAATTCTCGCACACCGATCCAATCCTATGTTCCATCAATTCTCTATTTATGGGCCTTAGTAAAACCAAGGCATTCCCTTATGAACAATCCACACAGATTGCTCATACAATGCAATAGGTCAGTAGCAGAGTAGATTTGTATAATATGATTCTCCATGCAGCTTGAACACTGAACTGACCATTGAAAATTATGGAAGCACTGTACAGCTGTTTGATCCGCTAAGGGAATCATGAGCATTGCACATGGACAGAGCCCACTCGGAGACACGAACAAGGGTTGGGGTGAACGAATGTCAGTCGAACACCCAAACCACAAGCCTATACCATATGCGTCTCAACGCTTTGTTCAACATTTACAATACATGATATAGCACAATCCCCAAATTGGCTTCGGCTTTCGCTTTCGCTTTGAACGGTAACAACCAAATTCTCGCACACCGATCCAATCCCATGTTCCATCAATTCTCTATTTATGGGCCTTAATAAAACCAAGGCATTCCCTTATGAACAATCCCCACAGATTGCTCATACAATGCAATAGAGCAGTAGCAGAGTAGATTTGTATAATATGATTCTCCATGCAGCTTGAACACTGAACTGACCATTGAAAATTATGGAAGCACTGTACAGCTGTTTGATCCGCTAAGGGAATCATGAGCATTGCACATGGACAGAGCCCACTCGGAGACACGAACAAGGGTTGGGGTGAACGAATGTCAGTCGAACACCCAAATCACAAGCCTATACCATATGGGTCTCAACGCTTTGTTCAACATTTACAATACATGATATAGCACAATCCCCAAATTGGCTTCGGCTTTCGCTTTCGCTTTGAACGGTAACAACCAAATTCTCGCACACCGATCCAATCCTATGTTCCATCACTTCTCTATTTATGGGCCTAAATTAAACCAAGGCATTCCCTTATGAACAATCCACACAGATTGCTCATACAATGCAATAGAGCAGTAGCAGAGTAGATTTGTATAACATGGTTCTACATGCAGCTTGAACACTGAACTGACCATTGAAAATTATGGAAGCACTGTACAGCTGTTTGATCCGCTAAGGGAATCATGAGCATTGCACATGGACAGAGCCCACTCGGAGACACGAACAAGGGTTGGGGTGAACGAATGTCAGTCGAACACCCAAATCACAAGCCTATACCATATGGGTCTCAACGCTTTGTTCAACATTTACAATACATGATATAGCACAATCCCCAAATTGGCTTCGGCTTTCGCTTTCGCTTTGAACGGTAACAACCAAATTCTCGCACACCGATCCAATCCTATGTTCCATCACTTCTCTATTTATGGGCCTAAATTAAACCAAGGCATTCCCTTATGAACAATCCACACAGATTGCTCATACAATGCAATAGAGCAGTAGCAGTGTAGATTTGTATAATATGATTCTCCATGCAGCTTGAACACTGAACTGACCATTGAAAATGATGGAAGCACTGTACAGCTGTTTGATCCGCTAAGGGAATCATGAGCATTGCACATGGACAGAGCCCACTCGGAGACACGAACAAGGGTTGGGGTGAACGAATGTCAGTCGAACACCCAAATCACAAGCCTATACCATATGGGTCTCAACGCTTTGTTCAACATTTACAATACATGATATAGCACAATCCCCAAATTGGCTTCGGCTTTCGCTTTCGCTTTGAACGGTAACAACCAAATTCTCGCACACCGATCCAATCCTATGTTCCATCACTTCTCTATTTATGGGCCTAAATTAAACCAAGGCATTCCCTTATGAACAATCCACACAGATTGCTCATACAATGCAATAGAGCAGTAGCAGAGCAGATTTGTATAATATGATTCTCCATGCAGCTTGAACACTGAACTGACCATTGAAAATTATGGAAGCACTGTACAGCTAATTGATCCGCTAAGGGAATCATGAGCATTGCACATGGACAGAGCCCACTCGGAGACACGAACAAGGGTTGGGGTGAACGAATGTCAGTCGAACACCCAAACCACAAGCCTATACCATATGGGTCTCAACGCTTTGTTCAACATTTACAATACATGATATAGCACAATCCCCAAATTGGCTTCGGCTTTCGCTTTCGCTTTGAACGGTAACAACCAAATTCTCGCACACCGATCCAATCCTATGTTCCATCACTTCTCTATTTATGGGCCTTAGTAAAACCAAGGCATTCCCTTATGAACAATCCACACAGATTGCTCATACAATGCAATAGAGCAGTAGCAGAGTAGATTTGTATAATATGATTCTCCATGCAGCTTGAACACTGAACTGACCATTGAAAATTATGGAAGCACTGTACAGCTGTTTGATCCGCTAAGGGAATCATGAGCATTGCACATGGACAGAGCCCACTCGGAGACACGAACAAGGGTTGGGGTGAACGAATGTCAGTCGAACACCCAAACCACAAGCCTATACCATATGCGTCTCAACGCTTTGTTCAACATTTACAATACATGATATAGCACAATCCCCAAATTGGCTTCGGCTTTCGCTTTCGCTTTGAACGGTAACAACCAAATTCTCGCACACCGATCCAATCCTATGTTCCATCAATTCTCTATTTATGGGCCTTAGTAAAACCAAGGCATTCCCTTATGAACAATCCACACAGATTGCTCATACAATGCAATAGGTCAGTAGCAGAGTAGATTTGTATAATATGATTCTCCATGCAGCTTGAACACTGAACTGACCATTGAAAATTATGGAAGCACTGTACAGCTGTTTGATCCGCTAAGGGAATCATGAGCATTGCACATGGACAGAGCCCACTCGGAGACACGAACAAGGGTTGGGGTGAACGAATGTCAGTCGAACACCCAAACCACAAGCCTATACCATATGCGTCTCAACGCTTTGTTCAACATTTACAATACATGATATAGCACAATCCCCAAATTGGCTTCGGCTTTCGCTTTCGCTTTGAACGGTAACAACCAAATTCTCGCACACCGATCCAATCCTATGTTCCATCAATTCTCTATTTATGGGCCTAAGTAAAACCAAGGCATTCCCTTATGAACAATCCACACAGATTGCTCATACAATGCAATAGAGCAGTAGCAGTGTAGATTTGTATAATATGATTCTCCATGCAGCTTGAACACTGAACTGACCATTGAAAATTATGGAAGCACTGTACAGCTAATTGATCCGCTAAGGGAATCATGAGCATTGCACATGGACAGAGCCCACTCGGAGACACGAACAAGGGTTGGGGTGAACGAATGTCAGTCGAACACCCAAACCACAAGCCTATACCATATGGGTCTCAACGCTTTGTTCAACATTTACAATACATGATATAGCACAATCCCCAAATTGGCTTCGGCTTTCGCTTTCGCTTTGAACGGTAACAACCAAATTCTCGCACACCGATCCAATCCTATGTTCCATCAATTCTCTATTTATGGGCCTAAGTAAAACCAAGGCATTCCCTTATGAACAATCCACACAGATTGCTCATACAATGCAATAGGTCAGTAGCAGAGTAGATTTGTATAATATGATTCTCCATGCAGCTTGAACACTGAACTGACCATTGAAAATTATGGAAGCACTGTACAGCTAATTGATCCGCTAAGGGAATCATGAGCATTGCACATGGACAGAGCCCACTCGGAGACACGAACAAGGGTTGGGGTGAACGAATGTCAGTCGAACACCCAAACCACAAGCCTATACCATATGGGTCTCAACGCTTTGTTCAACATTTACAATACATGATATAGCACAATCCCCAAATTGGCTTCGGCTTTCGCTTTCGCTTTGAACGGTAACAACCAAATTCTCGCACACCGATCCAATCCTATGTTCCATCACTTCTCTATTTATGGGCCTAAGTAAAACCAAGGCATTCCCTTATGAACAATCCACACAGATTGCTCATACAATGCAATAGAGCAGTAGCAGAGTAGATTTGTATAATATGATTCTCCATGCAGCTTGAACACTGAACTGACCATTGAAAATTATGGAAGCACTGTACAGCTGTTTGATCCGCTAAGGGAATCATGAGCATTGCACATGGACAGAGCCCACTCGGAGACACGAACAAGGGTTGGGGTGAACGAATGTCAGTCGAACACCCAAATCACAAGCCTATACCATATGGGTCTCAACGCTTTGTTCAACATTTACAATACATGATATAGCACAATCCCCAAATTGGCTTCGGCTTTCGCTTTCGCTTTGAACGGTAACAACCAAATTCTCGCACACCGATCCAATCCTATGTTCCATCAATTCTCTATTTATGGGCCTTAGTAAAACCAAGGCATTCCCTTATGAACAATCCACACAGATTGCTCATACAATGCAATAGAGCAGTAGCAGAGTAGATTTGTATAATATGATTCTCCATGCAGCTTGAACACTGAACTGACCATTGAAAATTATGGAAGCACTGTACAGCTAATTGATCCGCTAAGGGAATCATGAGCATTGCACATGGACAGAGCCCACTCGGAGACACGAACAAGGGTTGGGGTGAACGAATGTCAGTCGAACACCCAAACCACAAGCCTATACCATATGGGTCTCAACGCTTTGTTCAACATTTACAATACATGATATAGCACAATCCCCAAATTGGCTTCGGCTTTCGCTTTCGCTTTGAACGGTAACAACCAAATTCTCGCACACCGATCCAATCCTATGTTCCATCACTTCTCTATTTATGGGCCTAAGTAAAACCAAGGCATTCCCTTATGAACAATCCACACAGATTGCTCATACAATGCAATAGAGCAGTAGCAGAGTAGATTTGTATAATATGATTCTCCATGCAGCTTGAACACTGAACTGACCATTGAAAATTATGGAAGCACTGTACAGCTGTTTGATCCGCTAAGGGAATCATGAGCATTGCACATGGACAGAGCCCACTCGGAGACACGAACAAGGGTTGGGGTGAACGAATGTCAGTCGAACACCCAAACCACAAGCCTATACCATATGCGTCTCAACGCTTTGTTCAACATTTACAATACATGATATAGCACAATCCCCAAATTGGCTTCGGCTTTCGCTTTCGCTTTGAACGGTAACAACCAAATTCTCGCACACCGATCCAATCCTATGTTCCATCAATTCTCTATTTATGGGCCTTAGTAAAACCAAGGCATTCCCTTATGAACAATCCACACAGATTGCTCATACAATGCAATAGGTCAGTAGCAGAGTAGATTTGTATAATATGATTCTCCATGCAGCTTGAACACTGAACTGACCATTGAAAATTATGGAAGCACTGTACAGCTAATTGATCCGCTAAGGGAATCATGAGCATTGCACATGGACAGAGCCCACTCGGAGACACGAACAAGGGTTGGGGTGAACGAATGTCAGTCGAACACCCAAACCACAAGCCTATACCATATGGGTCTCAACGCTTTGTTCAACATTTACAATACATGATATAGCACAATCCCCAAATTGGCTTCGGCTTTCGCTTTCGCTTTGAACGGTAACAACCAAATTCTCGCACACCGATCCAATCCTATGTTCCATCACTTCTCTATTTATGGGCCTAAGTAAAACCAAGGCATTCCCTTATGAACAATCCACACAGATTGCTCATACAATGCAATAGAGCAGTAGCAGAGTAGATTTGTATAATATGATTCTCCATGCAGCTTGAACAGTGAACTGACCATTGAAAATTATGGAAGCACTGTACAGCTGTTTGATCCGCTAAGGGAATCATGAGCATTGCACATGGACAGAGCCCACTCGGAGACACGAACAAGGGTTGGGGTGAACGAATGTCAGTCGAACACCCAAACCACAAGCCTATACCATATGCGTCTCAACGCTTTGTTCAACATTTACAATACATGATATAGCACAATCCCCAAATTGGCTTCGGCTTTCGCTTTCGCTTTGAACGGTAACAACCAAATTCTCGCACACCGATCCAATCCTATGTTCCATCAATTCTCTATTTATGGGCCTTAGTAAAACCAAGGCATTCCCTTATGAACAATCCACACAGATTGCTCATACAATGCAATAGGTCAGTAGCAGAGTAGATTTGTATAATATGATTCTCCATGCAGCTTGAACACTGAACTGACCATTGAAAATTATGGAAGCACTGTACAGCTAATTGATCCGCTAAGGGAATCATGAGCATTGCACATGGACAGAGCCCACTCGGAGACACGAACAAGGGTTGGGGTGAACGAATGTCAGTCGAACACCCAAACCACAAGGCTATCCGATATGGGTCTCAACGCTTTGTTCAACATTTACAATACATGATATAGCACAATCCCCAAATTGGCTTCGGCTTTCGCTTTCGCTTTGAACGGTAACAACCAAATTCTCGCACACCGATCCAATCCTATGTTCCATCACTTCTCTATTTATGGGCCTTAGTAAAACCAAGGCATTCCCTTATGAACAATCCACACAGATTGCTCATACAATGCAATAGAGCAGTAGCAGAGTAGATTTGTATAATATGATTCTCCATGCAGCTTGAACACTGAACTGACCATTGAAAATTATGGAAGCACTGTACAGCTGTTTGATCCGCTAAGGGAATCATGAGCATTGCACATGGACAGAGCCCACTCGGAGACACGAACAAGGGTTGGGGTGAACGAATGTCAGTCGAACACCCAAACCACAAGCCTATACCATATGGGTCTCAACGCTTTGTTCAACATTTACAATACATGATATAGCACAATCCCCAAATTGGCTTCGGCTTTCGCTTTCGCTTTGAACGGTAACAACCAAATTCTCGCACACCGATCCAATCCTATGTTCCATCACTTCTCTATTTATGGGCCTAAATAAAACCAATGCATTCCCTTATGAACAATCCACACAGATTGCTCATACAATGCAATAGAGCAGTAGCAGAGTAGATTTGTATAATATGATTCTCCATGCAGCTTGAACACTGAACTGACCATTGAAAATTATGGAAGCACTGTACAGCTGTTTGATCCGCTAAGGGAATCATGAGCATTGCACATGGACAGAGCCCACTCGGAGACACGAACAAGGGTTGGGGTGAACGAATGTCAGTCGAACACCCAAACCACAAGCCTATACCATATGCGTCTCAACGCTTTGTTCAACATTTACAATACATGATATAGCACAATCCCCAAATTGGCTTCGGCTTTCGCTTTCGCTTTGAACGGTAACAACCAAATTCTCGCACACTGATCCAATCCTATGTTCCATCAATTCTCTATTTATGGGCCTAACTAAAACCAAGGCATTCCCTTATGAACAATCCACACAGATTGCTCATACAATGCAATAGGTCAGTAGCAGAGTAGATTTGTATAATATGATTCTCCATGCAGCTTGAACACTGAACTGACCATTGAAAATTATGGAAGCACTGTACAGCTAATTGATCCGCTAAGGGAATCATGAGCATTGCACATGGACAGAGCCCACTCGGAGACACGAACAAGGGTTGGGGTGAACGAATGTCAGTCGAACACCCAAACCACAAGCCTATACCATATGGGTCTCAACGCTTTGTTCAACATTTACAATACATGATATAGCACAATCCCCAAATTGGCTTCGGCTTTCGCTTTCGCTTTGAACGGTAACAACCAAATTCTCGCACACCGATCCAATCCTATGTTCCATCACTTCTCTATTTATGGGCCTAAGTAAAACCAAGGCATTCCCTTATGAACAATCCACACAGATTGCTCATACAATGCAATAGAGCAGTAGCAGAGTAGATTTGTATAATATGATTCTCCATGCAGCTTGAACACTGAACTGACCTTTGAAAATTATGGAAGCACTGTACAGCTGTTTGATCCGCTAAGGGAATCATGAGCATTGCACATGGACAGAGCCCACTCGGAGACACGAACAAGGGTTGGGGTGAACGAATGTCAGTCGAACACCCAAATCACAAGCCTATACCATATGGGTCTCAACGCTTTGTTCAACATTTACAATACATGATATAGCACAATCCCCAAATTGGCTTCGGCTTTCGCTTTCGCTTTGAACGGTAACAACCAAATTCTCGCACACCGATCCAATCCTATGTTCCATCACTTCTCTATTCATGGGCCTTAGTAAAACCAAGGGATTCCCTTATGAACAATCCACACAGATTGCTCATACAATGCAATAGAGCAGTAGCAGTGTAGATTTGTATAATATGATTCTCCATGCAGCTTGAACACTGAACTGACCATTGAAAATGATGGAAGCACTGTACAGCTGTTTGATCCGCTAAGGGAATCATGAGCATTGCACATGGACAGAGCCCACTCGGAGACACGAACAAGGGTTGGGGTGAACGAATGTCAGTCGAACACCCAAACCACAAGCCTATACCATATGGGTCTCAACGCTTTGTTCAACATTTACAATACATGATATAGCACAATCCCCAAATTGGCTTCGGCTTTCGCTTTCGCTTTGAATGGTAACAACCAAATTCTCGCACACCGATCCAATCCTATGTTCCATCACTTCTCTATTTATGGGCCTAAATTAAACCAAGGCATTCCCTTATGAACAATCCCCACACAGATTGCTCATACAATGCAATAGAGCAGTAGCAGAGTAGATTTGTATAATATGATTCTCCATGCAGCTTGAACACTGAACTGACCATTGAAAATTATGGAAGCACTGTACAGCTGTTTGATCCGCTAAGGGAATCATGAGCATTGCACATGGACAGAACCCACTCGGAGACACGAACAAGGGTTGGGGTGAACGAATGTCAGTCGAACACCCAAACCACAAGCCTATACCATATGGGTCTCAACGCTTTGTTCAACATTTACAATACATGATATAGCACAATCCCCAAATTGGCTTCGGCTTTCGCTTTCGCTTTGAACGGTAACAACCAAATTCTCGCACACCGATCCAATCCTATGTTCCATCACTTCTCTATTTATGGGCCTAAGTAAAACCAAGGCATTCCCTTATGAACAATCCACACAGATTGCTCATACAATGCAATAGAGCAGTAGCAGAGTAGATTTGTATAATATTATTCTCCATGCAGCTTGACCACGGAACTGACCATTGAAAAATATGGAAGCACTGTACAGCTGTTTGATCCGCTAAGGGAATCATGAGCATTGCACATGGACAGAACCCACTCGGAGACACGAACAAGGGTTGGGGTGAACGAATGTCAGTCGAACACCCAAACCACAATGCTATGCCATTTGGGTCTCAACGCTTTGTTCAACGTACACACTTCATGATATAGTACAATCCCCAAATTGGCTTCGGCTTTCGCTTTCGCTTTGAATGGTAACAACCAAATTCTCGCACACCAATCCAATCTTATGTTCCATCACTTCTCTATTTATGGGCCTAAGTAAAACCAAGGCATTCCCTTATGAACAATCCACACAGATTGCTCATACAATGCAATAGAGCAGTAGCAGAGTAGATTTGTATAATATGATTCTCCATGCAGCTTGAACACTGAACTGACCATTGAAAATTATGGAAGCACTGTACAGCTGTTTGATCCGCTAAGGGAATCATGAGCATTGCACATGGACAGAACCCACTCGGAGACACGAACAAGGGTTGGGGTGAACGAATGTCAGTCGAACACCCAAACCACAAGGCTATCCGATATGGGTCTCAACGCTTTGTTCAACATATACAATACATGATATAGCACAATCCCCAAATTGGCTTCGGCTTTCGCTTTCGCTTTGAATGGTTACAACCAAATTCTCGCACACCAATCCAATCCTATGTTCCATCACTTCTCTATTTATGGGCCTAAATTAAACCAAGGCATTCCCTTATGTACAATCCACACAGATTGCTCATACAATGCAATAGAGCAGTAGCAGAGTAGATTTGTATAATATGATTCTCCATGCAGCTTGAACACTGAACTGACCATTGAAAATTATGGAAGCAATGTACAGCTGTTTGATCCGCTAAGGGAATCATGAGCATTGCACATGGACAGATCCCATTCGGAGACACGAACAGGGGTTGGGGTGAACGAATGTCAGTCGAACACCCAAACCACAAGGCTATCCGATATCGGTCTCAACGCTTTGTTCAACATATACAATACATGATATAGCACAATCCCCAAATTGGCTTCGGCTTTCGCTTTCGCTTTGAACGGTAACAACCAAATTCTCGCACACCGATCCAATCCTATGTTCCATCACTTCTCTATTTATGGGCCTTAGTAAAACCAAGGCATTCCCTTATGAACAATCCACACAGATTGCTCATACAATGCAATAGGTCAGTAGCAGAGTAGATTTGTATAATATGATTCTCCATGCAGCTTGAACACTGAACTGACCATTGAAAATTATGGAAGCACTGTACAGCTAATTGATCCGCTAAGGGAATCATGAGCATTGCACATGGACAGAGCCCACTCGGAGACACGAACAAGGGTTGGGGTGAACGAATGTCAGTCGAACACCCAAACCACAAGCCTATACCATATGCGTCTCAACGCTTTGTTCAACATTTACAATACATGATATAGCACAATCCCCAAATTGGCTTCGGCTTTCGCTTTCGCTTTGAACGGTAACAACCAAATTCTCGCACACCGATCCAATCCTATGTTCCATCACTTCTCTATTTATGGGCCTAAGTAAAACCAAGGCATTCCCTTATGAACAATCCACACAGATTGCTCATACAATGCAATAGAGCAGTAGCAGAGTAGATTTGTATAATATGATTCTCCATGCAGCTTGAACACTGAACTGACCTTTGAAAATTATGGAAGCACTGTACAGCTGTTTGATCCGCTAAGGGAATCATGAGCATTGCACATGGACAGAGCCCACTCGGAGACACGAACAAGGGTTGGGGTGAACGAATGTCAGTCGAACACCCAAATCACAAGCCTATACCATATGGGTCTCAACGCTTTGTTCAACATTTACAATACATGATATAGCACAATCCCCAAATTGGCTTCGGCTTTCGCTTTCGCTTTGAACGGTAACAACCAAATTCTCGCACACCGATCCAATCCTATGTTCCATCACTTCTCTATTCATGGGCCTTAGTAAAACCAAGGGATTCCCTTATGAACAATCCACACAGATTGCTCATACAATGCAATAGAGCAGTAGCAGTGTAGATTTGTATAATATGATTCTCCATGCAGCTTGAACACTGAACTGACCATTGAAAATGATGGAAGCACTGTACAGCTGTTTGATCCGCTAAGGGAATCATGAGCATTGCACATGGACAGAGCCCACTCGGAGACACGAACAAGGGTTGGGGTGAACGAATGTCAGTCGAACACCCAAACCACAAGCCTATACCATATGGGTCTCAACGCTTTGTTCAACATTTACAATACATGATATAGCACAATCCCCAAATTGGCTTCGGCTTTCGCTTTCGCTTTGAATGGTAACAACCAAATTCTCGCACACCGATCCAATCCTATGTTCCATCACTTCTCTATTTATGGGCCTAAATTAAACCAAGGCATTCCCTTATGAACAATCCCCACACAGATTGCTCATACAATGCAATAGAGCAGTAGCAGAGTAGATTTGTATAATATGATTCTCCATGCAGCTTGAACACTGAACTGACCATTGAAAATTATGGAAGCACTGTACAGCTGTTTGATCCGCTAAGGGAATCATGAGCATTGCACATGGACAGAACCCACTCGGAGACACGAACAAGGGTTGGGGTGAACGAATGTCAGTCGAACACCCAAACCACAAGCCTATACCATATGGGTCTCAACGCTTTGTTCAACATTTACAATACATGATATAGCACAATCCCCAAATTGGCTTCGGCTTTCGCTTTCGCTTTGAACGGTAACAACCAAATTCTCGCACACCGATCCAATCCTATGTTCCATCACTTCTCTATTTATGGGCCTAAGTAAAACCAAGGCATTCCCTTATGAACAATCCACACAGATTGCTCATACAATGCAATAGAGCAGTAGCAGAGTAGATTTGTATAATATTATTCTCCATGCAGCTTGACCACGGAACTGACCATTGAAAATTATGGAAGCACTGTACAGCTGTTTGATCCGCTAAGGGAATCATGAGCATTGCACATGGACAGAACCCACTCGGAGACACGAACAAGGGTTGGGGTGAACGAATGTCAGTCGAACACCCAAACCACAATGCTATGCCATTTGGGTCTCAACGCTTTGTTCAACGTACACACTTCATGATATAGTACAATCCCCAAATTGGCTTCGGCTTTCGCTTTCGCTTTGAATGGTAACAACCAAATTCTCGCACACCAATCCAATCTTATGTTCCATCACTTCTCTATTTATGGGCCTAAGTAAAACCAAGGCATTCCCTTATGAACAATCCACACAGATTGCTCATACAATGCAATAGAGCAGTAGCAGAGTAGATTTGTATAATATGATTCTCCATGCAGCTTGAACACTGAACTGACCATTGAAAATGATGGAAGCACTGTACAGCTGTTTGATCCGCTAAGGGAATCATGAGCATTGCACATGGACAGAACCCACTCGGAGACACGAACAAGGGTTGGGGTGAACGAATGTCAGTCGAACACCCAAACCACAAGGCTATCCGATATGGGTCTCATCGCTTTGTTCAACATTTACAATACATGATATAGCACAATCCCCAAATTGGCTTCGGCTTTCGCTTTCGCTTTGAATGGTTACAACCAAATTCTCGCACACCAATCCAATCCTATGTTCCATCACTTCTCTATTTATGGGCCTAAATTAAACCAAGGCATTCCCTTATGTACAATCCACACAGATTGCTCATACAATGCAATAGAGCAGTAGCAGAGTAGATTTGTATAATATGATTCTCCATGCAGCTTGAACACTGAACTGACCATTGAAAATTATGGAAGCAATGTACAGCTGTTTGATCCGCTAAGGGAATCATGAGCATTGCACATGGACAGATCCCATTCGGAGACACGAACAGGGGTTGGGGTGAACGAATGTCAGTCGAACACCCAAACCACAAGGCTATCCGATATGGGTCTCAACGCTTTGTTCAACATATACAATACATGATATAGCACAATCCCCAAATTGGCTTCGGCTTTCGCTTTCGCTTTGAACGGTAACAACCAAATTCTCGCACACCGATCCAATCCTAAGTTCCATCACTTCTCTATTTATGGGCCTTAGTAAAACCAAGGCATTCCCTTATGAACAATCCACACAGATTGTTCATACAATGCAATAGAGCAGTAGCAGAGTAGATTTGTATAATATGATTCTCCATGCAGCTTGAACACTGAACTGACCATTGAAAATGATGGAAGCACTGTACAGCTGTTTGATCCGCAAAGGGAATCATGAGCATTGCACATGGACAGAGCCCACTCGGAGACACGAACAAGGGTTGGGGTGAACGAATGTCAGTCGAACACCCAAACCACAAGGCTATCCCATATGGGTCTCAACGCTATGTTCAACATTTACAATACATGATATAGCACAATCCCTAAATTGGCATCGGCTTTCGCTTTCGCTTTGAACGGTAACAACCAAATTCTCGCACACCGATCCAATCCTATGTTCCATCACTTCTCTATGTATGGGCCTAAATTAAACCAAGGCATTCCCTTATGAACAATCCACACAGATTGCTCATACAATGCAATAGAGCAGTAGCAGAGTAGATTTGTATAATATGATTCTCCATGCAGCTTGAACACTGAACTGACCATTGAAAATTATGGAAGCACTGTACAGCTGTTTGATCCGCTAAGGGAATCATGAGCATTGCACATGGACAGAGCCCACTCGGAGACACGAACAAGGGTTGGGGTGAACGAATGTCAGTCGAACACCCAAACCACAAGCCTATACCATATGGGTCTCAACGCTTTGTTCAACATTTACAATACATGATATAGCACAATCCCCAAATTGGCTTCGGCTTTCGCTTTCGCTTTGAACGGTAACAACCAAATTCTCGCACACCGATCCAATCCCATGTTCCATCAATTTTCTATTTATGGGCCTTAATAAAACCAAGGCATTCCCTTATGAACAATCCACACAGATTGCTCATACAATGCAATAGAGCAGTAGCAGAGTAGATTTGTATAATATGATTCTCCATGCAGCTTGAACAGTGAACTGACCATTGAAAATTATGGAAGTACTGTACAGCTGTTTGATCCGCTAAGGGAATCATGAGCATTGCACATGGACAGAGCCCACTCGGAGACACGAACAAGGGTTGGGGTGAACGAATGTCAGTCGAACACCCAAATCACAAGCCTATACCATATGGGTCTCAACGCTTTGTTCAACATTTACAATACATGATATAGCACAATCCCCAAATTGGCTTCGGCTTTCGCTTTCGCTTTGAACGGTAACAACCAAATTCTCGCACACCGATCTAATCCTATGTTCCATCACTTCTCTATTTATGGGCCTAAATTAAACCAAGGCATTCCCTTATGAACAATCCACACAGATTGCTCATACAATGCAATAGAGCAGTAGCAGTGTAGATTTGTATAATATGATTCTCCATGCAGCTTGAACACTGAACTGACCATTGAAAATTATGGAAGCACTGTACAGCTAATTGATCCGCTAAGGGAATCATGAGCATTGCACATGGACAGAGCCCACTCGGAGACACGAACAAGGGTTGGGGTGAACGAATGTCAGTCGAACACCCAAACCACAAGGCTATCCCATATGGTTCTCAACGCTTTGTTCAACATTTACAATACATGATATAGCACAATCCCCAAATTGGCTTCGGCTTTCGCTTTCGCTTTGAACGGTAACAACCAAATTCTCGCACACCGATCCAATCCTATGTTCCATCACTTCTCTATTTATGGGCCTAAGTACAAACAATGCAATCCCTTATGAACAATCCCCACACAGATTGCTCATACAATGCAATAGAGCAGTAGCAGAGTAGATTTGTATAATATGATTCTCCATGCAGCTTGAACACTGAACTGACCATTGAAAATGATGGAAGCACTGTACAGCTGTTTGATCCGCTAAGGGAATCATGAGCATTGCACATGGACAGAGCCCACTAGGAGACACGAACAAGGGTTGGGGTGAACGAATGTCAGTCGAACACCCAAACCACAAGCCTATACCATATGGGTCTCAACGCTTTGTTCAACATTTACAATACATGATATAGCACAATCCCCAAATTGGCTTCGGCTTTCGCTTTCGCTTTGAACGGTAACAACCAAATTCTCGCACACCGATCCAATCTTATGTTCCATCACTTCTCTATTTATGGGCCTTAGTAAAACCAAGGCATTCCCTTATGAACAATCCCCACACAGATTGCTCATACAATGCAATAGAGCAGTAGCAGAGTAGATTTGTATATTATGATTCTCCATGCAGCTTGAACACTGAACTGACCATTGAAAATTATGGAAGCACTGTACAGCTGTTTGATCCGCTAAGGGAATCATGAGCAATGCACATGGACAGAACCCACTCGGAGACACGAACAAGCGTTGGGGTGAACGAATGTCAGTCGAACACCCAAACCACAAGGCTATCCGATATCGGTCTCAACGCTTTGTTCAACATACACACTACATGATATAGCACAATCCCCAAATTGGCTTCGGCTTTCGCTTTCGCTTTGAACGGTAACAACCAAATTCTCGCACACCGATCCAATCCTATGTTCCATCACTTCTCTATTTATGGGCCTAAATTAAACCAAGGCATTCCCTTATGAACAATCCACACAGATTGCTCATACAATGCAATCGAGCAGTAGCAGAGTAGATTTGTATAATATGATTCTCCATGCAGCTTGAACACTGAACTGACCATTGAAAATTATGGAAGCACTGTACAGCTGTTTGATCCGCTAAGGGAATCATGAGCATTGCACATGGACAGAGCCCACTCGGAGACACGAACAAGGGTTGGGGTGAACGAATGTCAGTCGAACACCCAAACCACAAGGCTATCCCATATGGGTCTCAACGCTTTGTTCAACATTTACAATACATGATATAGCACAATCCCCAAATTGGCTTCGGCTTTCGCTTTCGCTTTGAACGGTAACAACCAAATTCTCGCACACCAATCCAATCCTATGTTCCATCACTTCTCTATTTATGGGCCTTAGTAAAACCAAGGCATTCCCTTATGAACAATCCCCACACAGATTGCTCATACAATGCAATAGAGCAGTAGCAGAGTGGATTTGTATAATATGATTCTCCATGCAGCTTGAACACTGAACTGACCATTGAAAATTATGGAAGCACTGTACAGCTGTTTGATCCGCTAAGGGAATCATGAGCAATGCACATGGACAGAACCCACTCGGAGACACGAACAAGCGTTGGGGTGAACGAATGTCAGTCGAACACCCAAACCACAAGGCTATCCGATATCGGTCTCAACGCTTTGTTCAACATACACACTACATGACATAGCACAATCCCCAAATTGGCTTCGGCTTTCGCTTTCGCTTTGAACGGTAACAACCAAATTCTCGCACACCGATCCAATCCTATGTTCCATCACTTCTCTATTTATGGGCCTTAGTAAAACCAAGGGATTCCCTTATGAACAATCCACACAGATTGCTCATACAATGCAATAGGTCAGTAGCCGAGTAGATTTGTATAATATGATTCTCCATGCAGCTTGAACACTGAACTGACCATTGAAAATTATGGAAGCACTGTACAGCTGTTTGATCCGCTAAGAGAATGATAAGCATTGCACATGGACAGAGCCCACTCGGAGACACGAACAAGGGTTGGGGTGAACGAATGTCAGTCGAACACCCAAATCACAAGCCTATACCATATGGGTCGCAACGCTTTGTTCAACATTTACAATACATGATATAGCACAATCCCCAAATTGGCTTCGGCTTTCGCTTTCGCTTTGAACGGTAACAACCAAATTCTCGCACACCGATCCAATCCTATGTTCCATCACTTCTCTATTTATGGGCCTAAATTAAACCAAGGCATTCCCTTATGAACAATCCCCACAGATTGCTCATACAATGCAATAGAGCAGTAGCAGAGTAGATTTGTATAATATGATTCTCCATGCAGCTTGAACACTGAACTGACCATTGAAAATTATGGAAGCACTGTACAGCTGTTTGATCCGCTAAGGGAATCATGAGCATTGCACATGGACAGAGCCCACTCGGAGACACGAACAAGGGTTGGGGTGAACGAATGTCAGTCGAACACCCAAACCACAAGGCTATCCCATATGGGTCTCAACGCTTTGTTCAACATTTACAATACATGATATAGCACAATCCCCAAATTGGCTTCGGCTTTCGCTTTCGCTTTGAACGGTAACAACCAAATTCTCGCACACCGATCCAATCCTATGTTCCATCAATTCTCTATTTATGGGCCTAAGTAAAACCAAGGCATTCCCTTATGAACAATCCCCACAGATTGCTCATACAATGCAATAGAGCAGTAGCAGAGTAGATTTGTATAATATGATTCTCCATGCAGCTTGAACACTGAACTGACCATTGAAAATGATGGAAGCACTGTACAGCTGTTTGATCCGCTAAGGGAATCATCAGCATTGCACATGGACAGAGCCCACTCGGAGACACGAACAAGGGTTGGGGTGAACGAATGTCAGTCGAACACCCAAACCACAAGCCTATACCATATGGGTCTCAACGCTTTGTTCAACATTTACAATACATGATATAGCACAATCCCCAAATTGGCTTCGGCTTTCGCTTTCGCTTTGAACGGTAACAACCAAATTCTCGCACACCGATCCAATCCTATGTTCCATCACTTCTCTATTTATGGGCCTAAATAAAACCAAGGCATTCCCTTATGAACAATCCACACACAGATTGCTCATACAATGCAATAGAGCAGTAGCAGAGTAGATTTGTATAATATGATTCTCCATGCAGCTTGAACACTGAACTGACCATTGAAAATGATGGAAGCACTGTACAGCTGTTTGATCCGCTAAGGGAATCATGAGCATTGCACATGGACAGAGCCCACTCGGAGACACGAACAAGGGTTGGGGTGAACGAATGTCAGTCGAACACCCAAACCACAAGGCTATCCCATATGGTTCTCAACGCTTTGTTCAACGTACACACTTCATGATATAGCACAATCCCCAAATTGGCTTCGGCTTTCGCTTTCGCTTTGAACGGTAACAACCAAATTCTCGCACACCGATCCAATCCTATGTTCCATCACTTCTCTATTTATGGGCCTAAATTAAACCAAGGCATTCCCTTATGAACAATCCACACAGATTGCTCATACAATGCAATAGAGCAGTAGCAGAGTAGATTTGTATAATATGATTCTCCATGCAGCTTGAACACTGAACTGACCATTGAAAATTATGGAAGCACTGTACAGCTGTTTGATCCGCTAAGGGAATCATGAGCAATGCACATGGACAGAACCCACTCGGAGACACGAACAAGCGTTGGGGTGAACGAATGTCAGTCGAACACCCAAACCACAAGGCTATCCGATATCGGTCTCAACGCTTTGTTCAACATACACACTACATGACATAGCACAATCCCCAAATTGGCTTCGGCTTTCGCTTTCGCTTTGAACGGTAACAACCAAATTCTCGCACACCGATCCAATCCTATGTTCCATCACTTCTCTATTTATGGGCCTAAGTAAAATCAAGGCATTCCCTTATGAACAATCCACACAGATTGCTCATACAATGCAATAGAGCAGTAGCAGAGTAGATTTGTATAATATGATTCTCCATGCAGCTTGAACACTGAACTGACCATTGAAAATTATGGAAGCACTGTACAGCTGTTTGATCCGCTAAGAGAATGATGAGCATTGCACATGGACAGAGCCCACTCGGAGACACGAACAAGGGTTGGGGTGAACGAATGTCAGTCGAACACCCAAATCACAAGCCTATACCATATGGGTCTCAACGCTTTGTTCAACATTTACAATACATGATATAGCACAATCCCCAAATTGGCTTCGGCTTTCGCTTTCGCTTTGAACGGTAACAACCAAATTCTCGCACACCGATCCAATCCTATGTTCCATCACTTCTCTATTTATGGGCCTAAATTAAACCAAGGCATTCCCTTATGAACAATCCCCACAGATTGCTCATACAATGCAATAGAGCAGTAGCGGAGTAGATTTGTATAATATTATTCTCCATGCAGCTTGACCACGGAACTGACCATTGAAAATGATGGAAGCACTGTACAGCTGTTTGATCCGCTAAGGGAATCATGAGCATTGCACATGGACAGAGCCCACTCGGAGACACGAACAAGGGTTGGGGTGAACGAATGTCAGTCGAACACCCAAAACACAAGGCTATCCCATATGGGTCTCAACGCTTTGTTCAACATATACACTACATGATATAGCACAATCCCCAAATTGGCTTCGGCTTTCGCTTTCGCTTTGAACGGTAACAACCAAATTCTCGCACACCGATCCAATCCTATGTTCCATCAATTCTCTATTTATGGGCCTAAGTAAAACCAAGGCATTCCCTTATGAACAATCCACACAGATTGCTCATACAATGCAATAGAGCAGTAGCAGAGTAGATTTGTATAATATGATTCTCCATGCAGCTTGAACACTGAACTGACCATTGAAAATGATGGAAGCACTGTACAGCTGTTTGATCCGCTAAGGGAATCATGAGCATTGCACATGGACAGAGCCCACTCGGAGACACGAACAAGGGTTGGGGTGAACGAATGTCAGTCGAACACCCAAACCACAAGCCTATACCATATGGGTCTCAACGCTTTGTTCAACATTTACAATACATGATATAGCACAATCCCCAAATTGGCTTCGGCTTTCGCTTTCGCTTTGAACGGTAACAACCAAATTCTCGCACACCGATCCAATCCTATGTTCCATCACTTCTCTATTTATGGGCCTAAATAAAACCAAGGCATTCCCTTATGAACAATCCACACAGATTGCTCATACAATGCAATAGAGCAGTAGCAGAGTAGATTTGTATAATATGATTCTCCATGCAGCTTGAACACTGAACTGACCATTGAAAATGATGGAAGCACTGTACAGCTGTTTGATCCGCTAAGGGAATCATGAGCATTGCACATGGACAGAGCCCACTCGGAGACACGAACAAGGGTTGGGGTGAACGAATGTCAGTCGAACACCCAAACCACAAGGCTATCCCATATGGTACTCAACGCTTTGTTCAACATATACACTACATGATATAGCACAATCCCCAAATTGGCTTCGGCTTTCGCTTTCGCTTTGAACGGTAACAACCAAATTCTCGCACACCAATCCAATCTTATGTTCCATCACTTCTCTATTTATGGGCCTTAGTAAAACCAAGGCATTCCCTTATGAACAATCCACACAGATTGCTCATACAATGCAATAGAGCAGTAGCAGAGTAGATTTGTATAATATGATTCTCCATGCAGCTTGAACACTGAACTGACCATTGAAAATTATGGAAGCACTGTACAGCTGTTTGATCCGCTAAGGGAATCATGAGCAATGCACATGGACAGAACCCACTCGGAGACACGAACAAGCGTTGGGGTGAACGAATGTCAGTCGAACACCCAAACCACAAGGCTATCCGATATCGGTCTCAACGCTTTGTTCAACATATACACTACATGACATAGCACAATCCCCAAATTGGCTTCGGCTTTCGCTTTCGCTTTGAACGGTAACAACCAAATTCTCGCACACCGATCCAATCCTATGTTCCATCACTTCTCTATTTATGGGCCTAAATTAAACCAAGGCATTCCCTTATGAACAATCCACACAGATTGCTCATACAATGCAATCGAGCAGTAGCAGAGTAGATTTGTATAATATGATTCTCCATGCAGCTTGAACACTGAACTGACCATTGAAAATTATGGAAGCACTGTACAGCTGTTTGATCCGCTAAGGGAATCATGAGCATTGCACATGGACAGAGCCCACTCGGAGACACGAACAAGGGTTGGGGTGAACGAATGTCAGTCGAACACCCAAAACACAAGGCTATCCCATATGGGTCTCAACGCTTTGTTCAACATATACACTACATGATATAGCACAATCCCCAAATTGGCTTCGGCTTTCGCTTTCGCTTTGAACGGTAACAACCAAATTCTCGCACACCGATCCAATCCTATGTTCCATCAATTCTCTATTTATGGGCCTTAGTAAAACCAAGGCATTCCCTTATGAACAATCCCCACACAGATTGCTCATACAATGCAATAGAGCAGTAGCAGAGTAGATTTGTATAATATGATTCTCCATGCAGCTTGAACACTGAACTGACCATTGAAAATTATGGAAGCACTGTACAGCTGTTTGATCCGCTAAGGGAATCATGAGCAATGCACATGGACAGAACCCACTCGGAGACACGAACAAGCGTTGGGGTGAACGAATGTCAGTCGAACACCCAAACCACAAGGCTATCCGATATCGGTCTCAACGCTTTGTTCAACATATACACTACATGACATAGCACAATCCCCAAATTGGCTTCGGCTTTCGCTTTCGCTTTGAACGGTAACAACCAAATTCTCGCACACCGATCCAATCCTATGTTCCATCACTTCTCTATTTATGGGCCTAAATTAAACCAAGGCATTCCCTTATGAACAATCCACACAGATTGCTCATACAATGCAATCGAGCAGTAGCAGAGTAGATTTGTATAATATGATTCTCCATGCAGCTTGAACACTGAACTGACCATTGAAAATTATGGAAGCACTGTACAGCTGTTTGATCCGCTAAGGGAATCATGAGCATTGCACATGGACAGAGCCCACTCGGAGACACGAACAAGGGTTGGGGTGAACGAATGTCAGTCGAACACCCAAAACACAAGGCTATCCCATATGGGTCTCAACGCTTTGTTCAACATATACACTACATGATATAGCACAATCCCCAAATTGGCTTCGGCTTTCGCTTTCGCTTTGAACGGTAACAACCAAATTCTCGCACACCGATCCAATCCTATGTTCCATCAATTCTCTATTTATGGGCCTAAGTAAAACCAAGGCATTCCCTTATGAACAATCCCCACACAGATTGCTCATACAATGCAATAGAGCAGTAGCAGAGTAGATTTGTATAATATGATTCTCCATGCAGCTTGAACACTGAACTGACCATTGAAAATGATGGAAGCACTGTACAGCTGTTTGATCCGCTAAGGGAATCATGAGCATTGCACATGGACAGAGCCCACTCGGAGACACGAACAAGGGTTGGGGTGAACGAATGTCAGTCGAACACCCAAACCACAAGCCTATACCATATGGGTCTCAACGCTTTGTTCAACATTTACAATACATGATATAGCACAATCCCCAAATTGGCTTCGGCTTTCGCTTTCGCTTTGAACGGTAACAACCAAATTCTCGCACACCGATCCAATCCTATGTTCCATCACTTCTCTATTTATGGGCCTAAATAAAACCAAGGCATTCCCTTATGAACAATCCACACACAGATTGCTCATACAATGCAATAGAGCAGTAGCAGAGTAGATTTGTATAATATGATTCTCCATGCAGCTTGAACACTGAACTGACCATTGAAAATGATGGAAGCACTGTACAGCTGTTTGATCCGCTAAGGGAATCATGAGCATTGCACATGGACAGAGCCCACTCGGAGACACGAACAAGGGTTGGGGTGAACGAATGTCAGTCGAACACCCAAACCACAAGGCTATCCCATATGGTTCTCAACGCTTTGTTCAACATTTACAATACATGATATAGCACAATCCCCAAATTGGCTTCGGCTTTCGCTTTCGCTTTGAACGGTAACAACCAAATTCTCGCACACCGATCCAATCCTATGTTCCATCACTTCTCTATTTATGGGCCTAAATTAAACCAAGGCATTCCCTTATGAACAATCCACACAGATTGCTCATACATTGCAATAGAGCAGTAGCAGAGTAGATTTGTATAATATGATTCTCCATGCAGCTTGAACACTGAACTGACCATTGAAAATGATGGAAGCACTGTACAGCTGTTTGATCCGCTAAGGGAATCATGAGCATTGCACATGGACAGAGCCCACTCGGAGAAACGAACAAGGGTTGGGGTGAACGAATGTCAGTCGAACACCCAAACCACAAGGCTATCCCATATGGTTCTCAACGCTTTGTTCAACATTTACAATACATGATATAGCACAATCCCCAAATTGGCTTCGGCTTTCGCTTTCGCTTTGAACGGTAACAACCAAATTCTCGCACACCGATCCAATCCTATGTTCCATCAATTCTCTATTTATGGGCCTTAGTAAAACCAAGGCATTCCCTTATGAACAATCCACACAGATTGCTCATACAATGCAATAGAGCAGTAGCAGAGTAGATTTGTATAATATGATTCTCCATGCAGCTTGAACACTGAACTGACCATTGAAAATGATGGAAGCACTGTACAGCTGTTTGATCCGCTAAGGGAATCATGAGCATTGCACATGGACAGAGCCCACTCGGAGACACGAACAAGGGTTGGGGTGAACGAATGTCAGTCGAACACCCAAACCACAAGGCTATCCCATATGGTTCTCAACGCTTTGTTCAACATTTACAATACATGATATAGCACAATCCCCAAATTGGCTTCGGCTTTCGCTTTCGCTTTGAACGGTAACAACCAAATTCTCGCACACCGATCCAATCCTATGTTCCATCACTTCTCTATTTATGGGCCTAAATTAAACCAAGGCATTCCCTTATGAACAATCCACACAGATTGCTCATACAATGCAATAGAGCAGTAGCAGAGTAGATTTGTATAATATGATTTTCCATGCAGCTTGAACACTGAACTGACCATTGAAAATGATGGAAGCACTGTACAGCTGTTTGATCCGCTAAGGGAATCATGAGCATTGCACATGGACAGAGCCCACCCGGAGACACGAACAAGGGTTGGGGTGAACGAATGTCAGTCGAACACCCAAACCACAAGGCTATCCCATATGGTTCTCAACGCTTTGTTCAACATTTACAATACATGATATAGCACAATCCCCAAATTGGCTTCGGCTTTCGCTTTCGCTTTGAACGGTAACAACCAAATTCTCGCACACCGATCCAATCCTATGTTCCATCAATTCTCTATTTATGGGCCTTAATAAAACCAAGGCATTCCCTTATGAACAATCCACACAGATTGCTCATACAATGCAATAGAGCAGTAGCAGAGTAGATTTGTATAATATGATTCTCCATGCAGCTTGAACACTGAACTGACCATTGAAAATTATGGAAGCACTGTACAGCTGTTTGATCCGCTAAGGGAATCATGAGCATTGCACATGGACAGAGCCCACTCGGAGACACGAACAAGGGTTGGGGTGAACGAATGTCAGTCGAACACCCAAACCACAAGCCTATACCATATGGGTCTCAACGCTTTGTTCAACATTTACAATACATGATATAGCACAATCCCCAAATTGGCTTCGGCTTTCGCTTTCGCTTTGAACGGTAACAACCAAATTCTCGCACACCGATCCAATCCTATGTTCCATCACTTCTCTATTTATGGGCCTAAATTAAACCAAGGCATTCCCTTATGAACAATCCACACAGATTGCTCATACAATGCAATAGAGCAGTAGCAGAGTAGATTTGTATAATATGATTCTCCATGCAGCTTGAACACTGAACTGACCATTGAAAATGATGGAAGCACTGTACAGCTGTTTGATCCGCTAAGGGAATCATGAGCATTGCACATGGACAGAGCCCACCCGGAGACACGAACAAGGGTTGGGGTGAACGAATGTCAGTCGAACACCCAAACCACAAGGCTATCCCATATGGTTCTCAACGCTTTGTTCAACATTTACAATACATGATATAGCACAATCCCCAAATTGGCATCGGCTTTCGCTTTCGCTTTGAACGGTAACAACCAAATTCTCGCACACCGATCCAATCCTATGTTCCATCAATTCTCTATTTATGGGCCTTAATAAAACCAAGGCATTCCCTTATGAACAATCCACACAGATTGCTCATACAATGCAATAGAGCAGTAGCAGAGTAGATTTGTATAATATGATTCTCCATGCAGCTTGAACACTGAACTGACCATTGAAAATGATGGAAGCACTGTACAGCTGTTTGATCCGCTAAGGGAATCATGAGCATTGCACATGGACAGAGCCCACTCGGAGACACGAACAAGGGTTGGGGTGAACGAATGTCAGTCGAACACCCAAACCACAAGCCTATACCATATGGGTCTCAACGCTTTGTTCAACATTTACAATACATGATATAGCACAATCCCCAAATTGGCTTCGGCTTTCGCTTTCGCTTTGAACGGTAACAACCAAATTCTCGCACACCGATCCAATCCTATGTTCCATCACTTCTCTATTTATGGGCCTAAATTAAACCAAGGCATTCCCTTATGAACAATCCACACAGATTGCTCATACAATGCAATAGAGCAGTAGCAGAGTAGATTTGTATAATATGATTCTCCATGCAGCTTGAACACTGAACTGACCATTGAAAATTATGGAAGCACTGTACAGCTGTTTGATCCGCTAAGGGAATCATGAGCATTGCACATGGACAGAGCCCACTCGGAGACACGAACAAGGGTTGGGGTGAACGAATGTCAGTCGAACACCCAAACCACAAGCCTATACCATATGGGTCTCAACGCTTTGTTCAACATTTACAATACATGATATAGCACAATCCCCAAATTCGCTTCGGCTTTCGCTTTCGCTTTGAACGGTAACAACCAAATTCTCGCACACCGATCCAATCCTATGTTCCATCACTTCTCTATTTATGGGCCTAAATTAAACCAAGGCATTCCCTTATGAACAATCCCCACAGATTGCTCATACAATGCAATAGAGCAGTAGCAGAGTAGATTTGTATAATATGATTCTCCATGCAGCTTGAACACTGAACTGACCATTGAAAATGATGGAAGCACTGTACAGCTGTTTGATCCGCTAAGGGAATCATGAGCATTGCACATGGACAGAGCCCACCCGGAGACACGAACAAGGGTTGGGGTGAACGAATGTCAGTCGAACACCCAAACCACAAGGCTATCCCATATGGTTCTCAACGCTTTGTTCAACATTTACAATACATGATATAGCACAATCCCCAAATTGGCATCGGCTTTCGCTTTCGCTTTGAACGGTAACAACCAAATTCTCGCACACCGATCCAATCCTATGTTCCATCAATTCTCTATTTATGGGCCTTAATAAAACCAAGGCATTCCCTTATGAACAATCCACACAGATTGCTCATACAATGCAATAGAGCAGTAGCAGAGTAGATTTGTATAATATGATTCTCCATGCAGCTTGAACACTGAACTGACCATTGAAAATGATGGAAGCACTGTACAGCTGTTTGATCCGCTAAGGGAATCATGAGCATTGCACATGGACAGAGCCCACTCGGAGACACGAACAAGGGTTGGGGTGAACGAATGTCAGTCGAACACCCAAACCACAAGCCTATACCATATGGGTCTCAACGCTTTGTTCAACATTTACAATACATGATATAGCACAATCCCCAAATTGGCTTCGGCTTTCGCTTTCGCTTTGAACGGTAACAACCAAATTCTCGCACACCGATCCAATCCTATGTTCCATCACTTCTCTATTTATGGGCCTAAATTAAACCAAGGCATTCCCTTATGAACAATCCACACAGATTGCTCATACAATGCAATAGAGCAGTAGCAGAGTAGATTTGTATAATATGATTCTCCATGCAGCTTGAACACTGAACTGACCATTGAAAATTATGGAAGCACTGTACAGCTGTTTGATCCGCTAAGGGAATCATGAGCATTGCACATGGACAGAGCCCACTCGGAGACACGAACAAGGGTTGGGGTGAACGAATGTCAGTCGAACACCCAAACCACAAGCCTATACCATATGGGTCTCAACGCTTTGTTCAACATTTACAATACATGATATAGCACAATCCCCAAATTCGCTTCGGCTTTCGCTTTCGCTTTGAACGGTAACAACCAAATTCTCGCACACCGATCCAATCCTATGTTCCATCACTTCTCTATTTATGGGCCTAAATTAAACCAAGGCATTCCCTTATGAACAATCCCCACAGATTGCTCATACAATGCAATAGAGCAGTAGCAGAGTAGATTTGTATAATATGATTCTCCATGCAGCTTGAACACTGAACTGACCATTGAAAATTATGGAAGCACTGTACAGCTGTTTGATCCGCTAAGGGAATCATGAGCATTGCACATGGACAGAGCCCACACGGAGACACGAACAAGGGTTGGGGTGAACGAATGTCAGTCGAACACCCAAACCACAAGCCTATACCATATGGGTCTCAACGCTTTGTTCAACATTTACAAAACATGATATAGCACAATCCCCAAATTGGCTTCGGCTTTCGCTTTCGCTTTGAACGTTACCAACCAAATTCTCGCACACCGATCCAATCCTATGTTTCATCACTTCTCTATTTATGGGCCTTAGTAAAACCAAGGCATTCCCTTATGAACAATCCACACAGATTGCTCATACAATGCAATCGAGCAGTAGCAGAGTAGATTTGTATAATATGATTCTCCATGCAGCTTGAACACTGAACTGACCATTGAAAATTATGGAAGCACTGTACAGCTGTTTGATCCGCTAAGAGAATGATGAGCATTGCACATGGACAGAGCCCACTCGGAGACACGAACAAGGGTTGGGGTGAACGAATGTCAGTCGAACACCCAAATCACAAGCCTATACCATATGGGTCTCAACGCTTTGTTCAACATTTACAATACATGATATAGCACAATCCCCAAATTGGCTTCGGCTTTCGCTTTCGCTTTGAACGGTAACAACCAAATTCTCGCACACCGATCCAATCCTATGTTCCATCACTTCTCTATTTATGGGCCTAAGTAAAACCAATGCATTCCCTTATGAACAATCAACACAGATTGCTCATACATTGCAATAGAGCAGTAGCAGAGTAGATTTGTATAATATGATTCTCCATGCAGCTTGAACACTGAACTGACCATTGAAAATTATGGAAGCACTGTACAGCTGTTTGATCCGCTAAGGGAATCATGAGCATTGCACATGGACAGAGCCCACTCGGAGACACGAACAAGGGTTGGGGTGAACGAATGTCAGTCGAACACCCAAAACACAAGGCTATACCATATGGGTCTCAACGCTTTGTTCAACATATACACTACATGATATAGCACAATCCCCAAATTGGCTTCGGCTTTCGCTTTCGCTTTGAACGGTAACAACCAAATTCTCGCACACCGATCCAATCCTATGTTCCATCAATTCTCTATTTATGGGCCTTAGTAAAACCAAGGCATTCCCTTATGAACAATCCACACAGATTGCTCATACAATGCAATAGAGCAGTAGCAGAGTAGATTTGTATAATATGATTCTCCATGCAACTTGAACACTGAACTGACCATTGAAAATTATGGAAGCACTGTACAGCTGTTTGATCCGCTAAGGGAATCATGAGCATTGCACATGGACAGAGCCCACTCGGAGACACGAACAAGGGTTGGGGTGAACGAATGTCAGTCGAACACCCAAACCACAAGCCTATACCATATGGGTCTCAACGCTTTGTTCAACATTTACAATACATGATATAGCACAATCCCCAAATTGGCTTCGGCTTTCGCTTTCGCTTTGAACGGTAACAACCAAATTCTCGCACACCGATCCAATCCTATGTTCCATCACTTCTCTATTTATGGGCCTAAGTAAAACCAAGGCATTCCCTTATGAACAATCCACACAGATTGCTCATACAATGCAATAGAGCAGTAGCAGAGTAGATTTGTATAATATGATTCTCCATGCAGCTTGAACACTGAACTGACCATTGAAAATTATGGAAGCACTGTACAGCTGTTTGATCCGCTAAGAGAATGATGAGCATTGCACATGGACAGAGCCCACTCGGAGACACGAACAAGGGTTGGGGTGAACGAATGTCAGTCGAACACCCAAACCACAAGGCTATCCGATATGGGTCTGATCGCTTTGTTCAACATATACAATACATGATATAGCACAATCCCCAAATTGGCTTCGGCTTTCGCTTTCGCTTTGAACGGTAACAACCAAATTCTCGCACACCGATCCAATCCTATGTTCCATCAATTCTCTATTTATGGGCCTAAGTAAAACCAAGGCATTCCCTTATGAACAATCCACACAGATTGCTCATACAATGCAATAGAGCAGTAGCAGAGTAGATTTGTATAATATGATTCTCCATGCAGCTTGAACACTGAACTGACCATTGAAAATTATGGAAGCACTGTACAGCTGTTTGATCCGCTAAGGGAATCATGAGCATTGCACATGGACAGAGCCCACTCGGAGACACGAACAAGGGTTGGGGTGAACGAATGTCAGTCGAACACCCAAATCACAAGCATATACCATATGGGTCTCAACGCTTTGTTCAACATTTACAATACATGATATAGCACAATCCCCAAATTGGCTTCGGCTTTCGCTTTCGCTTTGAACGGTAACAACCAAATTCTCGCACACCGATCCAATCCTATGTTCCATCACTTCTCTATATATGGGCCTAAATTAAACCAAGGCATTCCCTTATGAACAATCCCCACAGATTGCTCATACAATGCAATAGAGCAGTAGCAGAGTAGATTTGTATAATATGATTCTCCATGCAGCTTGAACACTGAACTGACCATTGAAAATAATGGAAGCACTGTACAGCTGTTTGATCCGCTAAGGGAATCATGAGCATTGCACATGGACAGAGCCCACTCGGAGACACGAACAAGGGTTGGGGTGAACGAATGTCAGTCGAACACCCAAACCACAAGCCTATACCATATGGGTCTCAACGCTTTGTTCAACATTTACAATACATGATATAGCACAATCCCCAAATTGGCTTCGGCTTTCGCTTTCGCTTTGAACGGTAACAACCAAATTCTCGCACACCGATCCAATCCTATGTTCCATCAATTCTCTATTTATGGGCCTAAGTAAAACCAAGGCATTCCCTTATGAACAATCCCCACACAGATTGCTCATACAATGCAATAGAGCAGTAGCAGAGTAGATTTGTATAATATGATTCTGCATGCAGCTTGAACACTGGACTGACCATTGAAAATTATGGAAGCACTGTACAGCTGTTTGATCCGCTAAGGGAATCATGAGCATTGCACATGGACAGAGCCCACTCGGAGACACGAACAAGGGTTGGGGTGAACGAATGTCAGTCGAACACCCAAACCACAAGCCTATACCATATGGGTCTCAACGCTTTGTTCAACATTTACAATACATGATATAGCACAATCCCCAAATTGGCTTCGGCTTTCGCTTTCGCTTTGAACGGTAACAACCAAATTCTCGCACACCGATCCAATCCTATGTTCCATCACTTCTCTATTTATGGGCCTAAGTAAAACCAAGGCATTCCCTTATGAACAATCCACACAGATTGCTCATACAATGCAATAGAGCAGTAGCAGTGTAGATTTGTATAATATGATTCTCCATGCAGCTTGAACACTGAACTGACCATTGAAAATGATGGAAGCACTGTACAGCTGTTTGATCCGCTAAGGGAATCATGAGCATTGCACATGGACAGAGCCCACTCGGAGACACGAACAAGGGTTGGGGTGAACGAATGTCAGTCGAACACCCAAACCACAAGCCTATACCATATGGGTCTCAACGCTTTGTTCAACATTTACAATACATGATATAGCACAATCCCCAAATTGGCTTCGGCTTTCGCTTTCGCTTTGAACGGTAACAACCAAATTCTCGCACACCGATCCAATCCTATGTTCCATCACTTCTCTATTTATGGGCCTAAATTAAACCAAGGCATTCCCTTATGAACAATCCACACAGATTGCTCATACAATGCAATAGATCAGTAGCAGAGTAGATTTGTATAATATGATTCTCCATGCAGCTTGAACACTGAACTGACCATTGAAAATTATGGAAGCACTGTACAGCTGTTTGATCCGCTAAGGGAATCATGAGCATTGCACATGGACAGAGCCCACTCGGAGACACGAACAAGGGTTGGGGTGAACGAATGTCAGTCGAACACCCAAACCACAAGCCTATAACATATGGGTCTCAACGCTTTGTTCAACATTTACAATACATGATATAGCACAATCCCCAAATGGGCTTCGGCTTTCGCTTTCGCTTGGAACGGTAACAACCAAATTCTCGCACACCGATCCAATCCTATGTTCCATCACTTCTCTATTTATGGGCCTAAATTAAACCAAGGCATTCCCTTATGAACAATCCCCACAGATTGCTCATACAATGCAATAGAGCAGTAGCAGAGTCGATTTGTATAATATGATTCTCCATGCAGCTTGAACACTGAACTGACCATTGAAAATGATGGAAGCACTGTACAGCTGTTTGATCCGCTAAGGGAATCATGAGCATTGCACATGGACAGAGCCCACTCGGAGACACGAACAAGGGTTGGGGTGAACGAATGTCAGTCGAACACCCAAACCACAAGGCTATCCGATATGGGTCTCAACGCTTTGTTCAACATTTACAATACATGATATAGCACAATCCCCAAATTGGCTTCGGCTTTCGCTTTCGCTTTGAACGGTAACAACCAAATTCTCGCACACCGATCCAATCCTATGTTCCATCAATTCTCTATTTATGGGCCTTAGTAAAACCAAGGCATTCCCTTATGAACAATCCACACAGATTGCTCATACAATGCAATAGAGCAGTAGCAGAGTCGATTTGTATAATATGATTCTCCATGCAGCTTGAACACTGAACTGACCATTGAAAATGATGGAAGCACTGTACAGCTGTTTGATCCGCTAAGAGAATGATGAGCATTGCACATGGACAGAGCCCACTCGGAGACACGAACAAGGGTTGGGGTGAACGAATGTCAGTCGAACACCCAAACCACAAGCCTATACCATATGGATCTCAACGCTTTGTTCAACATTTACAATACATGATATAGCACAATCCCCAAATTGGCTTCGGCTTTCGCTTTCGCTTTGAACGGTAACAACCAAATTCTCGCACACCGATCCAATCCTATGTTCCATCAATTCTCTATTTATGGGCCTAAGTAAAACCAAGGCATTCCCTTATGAACAATCCACACACAGATTGCTCATACAATGCAATAGAGCAGTAGCAGAGTAGATTTGTATAATATGATTCTCCATGCAGCTTGAACACTGAACTGACCATTGAAAATTATGGAAGCACTGTACAGCTGTTTGATCCGCTAAGGGAATCATGAGCATTGCACATGGACAGAGCCCACTCGGAGACACGAACAAGGGTTGGGGTGAACGAATGTCAGTCGAACACCCAAACCACAAGCCTATACCATATGGGTCTCAACGCTTTGTTCAACATTTACAATACATGATATAGCACAATCCCCAAATTGGCTTCGGCTTTCGCTTTCGCTTTGAACGGTAACAACCAAATTCTCGCACACCGATCCAATCCTATGTTCCATCAATTCTCTATTTATGGGCCTTAGTAAAACCAAGGCATTCCCTTATGAACAATCCCCACACAGATTGCTCATACAATGCAATAGAGCAGTAGCAGAGTAGATTTGTATAATATGATTCTCCATGCAGCTTGAACACTGAACTGACCATTGAAAATTATGGAAGCACTGTACAGCTGTTTGATCCGCTAAGGGAATCATGAGCATTGCACATGGACAGAGCCCACTCGGAGACACGAACAAGGGTTGGGGTGAACGAATGTCAGTCGAACACCCAAACCACAAGGCTATCCGATATGGGTCTCAACGCTTTGTTCAACATTTACAATACATGATATAGCACAATCCCCAAATTGGCTTCGGCTTTCGCTTTCGCTTTGAACGGTAACAACCAAATTCTCGCACACCGATCCAATCCTATGTTCCATCACTTCTCTATTTATGGGCCTGAATTAAACCAAGGCATTCCCTTATGAACAATCCCCACAGATTGCTCATACAATGCAATAGAGCAGTAGCAGAGTAGATTTGTATAATATGATTCTCCATGCAGCTTGAACACTGAACTGACCATTGAAAATTATGGAAGCACTGTACAGCTGTTTGATCCGCTAAGGGAATCATGAGCATTGCACATGGACAGAGCCCACTCGGAGACACGAACAAGGGTTGGGGTGAACGAATGTCAGTCGAACACCCAAACCACAAGGCTATCCCATATGGGTCTCAACGCTTTGTTCAACATTTACAATACATGATATAGCACAATCCCCAAATTGGCTTCGGCTTTCGCTTTCGCTTTGAACGGTAACAACCAAATTCTCGCACACCGATCCAATCCTATGTTCCATCAATTCTCTATTTATGGGCCTTAGTAAAACCAAGGCATTCCCTTATGAACAATCCACACAGATTGCTCATACAATGCAATAGAGCAGTAGCAGAGTAGATTTGTATAATATGATTCTCCATGCAGCTTGAACACTGAACTGACCATTGAAAATGATGGAAGCACTGTACAGCTGTTTGATCCGCTAAGGGAATCATGAGCATTGCACATGGACAGAGCCCACTCGGAGACACGAACAAGGGTTGGGGTGAACGAATGTCAGTCGAACACCCAAACCGCAAGCCTATACCATATGGGTCTCAACGCTTTGTTCAACATTTACAATACATGATATAGCACAATCCCCAAATTGGCTTCGGCTTTCGCTTTCGCTTTGAACGGTAACAACCAAATTCTCGCACACCGATCCAATCCTATGTTCCATCAATTCTCTATTTATGGGCCTTAGTAAAACCAAGGCATTCCCTTATGAACAATCCACACAGATTGCTCATACAATGCAATAGAGCAGTAGCAGAGTAGATTTGTATAATATGATTCTCCATGCAGCTTGAACACTGAACTGACCAATGAAAATGATGGAAGCACTGTACAGCTGTTTGATCCGCTAAGGGAATCATGAGCATTGCACATGGACAGAGCCCACTCGGAGACACGAACAAGGGTTGGGGTGAACGAATGTCAGTCGAACACCCAAACCACAAGGCTATCCGATATGGGTCTCAACGCTTTGTTCAACATTTACAATACATGATATAGCACAATCCCCAAATTGGCTTCGGCTTTCGCTTTCGCTTTGAACGGTAACAACCAAATTCTCGCACACCGATCCAATCCTATGTTCCATCAATTCTCTATTTATGGGCCTAAATTAAACCAAGGCATTCCCTTATGAACAATCCCCACAGATTGCTCATACAATGCAATAGAGCAGTAGCAGAGTAGATTTGTATAATATGATTCTCCATGCAGCTTGAACACTGAACTGACCATTGAAAATTATGGAAGCACTGTACAGCTGTTTGATCCGCTAAGGGAATCATGAGCATTGCACATGGACAGAGCCCACTCGGAGACACGAACAAGGGTTGGGGTGAACGAATGTCAGTCGAACACCCAAACCACAAGCCTATACCATATGCGTCTCAACGCTTTGTTCAACATATACACTACATGATATAGCACAATCCCCAAATTGGCTTCGGCTTTCGCTTTCGCTTTGAACGGTAACAACCAAATTCTCGCACACCGATCCAATCCTATGTTCCATCACTTCTCTATTTATGGGCCTTAGTAAAACCAAGGCATTCCTTTATGAACAATCCCCACATATTGCTCATACAATGCAATAGAGCAGTAGCAGAGTAGATTTGTATAATATGATTCTCCATGCAGCTTGAACACTGAACTGACCATTGAAAATGATGGAAGCACTGTACAGCTGTTTGATCCGCTAAGGGAATCATGAGCATTGCACATGGACAGAGCCCACTCGGAGACACGAACAAGGGTTGGGGTGAACGAATGTCAGTCGAACACCCAAACCACAAGGCTATCCGATATGGGTCTCAACGCTTTGTTCAACATTTACAATACATGATATAGCACAATCCCCAAATTGGCTTCGGCTTTCGCTTTCGCTTTGAACGGTAACAACCAAATTCTCGCACACCGATCCAATCCTATGTTCCATCACTTCTCTATTTATGGGCCTAAATTAAACCAAGGCATTCCCTTATGAACAATCCCCACAGATTGCTCATACAATGCAATAGAGCAGTAGCAGAGTAGATTTGTATAATATGATTCTCCATGCAGCTTGAACACTGAACTGACCATTGAAAATGATGGAAGCACTGTACAGCTGTTTGATCCGCTAAGGGAATCATGAGCATTGCACATGGACAGAGCCCACTCGGAGACACGAACAAGGGTTGGGGTGAACGAATGTCAGTCGAACACCCAAACCACAAGCCTATACCATATGGGTCTGAACGCTTTGTTCAACATTTACAATACATGATATAGCACAATCCCCAAATTGGCTTCGGCTTTCGCTTTCGCTTTGAACGGTAACAACCAAATTCTCGCACACCGATCCAATCCTATGTTCCATCAATTCTCTATTTATGGGCCTAAATTAAACCAAGGCATTCCCTTATGAACAATCCCCACAGATTGCTCATACAATGCAATAGAGCAGTAGCAGAGTAGATTTGTATAATATGATTCTCCATGCAGCTTGAACACTGAACTGACCATTGAAAATTATGGAAGCACTGTACAGCTGTTTGATCCGCTAAGGGAATCATGAGCATTGCACATGGACAGAGCCCACTCGGAGACACGAACAAGGGTTGGGGTGAACGAATGTCAGTCGAACACCCAAACCACAAGCCTATACCATATGCGTCTCAACGCTTTGTTCAACATATACACTACATGATATAGCACAATCCCCAAATTGGCTTCGGCTTTCGCTTTCGCTTTGAACGGTAACAACCAAATTCTCGCACACCGATCCAATCCTATGTTCCATCACTTCTCTATTTATGGGCCTTAGTAAAACCAAGGCATTCCTTTATGAACAATCCCCACATATTGCTCATACAATGCAATAGAGCAGTAGCAGAGTAGATTTGTATAATATGATTCTCCATGCAGCTTGAACACTGAACTGACCATTGAAAATGATGGAAGCACTGTACAGCTGTTTGATCCGCTAAGGGAATCATGAGCATTGCACATGGACAGAGCCCACTCGGAGACACGAACAAGGGTTGGGGTGAACGAATGTCAGTCGAACACCCAAATCACAAGGCTATCCGATATGGGTCTCAACGCTTTGTTCAACATTTACAATACATGATATAGCACAATCCCCAAATTGGCTTCGGCTTTCGCTTTCGCTTTGAATGGTTACAACCAAATTCTCGCACACCGATCAAATCCCATGTTCCATCACTTCTCTATTTATGGGCCTAAATAAAACCAAGGCATTCCCTTATGAACAATCCACACAGATTGCTCATACAATGCAATAGAGCAGTAGCAGAGTAGATTTGTATAATATGATTCTCCATGCAGCTTGAACACTTAACTGACCATTGAAAATTATGGAAGCACTGCACAGCTGTTTGATCCGCTAAGAGAATCATGAGCATTGCACATGGACAGAGCCCACTCGGAGACACGAACAAGGTTTGGGGTGAACGAATGTCAGTCGAACACCCAAACCACAAGGCTATCCGATATGGGTCTCAACGCTTTGTTCAACATTTACAATACATGATATAGCACAATCTCCAAATTGGCTTCGGCTTTCGCTTTCGCTTTGAACGGTAACAACCAAATTCTCGCACACCGATCCAATCCTATGTTCCATCAATTCTCTATTTATGGGCCTTAGTAAAACCAAGGCATTCCCTTATGAACAATCCACACACAGATTGCCCATACAATGCAATAGAGCAGTAGCAGAGTAGATTTGTATAATATGATTCTCCATGCAGCTTGAACACTGAACTGACCATTGAAAATTATGGAAGCACTGTACAGCTAATTGATCCGCTAAGGGAATCATGAGCATTGCACATGGACAGAGCCCACTCGGAGACACGAACAAGGGTTGGGGTGAACGAATGTCAGTCGAACACCCAAACCACAAGCCTATACCATATGGGTCTCAACGCTTTGTTCAACATTTACAATACATGATATAGCACAATCCCCAAATTGGCTTCGGCTTTCGCTTTCGCTTTGAACGGTAACAACCAAATTCTCGCACACCGATCCAATCCTATGTTCCATCAATTCTCTATTTATGGGCCTTAGTAAAACCAAGGCATTCCCTTATGAACAATCCACACAGATTGCTCATACAATGCAATAGAGCAGTAGCAGAGTAGATTTGTATAATATGATTCTCCATGCAGCTTGAACACTGAACTGACCATTGAAAATTATGGAAGCACTGTACAGCTAATTGATCCGCTAAGGGAATCATGAGCATTGCACATGGACAGAGCCCACTCGGAGACACGAACAAGGGTTGGGGTGAACGAATGTCAGTCGAACACCCAAACCACAAGCCTATACCATATGGGTCTCAACGCTTTGTTCAACATTTACAATACATGATATAGCACAATCCCCAAATTGGCTTCGGCTTTCGCTTTCGCTTTGAACGGTAACAACCAAATTCTCGAACACCGATCCAATCCTATGTTCCATCAATTCTCTATTTATGGGCCTTAGTAAAACCAAGGCATTCCCTTATGAACAATCCACACAGATTGCTCATACAATGCAATAGAGCAGTAGCAGAGTAGATTTGTATAATATGATTCTCCATGCAGCTTGAACACTGAACTGACCATTGAAAATTATGGAAGCACTGTACAGCTGTTTGATCCGCTAAGGGAATCATGAGCATTGCACATGGACAGAGCCCACTCGGAGACACGAACAAGGGTTGGGGTGAACGAATGTCAGTCGAACACCCAAACCACAAGGCTATCCCATATGGGTCTGAACGCTTTGTTCAACATTTACAATACATGATATAGCACAATCCCCAAATTGGCATCGGCTTTCGCTTTCGCTTTGAACGGTAACAACCAAATTCTCGCACACCGTTCCAATCCTATGTTCCATCACTTCTCTATTTATGGGCCAAAGTAGAACCAAGTCATTCCCTTATGAACAATCCACACAGATTGCTCATACAATGCAATAGAGCAGTAGCAGAGTAGATTTGTATAATATGATTCTCCATGCAGCTTGAACACTGAACTGACCATTGAAAATTATGGAAGCACTGTACAGCTGTTTGATCCGCTAAGGGAATCATGAGCATTGCACATGGACAGAGCCCACTCGGAGACACGAACAAGGGTTGGGGTGAACGAATGTCAGTCGAACACCCAAATCACAAGCCTATACCATATGGGTCTCAACGCTTTGTTCAACATTTACAATACATGATATAGCACAATCCCCAAATTGGCTTCGGCTTTCGCTTTCGCTTTGAACGGTAACAACCAAATTCTCGCACACCGATCCAATCCTATGTTCCATCACTTCTCTATTTATGGGCCTTAGTAAAACCAAGGCATTCCCTTATGAACAATCCACACAGATTGCTCATACAATGCAATAGAGCAGTAGCAGAGTAGATTTGTATAATATGATTCTCCATGCAGCTTGAACACTGAACTGACCATTGAAAATTATGGAAGCACTGTACAGCTGTTTGATCCGCTAAGGGAATCATGAGCATTGCACATGGACAGAGCCCACTCGGAGACACGAACAAGGGTTGGGGTGAACGAATGTCAGTCGAACACCCAAACCACAAGCCTATACCATATGGGTCTCAACGCTTTGTTCAACATTTACAATACATGATATAGCACAATCCCCAAATTGGCTTCGGCTTTCGCTTTCGCTTTGAACGGTAACAACCAAATTCTCGCACACCGATCCAATCCTATGTTCCATCACTTCTCTATTTATGGGCCTAAATTAAACCAAGGCATTCCCTTATGAACAATCCACACAGATTGCTCATACAATGCAATAGAGCAGTAGCAGAGTAGATTTGTATAATATGATTCTCAATGCAGCTTGAACACTGAACTGACCATTGAAAATGATGGAAGCACTGTACAGCTGTTTGATCCGCTAAGGGAATCATGAGCATTGCACATGGACAGAGCCCACTCGGAGACACGAACAAGGGTTGGGGTGAACGAATGTCAGTCGAACACCCAAACCACAAGGCTATCCGATATGGGTCTCAACGCTTTGTTCAACATTTACAATACATGATATAGCACAATCCCCAAATTGGCTTCGGCTTTCGCTTTCGCTTTGAACGATAACAACCAAATTCTCGCACACCGATCCAATCCCATGTTCCATCACTTCTCTATTTATGGGCCTAAATAAAACCAAGGCATTCCCTTATGAACAATCCACACAGATTGCTCATACAATGCAATAGAGCAGTAGCAGAGTAGATTTGTATAATATGATTCTCCATGCAGCTTGAACACTGAACTGACCATTGAAAATTATGGAAGCACTGCACAGCTGTTTGATCCGCTAAGAGAATCATGAGCATTGCACATGGACAGAGCTCACACGGGGACACGAACAAGGGTTGGGGTGAACGATTGTCAGTCGAACACCCAAACCACAAGGCTATCCCATATGGGTCTCAACGCTTTGTTCAACATATACAATACATGATATAGCACAATCCCCAAATTGGCTTCGGCTTTCGCTTTCGCTTTGAACGGTAACAACCAAATTCTCGCACACCGATCCAATCATATGTTCCATCACTTCTCTATTTATGGGCCAAAGTAGAACCAAGTCATTCCCTTATGAACAATCCCCACAGATTGCTCATACAATGCAATAGAGCAGTAGCAGAGTAGATTTGTATAATATGATTCTCCATGCAGCTTGAACACTGAACTGACCATTGAAAATTATGGAAGCACTGTACAGCTGTTTGATCCGCTAAGGGAATCATGAGCATTGCACATGGACAGAGCCCACTCGGAGACACGAACAAGGGTTGGGGTGAACGAATGTCAGTCGAACACCCAAACCATAAGGCTATCCGATATGGGTCTCAACGCTTTGTTCAACATATACACTACATGATATAGCACAATCCCCAAATTGGCTTCGGCTTTCGCTTTCGCTTTGAACGGTAACAACCAAATTCTCGCACACCGATCCAATCCTATGTTCCATCACTTCTCTATTTATGGGCCTAAATTAAACCAAGGCATTCCCTTATGAACAATCCCCACAGATTGCTCATACAATGCAATAGAGCAGTAGCAGTGTAGATTTGTATAATATGATTCTCCATGCAGCTTGAACACTGAACTGACCATTGAAAATTATGGAAGCACTGTACAGCTGTTTGATCCACTAAGGGAATCATGAGCATTGCACATGGACAGAGCCCACTCGGAGACACGAACAAGGGTTAGGGTGAACGAATGTCAGTCGAACACCCAAACCACAAGGCTATCCCATATGGGTCTGAACGCTTTGTTCAACATTTACAATACATGATATAGCACAATCCCCAAATTGGCTTCGGCTTTCGCTTTCGCTTTGAACGGTAACAACCAAATTCTCGCACACCGATCCAATCCTATGTTCCATCACTTCTCTATTTATGGGCCTAAGTAAAACCAAGGCATTCCCTTATGAACAATCCACACACAGATTGCTCATACAATGCAATAGAGCAGTAGCAGAGTAGATTTGTATAATATGATTCTCCATGCAGCTTGAACACTGAACTGACCATTGAAAATTATGGAAGCACTGCACAGCTGTTTGATCCGCTAAGAGAATCATGAGCATTGCACATGGACAGAGCTCACACGGGGACACGAACAAGGGTTGGGGTGAACGATTGTCAGTCGAACTCTCAAACCACAAGGATATCCCATATGGGTCTCAACGCTTTGTTCAACATATACAATACATGATATAGCACAATCCCCAAATTGGCTTCGGCTTTCGCTTTCGCTTTGAACGGTAACAACCAAATTCTCGCACACCGATCCAATCATATGTTCCATCACTTCTCTATTTATGGGCCAAAGTAGAACCAAGGCATTCCCTTATGAACAATCCCCACAGATTGCTCATACAATGCAATAGAGCAGTAGCAGAGTAGATTTGTATAATATGATTCTCCATGCAGCTTGAACACTGAACTGACCATTGAAAATGATGGAAGCACTGTACAGCTGTTTGATCCGCTAAGGGAATCATGAGCATTGCACATGGACAGAGCCCACTCGGAGACACGAACAAGGGTTGGGGTGAACGAATGTCAGTCGAACACCCAAACCATAAGGCTATCCGATATGGGTCTCAACGCTTTGTTCAACATATACACTACATGATATAGCACAATCCCCAAATTGGCTTCGGCTTTCGCTTTCGCTTTGAACGGTAACAACCAAATTCTCGCACACCGATCCAATCCTATGTTCCATCACTTCTCTATTTATGGGCCTAAATTAAACCAAGGCATTCCCTTATGAACAATCCCCACAGATTGCTCATACAATGCAATAGAGCAGTAGCAGTGTAGATTTGTATAATATGATTCTCCATGCAGCTTGAACACTGAACTGACCATTGAAAATTATGGAAGCACTGTACAGCTGTTTGATCCACTAAGGGAATCATGAGCATTGCACATGGACAGAGCCCACACAGGGACACGAACAAGGGTTAGGGTGAACGAATGTCAGTCGAACACCCAAACCACAAGGCTATCCCATATGAGTCTGAACGCTTTGTTCAACATTTACAATACATGATATAGCACAATCCCCAAATTGGCTTCGGCTTTCGCTTTCGCTTTGAACGGTAACAACCAAATTCTCGCACACCGATCCAATCCTATGTTCCATCACTTCTCTATTTATGGGCCTAAGTAAAACCAAGGCATTCCCTTATGAACAATCCACACACAGATTGCTCATACAATGCAATAGAGCAGTAGCAGAGTAGATTTGTATAATATGATTCTCCATGCAGCTTGAACACTGAACTGACCATTGAAAATTATGGAAGCACTGTACAGCTGTTTTATCCGCTAAGAGAATGATGAGCATTGCACATGGACAGAGCCCACTCGGAGACACGAACAAGGGTTGGAGTGAACGAATGTCAGTCGAACACCCAAACCACAAGGCTATCCCATATGGGGCTCAATGCTTTGTTCAACATATACAATACATGATATAGCACAATCCCCAAATTGGCTTCGGCTTCCGCTTTCGCTTTGAACGGTAACAACCAAATTCTCGCACACCGATCCAATCCTATGTTCCATCACTTCTCTATTTATGGGCCTAAATAAAACCAAGGCATTCCCTTATGAACAATCCACACAGATTGCTCATACAATGCAATAGAGCAGTAGCAGAGTAGATTTGTATAATATGATTCTCCATGCAGCTTGAACACTGAACTGACCATTGAAAATTATGGAAGCACTGTACAGCTGTTTGATCCGCTAAGGGAATCATGAGCATTGCACATGGACAGAGCCCACTCGGAGACACGAACAAGGGTTGGGGTGAACGAATGTCAGTCGAACACCCAAACCACAAGGCTATCCGATATGGGTCTCAACGCTTTGTTCAACATATACACTACATGATATAGCACAATCCCCAAATTGGCTTCGGCTTTCGCTTTCGCTTTGAACGGTAACAACCAAATTCTTGCACACCGATCCAATCCTATGTTCCATCACTTCTCTATTTATGAGCCTATGAAAATCGAATGCAATCCGTCATGAACAATCCACACAGATTGCTCATACAATGCAATAGAGCAGTAGCAGAGTAGATTTGTATAATATGATTCTCCATGCAGCTTGAACACTGAACTGACCATTGAAAATTATGGAAGCACTGTACAGCTGTTTGATCCGCTAAGGGAATCATGAGCATTGCACATGGACAGAGCCCACTCGGAGACACGAACAAGGGTTGGGGTGATCGAATGTCAGTCGAACACCCAAACCACAAGCCTATACCATATGGGTCTCAACGCTTTGTTCAACATATACACGAAATGATATAGCACAATCCCCAAATTGGCTTCGGCTTTCGCTTTCGCTTTGAACGGTAACAACCAAATTCTCGCACACCGATCCAATCCTATGTTCCATCACTTCTCTATTTATGGGCCTAAGTTAAACCAATGCAATCCCTTATGAACAATCCACACAGATTGCTCATACAATGCAATAGATCAGTAGCAGATTAGATTTGTATAATATGATTCTCCATGCAGCTTGAACACTGAACTGACCATTGAAAATTATGGAAGCACTGTACAGCTGTTTGATCCGCTAAGAGAATGATGAGAATTGCACATGGACAGAGCCCACTCGGAGACACGAACAAGGGTTGGGGTGAACGAATGTCAGTCGAACACCCAAACCACAAGGCTATCCCATATGGGGCTCAATGCTTTGTTCAACATATACAATACATGATATAGCACAATCCCCAAATTGGCTTCGGCTTCCGCTTTCGCTTTTAACGATAACAACCAAATTCTCGTACACCGATCCAATCCTATGTTCCATCACTTCTCTATTTATGGGCCTAAGTAAAACCAAGGCATTCCCTTATGAACAATCCACACAGATTGCTCATACAATGCAATAGAGCAGTAGCAGAGTAGATTTGTATAATGTGATTCTCCATGCAGCTTGAACACTGAACTGACCATTGAAAATGATGGAAGCACTGTACAGCTGTTTGATCCGCTAAGGGAATCATGAGCATTGCACATGGACAGAGCCCACTCGGAGACACGAACAAGGGTTGGGGTGAACGAATGTCAGTCGAACACCCAAACCACAAGCCTATCCGATATGGGTCTGAACGCTTTGTTCAACATAAAACTACATGATATAGCACAATCCCCAAATTGGCTTCGGCTTTCGCTTTCGCTTTGAACGGTAACAACCAAATTCTCGCACACCGATCCAATCCTATGTTCCATCACTTCTCTATTTATGGGCCTAAGTACAAACAATGCAATCCCTTATGAACAATCCACACAGATTGCTCATACAATGCAATAGAGCAGTAGCAGAGTAGATTTGTATAATATGATTCTCCATGCAGGGTGTCCACGGAACTGACCATTGAAAATTATGGAAGCACTGTACAGCTGTTTGATCCGCTAAGGGAATCATGAGCATTGCACATGGACAGAGCCCACTCGGAGACACGAACAAGGGTTGGGGTGAACGAATGTCAGTCGAACACCCAAACCACAAGGCTATCCGATATGGGTCTCAACGCTTTGTTCAACATATACACTACATGATATAGCACAATCCCCAAATTGGCTTCGGCTTTCGCTTTCGCTTTGAACGGTAACAACCAAATTCTTGCACACCGATCCAATCCTATGTTCCATCACTTCTCTATTTATGAGCCTAAGAAAATCGAATGCAATCCGTCATGAACAATCCACACAGATTGCTCATACAATGCAATAGAGCAGTAGCAGAGTAGATTTGTATAATATGATTCTCCATGCAGCTTGAACACTGAACTGACCATTGAAAATTATGGAAGCACTGTACAGCTGTTTGATCCGCTAAGGGAATCATGAGCATTGCACATGGACAGAGCCCACTCGGAGACACGAACAAGGGTCGTGGTGATCGAATGTCAGTCGAACACCCAAACCACAAGCCTATACCATATGGGTCTCAACGCTTTGTTCAACATAAACACGAAATGATATAGCACAATCCCCAAATTGGCTTCGGCTTTCGCTTTCGCTTTGAACGGTAACAACCAAATTCTCGCACACCGATCCAATCCTATGTTCCATCACTTCTCTATTTATGGGCCTAAGTTAAACCAATGCAATCCCTTATGAACAATCCACACAGATTGCTCATACAATGCAATAGATCAGTAGCAGAGTAGATTTGTATAATATGATTCTCCATGCAGCTTGAACACTGAACTGACCATTGAAAATTATGGAAGCACTGTACAGCTGTTTGATCCGCTAAGGGAATCATGAGCATTGCACATGGACAGAGCCCACTCGGAGACACGAACAAGGGTTGGGGTGAACGAATGTCAGTCGAACACCCAAACCACAAGGCTATCCGATATGGGTCTCAACGCTTTGTTCAACATATACACTACATGATATAGCACAATCCCCCAATTGGCTTCGGCTTTCGCTTTCGCTTTGAACGGTAACAACCAAATTCTCGCACACCGATCCAATCCTATGTTCCATCACTTCTCTATTTATGGGCCTAAGTACAAACAATGCAATCCCTTATGAACAATCCACACAGATTGCTCATACAATGCAATAGAGCAGTAGCAGAGTAGATTTGTATAATATGATTCTCCATGCAGGGTGTCCACGGAACTGACCATTGAAAATTATGGAAGCACTGTACAGCTGTTTGATCCGCTAAGGGAATCATGAGCATTGCACATGGACAGAGCCCACTCGGAGACACGAACAAGGGTTGGGGTGAACGAATGTCAGTCGAACACCCAAACCACAAGGCTATCCGATATGGGTCTCAACGCTTTGTTCAACATATACACTACATGATATAGCACAATCCCCAAATTGGCTTCGGCTTTCGCTTTCGCTTTGAACGGTAACAACCAAATTCTTGCACACCGATCCAATCCTATGTTCCATCACTTCTCTATTTATGAGCCTATGAAAATCGAATGCAATCCGTCATGAACAATCCACACAGATTGCTCATACAATGCAATAGAGCAGTAGCAGAGTAGATTTGTATAATATGATTCTCCATGCAGCTTGAACACTGAACTGACCATTGAAAATTATGGAAGCACTGTACAGCTGTTTGATCCGCTAAGGGAATCATGAGCATTGCACATGGACAGAGCCCACTCGGAGACACGAACAAGGGTTGGGGTGATCGAATGTCAGTCGAACACCCAAACCACAAGCCTATACCATATGGGTCTCAACGCTTTGTTCAACATATACACGAAATGATATAGCACAATCCCCAAATTGGCTTCGGCTTTCGCTTTCGCTTTGAACGGTAACAACCAAATTCTCGCACACCGATCCAATCCTATGTTCCATCACTTCTCTATTTATGGGCCTAAGTTAAACCAATGCAATCCCTTATGAACAATCCACACAGATTGCTCATACAATGCAATAGATCAGTAGCAGAGTAGATTTGTATAATATGATTCTCCATGCAGCTTGAACACTGAACTGACCATTGAAAATTATGGAAGCACTGTACAGCTGTTTGATCCGCTAAGAGAATGATGAGAATTGCACATGGACAGAGCCCACTCGGAGACACGAACAAGGGTTGGGGTGAACGAATGTCAGTCGAACACCCAAACCACAAGGCTATCCCATATGGGGCTCAATGCTTTGTTCAACATATACAATACATGATATAGCACAATCCCCAAATTGGCTTCGGCTTCCGCTTTCGCTTTGAACGATAACAACCAAATTCTCGTACACCGATCCAATCCTATGTTCCATCACTTCTCTATTTATGGGCCTAAGTAAAACCAAGGCATTCCTTTATGAACAATCCACACAGATTGCTCATACAATGCAATAGAGCAGTAGCAGAGTAGATTTGTATAATGTGATTCTCCATGCAGCTTGAACACTGAACTGACCATTGAAAATGATGGAAGCACTGTACAGCTGTTTGATCCGCTAAGGGAATCATGAGCATTGCACATGGACAGAGCCCACTCGGAGACACGAAAAAGGGTTGGGGTGAACGAATGTCAGTCGAACACCCAAACCACAAGCCTATCCGATATGGGTCTGAACGCTTTGTTCAACATAAAACTACATGATATAGCACAATCCCCAAATTGGCTTCGGCTTTCGCTTTCGCTTTGAACGGTAACAACCAAATTCTCGCACACCGATCCAATCCTATGTTCCATCACTTCTCTATTTATGGGCCTAAGTACAAACAATGCAATCCCTTATGAACAATCCACACAGATTGCTCATACAATGCAATAGAGCAGTAGCAGAGTAGATTTGTATAATATGATTCTCCATGCAGGGTGTCCACGGAACTGACCATTGAAAATTATGGAAGCACTGTACAGCTGTTTGATCCGCTAAGGGAATCATGAGCATTGCACATGGACAGAGCCCACTCGGAGACACGAACAAGGGTTGGGGTGAACGAATGTCAGTCGAACACCCAAACCACAAGGCTATCCGATATGGGTCTCAACGCTTTGTTCAACATATACACTACATGATATAGCACAATCCCCAAATTGGCTTCGGCTTTCGCTTTCGCTTTGAACGGTAACAACCAAATTCTTGCACACCGATCCAATCCTATGTTCCATCACTTCTCTATTTATGAGCCTAAGAAAATCGAATGCAATCCGTCATGAACAATCCACACAGATTGCTCATACAATGCAATAGAGCAGTAGCAGAGTAGATTTGTATAATATGATTCTCCATGCAGCTTGAACACTGAACTGACCATTGAAAATTATGGAAGCACTGTACAGCTGTTTGATCCGCTAAGGGAATCATGAGCATTGCACATGGACAGAGCCCACTCGGAGACACGAACAAGGGTCGTGGTGATCGAATGTCAGTCGAACACCCAAACCACAAGCCTATACCATATGGGTCTCAACGCTTTGTTCAACATAAACACGAAATGATATAGCACAATCCCCAAATTGGCTTCGGCTTTCGCTTTCGCTTTGAACGGTAACAACCAAATTCTCGCACACCGATCCAATCCTATGTTCCATCACTTCTCTATTTATGGGCCTAAGTTAAACCAATGCAATCCCTTATGAACAATCCACACAGATTGCTCATACAATGCAATAGATCAGTAGCAGAGTAGATTTGTATAATATGATTCTCCATGCAGCTTGAACACTGAACTGACCATTGAAAATTATGGAAGCACTGTACAGCTGTTTGATCCGCTAAGGGAATCATGAGCATTGCACATGGACAGAGCCCACTCGGAGACACGAACAAGGGTTGGGGTGAACGAATGTCAGTCGAACACCCAAACCACAAGGCTATCCCATATGGGGCTCAATGCTTTGTTCAACATATACAATACATGATATAGCACAATCCCCAAATTGGCTTCGGCTTCCGCTTTCGCTTTGAACGATAACAACCAAATTCTCGCACACCGATCCAATCCTATGTTCCATCACTTCTCTATTTATGGGCCTAAGTAAAACCAAGGCATTCCTTTATGAACAATCCACACAGATTGCTCATACAATGCAATAGAGCAGTAGCAGAGTAGATTTGTATAATGTGATTCTCCATGCAGCTTGAACACTGAACTGACCATTGAAAATTATGGAAGCACTGTACAGCTGTTTGATCCGCTAAGGGAATCATGAGCATTGCACATGGACAGAGCCCACTCGGAGACACGAACAAGGGTTGGGGTGAACGAATGCCAGTCCAAACCCAAAATCACAAGGCTATCCGATATGGGTCTCAACGATTTGTTCAACATATACACTACATGATATAGCACAATCCCCAAATTGGCTTCGGCTTTCGCTTTCGCTTTGAACGGTAACAACCAAATTCTCGCACACCGATCCAATCCTATGTTCCATCACTTCTCTATTTATGGGCCTGAGTAAAAGCAAGGCATTGCCTCATGAACAATCCACACAGATTGCTCATACAATGCAATAGAGCAGTAGCAGAGTAGATTTGTATAATATGATTCTCCATGCAGGGTGTCCACGGAACTGACCATTGAAAATTATGGAAGCACTGTACAGCTGTTTGATCCGCTCAAGGAATCATGAGCATTGCACATGGACAGAGCCCACTCGGAGACACGAACAAGGGATGGAGTGATCGAATGTCAGTCGAACACCCAAACCACAAGCCTATCCCATATGTGTCTGAACGCTTTGTTCAACATATACACTACATGATATAGCACAATCCCCAAATCGGCTTCGGCTTTCGCTTTCGCTTTGAACGGTAACAACCAAATTCTCGCACACCGATCCAATCCTATGTTCCATCACTTCTCTATTTATGGGTCTAAGTTAAACCAATGCAATCCCTTATGAACAATCCACACAGATTGCTCATACAATGCAATAGATCAGTAGCAGAGTAGATTTGTATAATATGATTCTCCATGCAGCTTGAACACTGAACTGACCATTGAAAATTATGGAAGCACTCTACAGCTGTTTGATCCGCTAAGGGAATCATGAGCATTGCACATGGACAGAGCCCACTCGGAGACACGAACAAGGGTTGGGGTGAACGAAGGTCAGTCGAACACCCAAACCACAAGGCTATCCGATATGGGTCTCAACGCTTTGTTCAACATTTACAATACATGATATAGCACAATCCCCAAATGGGCTTCGGCTTTCGCTTTCGCTTTGAACGGTAACAACCAAATTCTCGCACACCGATCCAATCCTATGTTCCATCACTTCTCTATTTATGGGCCTAAGTAAAACCAAGGCATTCCCTTATGAACAATCCACACAGATTGCTCATACAATGCAATAGAGCAGTAGCAGAGTAGATTTGTATAATATGATTCTCCATGCAGCTTGAACACTGAACTGACCATTGAAAATTATGGAAGCACTGTACAGCTGTTTGATCCGCTAAGGGAATCATGAGCATTGCACATGGACAGAGCTCACGCGGGGACACGAACAAGGGTTGGGGTGAACGATTGTCAGTCGAACACCCAAACCACAAGGCTATCCCATATGGGTCTCAACGCTTTGTTCAACATATACACTACATGATATAGCACAATCCCCAAATTCGCTTCGGCTTCCGCTTTCGCTTTGAACGGTAACAACCAAATTCTCGCACACCGATCCAATCCTATGTTCCATCACTTCTCTATTTATGGGCCTAAGTTAAACCAATGCAATCCCTTATGAACAATCCACACAGATTGCTCATACAATGCAATAGATCAGTAGCAGAGTAGATTTGTATAATATGATTCTCCATGCAGCTTGAACACTGAACTGACCATTGAAAATGATGGAAGCACTGTACAGCTGTTTGATCCGCTAAGAGAATGATGAGAATTGCACATGGACAGAGCCCACTCGGAGACACGAAAAGGGTTGGAGTGAACGAATGTCAGTCGAACACCCGAACCACAAGGCTATCCCATATGGGTCTCAATGATTTGTTCAACATATACAATACATGATATAGCACAATCCCCAAATTGGCTTCGGCTTTCGCTTTCGCTTTGAACGGTAACAACCAAATTCTCGCACACCGATCCAATCCTATGTTCCATCACTTCTCTATTTATGGGCCTAAGTAAACCCAAGGCATTCCCTTATGAACAATCCACACAGATTGCTCATACAATGCAATAGAGCAGTAGCAGAGTAGATTTGTATAATGTGATTCTCCATGCAGCTTGAACACTGAACTGACCATTGAAAATGATGGAAGCACTGTACAGCTGTTTGATCCGCTAAGGGAATCATGAGCATTGCACATGGACAGAGCCCACTCGGAGACACGAACAAGGGTTGGGGTGAACGAATGCCAGTCCAAACCCAAAATCACAAGGCTATCCGATATGGGTCTCAACGATTTGTTCAACATATACACTACATGATATAGCACAATCCCCAAATTGGCTTCGGCTTTCGCTTTCGCTTTGAACGGTAACAACCAAATTCTCGCACACCGATCCAATCCTATGTTCCATCACTTCTCTATTTATGGGCCTGAGTAAAAGCAAGGCATTGCCTCATGAACAATCCACACAGATTGCTCATACAATGCAATAGAGCAGTAGCAGAGTAGATTTGTATAATATGATTCTCCATGCAGGGTGTCCACGGAACTGACCATTGAAAATTATGGAAGCACTGTACAGCTGTTTGATCCGCTCAAGGAATCATGAGCATTGCACATGGACAGAGCCCACTCGGAGACACGAACAAGGGTTGGGGTGAACGAATGTCAGTCGAACACCCAAAGCACAAGCCTATAACATATGGGTCTCAACGCTTTGTTCAACATTTACAATACATGATATAGCACAATCCCCAAATGGGCTTCGGCTTTCGCTTTCGCTTGGAACGGTAACAACCAAATTCTCGCACACCGATCCAATCCTATGTTCCATCACTTCTCTATTTATGGGCCTAAGTAAAACCAAGGCATTCCCTTATGAACAATCCACACAGATTGCTCATACAATGCAATAGAGCAGTAGCAGAGTAGATTTGTATAATATGATTCTCCATGCAGCTTGAACACCTAACTGACCATTGAAAATTATGGAAGCACTGTACAGCTGTTTGATCCGCTAAGGGAATCATGAGCATTGCACATGGACAGAGCTCACACGGGGACACGAACAAGGGTTGGGGTGAACGATTGTCAGTCGAACACCCAAACTACAAGGCTATCCGATATGGGTCTCAACGCTTTGTTCAACATATACACTACATGATATAGCACAATCCCCAAATTGGCTTCGGCTTTCGCTTTCGCTTTGAACGGTAACAACCAAATTCTCGCACACCGATCCAATCCTATGTTCCATCACTTCTCTATTTATGGGCCTGAGTAAAAGCAAGGCATTGCCTCATGAACAATCCACACAGATTGCTCATACAATGCAATAGAGCAGTAGCAGAGTAGATTTGTATAATATGATTCTCCATGCAGGGTGTCCACGGAACTGACCATTGAAAATTATGGAAGCACTGTACAGCTGTTTGATCCGCTAAGGGAATCATGAGCATTGCACATGGACAGAGCCCACTCGGAGACACGAACAAGGGTTGGAGTGATCGAATGTCAGTCGAACACCCAAACCACAAGCCTATCCCATATGGGTCTGAACGCTTTGTTCAACATATAAACTACATGATATAGCACAATCCCCAAATGGGCTTCGGCTTTCGCTTTCGCTTTGAACGGTAACAACCAAATTCTCGCACACCGATCCAATCCTATGTTCCATCACTTCTCTATTTATGGGTCTAAGTTAAACCAATGCAATCCCTTATGAACAATCCACACAGATTGCTCATACAATGCAATAGAGCAGTAGTGGAGTAGATTTGTATCATATGATTCTCCATGCAGCTTGAACACTGAACTGACCATTGAAAATGATGGAAGCACTGTACAGCTGTTTGATCCGCTAAGGGAATCATGAGCATTGCACATGGACAGAGCCCACTCGGAGACACGAACAAGGGTTGGGGTGAACGAAGGTCAGTCGAACACCCAAACTACAAGGCTATCCGATATGGGTCTCAACGCTTTGTTCAACATATACACTACATGATATAGCACAATCCCCAAATGGGCTTCGGCTTTCGCTTTCGCTTTGAACGGTAACAACCAAATTCTCGCACACCGATCCAATCCTATGTTCCATCACTTCTCTATTTATGGGCCTGAGTAAAACCAAGGCATTCCCTTATGAACAATCCACACAGATTGCTCATACAATGCAATAGAGCAGTAGCAGAGTAGATTTGTATAATATGATTCTCCATGCAGCTTGAACACTGAACTGACCATTGAAAATTATGGAAGCACTGTACAGCTGTTTGATCCGCTAAGGGAATCATGAGCATTGCACATGGACAGAGCTCACACGGGGACACGAACAAGGGTTGGGGTGAACGATTGTCAGTCGAACACCCAAACCACAAGGCTATCCCATATGGGTCTCAACGCTTTGTTCAACATATACACTACATGATATAGCACAATCCCCAAATTGGCTTCGGCTTTCGCTTTCGCTTTGAACGGTAACAACCAAATTCTCGCACACCGATCCAATCCTATGTTCCATCACTTCTCTATTTATGGGCCTGAGTAAAAGCAAGGCATTGCCTCATGAACAATCCATACAGATTGCTCATACAATGCAATAGAGCAGTAGCAGAGTAGATTTGTATAATATGATTCTCCATGCAGGGTGTCCACGGAACTGACCATTGAAAATTATGGAAGCACTGTACAGCTGTTTGATCCGCTAAGGGAATCATGAGCATTGCACATGGACAGAGCTCACACGGGGACACGAACAAGGGTTGGGGTGAACGATTGTCAGTCGAACACCCAAACCACAAGGCTATCCGATATGGGTCTCAACGCTTTGTTCAACATATACACTACATGATATAGCACAATCCCCAAATGGGCTTCGGCTTTCGCTTTCGCTTTGAACGGTTACAACCAAATTCTCGCACACCGATCCAATCCTATGTTCCATCACTTCTCTATTTATGGGTCTAAGTTAAACCAAGGCATTCCCTTATGAACAATCCACACAGATTGCTCATACAATGCAATAGATCAGTAGCAGAGTAGATTTGTATAATATGATTCTCCATGCAGCTTGAACACTGAACTGACCATTGAAAGTGATGGAAGCACTGTACAGCTGTTTGATCCGCTAAGGGAATCATGAGCATTGCACATGGACAGAGCCCACTCGGAGACACGAACAAGGGTTGGGGTGAACGAAGGTCAGTCGAACACCCAAACTACAAGGCTATCCCATATGGGTCTCAACGCTTTGTTCAACATTTACAATACATGATATAGCACAATCCCCAAATGGGCTTCGGCTTTCGCTTTCGCTTTGAACGGTAACAACCAAATTCTCGCACACCGATCCAATCCTATGTTCCATCACTTCTCTATTTATGGGCCTAAGTAAAACCAAGGCATTCCCTTATGAACAATCCACACAGATTGCTCATACAATGCAATAGAGCAGTAGCAGAGTAGATTTGTATAATATGATTCTCCATGCAGCTTGAACACTGAACTGACCATTGAAAATTATGGAAGCACTGTACAGCTGTTTGATCCGCTAAGGGAATCATGAGCATTGCACATGGACAGAGCTCACACGGGGACACGAACAAGGGTTGGGGTGAACGATTGTCAGTCGAACACCCAAACCACAAGGCTATCCCATATGGGTCTCAACGCTTTGTTCAACATATACACTACATGATATAGCACAATCCCCAAATTGGCTTCGGCTTTCGCTTTCGCTTTGAACGGTAACAACCAAATTCTCGCACACCGATCCAATCCTATGTTCCATCACTTCTCTATTTATGGGCCTGAGTAAAAGCAAGGCATTGCCTCATGAACAATCCACACAGATTGCTCATACAATGCAATAGAGCAGTAGCAGAGTAGATTTGTATAATATGATTCTCCATGCAGCTTGAACACTGAACTGACCATTGAAAATTATGGAAGCACTGTACAGCTGTTTGATCCGCTAAGGGAATCATGAGCATTGCACATGGACAGAGCCCACTCGGAGACACGAACAAGGGTTGGGGTGAACGAAGGTCAGTCGAACACCCAAACTACAAGGCTATCCGATATGGGTCTCAACGCTTTGTTCAACATATACACTACATGATATAGCACAATCCCCAAATGGGCTTCGGCTTTCGCTTTCGCTTTGAACGGTAACAACCAAATTCTCGCACACCGATCCAATCCTATGTTCCAACACTTCTCTATTTATGGGTCTAAGTAAAACCAAGGCATTCCTTTATGAACAATCCACACAGATTGCTCATACAATGCAATAGAGCAGTAGCAGAGTAGATTTGTATAATATGATTCTCCATGCAGCTTGAACACTGAACTGACCATTGAAAATTATGGAAGCACTGTACAGCTGTTTGATCCGCTAAGGGAATCATGAGCATTGCACATGGACAGAGCTCACACGGGGACACGAACAAGGGTTGGGGTGAACGATTGTCAGTCGAACACCCAAACCACAAGGCTATCCCTTATGGGTCTCAACGCTTTGTTCAACATATACACTACATGATATAGCACAATCCCCAAATTGGCTTCGGCTTTCGCTTTCGCTTTGAACGGTAACAACCAAATTCTCGCACACCGATCCAATCCTATGTTCCATCACTTCTCTATTTATGGGCCTGAGTAAAACCAAGGCATTGCCTCATGAACAATCCACACAGATTGCTCATACAATGCAATAGAGCAGTAGCAGAGTAGATTTGTATAATATGATTCTCCATGCAGGGTGTCCACGGAACTGACCATTGAAAATTATGGAAGCACTGCACAGCTGTTTGATCCGCTAAGGGAATCATGAGCATTGCACATGGACAGAGCTCACACGGGGACACGAACAAGGGTTGGGGTGAACGATTGTCAGTCGAACACCCAAACCACAAGGCTATCCCATATGGGTCTCAACGCTTTGTTCAACATATACACTACATGATATAGCACAATCCCCAAATTGGCTTCGGCTTCCGCTTTCGCTTTGAACGGTAACAACCAAATTCTCGCACACCGATCCAATCCTATGTTCCATCACTTCTCTATTTATGGGCCTGAGTAAAAGCAAGGCATTGCCTCATGAACAATCCACACAGATTGCTCATACAATGCAATAGAGCAGTAGCAGAGTAGATTTGTATAATATGATTCTCCATGCAGCTTGAACACTGAACTGACCATTGAAAATTATGGAAGCACTGTACAGCTGTTTGATCCGCTAAAGGAATCATGAGCATTGCACATGGACAGAGCCCACTCGTTGACACCAACAAGGGTTGGAGTGATCGAATGTTAGTCGAACACCCAAACCACAAGCCTATCCCATATGGGTCTTAACGCTTTGTTCAAAATATAAACTACATGATATAGCACAATCCCCAAATGGGCTTCGGCTTTCGCTTTCGCTTTGAACGGTAACAACCAAATTCTCGCACACCGATCCAATCCTATGTTCCATCACTTCTCTATTTATGGGTCTAAGTTAAACCAATGCAATCCCTTATGAACAATCCACACAGATTGCTCATACAATGCAATAGATCAGTAGCAGAGTAGATTTGTATAATATGATTCTCCATGCAGCTTGAACACTGAACTGACCATTGAAAATTATGGAAGCACTGTACAGCTGTTTGATCCGCTAAGGGAATCATGAGCATTGCACATGGACAGAGCCCACTCGGAGACACGAACAAGGGTTGGGGTGAACGAAGGTCAGTCGAACACCCAAACTACAAGGCTATCCGATATGGGTCTCAACGCTTTGTTCAACATATACACTACATGATATAGCACAATCCCCAAATGGGCTTCGGCTTTCGCTTTCGCTTTGAACGGTAACAACCAAATTCTCGCACACCGATCCAATCCTATGTTCCATCACTTCTCTATTTATGGGCCTAAGTAAAACCAAGGCATTCCCTTATGAAAAATCCACACAGATTGCTCATACATTGCAATAGAGCAGTAGCAGAGTAGATTTGTATAATATGATTCTCCATGCAGCTTGAACACTGAACTGACCATTGAAAATTATGGAAGCACTGTACAGCTGTTTGATCCGCTAAGGGAATCATGAGCATTGCACATGGACAGAGCTCACACGGGGACACGAACAAGGGTTGGGGTGAACGATTGTCAGTCGAACACCCAAACCACAAGCCTATCCCATATGGGTCTGAACGCTTTGTTCAACATATACACTACATGATATAGCAGAATCCCCAAATGGGCTTCGGCTTTCGCTTTCGCTTTGAACGGTAACAACCAAATTCTCGCACACCGATCCAATCCTATGTTCCATCACTTCTCTATTTATGGGCCTAAGTAAAACCAAGGCAATCCCTTATGAACAATCCACACAGATTACTCATACAATGCAATAGATCAGTAGCAGAGTAGATTTGTATAATATGATTCTCCATGCAGCTTGAACACTGAACTGACCATTGAAAATTATGGAAGCACTCTACAGCCGTTTGATCCGCTAAGGGAATCATGAGCATTGCACATGGACAGAGCTCACACGGGGACACGAACAAGGGTTGGGGTGAACGATTGTCAGTCGAACACCCAAACCACAAGGCTATCCCATATGGGTCTCAACGCTTTGTTCAACATATACACTACATGATATAGCACAATCCCCAAATTGGCTTCGGCTTCCGCTTTCGCTTTGAACGGTAACAACCAAATTCTCGCACACCGATCCAATCCTATGTTCCATCACTTCTCTATTTATGGGCCTGAGTAAAAGCAAGGCATTGCCTCATGAACAATCCACACAGATTGCTCATACAATGCAATAGAGCAGTAGCAGAGTAGATTTGTATAATATGATTCTCCATGCAGCTTGAACACTGAACTGACCATTGAAAATTATGGAAGCACTGTACAGCTGTTTGATCCGCTAAAGGAATCATGAGCATTGCACATGGACAGAGCCCACTCGTTGACACCAACAAGGGTTGGAGTGATCGAATGTTAGTCGAACACCCAAACCACAAGCCTATCCCATATGGGTCTTAACGCTTTGTTCAAAATATAAACTACATGATATAGCACAATCCCCAAATGGGCTTCGGCTTTCGCTTTCGCTTTGAACGGTAACAACCAAATTCTCGCACACCGATCCAATCCTATGTTCCATCACTTCTCTATTTATGGGTCTAAGTTAAACCAATGCAATCCCTTATGAACAATCCACACAGATTGCTCATACAATGCAATAGATCAGTAGCAGAGTAGATTTGTATAATATGATTCTCCATGCAGCTTGAACACTGAACTGACCATTGAAAATTATGGAAGCACTGTACAGCTGTTTGATCCGCTAAGGGAATCATGAGCATTGCACATGGACAGAGCCCACTCGGAGACACGAACAAGGGTTGGGGTGAACGAAGGTCAGTCGAACACCCAAACTACAAGGCTATCCGATATGGGTCTCAACGCTTTGTTCAACATATACACTACATGATATAGCACAATCCCCAAATGGGCTTCGGCTTTCGCTTTCGCTTTGAACGGTAACAACCAAATTCTCGCACACCGATCCAATCCTATGTTCCATCACTTCTCTATTTATGGGCCTAAGTAAAACCAAGGCATTCCCTTATGAAAAATCCACACAGATTGCTCATACATTGCAATAGAGCAGTAGCAGAGTAGATTTGTATAATATGATTCTCCATGCAGCTTGAACACTGAACTGACCATTGAAAATTATGGAAGCACTGTACAGCTGTTTGATCCGCTAAGGGAATCATGAGCATTGCACATGGACAGAGCTCACACGGGGACACGAACAAGGGTTGGGGTGAACGATTGTCAGTCGAACACCCAAACCACAAGCCTATCCCATATGGGTCTGAACGCTTTGTTCAACATATACACTACATGATATAGCAGAATCCCCAAATGGGCTTCGGCTTTCGCTTTCGCTTTGAACGGTAACAACCAAATTCTCGCACACCGATCCAATCCTATGTTCCATCACTTCTCTATTTATGGGCCTAAGTAAAACCAAGGCAATCCCTTATGAACAATCCACACAGATTACTCATACAATGCAATAGATCAGTAGCAGAGTAGATTTGTATAATATGATTCTCCATGCAGCTTGAACACTGAACTGACCATTGAAAATTATGGAAGCACTCTACAGCCGTTTGATCCGCTAAGGGAATCATGAGCATTGCACATGGACAGATCTCACTCGGAGACACGAACAAGGGTTGGGGTGAACGAATGTCAGTCGAACACCCAAACCACAAGGCTATCCGATATGGGTCTCAACGCTTTGTTCAACATATACACTACATGATATAGCACAATCCCCAAATTGGCTTCGGCTTTCGCTTTCGCTTGGAACGGTAACAACCAAATTCTCGCACACCGATCCAATCCTATGTTCCATCACTTCTCTATTCATGTGCCTAAGTAAAACCAAGGCATTCCCTTATGAACAATCCACACAGATTGCTCATACAATGCAATAGAGCAGTAGCAGAGTAGATTTGTATAATATGATTCTCCATGCAGCTTGAACACTGAACTGACCATTGAAAATTATGGAAGCACTGTACAGCTGTTTGATCCGCTAAGGGAATCATGAGCATTGCACATGGACAGAGCTCACACGGGGACACGAACAAGGGTTGGGGTGAACGAATGTCAGTCGAACACCCAAACCACAAGGCTATCCCATATGGGTCTCAACGCTTTGTTCAACATATACACTACATGATATAGCACAATCCCCAAATTGGCTTCGGCTTTCGCTTTCGCTTGGAACGGTAACAACCAAATTCTCGCACACCGATCCAATCCTATGTTCCATCACTTCTCTATTTATGGGCCTGAGTAAAAGCAAGGCATTGCCTCATGAACAATCCACACAGATTGCTCATACAATGCAATAGAGCAGTAGCAGAGTAGATTTGTATAATATGATTCTCCATGCAGCTTGAACACTGAACTGACCATTGAAAATTATGGAAGCACTGTACAGCTGTTTGATCCGCTAAGGGAATCATGAGCATTGCACATGGACAGAGCCCACTCGGAGACACGAACAAGGGTTGGAGTGATCGAATGTCAGTCGAACACCCAAACCACAAGCCTATCCCATATGGGTCTTAACGCTTTGTTCAAAATATAAACTACATGATATAGCACAATCCCCAAATGGGCTTCGGCTTTCGCTTTCGCTTTGAACGGTAACAACCAAATTCTCGCACACCGATTCAATCCTATGTTCCATCACTTCTCTATTTATGGGTCTAAGTTAAACCAATGCAATCCCTTATGAACAATCCACACAGATTGCTCATACAATGCAATAGATCAGTAGCAGAGTAGATTTGTATAATATGATTCTCCATGCAGCTTGAACACTGAACTGACCATTGAAAGTGATGGAAGCACTGTACAGCTGTTTGATCCGCTAAGGGAATCATGAGCATTGCACATGGACAGAGCCCACTCGGAGACACGAACAAGGGTTGGGGTGAACGAAGGTCAGTCGAACACCCAAACTACAAGGCTATCCGATATGGGTCTCAACGCTTTGTTCAACATATACACTACATGATATAGCACAATCCCCAAATGGGCTTCGGCTTTCGCTTTCGCTTGGAACGGTAACAACCAAATTCTCGCACACCGATCCAATCCTATGTTCCATCACTTCTCTATTTATGGGCCTAAGTAAAACCAAGGCGTTCCCTTATGAACAATCCACACAGATTGCTCATACAATGCAATAGAGCAGTAGCAGAGTAGATTTGTATAATATGATTCTCCATGCAGCTTGAACACTGAACTGACCATTGAAAATTATGGAAGCACTGTACAGCTGTTTGATCCGCTAAGGGAATCATGAGCATTGCACATGGACAGAGCTCACACGGGGACACGAACAAGGGTTGGGGTGAACGATTGTCAGTCGAACACCCAAACCACAAGGCTATCCCATATGGGTCTCAACGCTTTGTTCAACATATACACTACATGATATAGCACAATCCCCAAATTGGCTTCGGCTTTCGCTTTCGCTCTGAACGGTAACAACCAAATTCTCGCATACCGATCCCATTCTATGTTCCATCACTTCTCTATTTATGGGCCTGAGTAAAAGCAAGGCATTGCCTCATGAACAATCCACACAGATTGCTCATACAATGCAATAGAGCAGTAGCAGAGTAGATTTGTATAATATGATTCTCCATGCAGGGTGTCCACGGAACTGACCATTGAAAATTATGGAAGCACTGTACAGCTGTTTGATCCGCTAAAGGAATCATGAGCATTGCACATGGACAGAGCCCACTCGGAGACACGAACAAGGGTTGGAGTGATCGAATGTCAGTCGAACACCCAAACCACAAGCCTATCCCATATGGGTCTGAAGGCTTTGTTCAACATATAAACTACATGATATAGCACAATCCCCAAATGGGCTTCGGCTTTCGCTTTCGCTTTGAACGGTAACAACCAAATTCTCGCACACCGATCCAATCCTATGTTCCATCACTTCTCTATTTATGGGTCTAAGTTAAACCAATGCAATCCCTTATGAACAATCCACACAGATTGCTCATACAATGCAATAGATCAGTAGCAGAGTAGATTTGTATAATATGATTCTCCATGCAGCTTGAACACTGAACTGACCATTGAAAGTGATGGAAGCACTGTACAGCTGTTTGATCCGCTAAGGGAATCATGAGCATTGCACATGGACAGAGCCCACTCGGAGACACGAACAAGGGTTGGGGTGAACGAAGGTCAGTCGAACACCCAAACTACAAGGCTATCCGATATGGGTCTCAACGCTTTGTTCAACATAAAACTACATGATATAGCACAATCCCCAAATTGGCTTCGGCTTTCGCTTTCGCTTTGAACGGTAACAACCAAATTCTCGCACACCGATCCAATCCTATGTTCCATCACTTCTCTATTTATGGGCCTAAGTAAAACCAAGGCGTTCCCTTATGAACAATCCACACAGATTGCTCATACAATGCAATAGAGCAGTAGCAGAGTAGATTTGTATAATATGATTCTCCATGCAGCTTGAACACTGAACTGACCATTGAAAATTATGGAAGCACTGTACAGCTGTTTGATCCGCTAAGGGAATCATGAGCATTGCACATGGACAGAGCTCACACGGGGACACGAACAAGGGTTGGGGTGAACGATTGTCAGTCGAACACCCAAACCACAAGGCTATCCCATATGGGTCTCAACGCTTTGTTCAACATATACACTACATGATATAGCACAATCCCCAAATTGGCTTCGGCTTTCGCTTTCGCTCTGAACGGTAACAACCAAATTCTCGCATACCGATCCCATTCTATGTTCCATCACTTCTCTATTTATGGGCCTGAGTAAAAGCAAGGCATTGCCTCATGAACAATCCACACAGATTGCTCATACAATGCAATAGAGCAGTAGCAGAGTAGATTTGTATAATATGATTCTCCATGCAGGGTGTCCACGGAACTGACCATTGAAAATTATGGAAGCACTGTACAGCTGTTTGATCCGCTAAAGGAATCATGAGCATTGCACATGGACAGAGCCCACTCGGAGACACGAACAAGGGTTGGAGTGATCGAATGTCAGTCGAACACCCAAACCACAAGCCTATCCCATATGGGTCTGAAGGCTTTGTTCAACATATAAACTACATGATATAGCACAATCCCCAAATGGGCTTCGGCTTTCGCTTTCGCTTTGAACGGTAACAACCAAATTCTCGCACACCGATCCAATCCTATGTTCCATCACTTCTCTATTTATGGGTCTAAGTTAAACCAATGCAATCCCTTATGAACAATCCACACAGATTGCTCATACAATGCAATAGATCAGTAGCAGAGTAGATTTGTATAATATGATTCTCCATGCAGCTTGAACACTGAACTGACCATTGAAAGTGATGGAAGCACTGTACAGCTGTTTGATCCGCTAAGGGAATCATGAGCATTGCACATGGACAGAGCTCACACGGGGACACGAACAAGGGTTGGGGTGAACGATTGTCAGTCGAACACCCAAACTACAAGGCTATCCGATATGGGTCTCAACGCTTTGTTCAACATTTACAATACATGATATAGCACAATCCCCAAATGGGCTTCGGCTTTCGCTTTCGCTTGGAACGGTAACAACCAAATTCTCGCACACCGATCCAATCCTATGTTCCATCACTTCTCTATTTATGGGCCTAAGTAAAACCAAGGCGTTCCCTTATGAACAATCCCCACACAGATTGCTCATACAATGCAATAGAGCAGTAGCAGAGTAGATTTGTATAATATGATTCTCCATGCAGGGTGTCCACGGAACTGACCATTGAAAATTATGGAAGCACTGTACAGCTGTTTGATCCGCTAAAGGAATCATGAGCATTGCACATGGACAGAGCCCACTCGGAGACACGAACAAGGGTTGGAGTGATCGAATGTCAGTCGAACACCCAAACCACAAGCCTATCCCATATGGGTCTGAAGGCTTTGTTCAACATATAAACTACATGATATAGCACAATCCCCAAATGGGCTTCGGCTTTCGCTTTCGCTTTGAACGGTAACAACCAAATTCTCGCACACCGATCCAATCCTATGTTCCATCACTTCTCTATTTATGGGTCTAAGTTAAACCAATGCAATCCCTTATGAACAATCCACACAGATTGCTCATACAATGCAATAGATCAGTAGCAGAGTAGATTTGTATAATATGGTTCTCCATGCAGCTTGAACACTGAACTGACCATTGAAAGTGATGGAAGCACTGTACAGCTGTTTGATCCGCTAAGGGAATCATGAGCATTGCACATGGACAGAGCCCACTCGGAGACACGAACAAGGGTTGGGGTGAACGAAGGTCAGTCGAACACCCAAACAACAAGGCTATCCGATATGGGTCTCAACGCTTTGTTCAACATTTACAATACATGATATAGCACAATCCCCAAATGGGCTTCGGCTTTCGCTTTCGCTTTGAACGGTAACAACCAAATTCTCGCACACCGATCCAATCCTATGTTCCATCACTTCTCTATTTATGGGCCTAAGTAAAACCAAGGCATTCCCTTATGAACAATCCACACAGATTGCTCATACAATGCAATAGAGCAGTAGCAGAGTAGATTTGTATAATATGATTCTCCATGCAGGGTGTCCACGGAACTGACCATTGAAAATTATGGAAGCACTGTACAGCTGTTTGATCCGCTAAAGGAATCATGAGCATTGCACATGGACAGAGCCCACTCGGAGACACGAACAAGGGTTGGAGTGATCGAATGTCAGTCGAACACCCAAACCACAAGCCTATCCCATATGGGTCTTAACGCTTTGTTCAAAACATAAACTACATGATATAGCACAATCCCCAAATGGGCTTCGGCTTTCGCTTTCGCTTTGAACGGTAACAACCAATTTCTCGCACACCAATCCAATCCTATGTTCCATCACTTCTCTATTTATGGGCCTAAGTTAAACCAATGCAATCCCTTATGAACAATCCACACAGATTGCTCATACAATGCAATAGATCAGTAGCAGAGTAGATTTGTATAATATGATTCTCCATGCAGGGTGTCCACGGAACTGACCATTGAAAATGATGGAAGCACTGTACAGCTGTTTGATCCGCTAAAGGAATCATGAGCATTGCACATGGACAGAGCCCACTCGGAGACACGAAAAGGGTTGGAGTGATCGAATGTCAGTCGAACACCCAAACCACAAGGCTATCCCATATGGGTCTCAACGCTTTGTTCAACATATACACTACATGATATAGCACAATCCCCAAATTGGCTTCGGCTTTCGCTTTCGCTCTGAACGGTAACAACCAAATTCTCGCATACCGATCCCATTCTATGTTCCATCACTTCTCTATTTATGGGCCTGAGTAAAAGCAAGGCATTGCCTCATGAACAATCCACACAGATTGCTCATACAATGCAATAGAGCAGTAGCAGAGTAGATTTGTATAATATGATTCTCCATGCAGGGTGTCCACGGAACTGACCATTGAAAATTATGGAAGCACTGTACAGCTGTTTGATCCGCTAAAGGAATCATGAGCATTGCACATGGACAGAGCCCACTCGGAGACACGAACAAGGGTTGGAGTGATCGAATGTCAGTCGAACACCCAAACCACAAGCCTATCCCATATGGGTCTGAAGGCTTTGTTCAACATATAAACTACATGATATAGCACAATCCCCAAATGGGCTTCGGCTTTCGCTTTCGCTTTGAACGGTAACAACCAAATTCTCGCACACCGATCCAATCCTATGTTCCATCACTTCTCTATTTATGGGTCTAAGTTAAACCAATGCAATCCCTTATGAACAATCCACACAGATTGCTCATACAATGCAATAGATCAGTAGCAGAGTAGATTTGTATAATATGATTCTCCATGCATCTTGAACACTGAACTGACCATTGAAAATTATGGAAGCACTGTACAGCTGTTTGATCCGCTAAGGGAATCATGAGCATTGCACATGGACAGAGCCCACTCGGAGACACGAACAAGGGTTGGGGTGAACGAAGGTCAGTCGAACACCCAAACTACAAGGCTATCCGATATGGGTCTCAACGCTTTGTTCAACATATACACTACATGATATAGCACAATCCCCAAATGGGCTTCGGCTTTCGCTTTCGCTTTGAACGGTAACAACCAAATTCTCGCACACCGATCCAATCCTATGTTCCATCACTTCTCTATTTATGGGCCTAAGTAAAACCAAGGCATTCCCTTATGAACAATCCACACAGATTGCTCATACATTGCAATAGAGCAGTAGCAGAGTAGATTTGTATAATATGATTCTCCATGCATCTTGAACACTGAACTGACCATTGAAAATTATGGAAGCACTGTACAGCTGTTTGATCCGCTAAGGGAATCATGAGCATTGCACATGGACAGAGCTCACACGGGGACACGAACAAGGGTTGGGGTGAACGAATGTCAGTCGAACACCCAAACCACAAGGCTATCCCATATGGGTCTCAACGCTTTGTTCAACATATACACTACATGATATAGCACAATCCCCAAATTGGCTTCGGCTTCCGCTTTCGCTTTGAACGGTAACAACCAAATTCTCGCACACCGATCCAATCCTATGTTCCATCACTTCTCTATTTATGGGCCTGAGTAAAAGCAAGGCATTGCCTCATGAACAATCCACACAGATTGCTCATACAATGCAATAGAGCAGTAGCAGAGTAGATTTGTATAATATGATTCTCCATGCAGGGTGTCCACGGAACTGACCATTGAAAATTATGGAAGCACTGTACAGCTGTTTGATCCGCTAAAGGAATCATGAGCATTGCACATGGACAGAGCCCACTCGGAGACACGAACAAGGGTTGGAGTGATCGAATGTCAGTCGAACACCCAAACCACAAGCCTATCCCATATGGGTCTTAACGCTTTGTTCAAAATATAAACTACATGATATAGCACAATCCCCAAATGGGCTTCGGCTTTCGCTTTCGCTTTGAACGGTAACAACCAATTTCTCGCACACCAATCCAATCCTATGTTCCATCACTTCTCTATTTATGGGTCTAAGTTAAACCAATGCAATCCCTTATGAACAATCCACACAGATTGCTCATACAATGCAATAGATCAGTAGCAGAGTAGATTTGTATAATATGATTCTCCATACAGCTTGAACACTGAACTGACCATTGAAAGTGATGGAAGCACTGTACAGCTGTTTGATCCGCTAAGGGAATCATGAGCATTGCACATGGACAGAGCCCACTCGGAGACACGAACAAGGGTTGGGGTGAACGAAGGTCAGTCGAACACCCAAACTACAAGGCTATCCGATATGGGTCTCAACGCTTTGTTCAACATATACACTACATGATATAGCACAATCCCCAAATGGGCTTCGGCTTTCGCTTTCGCTTGGAACGGTAACAACCAAATTCTCGCACACCGATCCAATCCTATGTTCCATCACTTCTCTATTTATGGGCCTAAGTAAAACCAAGGCATTCCCTTATGAACAATCCACACAGATTGCTCATACAATGCAATAGAGCAGTAGCAGAGTAGATTTGTATAATATGATTCTCCATGCAGCTTGAACACTGAACTGACCATTGAAAATTATGGAAGCACTGTACAGCTGTTTGATCCGCTAAGGGAATCATGAGCATTGCACATGGACAGAGCTCACACGGGGACACGAACAAGGGTTGGGGTGAACGATTGTCAGTCGAACACCCAAACCACAAGGCTATCCCATATGGGTCTCAACGCTTTGTTCAACATATACACTACATGATATAGCACAATCCCCAAATTGGCTTCGGCTTTCGCTTTCGCTTTGAACGGTAACAACCAAATTCTCGCACACCGATCCAATCCTATGTTCCATCACTTCTCTATTTATGGGCCTGAGTAAAAGCAAGGCATTGCCTCATGAACAATCCACACAGATTGCTCATACAATGCAATAGAGCAGTAGCAGAGTAGATTTGTATAATATGATTCTCCATGCAGGGTGTCCACGGAACTGACCATTGAAAATTATGGAAGCACTGTACAGCTGTTTGATCCGCTAAAGGAATCATGAGCATTGCACATGGACAGAGCCCACTCGGAGACACGAACAAGGGTTGGAGTGATCGAATGTCAGTCGAACACCCAAACCACAAGCCTATCCCATATGGGTCTGAACGCTTTGTTCAACATATACACTACATGATATAGCACAATCCCCAAATGGGCTTCGGCTTTCGCTTTCGCTTTGAACGGTAACAACCAAATTCTCGCACACCGATCCAATCCTATGTTCCATCACTTCTCTATTTATGGGTCTAGGTTAAACCAATGCAATCCCTTATGAACAATCCACACAGATTGCTCATACAATGCAATAGATCAGTAGCAGAGTAGATTTGTATAATATGATTCTCCATGCAGCTTGAACACTGAACTGACCATTGAAAATTATGGAAACACTGTACAGCTGTTTGATCCGCTAAGGGAATCATGAGCATTGCACATGGACAGAGCCCACTCGGAGACACGAACCAGGGTTGGGGTGAACGAAGGTCAGTCGAACACCCAAACTACAAGGCTATCCGATATGGGTCTCAACGCTTTGTTCAACATATACACTACATGATATAGCACAATCCCCAAATGGGCTTCGGCTTTCGCTTTCGCTTGGAACGGTAACAACCAAATTCTCGCACACCGATCCAATCCTATGTTCCATCACTTCTCTATTTATGGGCCTAAGTAAAACCAAGGCATTCCCTTATGAACAATCCACACAGATTGCTCATACAATGCAATAGAGCAGTAGCAGAGTAGATTTGTATAATATGATTCTCCATGCAGCTTGAACACTGAACTGACCATTGAAAATTATGGAAGCACTGTACAGCTGTTTGATCCGCTAAGGGAATCATGAGCATTGCACATGGACAGAGCTCACACGGGGACACGAACAAGGGTTGGGGTGAACGATTGTCAGTCGAACACCCAAACCACAAGGCTATCCCATATGGGTCTCAACGCTTTGTTCAACATATACACTACATGATATAGCACAATCCCCAAATTGGCTTCGGCTTTCGCTTTCGCTTTGAACGGTAACAACCAAATTCTCGCACACCGATCCAATCCTATGTTCCATCACTTCTCTATTTATGGGCCTGAGTAAAAGCAAGGCATTGCCTCATGAACAATCCACACAGATTGCTCATACAATGCAATAGAGCAGTAGCAGAGTAGATTTGTATAATATGATTCTCCATGCAGGGTGTCCACGGAACTGACCATTGAAAATTATGGAAGCACTGTACAGCTGTTTGATCCGCTAAAGGAATCATGAGCATTGCACATGGACAGAGCCCACTCGGAGACACGAACAAGGGTTGGAGTGATCGAATGTCAGTCGAACACCCAAACCACAAGCCTATCCCATATGGGTCTGAACGCTTTGTTCAACATATAAACTACATGATATAGCACAATCCCCAAATTGGCTTCGGCTTTCGCTTTCGCTTTGAACGGTAACAACCAAATTCTCGCACACCGATCCAATCCTATGTTCCATCACTTCTCTATTTATGGGTCTAGGTTAAACCAATGCAATCCCTTATGAACAATCCACACAGATTGCTCATACAATGCAATAGATCAGTAGCAGAGTAGATTTGTATAATATGATTCTCCATGCAGCTTGAACACTGAACTGACCATTGAAAATTATGGAAACACTGTACAGCTGTTTGATCCGCTAAGGGAATCATGAGCATTGCACATGGACAGAGCCCACTCGGAGACACGAACCAGGGTTGGGGTGAACGAAGGTCAGTCGAACACCCAAACTACAAGGCTATCCGATATGGGTCTCAACGCTTTGTTCAACATATACACTACATGATATAGCACAATCCCCAAATTGGCTTCGGCTTTCGCTTTCGCTTTGAACGGTAACAACCAAATTCTCCCACACCGGTCCAATCCTATGTTCCATCACTTCTCTATTTATGGGCCTAAGTAAAACCAAGACATTCCCTTATGAACAATCCACACAGATTGCTCATACAATGCAATAGAGCAGTAGCAGAGTAGATTTGTATAATATGATTCTCCATGCAGCTTGAACACTGAACTGACCATTGAAAATGATGGAAGCACTGTACAGCTGTTTGATCCGCTAAGGGAATCATGAGCATTGCACATGGACAGAGCTCACACGGGGACACGAACAAGGGTTGGGGTGAACGATTGTCAGTCGAACACCCAAACCACAAGGCTATCCCATATGGGTCTCAACGCTTTGTTCAACATATACAATACATGATATAGCACAGTCCCCAAATTGGCTTCGGCTTTCGCTTTCGCTTTGAACGGTAACAACCAAATTCTCGCACACCGATCCAATCCTATGTTCCATCACTTCTCTATTTATGGGCCTGAGTAAAAGCAAGGCACTGCCTCATGAACAATCCACACAGATTGCTCATACAATGCAATAGAGCAGTAGCAGAGTAGATTTGTATAATATGATTCTCCATGCAGGGTGTCCACGGAACTGACCATTGAAAATTATGGAAGCACTGTACAGCTGTTTGATCCGCTAAGGGAATCATGAGCATTGCACATGGACAGAGCCCACTCGGAGACACGAACAAGGGTTGGAGTGATCGAATGTCAGTCGAACACCCAAACCACAAGCCTATCCCATATGGGTCTCAACGCTTTGTTCAACATATAAACTACATGATATAGCACAATCCCCAAATGGGCTTCGGCTTTCGCTTTCGCTTTGAACGGTAACAACCAAATTCTCGCACACCGATCCAATCCTATGTTCCATCACTTCTCTATTTATGGGTCTAAGTTAAACCAATGCAATCCCTTATGAACAATCCACACAGATTGCTCATACAATGCAATAGATCAGTAGCAGAGTAGATTTGTATAATATGATTCTCCATGCAGCTTGAACACTGAACTGACCATTGAAAATTATGGAAACACTGTACAGCTGTTTGATCCGCTAAGGGAATCATGAGCATTGCACATGGACAGAGCCCACTCGGAGACACGAACAAGGGTTGGGGTGAACGAAGGTCAGTCGAACACCCAAACTACAAGGCTATCCGATATGGGTCTCAACGCTTTGTTCAACATATACACTACATGATATAGCACAATCCCCAAATTGGCTTCGGCTTTCGCTTTCGCTTTGAACGGTAACAACCAAATTCTCCCACACCGGTCCAATCCTATTTTCCATCACTTCTCTATTTATGGGCCTAAGTAAAACCAAGACATTCCCTTATGAACAATCCACACAGATTGCTCACACAATGCAATAGATCAGTAGCAGAGTAGATTTGTATAATATGATTCTCCATGCAGCTTGAACACTGAACTGACCATTGAAAATGATGGAAGCACTGTACAGCTGTTTGATCCGCTAAGGGAATCATGAGCATTGCACATGGACAGAGCTCACACGGGGACACGAACAAGGGTTGGGGTGAACGATTGTCAGTCGAACACCCAAACCACAAGGCTATCCCATATGGGTCTCAACGCTTTGTTCAACATTTACAATACATGATATAGCACAATCCCCAAATTGGCTTCGGCTTTCGCTTTCGCTTTGAACGGTAACAACCAAATTCTCGCACACCGATCCAATCCTATGTTCCATCACTTCTCTATTTATGGGCCTGAGTAAAAGCAAGGCATTGCCTCATGAACAATCCACACAGATTGCTCATACAATGCAATAGAGCAGTAGCAGAGTAGATTTGTATAATATGATTCTCCATGCAGGGTGTCCACGGAACTGACCATTGAAAATTATGGAAGCACTGTACAGCTGTTTGATCCGCTAAGGGAATCATGAGCATTGCACATGGACAGAGCCCACTCGGAGACACGAACAAGGGTTGGGGTGAACGAAGGTCAGTCGAACACCCAAACTACAAGGCTATCCGATATGGGTCTCAACGCTTTGTTCAACATATACACTACATGATATAGCACAATCCCCAAATGGGCTTCGGCTTTCGCTTTCGCTTGGAACGGTAACAACCAAATTCTCGCACACCGATCCAATCCTATGTTCCATCACTTCTCTATTTATGGGCCTAAGTAAAACCAAGGCATTCCCTTATGAACAATCCACACAGATTGCTCATACAATGCAATAGAGCAGTAGCAGAGTAGATTTGTATAATATGATTCTCCATGCAGCTTGAACACTGAACTGACCATTGAAAATTATGGAAGCACTGTACAGCTGTTTGATCCGCTAAGGGAATCATGAGCATTGCACATGGACAGAGCTCACACGGGGACACGAACAAGGGTTGGGGTGAACGATTGTCAGTCGAACACCCAAACCACAAGGCTATCCCATATGGGTCTCAACGCTTTGTTCAACATATACACTACATGATATAGCACAATCCCCAAATTGGCTTCGGCTTTCGCTTTGGCTTTGAACGGTAACAAGCAAATTCTCGCACACCGATCCAATCCTATGTTCCATCACTTCTCTATTTATGGGCCTAAGTGAAACCAAGGCATTCCCTTATGAACAATACACACAGATTGCTCAAACAATGCAATAGAGCAGTAGCAGAGTAGATTTGTATAATATGATTCTCCATGCAGCTTGAACACTGAACTGACCATTGAAAATTATGGAAGCACTGTACAGCTGTTTGATCCGCTAAGGGAATCATGAGCATTGCACATGGACCGAGCCCACTCGGAGACACGAACAGGGGTTGGGGTGAACGAATGTCAGTCGAACACTCAAACCACATGGATATCCCATATGTGTCTGATTGATTTGTTCAACATATACATTACGTGATATAGCACAATCCCCAAATTGGCTTCGGCTTTCGCTTTCGCTTTGAACGGTAACAACCAAATTCTCGCACACCGATCCAATCCTATTTTCCATCACTTCTCTATTTATGGGCCTAAGTAAAACCAAGACATTCCCTTATGAACAATCCACACAGATTGCTCACACAATGCAATAGATCAGTAGCAGAGTAGATTTGTATAATATGATTCTCCATGCAGCTTGAACACTGAACTGACCATTGAAAATGATGGAAGCACTGTACAGCTGTTTGATCCGCTAAGGGAATCATGAGCATTGCACATGGACAGAGCCCACTCGGAGACACGAACAAGGGTTGGGGTGAACGAATGTCAGTCGAACACCCAAACCACAAGGCTATCCGATATGGGTCTCAACGCTTTGTTCAACATATACACTACATGATATAGCACAATCCCCAAATTGGCTTCGGCCTTCGCTTTGGCTTTGAACGGTAACAAGCAAATTCTCGCACACCGATCCAATCCTATGTTCCATCACTTCTCTATTTATGGGCCTAAGTGAAACCAAGGCATTCCCTTATGAACAATACACACAGATTGCTCATACAATGCAATAGAGCAGCAGCAGAGTAGATTTGTATAATATGATTCTCCATGCAGGGTGTCCACGGAACTGACCATTGAAAATTATGGAAGCACTGTACAGCTGTTTGATCCGCTAAGGGAATCATGAGCATTGCACATGGACAGATCTCACTCGGAGACACGAACAAGGGTTGGGGTGAACGAATGTCAGTCGAACACCCAAACTACAAGGCTATCCGATATGGGCCTCAACGGTTTGTTCAACATATACACTACATGATATAGCACAATCCCCAAAGTCGCTTCGGCTTTCGCTTTCGCTTTGAACGGTAACAACCAAATTCTCGCACACCGATCCAATCCTATGTTCCATCACTTCTCTATTTATGGGCCTAAGTGAAACCAAGGCATTCCCTTATGAACAATACACACAGATTGCTCAAACAATGCAATAGATCAGTAGCAGAGTAGATTTGTATAATATGATTCTCCATGCAGCTTGAACACTGAACTGACCATTGAAAATGATGGAAGCACTGTACAGCTGTTTGATCCGCTAAGGGAATCATGAGCATTGCACATGGACCGAGCCCACTCGGAGACACGAACAGGGGTTGGGGTGAACGAATGTCAGTCGAACACTCAAACCACATGGATATCCCATATGTGTCTGATTGATTTGTTCAACATATACATTACGTGATATAGCAAAATCCCCAAATTGGCTTCGGCTTTCGCTTTCGCTTTGAACGGTAACAACCAAATTCTCGCACACCGATCCAATCCTTTGTTCCATCACTTCTCTATTTATGGGCCTAAGTATAATCAAGGCATTCCCTTATGAACAATCCACACAGATTTCTCATACAATGCAATAGAGCAGTAGCAGAGTAGATTTGTATAATATGATTCTCCATGCAGCTTGAACACTGAACTGACCATTGACAATTATGGAAGCACTGTACATCTGTTTGATCCGCTAAGGGAATCATGAGCATTGCACATGGACAGAGCCCACTCGGAGACACGAACAAGGGTTGGGGTGAACGAATGTCAGTCGAACACCCAATTCAAAATGGCTATCCGATATGGTTCACAACGCTTTGTTCAACATATACACTACATGATATAGCACAATCCCCAAATGGGCTTCGGCTTTCGCTTTCGCTTTGAACGGTAACAACCAAATTCTCGCACACCGATCCAATCCTATGTTCCATCACTTCTCTATTTATGGGTCTAAGTTAAACCAAGGCATTCCCTTATGAACAATCCACACAGATTGCTCATACAATGCAATAGAGCAGTAGCAGTATTTAATTGTATAATATAATTCTCCATGCAGCATGAACACTGAAGTGACCATGGAAAATGATGGAGGCACTGTACAGCTGTTTGATCCGCTAAGGGAATCATGAGCATTGCACATGGACAGAGCCCACTCGGAGACACGAACAAGGGTTGTGGTGAACGAATGTCAGACGAACACCCAAACCACAAGGCTATCCGATATGGGCCTCAACGCTTTGTTCAACATATACACTACATGATATAGCACAATCCCCAAATTGGCTTCGGCTTTCGCTGTCGCTCTGAACGGTAACAACCAAATTCTCGCACACCGATCCAATCCTATGTTCCATCACTTCTCTATTTATGGGCCTGAGTAAAACCAAGGCATTCCCTTATGAACAATCCACACAGATTGCTCATACAATGCAATAGAGCAGTTGCAGAGTAGAGTCGTATAATATGATTCTCCATGCAGCGTGACCACGGAACTGAAAATTGAAAATTATGGAAGCTCTGTACAGCTGTTTGATCCGCTAAGGGAATCATGAGCATTGCACATGGACAGAGCCCACTCGGAGACACGAACAAGGGTTGGGGTGAACGAATGTCAGTCGAACACCCAAACCACAAGGCTATCCGATATGGGTCTGAAAGCTTAGTTCAACACATACAATACATGATATAGCACAATCCCCAAATTGGCTTCGGCTTTCGCTGTCGCTCTGAACGGTAACAACCAAATTCTCGCACACCGATCCAATCCTATGTTCCATCACTTCTCTATTTATGGGTCTAAGTAAAACCAAGGCATTCCCTTATGAACAATCCACACAGATTGCTCATACAATGCAATAGAGCAGTAGCAGAGTAGATTTGTATAATATGATTCTCCATGCAGCTTGAACACTGAACTGACCATTGAAATAGATGGAGGCACTGTACAGCTGTTTGATCCGCTAAGGGAATCATGAGCATTGCACATGGACAGAGCCCACTCGGAGACACGAACAAGGGTTGGGGTGAACGAATGTCAGTCGAACACCCAAACTACAAGGCGTTCCGATATGGGTCTGAACGCTTTGTTCAACATATACTCTACATGATCTAGCACAATCCCAAAATGGGCTTCGGCTTTCGCTTTCGCTTTGAACGGTAACAACCAAATTCTCGCACACCGATCCAATCCTATGTTCCATCACTTCTCTATTTATGGGCCTAAGTAAAACCAAGGCATTACCTTATGAACAATCCACACAGATTGCTCATACAATGCAATAGAGCAGTAGCAGAGTAGATTTGTATAATATGATTCTCCATGCAGCTTGAACACTGAACTGACCATTGAAAATGATGGAAGCACTGTACAGCTGTTTGATCCGCTAAGGGAATCATGAGCATTGCACATGGACCGAGCCCACATGGGGACACGAACAAGGGTTGGGGTGAACGAATGTCAGTCGAACACCCAAACCACATGGATATCCCATATGGGTCTGATTGATTTGTTCAACATATACATTACGTGATATAGCACAATCCCCCAATTGGCTTCGGCTTTCGCTTTCGCTTTGAACGGTAACAACCAAATTCTCGCACACCGATCCAATCCTTTGTTCCATCACTTCTCTATTTATGGGCCTAAGTATAATCAAGGCATTCCCTTATGAACAATCCACACAGATTTCTCATACAATGCAATAGAGCAGTAGCAGAGTAGATTTGTATAATATGATTCTCCATGCAGCTTGAACACTGAACTGACCATTGAAAATTATGGAAGCACTAGACAGCTAATTGATCCGCTAAGGGAATCATGAGCATTGCACATGGACAGAGCCCACTCGGAGACACGATTAAGGTTTGTGGTGAACGAATGTCAGTCGAACACCCAATTCACAAGGCTATCCGATATGGTTCACAACGCTTTGTTCAACATATACATTACATGATATAGCACAATCCCTAAATGGGCTTCGGCTTTCGCTTTCGCTTTGAACGGTAACAAGCAAATTCTCCCACACCGATCCAATCCTTTGTTCCATCACTTCTCTATTTATGGGCCTAATTGAAACCAAGGCATTCCCTTATGAACAATCCACACAGATTGCTCATACAATGCAATAGAGCAGTAGCAGTATTGAATTGTATAATATAATTCTCCATGCAGCTTGAACACTGAAGTGACCATGGAAAATGATGGAGGCACTGTACAGCTGTTTGATCCGCTAAGGGAATCATGAGCATTGCACATGGACAGAGCCCACTCGGAGACACGATTAAGGGTTGTGGTGAACGAATGTCAGACGAACACCCAAACCACAAGGCTATCCGATATGGGCCTCAACGCTTTGTTCAACATATACACTACATGATATAGCACAATCCCCAAATTGGCTTCGGCTTTCGCTTTTGCTTTGAACGGTAACAACCAAATTCTCGCACACCGATCCAATCCTATGTTCCATCACTTCTCTATTTATGGGCCTGAGTAAAACCAAGGCATTCCCTTATGAACAATCCACACAGATTGCTCATACAATGCAATAGAGCAGTTGCAGAGTAGAGTCGTATAATATGATTCTCCATGCAGCGTGACCACGGAACTGAAAATTGAAAATTATGGAAGCTCTGTACAGCTGTTTGATCCGCTAAGGGAATCATGAGCATTGCACATGGACAGAGCCCACTCGGAGACACGAACAAGGGTTGGGGTGAACGAATGTCAGTCGAACACCCAAACCACAAGGCTATCCGATATGGGTCTGAAAGCTTAGTTCAACACATAAAATACATGATATAGCACAATCCCCAAATTGGCTTCGGCTTTCGCTGTCGCTCTGAACGGTAACAACCAAATTCTCGCACACCGATCCAATCCTATGTTCCATCACTTCTCTATTTATGGGTCTAAGTAAAACCAAGGCATTCCCTTATGAACAATCCACACAGATTGCTCATACAATGCAATAGAGCAGTAGCAGAGTAGATTTGTATAATATGATTCTCCATGCAGCTTGAACACTGAACTGACCATTGAAATAGATGGAGGCACTGTACAGCTGTTTGATCCGCTAAGGGAATCATGAGCATTGCACATGGACAGAGCCCACTCGGAGACACGAACAAGGGTTGGGGTGAACGAATGTCAGTCGAACACCCAAACTACAAGGCGTTCCGATATGGGTCTGAACGCTTTGTTCAAAATATACTCTACATGATCTAGCACAATCCCAAAATGGGCTTCGGCTTTCGCTTTCGCTTTGAACGGTAACAACCAAATTCTCGCACACCGATCCAATCCTATGTTCCATCACTTCTCTATTTATGGGCCTAAGTAAAACCAAGGCATTACCTTATGAACAATCCACACAGATTGCTCATACAATGCAATAGAGCAGTAGCAGAGTAGATTTGTATAATATGATTCTCCATGCAGCTTGAACATTGAACTGACCATTGAAAATGATGGAAGCACTGTACAGCTGTTTGATCCGCTAAGGGAATCATGAGCATTGCACATGGACCGAGCCCACATGGGGACACGAACAAGGGTTGGGGTGAACGAATGTCAGTCGAACACCCAAACCACATGGATATCCCATATGGGTCTGATTGATTTGTTCAACATATACATTACGTGATATAGCACAATCCCCCAATTGGCTTCGGCTTTCGCTTTCGCTTTGAACGGTAACAACCAAATTCTCGCACACCGATCCAATCCTTTGTTCCATCACTTCTCTATTTATGGGCCTAAGTATAATCAAGGCATTCCCTTATGAACAATCCACACAGATTTCTCATACAATGCAATAGAGCAGTAGCAGAGTAGATTTGTATAATATGATTCTCCATGCAGCTTGAACACTGAACTGACCATTGAAAATTATGGAAGCACTAGACAGCTAATTGATCCGCTAAGGGAATCATGAGCATTGCACATGGACAGAGCCCACTCGGAGACACGATTAAGGTTTGTGGTGAACGAATGTCAGTCGAACACCCAATTCACAAGGCTATCCGATATGGTTCACAACGCTTTGTTCAACATATACATTACATGATATAGCACAATCCCTAAATGGGCTTCGGCTTTCGCTTTCGCTTGGAACGGTAACAACCAAATTCTCCCACACCGATCCAATCCTTTGTTCCATCACTTCTCTATTTATGGGCCTAAATTAAACCAATGCAATCCCTTATGAACAATCCACACAGATTGCTCATACAATGCAATAGAGCAGTAGCAGTATTGAATTGTATAATATAATTCTCCATGCAGCTTGAACACTGAAGTGACCATGGAAAATGATGGAGGCACTGTACAGCTGTTTGATCCGCTAAGGGAATCATGAGCATTGCACATGGACAGAGCCCACTCGGAGACACGATTAAGGGTTGTGGTGAACGAATGTCAGACGAACACCCAAACCACAAGGCTATCCGATATGGGCCTCAACGCTTTGTTCAACATATACACTACATGATATAGCACAATCCCCAAATTGGCTTCGGCTTTCGCTTTTGCTTTGAACGGTAACAACCAAATTCTCGCACACCGATCCAATCCTATGTTCCATCACTTCTCTATTTATGGGCCTGAGTAAAACCAAGGCATTCCCTTATGAACAATCCACACAGATTGCTCATACAATGCAATAGAGCAGTTGCAGAGTAGAGTCGTATAATATGATTCTCCATGCAGCGTGACCACGGAACTGAAAATTGAAAATTATGGAAGCTCTGTACAGCTGTTTGATCCGCTAAGGGAATCATGAGCATTGCACATGGACAGAGCCCACTCGGAGACACGAACAAGGGTTGGGGTGAACGAATGTCAGTCGAACACCCAAACCACAAGGCTATCCCATATGGGTCTGAAAGCTTAGTTCAACACATACAATACATGATATAGCACAATCCCCAAATTCGCTTCGGCTTTCGCTTTCGCTTTGAACGGTAACAACCAAATTCTCGCATACCGATCCCATCCTATGTTCCATCACTTCTCTATTTATGGGCTCAAGTAAAACCAAGGCATTCCCTTATGAACAATCCACACAGATTGCTCATACAATGCAATAGAGCAGTAGCAGAGTAGATTTGTATAATATGATTCTCCATGCAGCTTGAACACTGCACTGACCATTGAAATAGATGGAGGCACTGTACAGCTGTTTGATCCGCTAAGGGAATCATGAGCATTGCACATGGACAGAGCCCACTCGCAGACACGAAAAAGGGTTGTGGTGAACGAATGTCAGTCGAACACCCAAACTACAAGGCTATCCGATATGGGTCTGAACGCTTTGTTCAACATATACACTACATGATATAGCACAATCCCCAAATTCGCTTCGGCTTTCGCTTTCGCTTTGAACGGTAACAACCAAATTCTCGCACACCGATCGAATCCTATGTTCCATCACTTCTCTATTTATGGGCCTAAATAAAACCAAGGCATTCCCTTATGAACAATCCACACAGATTGCTCATACAATGCAATAGAGCAGTAGCAGAGTAGATTTGTATAATATGATTCTCCATGCAGCGTGACCACGGAACTGACCATTGAAAATTATGGAAGCACTGTACAGCTGTTTGATCCGCCAAGGGAATCATGAGCATTGCACATGGACAGAGCCCACTCGGAGACACGAACAAGGGTTGGGTTGAACGAATGTCAGTCGAACACCCAAACCACAAGGCTATCCGTTATGGGTCTGAAAGCTGAGTTCAACACACACAATACATGATATAGCACAATCCCCAAATTCGCTTCGGCTTTCGCTGTCGCTCTGAACGGTAACAACCAAATTCTCGCATACCGATCCCATCCTATGTTCCATCACTTCTCTATTTATGGGCCTAAGTAAAACCAAGGCATTCCCTTATGAACAATCCACACAGATTGCTCATACAATGCAATAGAGCAGTAGCAGAGTAGATTTGTATAATATGATTCTCCATGCAGCTTGAACACTGAACTGACCATTGAAAATTATGGAAGCACTGTACAGCTGTTTGATCCGCTAAGGGAATCATGAACATTGCACATGGACAAAGCCCACACGGGGACACGAACAAGGGTTGGGGTGAACGATGGTGAGTCGAACATCCAAACCACAAGGCTATCCCATATGGGTCTGAAAGCTTTGTTCAACATATACACTACATGATATAGCATAATCCCCAAATTGGCTTCGGCTTTCGCTTTCGCTTTGAACGGTAACAACCAAATTCTCGCACACCGATCCAATCCTATTTTCCATCAATTCCCTATTTATGGGCCTATGTAAAACCGAGGCATTCCCTTATGAAAAATACACACAGATTGCTTATACAATGCAATGGAGCAGTAGCAGAGTAGATTTGTATAATATGATTCTCCATGCAGCTTGAACACTGAACTGACCATTGAAAATTATGGAAGCACTGTACAGCTGTTTGATCCGCTAAAGGAATCATGAGCATTGCACATGGACAGAGCCCACACGGGGACACGACAAGGGTTGGGGTGAACGAATGTCAGTCGAACACCCAAACCACAAGGCTATCCGATATGTTTCTGAACGCTTTGTTCAACATATACACTGCATGATATAGCACAATCCCCAAATTGGCTTCGGCTTTCGCTTTCGCTTTGAACGGTAACAACCAAATTCTCGCACACCGATGCAATCATTTGTTCCATCACTTCTCTATTTATGGGCCCAAGTAAAACCAAGGCATTCCCTTATGAACAATCCACACAGATTGCTCATACAATGCAATAGAGCAGTAGCAGAGTAGATTTGTATAATATGATTCTCCATGCAGGGTGTCCACGGAACTGACCATTGAAAATTATGGAAGCACTGTACAGCTGTTTGATCCGCTAAGGGAATCATGAGCATTGCACATGGACAGAGCCCACTCGGAGACACGAACAAGGGTTGGGGTGAACGAATGTCAGTCGAACACCCAAACCACAAGGCTATCCCATACGGGTCTGAAAGCTTAGTTCAACATATACAATACATGATATAGCACAATCCCCAAATTCGCTTCGGCTTTCGCTTTCGCTTTGAACGGTAACAACCAAATTCTCGCACACCGTTCCAATCCTATGTTCCATTACTTCGCTATTTATGGGCCTAAGTAAAACCAAGGCATTCCCTTATGAACAATCCACACAGATTGCTCATACAATGCAATAGAGCAGTAGCAGAGTAGATTTGTATAATATGATTCTCCATGCAGGGTGTCCACGGAACTGACCATTGAAAATTATGGAAGCACTGTACAGCTGTTTGATCCGCTAAGGGAATCATGAGCATTGCACATGGACAGAGCCCACTCGGAGACACGAACAAGGGTTGGGGTGAACGAATGTCAGTCGAACACCCAAACCACAAGGCTATCCCATACGGGTCTGAAAGCTTAGTTCAACATATACAATACATGATATAGCACAATCCCCAAATTCGCTTCGGCTTTCGCTTTCGCTTTGAACGGTAACAACCAAATTCTCGCACACCGTTCCAATCCTATGTTCCATTACTTCGCTATTTATGGGCCTAAGTAAAACCAAGGCATTCCCTTATGAACAATCCACACAGATTGCTCATACAATGCAATAGAGCAGTAGCAGAGTAGATTTGTATAATATGATTCTCCATGCAGCGTGACCACGGAACTGACCATTGAAAATTATGGAAGCACTGTACAGCTGTTTGATCCGCCAAGGGAATCATGAGCATTGCACATGGACAGAGCCCACTCGGAGACACGAACAAGGGTTGGGTTGAACGAATGTCAGTCGAACACCCAAACCACAAGGCTATCCGTTATGGATCTGAAAGCTGAGTTCAACACACACAATACATGATATAGCACAATCCCCAAATTCGCTTCGGCTTTCGCTGTCGCTCTGAACGGTAACAACCAAATTCTCGCATACCGATCCCATCCTATGTTCCATCACTTCTCTATTTATGGGCCTAAGTAAAACCAAGGCATTCCCTTATGAACAATCCACACAGATTGCTCATACAATGCAATAGAGCAGTAGCAGAATAGATTTGTATAATATGATTCTCCATGCAGCTTGAACACTGAACTGACCATTGAAAATTATGGAAGCACTGTACAGCTGTTTGATCCGCTAAGGGAATCATGAACATTGCACATGGACAAAGCCCACACGGGGACACGAACAAGGGTTGGGGTGAACGATGGTGAGTCGAACATCCAAACCACAAGGCTATCCCATATGGGTCTGAAAGCTTTGTTCAACATATACACTACATGATATAGCATAATCCCCAAATTGGCTTCGGCTTTCGCTTTCGCTTTGAACGGTAACAACCAAATTCTCGCACACCGATCCAATCCTATTTTCCATCACTTCCCTATTTATGGGCCTTAGTAAAACCGAGGCATTCCCTTATGAAAAATACACACAGATTGCTCATACAATGCAATGGAGCAGTAGCAGAGTAGATTTGTATAATATGATTCTCCATGCAGCTTGACCACGGAACTGACCATTGAAAATTATGGAAGCACTGTACAGCTGTTTGATCCGCTAAGGGAATCATGAGCATTGCACATGGACAGAGCCCACACGGGGACACGACAAGGGTTGGGGTGAACGAATGTCAGTCGAACACCCAAACCACATGGATATCCGATATGTTTCTGAACGCTTTGTTCAACATATACACTGCATGATATAGCACAATCCCCAAATTGGCTTCGGCTTTCGCTTTCGCTTTGAACGGTAACAACCAAATTCTCGCACACCGATGCAATCATTTGTTCCATCACTTCTCTATTTATGGGCTCAAGTAAAACCAAGGCATTCCCTTATGAACAATCCACACAGATTGCTCATACAATGCAATAGAGCAGTAGCAGAGTAGATTTGTATAATATGATTCTCCATGCAGGGTGTCCACGGAACTGACCATTGAAAATTATGGAAGCTCTGTACAGCTGTTTGATCCGCTAAGGGAATCATGAGCATTGCACATGGACAGAGCCCACTCGGAGACACGAACAAGGGTTGGGGTGAACGAATGTCAGTCGAACACCCAAACCACAAGGCTATCCCATACGGGTCTGAAAGCTTAGTTCAACATATACAATACATGATATAGCACAATCCCCAAATTCGCTTCGGCTTTCGCTTTCGCTTTGAACGGTAACAACCAAATTCTCGCACACCGTTCCAATCCTATGTTCCATCACTTCGCTATTTATGGGCCTAAGTAAAACCAAGGCATTCCCTTATGAACAATCCACACAGATTGCTCATACAATGCAATAGAGCAGTAGCAGAGTAGATTTGTATAATATGATTCTCCATGCAGCTTGAACACTGAACTGACCATTGAAAATTATGGAAGCACTGTACAGCTGTTTGATCCGCTAAGGGATTCGTGAGAATTGCACATGGACAGAGCCCACACGGGGACACGAACAAGGGTTGGGGTGAACGATTGTCAGTCGAACACCCAAACCACAAGCCTATCCCATATGGGTGTGAACGCTTTGTTCCACATATACACTACATGATATAGCACAATCCCCAAATTCGCTTCGGCTTTCGCTTTCGCTTTGAACGGTAACAACCAAATTCTCCCACACCGTTCCAATCCTGTGTACCATCACTTCTCTATTTATGGGCCTAAATAAAACCAAGGCATTCCCTTATGAACAATACACACAGATTGCTCATACAATGCAATAGAGCAGTAGCAGAGTAGATTTGTATAATATGATTCTCCATGCAGGGTGTCCACGGAACTGACCAATGAAAATTATGGAAGCACTGTACAGCTGTTTGATCCGCTAAGGGAATCATGAGCATTGCACATGGACAGAGCCCACTCGGAGACACGAACAAGGTTTGGGGTGAACGAATGTCAGTCGAACACCCAAACCACAAGGCTATCCGATATGGGTCTGAAAGCTTAGTTCAACACATACAATACATGATATAGCACAATCCCCAAATTGGCTTCGGCTTTCGCTGTCGCTCTGAACGGTAAAAACCAAATTCTCGCATACCGTTCCCATCATATGTTCCATCACTTCTCTATTGATGGGCCTAAATTAAACCAAGGCATTCCCTTATGAACAATCCACACAGATTGCTCATACAATGCAATAGAGCAGTAGCAGAATAGATTTGTATAATATGATTCTCCATGCAGCTTGAACACTGAACTGACCATTGAAAATTATGGAAGCACTGTACACCTGTTTGATCCGCTAAGGGAATCATGAGGATTGCACATGGACAGAGCCCACACGGTGACACGAACAAGGGTTGGGGTGAACGATTGTCAGTCGAACACCCAAACCACAAGGCTATCCGATATGGGCCTCAACGCTTTGTTCAACATATACACTACATGATATAGCACAATCCCCAAAGTCGCTTTGGCTTTCGCTGTCGCTCTGAACGGTACCAACCAAATTCTCGCACACCGATCCAATCCTATGTTCCATCACTTCTCTATTTATGGGCCTAATTAAAACCAAGGGATTCACTTATGAACAATACACACAGATTGCTCATACAATGCAATAGAGCAGTAGCAGAGTAGAGTCGTGTCGTATGATTCTACATGCAGCTTGAACACTGAACTGACCATTGAAAATGATGGAAGCACTGTACAGCTGTTTGATCCGCTAAGGGAATCATGAGCATTGCACATGGACAGAGCCCACTCGGAGACACGAACAAGGGTTGGGGTGAACGAATGTCAGTCGAACACCCAAACCACAAGGCTATCCGATATGGGTCTGAAAGCTTAGTTCAACACATACAATACATGATATAGCACAATCCCCAAATTGGCTTCGGCTTTCGCTGTCGCTCTGAACGGTAAAAACCAAATTCTCGCATACCGTTCCCATCCTATGTTCCATCACTTCTCTATTGATGGGCCTTAATTAAACCAAGGCATTCCCTTATGAACAATCCACACAGATTGCTCATACAATGCAATAGAGCAGTAGCAGAATAGATTTGTATAATATGATTCTCCATGCAGCTTGAACACTGAACTGACCATTGAAAATGATGGAAGCACTGTACAGCTGTTTGATCCGCTAAGGGAATCATGAGGATTGCACATGGACAGAGCCCACTCGGAGACACGAACAAGGGTTGGGGTGAACGATTGTCAGTCGAACACCCAAACCACAAGGCTATCCGATATGGGCCTCAACGCTTTGTTCAACATATACAATACATGATATAGCACAATCCCCAAAGTCGCTTTGGCTTTCGCTGTCGCTCTGAACGGTACCAACCAAATTCTCGCACACCGATCCAATCCTATGTTCCATCACTTCTCTATTTATGGGCCTAATTAAAACCAAGGGATTCACTTATGAACAATACACACAGATTGCTCATACAATGCAATAGAGCAGTAGCAGAGTAGATTTGTATAATATGATTCTCCATGCAGCTTGAACACTGAACTGACCATTGAAAATTATGGAAGCACTGTACAGCTGTTTGATCCGCTAAGGGAATCATGAGCATTGCACATGGACAGAGCCCACTCGGAGACACGAACAAGGGTTGGGGTGAACGAATGTCAGTCGAACACCCAAACCACAAGGCTATCCGATATGGGTCTGAAAGCTTAGTTCAACACATACAATACATGATATAGCACAATCCCCAAATTGGCTTCGGCTTTCGCTGTCGCTCTGAACGGTAAAAACCAAATTCTCGCATACCGTTCCCATCCTATGTTCCATCACTTCTCTATTGATGGGCCTTAATTAAACCAAGGCATTCCCTTATGAACAATCCACACAGATTGCTCATACAATGCAATAGAGCAGTAGCAGAATAGATTTGTATAATATGATTCTCCATGCAGCTTGAACACTGAACTGACCATTGAAAATGATGGAAGCACTGTACAGCTGTTTGATCCGCTAAGGGAATCATGAGGATTGCACATGGACAGAGCCCACACGGTGAAACGAACAAGGGTTGGGGTGAACGAAGGTCAGTCGAACACCCAAACCACAAGGCTATCCGATATGGGTCTCAACGCTTTGTTCAACATATACACTACATGATATAGCACAATCCCCAAAATCGCTTTGGCTTTCGCTTTCGCTTTGAACGGTAACAACCAAATTCTCGCACACCAATCCAATCCTGTGTACCATCACTTCTCTATTTATGGGCCTAATTAAAACCAAGGGATTCCCTTATGAACAATACACACAGATTGCTCATACAATGCAATAGAGCAGTAGCAGAGTAGAGTCGTGTCGTATGATTCTACATGCAGCTTGAACACTGAACTGACCATTGAAAATTATGGAAGCACTGTACAGCTGTTTGATCCGCTAAGGGAATCATGAGCATTGCACATGGACAGAGCCCACTCGGAGACACGAACAAGGGTTGGGGTGAACGATTGACAGTCGAACACCCAAAGCACATGGATATCCGATATGGTTCTGAACGCTTTGTTCAACATATACACTACATGATATAGCACAATCCCCAAATTGGCTTCGGCTTTCGCTTTCGCTTTGAACGGTAACAACCAAATTCTCGCACACCGATCCAATCCTATGTTCCATCACTTCTCTATTTATGGGCCTAAGTAAAACCAAGGCATTCCCTTATGAACAATCCACACAGATTGCTCATACAATGCAATAGAGCAGTAGCAGAGTAGATTTGTATAATATGATTCTCCATGCAGCTTGAACACTGAACTGACCATTGAAAATTATGGAAGCACTGTACAGCTGTTTGATCCGCTAAGGGAATCATGAACATTGCACATGGACAGAGCCCACTCGGAGACACGAACAACGGTTGGGGTGAACGAATGTCAGTCGAACACTCAAACCACAAGGCTATCCGATATGGGTCTCAACGCTTTGTTCAACATATACACTACATGATATAGCACAATCCCTAAATTCGCTTCGGCTTCCGCTTTCGCTTTGAACGGTAACAACCAAATTCTCGCACACCGATCCAATCCTATGTTCCATCACTTCTCTATTTATGGGCCTAAGTGAAACCAAGGCATTCCCTTATGAACAATCCACACAGATTGCTCATACAATGCAATAGAGCAGTAGCAGAGTAGATTTGTATAATATGATTCTCCATGCAGGGTGTCCAAGGAACTGACCATTGAAAATGATGGAAGCACTGTACAGCTGTTTGATCCGCTAAGGGAATCATGAGCATTGCACATGGACAGAGCCCACACGGGGACACGAACAAGGGTTGTGGTAAACGAATGTCAGTCGAACACCCAAACCACATGGATATCCGATATGGTTCTGAACGCTTAGTTCAACATATACACTACATGATATAGCACAATCCCCAAATGGGCTTCGGCTTTCGCTTTCGCTTGGAACGGTAACAACCAAATTCTCGCACACCGATCCAATCCTATGTTCCATCACTTCTCTATTTATGGGCCTAAGTAAAACCAAGGCATTCCCTTATGAACAATCCACACAGATTGCTCATACAATGCAATAGAGCAGTAGAAGTGTAGAGTCGTATCGTATGATGCTCCATGCAGCTTGAACCCTGAACTGACCATTGAAAATTATGGAAGCACTGTACACCTGTTTGATCCGCTAAGGGAATCATGAATATTGCACATGGACAGAGCCCACTCGGAGACACGAACAAGGGTTGGGGTGAACGAATGTCAGTCGAACACCCAAACTACAAGCCTATACCATATGGGTCTGAAAGCTTAGTTCAACTTATACAATACATGATATAGCACAATCCCCGAATTCGCTTCGGCTTCCGCTTTCGCTTTGAACGGTAACAACCAAATTCTCGCACACCGATCCAATCCTATGTTCCATCACTTCGCTATTTATGGGCCTAAGTAAAACCAAGGCATTCCCTTATGAACAATCCACACAGATTGCTCATACAATGCAATAGCGCAGTAGCAGAGTAGATTTGTATAATATGATTCTCCATGCAGGGTGTCCACGGAACTGACCATTGAAAATTATGGAAGCACTGTACAGCTGTTTGATCCGCTAAGGGAATCATGAACATTGCACATGGACAGATCTCACTCGGAGACACGAACAAGGGTTGGAGTGAACGAATGTCAGTCGAACACCAAACCACAAGGCTATCCGTTATGGGTGTGAACGCTTTGTTCAACATATACACTACATGATATAGCACAATCCCCAAATTGGCTTCGGCTTTCGCTTTCGCTTTGAACGGTAACAACCAAATTCTCGCACACCGATCCAATCCTATGTTCCATCACTTCTCTATTTATGGGCCTAAGTACAAACAATGCAATCCCTTATGAACAATCCACACAGATTGCTCATACAATGCAATAGAGCAGTAGCAGAGTAGATTTGTATAATATGATTCTCCATGCAGCTTGAACACTGAACTGACCATTGAAAATGATGGAAGCACTGTACAGCTGTTTGATCCGCTAAGGGAATCATGAGCATTGCACATGGACAGAGCCCACACGGGGACACGACAAGGGTTGTGGTAAACGAATGTCAGTCGAACACCCAAACCACATGGATATCCGATATGGTTCTGAACGCTTAGTTCAACATATACACTACATGATATAGCACAATCCCCAAATGGGCTTCGGCTTTCGCTTTCGCTTTGAACGGTAACAACCAAATTCTCGCACACCGATCCAATCCTATGTTCCATCTCTTCGCTATTTATGGGCATAAGTAAAACCAAGGCATTCCCTTATGAACAATCCACACAGATTGCTCATACAATGCAATAGAGCAGTAGCAGAGTAGATTTGTATAATATGATTCTCCATGCAGCTTGAACACTGAACTGACCATTGAAAATTATGGAAGCACTGTACAGCTGTTTGATCCGCTAAGGGAATCATGAGCATTGCACATGGACAGAGCCCACTCGGAGACACGAACAAGGGTTGGGGTGAACGAATGTCAGTCGAACACCCAAACCACAAGGCTATCCGATATGGGTCTCAACGATTTGTTCAACATATACAATACATGATATAGCACAATCCCCAAATTCGCTTCGGCTTTCGCTTTCGCTTTGAACGGTAACAACCAAATTCTCGCACACCGATCCAATCCTATGTTCCATCACTTCTCTATTTATGGGCCTGAGTAAAAGCAAGGCATTGCCTCATGAACAATCCACACAGATTGCTCATACAATGCAATAGAGCAGTAGCAGAGTAGATTTGTATAATATGATTCTCCATGCAGCTTGAACACTGAACTGACCATTGAAAATTATGGAAGCACTGTACAGCTGTTTGATCCGCTAGGGGAATCATGAACATTGCACATGGACAGATCTCACTCGCTGACACGAACAAGGGTTGGGGTGAACGAATGTCAGTCGAACACCAAACCACAAGGCTATCCGATATGGGTGTGAACGCTTTGTTCAAAATATACAATACATGATATAGCACAATCCCCAAATTCGCTTCGGCTTTCGCTTTCGCTTTGAACGGTAACAACCAAATTCTCGCACACCGATCCAATCCTATGTTCCATCACTTCTCTTTTTATGGGCCAAAGTAGAACCAAGGCTTTCCCTTATGAACAATCCACACAGATTGCTCATACAATGCAATAGAGCGGTGGCAGTTTAGATTTGTATAATATGATTCTCCATGCAGCTTGAACACTGAACTGACCATTGAAAATTATGGAAGCACTGTACAGCTGTTTGATCCGCTAAGGGAATCATGAGCATTGCACATGGACAGAGCCCACTCGGAGACGGAAACCAGGATTGTGGTGAACGAATGTCAGTCGAACACCAAACCACATGGATATCCGATATGGTTCTGAACGCTTTGTTCAACATATACACTGCATGATATAGCACAATCCCCAAATTGGCTTCGGCTTTCGCTGTCGCTCTGAACGGTAACAACCAAATTCTCGCATACCGTTTCCATCCTATGTTCCATCACTTCTCTATTTATGGGCCTAAGTAAAACCAAGGCATTCCCTTATGAACAATCCACACAGATTGCTCATACAATGCAATAGAGCAGTAGCAGAATAGATTTGTATAATATGATTCTCCATGCAGCTTGAACACTGAACTGACCATTGAAAATTATGGAAGCACTGTACAGCTGTTTGATCCGCTAAGGGAATCATGAGCATTGCACATGGACAGAGCCCACACGGTGACACGAACATGGGTTGGGGTGAACGAATGTCAGTCGAACACCAAACCACATGGATATCCGATATGGTTCTGAACGCTTTGTTCAACATATACACTGCATGATATAGCACAATCCCCAAATTGGCTTCGGCTTTCGCTTTCGCTTTGAACGGTAACAACCAAATTCTCGCACACCGATCCAATCCTATGTTCCATCACTTCTCTATTTATGGGCCTAAGTAAAACCAAGGCATTCCCTTATGAACAATCCACACACAGATTGCTCATACAATGCAATAGAGCAGTAGCAGAGTAGATTTGTATAATATGATTCTCCATGCAGCTTGAACACTGAACTGACCATTGAAATTTTGGAAGCACTGTAGAGCTGTTTGAACCGCTGAGGGAATCATGAGCATTGCACATGGACAGAGCCCACTCGGAGACACGAACAACGGTTGGGGTGAACGAATGTCAGTCGAACACCCAAACCACAAGGCTATCCGATATGGGTCTCAACGCTTTGTTCAACATTTACAATACATGATATAGCACAATCCCCAAATTGGCTTCGGCTTTCGCTGTCGCTCTGAACGGTAACAACCAAATTCTCGCATACCGTTTCCATCCTATGTTCCATCACTTCTCTATTTATGGGCCTAAGTAAAACCAAGGCATTCCCTTATGAACAATCCACACAGATTGCTCATACAATGCAATAGAGCAGTAGCAGAATAGATTTGTATAATATGATTCTCCATGCAGCTTGAACACTGAACTGACCATTGAAAATTATGGAAGCACTGTACAGCTGTTTGATCCGCTAAGGGAATCATGAGCATTGCACATGGACAGAGCCCACACGGTGACACGAACAAGGGTTGGGGTGAACGAATGTCAGTCGAACACCCAAACCACAAGGCTATCCGATATGGGTCTCAACGCTTTGTTCAACATATACAATACATGATATAGCACAATCCCCAAATTGGCTTCGGCTTCCGCTTTCGCTTTGAACGGTAACAACCAAATTCTCGCACACCGATCCAATCCTATGTTCCATCACTTCTCTATTTATGGGCCTAAGTAAAACCAAGGCATTCCCTTATGAACAATCCACACAGATTGCTCATACAATGCAATAGAGCAGTAGCAGAGTAGATTTGTATAATATGATTCTCCAGGCAGCTTGAACACTGAACGGTCCATTGAAATTTTGGAAGCACTGTACAGCTGTTTGATCCGCTAAGGGAATCATGAGCATTGCACATGGACAGAGCCCACTCGGAGACACGAACAAGGGTTGGGGTGAACGAATGTCAGTCGAACACCAAACCACAAGGCTATCCGATATGGGTCTCAACGCTTAGTTCAACATATACAATACATGATATAGCACAATCCCCAAATTGGCTTCGGCTTTCGCTGTCGCTCTGAATGGTAACAACCAAATTCTCGCATACCGTTTCCATCCTATGTTCCATCACTTCTCTATTTATGGGCCTAAGTAAAACCAAGGCATTCCCTTATGAACAATCCACACAGATTGCTCATACAATGCAATAGAGCAGTAGCAGAGTAGATTTGTATAATATGATTCTCCATGCAGCTTGAACACTGAACTGACCATTGAAAATTATGGAAGCACACTACAGCTGTTTGATCCGCTAAGGGAATCATGAGCATTGCACATGGACAGAGCCCACACGGTGACACGAACAAGGGTTGGGGTGAACGAATGTCAGTCGAACACCCAAACCACAAGGCTATCCGATATGGGTCTCAACGCTTTGTTCAACATATACAATACATGATATAGCACAATCCCCAAATTGGCTTCGGCTTTCGCTTTCGCTTTGAACGGTAACAACCAAATTCTCGCACACCGATCCAATCCTATGTTCCATCACTTCTCTATTTATAAGGGGCTAAGTAAAACCAAGGCATTCCCTTATGAACATTCCACACAGATTGCTCATACAATGCAATAGAGCAGTAGCAGAGTAGATTTGTATAATATGATTCTCCATGCAGCTTGAACACTGAACTGACCATTGAAAATTATGGAAGCACTGTACAGCTGTTTGATCCGCTAAGGGAATCATGAGCATTGCAAATGGACAGAGCCCACTCGGAGACACGAACATAGGTTGGGGTGAAAGAATGTCAGTCGAACACCCAAACCACAAGGCTATCCGATATGGGTCTCAACGCTTTGTTCAACATTTACAATACATGATATAGCACAATCCCCAAATTGGCTTCGGCTTTCGCTTTTGCTTTGAATGGTAACAACCAAATTCTCGCACACCGATCGAATAATAGGTTCCATCACTTCTCTATTTATGGGCCTAAGTAAAACCAAGGCATTCCCTTATGAACAATCCACACAGATTGCTCATACAATGCAATAGAGCAGTAGCAGAGTAGATTTGTATAATATGATTCTCCATGCAGCTTGAACACTGAACTGACCATTGAAAATTATGGAAGCACTGTACAGCTGTTTGATCCGCTAGGGGAATCATGAGCATTGCACATGGACAGAGCCCACTCGGAGACACGAACAAGGGTTGGGGTGAACGAATGTCAGTCGAACACCAAACCACAATTCTATTCGCTATGGTTCTCAACGCTTTGTTCAACATATACAATACATGATATAGCACAATCCCCAAATTCGCTTCGGCTTTCGCTTTCGCTTTGAACGGTAACAACCAAATTCTCGCACACCGATCCAATCCTATGTTCCATCACTTCTCTTTTTATGGGCCAAAGTAGAACCAAGGCTTTCCCTTATGAACAATCCACACAGATTGCTCATACAATGCAATAGAGCGGTGGCAGTTTAGATTTGTATAATATGATTCTCCATGCAGCTTGAACACTGAACTGACCATTGAAAATTATGGAAGCACTGTACAGCTGTTTGATCCGCTAAGGGAATCATGAGCATTGCACATGGACAGAGCCCACTCGGGGACCTGAACAAGGGTTGGGGTGAACGAATGTCAGTCGAACACTCAAACCACAAGGCTATCCGATATGGGTCTCAACGCTTTGTTCAACATATACAATACATGATATAGCACAATCCCCAAATTGGCTTCGGCTTTCGCTTTGGCTTTGAATGGTAACAACCAAATTCTCGCACACCGATCCAATCCTATGTTCCATCACTTCTCTATTTATGGGTCTAAGTAAAACCAAGGCATTCCCATATGAACAATCCACACAGATTTCTCATACAATGCAATAGAGCAGTAGCAGAGTAGATTTGTATAATATGATTCTCCATGCAGCTTGAACACTGAACTGACCATTGAAAATGATGGAAGCACTGTACAGCTGTTTGATCCGCTAAGGGAATCATGAGCATTGCACATGGACAGAGCCCACTCGGAGACACGAACAAGGGTTGGGGTGAACGAATGTTAGTAGTCTACCCAAAAAAAAAGGCTATCCGATATGGGTCTCAACGCTTTGCTCAACATATACAATACATTATACAGCACAATCCCCAAATTGGCTTCGGCTTTCGCTTTCGCTTTGAACGGTAACAACCAAATTCTCGCACACCGATCCAATCATATGTTCCATCACTTCTGTATTTATGGGCCTAAGTCAAACCAAGGCATTCCCTTATGAACAATCCACACAGATTGCTCATACAATGCAATAGAGCAGTAGCAGAGTAGATTTGTATAATATGATTCTTCATGGAGCTTGAACACTGAACTGACCATAGAAAATTATGGAAGCACTGTACAGCTGTTTGATCCGCTAAGGGAATCATGAGCATTGCACATGGACAGAGCCCACTCGGAGACACGAACAGGGGTTGGGGTGAACGAATGTCAGTCGAACACCAAACCACAAGGCTATCCGATATGGGTCTCAACGCTTTGTTCAACATTTACAATACATGATATAGCACAATCCCCAAATGGGCTTCGGCTTTCGCTTTCGCTTTGAATGGTAACAACCAAAATCTCGCACACCGATCCAATCCTATGTTCCATCACTTCTCTATTTATGGGCCTATGTAAAACCAAGGCATTCCCTTATGAACAATCCACACAGATTGCTCATACAATGCAATAGAGCAGTAGCAGAGTAGATTTGTATAATATGATTCTCCATGCAGCTTGAACACTGAACTGACCATTGAAAATTATGGAAGCACTGAACAGCTGTTTGATCCGCTAAGGGAATCATGAGCATTGCACATGGACAGAGCCCACTCGGAGACACGAACAAGGGTTGGGGTGAACGAATGTCAGTCGAACACCCAAACCACAAGCCTATCCCATATGGGTCTCAACGATTTGTTCAACATATACAATACATGATATAGCACAATCCCCAAATTCGCTTCGGCTTTCGCTTTTGCTTTGAATGGTAACAACCAAATTCTCGCACACCGATCCAATCCTATGTTCCATCACTTCTCTATTTATGGGCCTAAATAAAACCAAGGCATTCCCTTATGAACAATACTCACAGATTGCTCATACAATGCAATAGAGCAGTAGCAGAGTAGATTTGTATAATATGATTCTCCATGCAGCTTGAACACTGAACTGACCATTGAAAATTATGGAAGCACTGTACAGCTGTTTGATCCGCTAAGGGAATCATGAGCGTTGCACAAGGACAGAGTCCACTCGGAGACGGAAACAAGGATTGTGGTGAACGAATGTTAGTAGTCTACCCAAAAAACAAGGCTATCCGATAACGGTCTCAACGCTTTGCTCAACATATACAATACATGATACAGCACAATCCCCAAATTGGCTTCGGCTTTCGCTTTCGCTTTGAACGGTAACAACGAAATTCTCGCACACCGAACCAATCCTATGTTCCATCACTTCTCTATTTATAAGGGGCTAAGTAAAACCAATGCAATCCCTTATGAACAATCCACACAGATTGCTCATACAATGCAATAGAGCAGTAGCAGAGTAGATTTGTATCATATGATTCTCCATGCAGCTTGAACACTGAACTGACCATTGAAAATTATGGAAGCACTGTACAGCTGTTTGATCCGCTAAGGGAATCATGAGCATTGCACATGGACAGAGCCCACTCGGAGACACGAACAAGGGTTGGGGTGAACGAATGTCAAACGGACACCCAAATCACAAGGCTATCCGATATGGGTCTCAACGATTTGTTCAACATATACAATACATGATATAGCACAATCCCCAAATTGGCTTCAGCTTTCGCTTTCGCTTTGAACGGTAACAACCAAATTCTCGCACACCGATCCAATCCTATGTTCCATCACTTCTCTATTTATGGGCCTAAGTAAAACCAAGGCATTCCCTTATGAACAATCCACACAGATTGCTCATACAATGCAATAGAGCAGTAGCAGAGTAGATTTGTATCATATGATTCTCCATGCAGCTTGAACACTGAACTGACCATTGAAAATTATGGAAGCACTGAACAGCTGTTTGATCCGCTAAGGGAATCATGAGCATTGCACATGGACAGAGCCCACTCGGAGACACGAACAAGGGTTGGGGTGAACGAATGTCAGTCGAACACCAAACCACCAGGCTATCCGATATGGGTCTGAACGCTTTGTTCAACATATACAATACATGATATAGCACAATCCCCAAATTGGCTTCGGCTTTCGCTTTCGCTTTGAACGGTAACAACCAAATTCTCGCACACCGATCCAATCCTATGTTCCATCACTTCCCTATTTATGGGCCTAAGTAAAACCAAGGCATTCCCTTATGAACAATCCACACAGATTGCTCATACAATGCAATAGAGCAGTAGCAGAGTAGATTAGTATAATATGATTCTCCATGCAGCTTGAACACTGAACTGACCATTGAAAATTATGGAAGCACTGTACAGCTGTTTGATCCGCTAAGGGAATCATGAGCATTGCACATGGACAGAGCCCACTCGGAGACACGAACAACGGTTGGGGTGAACGAATGTTAGTAGTCTACCCAAAAAAAAGGCTATCCGACATCGGTCTCAACGCTTTGCTCAACATATACACTACATGATATAGCACAATCCCCAAATTGGCTTCGGCTTTCGCTTTCGCTTTGAACGGTAACAACCAAATTCTCGCACACCGATCCAATCCTATGTTCCATCACTTCTCTATTTATGGGCCTAAGTAAAACCAAGGCATTCCCTTATGAACATTCCACACAGATTGCTCATACAATGCAATAGAGCAGTAGCAGAGTAGATTTGTATAATATGATTCTCCATGCAGCTTGAACACTGAACTGACCACTGAAAATGATGGAAGCACTGTACAGCTGTTTGATCCGCTAAGGGAATCATGAGCATTGCACATGCACATATCTCACTCGGAGACACGAACAAGGGTTGGGGTGAAGGAATGTCAGTCGAACACCCAAACCACAAGGCTATACGATATCGGTCTCAAAGATTTGTTCAGCATATGCACTACATGATATAGCACAATCCCCAAATTGGCTTCGGCTTTCGCTTTCGCTTTGAACGGTAACAACCAAATTCTCGCACACCGATCCAATCCTATGTTCCATCACTTCTCTATTTATGGGCCTAAGTAAAACCAAGGCATTCCCTTATGAACAATCCACACAGATTGCTCATACAATGCAATAGAGCAGTAGCAGAGTAGATTTGTATAATATGATTCTCCATGCAGCTTGAACACTGAACTGACCATTGAAAATTATGGAAGCACTGTACAGCTGTTTGATCCGATAAGGGAATCATGAGCATGGCACATGGACATATCTCACTAGCTGACACGAACAAGGGTTAGGGTGAACGAATGTCAGTCGAACACCCAAACCTCCAGGCTATCCGATATCGGTCTCAACGCATTGGTCGATATATACAATACATGATATAGCACAATCCCCAAATTGGCTTCGGCTTTCGCTTTGGCTTTGAATGGTAACAACCAAATTCACGCACACCGATCAAATCCTATGTTCCATCACTTCTCTATTTATGGGCCTAAGTAAAACCAAGGCATTACCTTATGAACAATCCACACAGATTGCTCATACAATGCAATAGAGCAGTAGCAGAGTAGATTTGTATCATATGATTCTCCATGCAGCTTGAACACTGAAGTGACCATTGAAAATTATGGAAGCATTGTACAGCTGTTTGATCCGCTAAGGGAATCATGAGCATTGCACATGGACAGAGCCCACTCGGAGACACGAACAAGGGTTGGGGTGAACGAATATCATCCGAAAACGAAACCACTAGGCTATCCGATATGGGTCTCAACACTTTGTTCAACATCGACAATAAATGATATTGCACAATCCCCAAATTGGCTTCGGCTTTCGCTTTCGCTTTGAACGGTAACAACTTAATTCTCGCACACCGATCCAATCCTATGTTCCATCACTTCGCTATTTATGGGCCTAAGTAAAACCAAGGCATTCCCCTATGAACAATCCACACAGATTGCTCATACAATGCAATAGAGCAGTAGCAGAGTAGATTTGTATAATATGATTCTCCAGGCAGCTTGAACACTGAACTGACCATTGAAAATTTTGGAAGCACTGTACAGCTGTTTGATCCGCTAAGGGAATCATGAGCATTGCACATGGACAGAGCCCACTCGGAGACACGAACAAGGGTTGTGGTGAACGAATGTCAGTCGAACACCAAACCACAAGGCTATCCGATATGGGTCTCAACATTTTGTACAACATAGACAATACATGATATAGCACAATCCCCAAATTCGCTTCGGCTTTCGCTTTCGCTTTGAACGGTAACAACCAAATTCTCGCACACCGATCCAATCCTATGTTCCATCACTTCTCTATTTATGGGCCTAAGTAAAACCAAGGCATTCCCTTATGAACAATCCACACAGATTGCTCATACAATGCAATAGAGCAGTAGCAGAGTAGATTTGTATAATATGATTCTCCATGCAGCTTGAACACTGAACTGACCATTGAAAATGATGGAAGCACTGTACAGCTAATTGATCCGCTAAGGGAATCATGAGCATTGCACATGGACAGAGCCCACTCGGAGACACGAACAGGGGTTGGTGTGAACGAATGTCAGTCGATCACCAAACCACAAGGCTATCCGATATGGGTCTCATCGCTTTGTTCAACATATACAATACATGATATAGCACAATCCCCAAATTGGCTTCGGCTTTCGCTTTCGCTTTGAACGGTAACAACCAAATTCTCGCACACCGATCCAATCCTATGTTCCATCACTTCTCTATTTATGGGCCTAAGTAAAACCAAGGCATTCCCTTATGAACAATCCACACAGATTGCTCATACAATGCAATAGAGCAGTAGCAGAGTAGATTTGTATAATATGATTCTCCATGCAGCTTCAACACTGAACTGACCATTGAAAATGATGGAAGCACTGTACAGCTGTTTGATCCGCTAAGGGAATCATGAGCATTGCATATGGACAGAGCCCACTCGGAGACACGAACAGGGGTTGGTGTGAACGAATGTCAGTCGAACACCAAACCACTAGGCTATCCGATATGGATCACAACGCTTTGTTCATCATATACAATACATGATATAGCACAATCCCCAAATTGGCTTCGGCTTTCGCTTTCGCTTTGAACGGTTACAACCAAATTCTCGCACACCGATCCAATCCTATGTTCCATCACTTCTCTATTTATGGGCCTAAGTAAAACCAAGGCATTACCTTATGAACAATCCACACAGATTGCTCATACAATGCAATAGAGCAGTAGCAGAGTAGATTTGTATAAAATGTTTCTCCATGCAGCTTTATCACGGAACTGATCATTGAAAATTATGGAAGCACTGTACAGCTGTTTGATCCGCTAAGGGAATCATGAGCATTGCACATGGACAGAGCCCACTCGGAGACACGAACAAGGGTTGGGGTGAACGAATGTCAGTCGAACACCCAAACCACAAGGCTACACGATATGGGCCTCAACACTTTGTTCAACATAGACAATACATGATATAGCACAATCCCCAAATTGGCTTCGGCTTTCGCTTTCGCTTTGAACGGTAACAACCAAATTCTCGCACACCGATCCAATCCTATGTTCCATCACTTCTCTATTTATGGGCCTAAGTAAAACCAAGGCATTCCCCTATGAACAATCCACACAGATTGCTCATACAATGCAATAGAGCAGTAGCAGAGTAGATTTGTATAATATGATTCTCCATGCAGCTTGAACACTGAACTGACCATTGAAAATTATGGAAGCACTGTACAGCTGTTTGATCCGCTGAGGGAATCATGAGCATTGCACATGGACAGAGCCCACACGGGGACACGAACAAGGGTTGGGGTGAACGATTGTCAGTCGAACACTCAAACCACAAGTCTATCCGATATGGGTCTGAACGCGTTGTTCAACATATACAATACATGATATAGCACAATCCCCAAATTGGCTTCGGCTTTCGCTTTCGCTTTGAACGGTAACAACCAAATTCTCGCACACCGATCCAATCCTATGTTCCATCACTTCTCTATTTATGGGCCTAAGTAAAACCAAGGCATTCCCTTATGAACAATCCACACAGATTGCTCATACAATGCAATAGAGCAGTAGCAGAGTAGATTTGTATAATATGATTCTCCATGCAGCTTCAACACTGAACTGACCATTGAAAATTATGGAAGCACTGTACAGCTGTTTGATCCGCTAAGGGAATCATGAGCATTGCACATGGACAGATCTCACACGGGGACACGAACAAGGGTTGGAGTGAACGAATGTCAGTCGAACACCAAACCACAAGGCTATCCGATATGGGTCTCAACACTTTGTTCAACATATACATTACATGATATAGCACAATCCCCAAATTGGCTTCGGCTTTCGCTTTCGCTTTGAACGGTAACAACCAAATTCTCGCACACCGATCCAATCCTATGTTCCATCACTTCTCTATTTATGGGCCTAAGTAAAACCAAGGCATTGCCCTAGGAACAATCCACACAGATTGCTCATGCAATGCAATAGAGCAGTAGCAGAGTAGATTTGTATAATATGATTCTCCATGCAGCTTGAACACTGAACTGACCATTGAAAATGATGGAAGCACTGTACAGCTGTTTGATCCGCTAAGGGAATCATGAGCATTGCACATGGACAGAGCCCACACGGGGACACGAACAAGGGTTGGGGTGAACGAATGTCAGTCGAACACCAAACCACAAGTCTATCCGATATGGGTCTGAACACTTTGTTCAACATATACATTACATGACATAGCACAATCCCCAAATTGGCTTCGGCTTTCGCTTTCGCTTTGAACGGTTACAACCAAATTCTCGCACACCGATCCAATCCTATGTTCCATCACTTCTCTATTTATGGGCCTAAGTAAAACCAAGGCATTCCCTTATGAACAATCCACACAGATTGCTCATACAATGCAATAGAGCAGTAGCAGAGTAGATTTGTATAATATGATTCTCCATGCAGCTTGAACACTGAACTGACCATTGAAAATGATGGAAGCACTGTACAGCTGTTTGATCCACTAAGGGAATCATGAGCATTGCACATGGACAGAGCCCACACGGGGTCACGAACAAGGGTTGGGGTGAACGATTGTCAGTCGAACACTCAAACCACAAGTCTATCCGATATGGGTCTGAACGCGTTGTTCAACATTTACAATAAATGATATAGCACAATCCCCAAATTGGCTTCGGCTTTCGCTTTCGCTTTGAACGGTAACAACCAAATTCTCGCACACCGATCCAATCCTATGTTCCATCACTTCTCTATTTATGGGCCTAAATAAAACCAAGGCATTCCCTTATGAACAATACTCACAGATTGCTCATACAATGCAATAGAGCAGTAGCAGAGTAGATTTGTATAATATGATTCTCCATGCAGCTTGAACACTGAACTGACCATTGAAAATGATGGAAGCACTGTACAGCTGTTTGATCCGCTAAGGGAATCATGAGCATTGCACATGGACAGAGCTCACACGGGGACACGAACAAGGGTTGGGGTGAACGATTGTCAGTCGAACACTCAAACCACAAGTCTATCCGATATGGGTCTGAACGCGTTGTTCAACATATACAATACATGATATAGCACAATCCCCAAATTGGCTTCGGCTTTCGCTTTCGCTTTGAACGGTAACAACCAAATTCTCGCACACCGATCCAATCCTATGTTCCATCACTTCTCTATTTATGGGCCTAAGTAAAACCAAGGCATTCCCCTATGAACAATCCACACAGATTGCTCATACAATGCAATAGAGCAGTAGCAGAGTAGATTTGTATAATATGATTCTCCATGCAGCTTGAACACTGAACTGACCATTGAAAATTATGGAAGCACTGTACAGCTGTTTGATCCGCTAAGGGAATCATGAGCATTGCACATGGACAGAGCCCACACGGGGACACGAACAAGGGTTGGAGTGAACGAATGTCAGTCGAACACTCAAACCACAAGTCTACCGATATGGGTGTGAACACTTTGTTCAACATATACATTACATGATATAGCACAATCCCCAAATTGGCTTCGGCTTTCGCTTTCGCTTTGAACGGTTACAACCAAATTCTCGCACACCGATCCAATCCTATGTTCCATCACTTCTCTATTTATGGGCCTAAGTAAAACCAAGGCATTCCCTTATGAACAATCCACACAGATTGCTCATACAATGCAATAGAGCAGTAGCAGAGTAGATTTGTATAATATGATTCTCCATGCAGCTTGAACACTGAACTGACCATTGAAAATGATGGAAGCACTGTACAGCTGTTTGATCCACTAAGGGAATCATGAGCATTGCACATGGACAGAGCTCACACGGGGACACGAACAAGGGTTGGGGTGAACGAATGTCAGTCGAACACCCAAACCACAAGGCTATCCGATATGGGTCTCAACACTTTGTTCAACATATACATTACATGATATAGCACAATCCCCAAATTGGTTTCGGCTTTCGCTTTCGCTTTGAACGGTAACAACCAAATTCTCGCACACCGATCCAATCCTATGTTCCATCACTTCTCTATTTATGGGCCAAAGTAAAACCAAGGCATTCCCTTATGAACAATCCACACAGATTGCTCATACAATGCAATAGAGCAGTAGCAGAGTAGATTTGTATAATATGATTCTCCATGCAGCTTGAACACTGAACTGACCATTGAAAATGATGGAAGCACTGTACAGCTGTTTGATCCGCTAAGAGAATCATGAGCATTGCACATGGACAGAGCCCACACGGGGACACGAACAAGGGTTGGGGTGAACGAATGTCAGTCGAACACCAAACCACAAGGCTATCCGATATGGGTCTCAACACTTTGTTCAACATATACATTACATGATTTAGCACAATCCCCAAATTGGCTTCGGCTTTCGCTTTCGCTTTGAACGGTAACAACCAAATTCTCGCACACCGATCCAATCCTATGTTCCATCACTTCTCTATTTATGGGCCTAAGTAAAACCAAGGCATTCCCTTATGAACAATCCACACAGATTGCTCATACAATGCAATAGAGCAGTAGCAGAGTAGATTTGTATAATATGATTCTCCATGCAGCTTGAACACTGAACTGACCATTGAAAATGATGGAAGCACTGTACAGCTGTTTGATCCGCTAAGAGAATCATGAGCATTGCACATGGACAGAGCCCACACGGGGACACGAACAAGGGTTGGGGTGAACGAATGTCAGTCGAACACCAAACCACAAGTCTATCCGATATGGGTCTCAACACTTTGTTCAACATATACATTACATGATATAGCACAATCCCCAAATTGGCTTCGGCTTTCGCTTTCGCTTTGAACGGTTACAACCAAATTCTCGCACACCGATCCAATCCTATGTTCCATCACTTCTCTATTTATGGGCCTAAGTAAAACCAAGGCATTCCCTTATGAACAATCCACACAGATTGCTCATACAATGCAATCGAGCAGTAGCAGAGTAGATTTGTATAATATGATTCTCCATGCAGCTTGAACACTGAACTGACCATTGAAAATTATGGAAGCACTGTACAGCTGTTTGATCCGCTAAGGGAATCATGAGCATCGCACATGGACAGAGCCCACACGGAGACACGAACAGGGGTTGGGGTGAACGAATGTCAGGCGGACACCCAAACCACAAGGCTATCCGATATGGCTCTGAACGCTTTGTTCAACATATACAATACATGATATAGCACAATCCCCAAATTGGCTTCGGCTTTCGCTTTCGCTTTGAACGGTAACAACCAAATTCTCGCACACCGATCCAATCCTATGTTCCATCACTTCTCTATTTATGGGCCTAAGTAAAACCAAGGCATTCCCTTATGAACAATCCACACAGATTGCTCATACAATGCAATAGAGCAGTAGCAGAGTAGATTTGTATAATATGATTCTCAATGCAGCTTGAACACTGAACTGACCATTGAAAATTATGGAAGCACTGTACAGCTGTTTGATCCGCTAAGGGAATCATGAGCATTGCACATGGACAGAGCCCACTCGGAGACACGAACAAGGGTTGGGGTGAACGAATGTCAGTCGAACACCCAAACCACAAGGCTATCCGATATGGATCTCAACGATTTGTTCAACATATACACTACATGATATAGCACAATCCTCAAATTGGGTTCGGCTTTCGCTTTCGCTTTGAACGGTTACAACCAAATTCTCGCACACCGATCCAATCCTATGTTCCTTCAATTCTGTAGTTATGGGCCTAAGTAAAACCAAGGTATTCCCTTATGAACAATCCACACAGATTGCTCATACAATGCAATAGAGCAGTAGCAGAGTAGATTTGTATAATATGATTCTCCATGCAGCTTGAACACTGAACTGATCATTGAAAATTATGGAAGCACTGTACAGCTGTTTGATCCGCTAAGGGAATCATGAGCATTGCACATGGACAGAGCCCACTCGGAGACACGAACAGGGGTTGAGGTGAACGAATGTCAGTCGAACACCCAAACCACAAGGCTATCCGATATGGGTCTCAACACTTTGTTCAACATATACAATACATGATATAGCACAATCCCCAAATTGGCTTCGGCTTTCGCTTTCGCTTTGAACGGTAACAACCAAATTCTCGCACACCGATCCAATCCTATGTTCCATCACTTCTCTATTTATGGGCCTAAATAAAACCAAGGCATTCCCTTATGAACAATACTCACAGATTGCTCATACAATGCAATAGAGCAGTTGCAGAGTAGATTTGTATAATATGATTCTCCATGCAGCTTGAACACTGAACTGACCATTGAAAATTATGGAAGCACTGTACAGCTGTTTGATCCGCTAAGGGAATCATGAGCATTGCACATGGACAGAGCCCACACGGTGACACGAACAAGGGTTGGGGTGAACGAATGTCAGTCGAACACCCAAACCACAAGGCTATCCGATATGGGTCTCAACGCTTGGTACAACATATACACTACATGATATAGCACAATCCCCAAAATGGCTTCGGCTTTCGCTTTCGCTTTGAACGGTTACAACCAAATTCTCGCACACCGTTCCAATCCTATGTTCCATCACTTCTCTATTTATGGGCCTAAATAAAACCAAGGCATTCCCTTATGAACAATCCACACAGATTGCTCATACAATGCAATAGAGCAGTAGCAGAGTAGATTTGTATAATATGATTCTCCATGCAGCTTGAACACTGAACTGACCATTGAAAATTATGGAAGCACTGTACAGCTGTTTGATCCGCTAAGGGAATCATGAGCATTGCACATGGACAGAGCCCACACGGGGACACGAACAAGGGTTGGGGTGAACGAATGTCAGTCGAACACCAAACCACAAGGCTATCCGATATGGGTGTCAACACTTTGTTCAACTTATACATTACATGATATAGCACAATCCCCAAATTGGCTTCGGCTTTCGCTTTCGCTTTGAACGTTAACAACCAAATTCTCGCACACCGATCCAATCCTATGTTCCATCACTTCTCTATTTATGGGCCAAAGTAAAACCAAGGCATTCCCTTATGGACAATCCACACAGATTGCTCATGCAATGCAATAGAGCAGTAGCAGAGTAGATTTGTATAATATGATTCTCCATGCAGCTTGAACACTGAACTGACCATTGAAAATTATGGAAGCAGTGTACAGCTGTTTGATCCGCTAAGGGAATCATGAGCATTGCACATGGACAGAGCCCACACGGGGTCACGAACAAGGGTTGGGGTGAACGAATGTCAGTCGAACACCAAACCACAAGGCTATCCGATATGGGTCTCAACACTTTGTTCAACATATACATTACATGATATAGCACAATCCCCAAATTGGCTTCGGCTTTCGCTTTCGCTTTGAACGGTAACAACCAAATTCTCGCACACCGATCCAATCCTATGTTCCATCACTTCTCTATTTATGGGCCTAAATAAAACCAAGGCATTCCCTTATGAACAATACTCACAGATTGCTCATACAATGCAATAGAGCAGTTGCAGAGTAGATTTGTATAATATGATTCTCCATGCAGCTTGAACACTGAACTGACCATTGAAAATTATGGAAGCACTGTACAGCTGTTTGATCCGCTAAGGGAATCATGAGCATTGCACATGGACAGAGCCCACACGGTGACACGAACAAGGGTTGGGGTGAACGAATGTCAGTCGAACACCCAAACCACAAGGCTATCCGATATGGGTCTCAACGCTTGGTACAACATATACACTACATGATATAGCACAATCCCCAAAATGGCTTCGGCTTTCGCTTTCGCTTTGAACGGTTACAACCAAATTCTCGCACACCGTTCCAATCCTATGTTCCATCACTTCTCTATTTATGGGCCTAAATAAAACCAAGGCATTCCCTTATGAACAATCCACACAGATTGCTCATACAATGCAATAGAGCAGTAGCAGAGTAGATTTGTATAATATGATTCTCCATGCAGCTTGAACACTGAACTGACCATTGAAAATTATGGAAGCACTGTACAGCTGTTTGATCCGCTAAGGGAATCATGAGCATTGCACATGGACAGAGCCCACACGGGGACACGAACAAGGGTTGGGGTGAACGAATGTCAGTCGAACACCAAACCACAAGGCTATCCGATATGGGTGTCAACACTTTGTTCAACTTATACATTACATGATATAGCACAATCCCCAAATTGGCTTCGGCTTTCGCTTTCGCTTTGAACGTTAACAACCAAATTCTCGCACACCGATCCAATCCTATGTTCCATCACTTCTCTATTTATGGGCCAAAGTAAAACCAAGGCATTCCCTTATGGACAATCCACACAGATTGCTCATGCAATGCAATAGAGCAGTAGCAGAGTAGATTTGTATAATATGATTCTCCATGCAGCTTGAACACTGAACTGACCATTGAAAATTATGGAAGCAGTGTACAGCTGTTTGATCCGCTAAGGGAATCATGAGCATTGCACATGGACAGAGCCCACACGGGGTCACGAACAAGGGTTGGGGTGAACGAATGTCAGTCGAACACCAAACCACAAGGCTATCCGATATGGGTCTCAACACTTTGTTCAACATATACATTACATGATATAGCACAATCCCCAAATTGGCTTCGGCTTTCGCTGTCGCTTTGAACGGTAACAACCAAATTCTCGCACACCGATCCAATCCTATGTTCCATCACTTCTCTATTTATGGGCCTAAGTAAAACCAAGGTATTCCCTTATGAACAATCCACACAGATTGCTCATACAATGCAATAGAGCAGTAGCAGAGTAGATTTGTATAATATGATTCTCCATGCAGCTTGAACACTGAACTGACCATTGAAAATTATGGAAGCACTGTACAGCTGTTTGATCCGCTAAGGGAATCATGAGCATTGCACATGGACAGAGCCCACTCGGAGACACGAACAGGGGTTGGGGTGAACGATTGTCAGTCGAACACCCAAACCACAAGGCTATCCGATATGGATCTCAACGATTTGTTCAACATATACACTACATGATATAGCACAATCCTCAAATTGGGTTCGGCTTTCGCTTTCGCTTTGAACGGTAACAACCAAATTCTCACACACCGATCCAATCCTATGTTCCTTCACTTCTCTATTTATGGGCCTAAGTAAAACCAAGGCATTCCCTTATGAACAATCCACACAGATTGCTCATACAATGCAATAGAGCAGTAGCAGAGTAGATTTGTATAATATGATTCTCCATGCAGCTTGAACACGGAACTGATCATTGAAAATTATGGAAGCACTGTACAGCTGTTTGATCCGCTAAGGGAATCATGAGCATTGCACATGGACAGAGCCCACTCGGAGACACGAACAGGGGTTTGGGTGAACGAATGTCAGTCGAACACCCAAACCACAAGGCTATCCGATATGGGTCTTACACTTTGTTCAACATATACAATACATGATATAGCACAATCCCCAAATTGGCTTCGGCTTTCGCTTTCGCTTTGAACGGTAACAACCAAATTCTCGCACACCGATCCAATCCTATGTTCCATCACTTCTCTATTTATGGGCCTAAATAAAACCAAGGCATTCCCTTATGAACAATACACACAGATTGCTCATACAATGCAATAGAGCAGTAGCAGAGTAGATTTGTTAAATATGATTCTCCATGCAGCTTGAACACTGAACTGACCATTGAAAATGATGGAAGCACTGTACAGCTGTTTGATCCGCTAAGGGAATCATGAGCATTGCACATGGACAGAGCCCACTCGGAGACACGAACAAGGGTTGGGGTGAACGATTGTCAGTCGAACACCCAAACCACAAGGCTATCCGATATGGGTCTCAACGCTTTGTTCAACATGTACAATACATGATTTCACACAATCCCCAAATTGGCTTCGGCTTTCGCTTTCGCTTTGAACGGTAACAACCAAATTCTCGCACACCGATCCAATCCTATGTTCCATCACTTCTCTATTTATGGGCCTAAGTAAAACCAAGGCATTCCCTTATGAACAATCCACACAGATTGCTCATACAATGCAATAGAGCAGTAGCAGAGTAGATTTGTATAATATGATTCTCCATGCAGCTTGAACACTGAACTGACCATTGAAAATGATGGAAGCACTGTACAGCTGTTTGATCCGCTAAGGGAATCATGAGCATTGCACATGGACAGAGCCCACACGGGGACACGAACAAGGGTTGGGGTGAACGAATGTCAGTCGAACACCCAAACCACAAGGCTATCCGATTTGGGTCTCATCGCTTTGTTCCACATATAAACTAAATGATGTAGCGCAATCATCAAATTGGCTTCGGCTTTCGCTTTCGCTTTGAACGGTAACAACAGAATTCTCGCACACCGATCCAATCCTATGTTCCATCACTTCTCTATTTATGGGCCTAAGTAAAACCAAGGCATTCCTCTATGAACAATCCACACAGATTGCTCATACAATGCAATAGAGCAGTAGCAGAGTAGATTTGTATAATATGATTCTCCATGCAGCTTGAACACTGAACTGACCATTGAAAATTATGGAAGCACTGTACAGCTGTTTGATCCGCTAAGGGAATCATGAGCATTGCACATGGACAGAGCCCACTCGGAGACACGAACAAGGGTTGGGGTGAACGAATGTCAGTCGAACACCCAAACCACAAGGCTATCCGATATGGGTATCAACACTTTGTTCAACATATACACTACATGATATAGCACAATCCCCAAATTGGCTTCGGCTTTCGCTTTCGCTTTGAACGGTAACAACCAAATTCTCGCACACCGATCCAATCCTATGTTCCATCACTTCGCTATTTATGGGCCTAAGTAAAACCAAGGCATTCCCTTATGAACAATCCACACAGATTGCTCATACAATGCAATAGAGCAGTAGCAGAGTAGATTTGTATAATATGATTCTCCATGCAGCTTGAACACTGAACTGACCATTGAAAATTATGGAAGCACTGTACAGCTGTTTGATCCGCTAAGGGAATCCTGAGCATTGCACATGGACAGAGCCCACTCGGAGACACGAACAGGGGTTGGGGTGAACGAATGTCAGTCGAAAACCCAAACCAAAAGGCTATCCGATATGGGTGTGAAGGCTTTGTTCAACATATACAATACATGATATAGCACAATCCCCAAATAAGCTTCGGCTTTCGCTTTCGCTTTGAACGGTAACAACCAAATTCTGGCACACCGATCCAATCCAATGTTCCATCACTTCTCTATTTATGGGCCTCAATAAAACCAAGGCATTCCCTTATGAACAATCCACACAGATTGCTCATACAATGCAATAGAGCAGTAGCAGAGTAGATTTGTATAATATGATTCTCCATGCAGCTTGAACACTGAACTGACCATTGAAATTTATGGAAGCACTGTACAGCTGTTTGATCCGCTAAGGGAATCATGAGCATTGCACATGGACAGAGCCCACTCGGAGACACGAACAAGGGTTGGGGTGAACGAATGTCAGTCGAACACGCAAACCACACAGCTATCAGATACGGGTCTCAAAGCTTTGTTCAACATATACAATACATGATATAGCACAATCCCCAAATTGGCTTCGGCTTTCGCTTTCGCTTTGAACGGTAACAACCAAATTCTCGCACACCGATCCAATCCTATGTTACATCACTTCTCTATTTATGGGCCTATTTAAAACACGAGCATACCCTTATGAACAATCCACACAGATTGCTCATACAATGCAATAGAGCAGTATCAGAGTAGATTTGTATAATATGATTCTCCATGCAGCTTGAAAACTTAACTGACCATTGGATATTATGGTTGTAACCATTTAAAGCCAAAGCGAAAGCCGAAGCCAATTTGGAGATTATTCTATATCATGTAGTGTATATGTTGAACAAAGCCTTCTGACCCATATCGGATAGCCTTGTGCTTTGGGTGTTCGACTGACATTCGTTCACTCCAACCCTTGTTCGTGTCCCCGTGTGGTCTCTGTCCATGTGCAATGCTCATGATTCCCTTAGCGGATCAAACAGCCGTACAGTGCTTCCATAATTGTCAATGGTCAAGTCTCTTTTCAAGCTGCATGGAGAATCATTTTAATCAAATCTGCTCTGCTACCGCACTTCTGCATTTTATGAGCAATCTGTGTGGATTGTTCATTAGGGAATGCCTTGGTTTTATTTAGGCCCATAAATAGAGAAGTGATTGAACATAGGATTGGATCGGTGTGCGAGAATTTGGTTGTTACCGTTCAAAGTGAAAGCGAAAGCCGAAGCCAATTTGGGGATTGTGCTATATCATGTATTGTATATGTTGTACAAGCGTTCAGACCCATAACGGATAGCCTTGTGGTTTGGGTGTTCGACTGACATTCGTTCACCCCAACCCTTGTTCGTGTCCCCGTGTGGGCTCTGTCCATGTGCAATGCTCATGATTCCCTTAGTGAATCAAACAGCTGTACAGTGCTTCAATCATTTTCAATGGTCAGTTCAGTGTTCAAGCTGCATGGAGAATCATATTATACAAATCTACTCTGCTACTGCTCTATTGCATTGTATGAGCAATCTGTGTGGATTGTTCATAGAGGAATGCCTTGGTTTTATTTAGGCCCATAAATAGAGAAGTGATGGAACATGGGATTGGATCGGTGTGCGAGAATTTGGTTGTTACCGTTCAAAGCGAAAGCGAAAGCCGAAGCCAATTTGGGGATTGTGCTATATCATGTAGTGTATATGTTGAACAAAGCCTTCGGACCCATATCGGATAGCCTTGTGGTTTGGGTGTTCGACTGACATTCGTTCACCCCAACCCTTGTTCGTGTCCCCGTGTGGGCTCTGTCCATGTGCAATGCTCATGATTCCCTTAGCGGATCAAACAGCTGTACAGTGCTTCCATAATTTTCAATGGTCAGTTCAGTGTTCAAGCTGCATGGAGAATCATATTATTCAAATCTGCTCTGCTACTGCTTTATTGCATTGTATGAACAATCTTTGTGGATTGTTCATAAGGGAATGCCTTGGTTTTACTTAGGCCCATAAATAGAGAAGTGATGGAACATAGGATTGGATCGGTGTGTGAGAATTTGGTTGTTACCATTCAAAGCGAAAGCGAAAGCCGAAGCAAATTTGGGGATTGTGCTATATCATGTATTGTATATGTTGAACAAAGCGTTCAGACCAGTAACGGATAGCCTTGTGCTTTGGGTGTTCGACTGACATTCGTTCACACCAACCCTTGTTCGTGTCCCCGTGTGGGCTCTGTCCATGTGCAATGCTCATGATTCCCTTAGCGGATCAAACAGCTGTACAGTGCTTCCATAATTTTCAATGGTCAGTTCCGTGGTCACGCTGCATGGAGAATCATATTATACAAATCTACTCTGCTACTGCTCTGTTGCATTGTATGAGCAATCTGTGTGGATTGTTCATAAGGGAATGCCTTGGTTTTACTTAGGCCCATGAATAGAGAAGTGATGGAACATAGGATTGGATCGGTGTGCGAGAATTTGGTTGTTACCGTTCAAAGCGAAGGCGAAAGCCGAAGCCAATTTGGGGATTGTGCTATATCATGTAGTGTCTATGTTGAACAAAGCGATGAGACACATATCGGATAGCCTTGCGGTTTGGGTATTCGACTGACATTCGTGCACACAAACCCTTGTTCGGGTACCGTGTGGGCTCTGTCCATGTGCAAAGCTCATGATTCCCTTAGTGGATCAAACAGCTGTACAGTGCTTACATCATTGTCAATGGTCAGTTCAGGGTTCAAGCTGCATGGAGAATCATATTCTAACAAATCTACACTGCAACTGCTTTATTGCATTGTATGAGCAATCTTTGTGGATTGTTCATAAGGGAATGCCTTGGTTTTACTTAGGCCCATAAATAGAGAAGTGATGGAACATAGGATTGGATCGGTGTGCGAGAATTTGGTTGTTACCGTTCAAAGCGAAAGCGAAAGCCGAAGCCAATTTGGGGATTGTGCTATATCATGTAGTGTATATGTTGAACAAAGCGTTGAGACCCATATCGGATAGCCTTGTGGTTTGGGTATTCTACTAACATTCGTTCACCCCAACCCTTGTTCGTGTCCCCGTGTGGGCTCTGTCCATGTGCAATGCTCATGATTCCTTTAGCGGATCAAACAGCTGTACAGTGCTTCCATAATTTTCAATGGTCAGTTCAGTGTTCAAGCTGCATGGAGAATCATTTTATTCAAATCTGCACTGCTACCGCTCTTCTGCATTGTATGTGCAATCTGTGTGGATTGTTCATGAAGGAATGCCTTGGTTATATTAAGGCCCATAAATAGAGAAGTGATGGAACATAGGATTGGATCGGTGTGCGAGAATTTGGTTGTTACCGTTCAAAGCGAAAGCGAAAGCCGAAGCCAATTTGGGGATTGTGCTATATCATGTAGTGTATATGTTGAACAAAGCGTTCAGACCCATACCGGATGGCCTTGTGGTTTGGGTTTTCGACTGACATTCGTTCACCCCAACCCTTGTTCGTGTCCCCGTGTGGGCTCTGTCCATGTGCAATGCTCATGATTCCCTTAGCGGATCAAACAGCCGTACAGTGCTTCCATAATTTTCAATGGTCAGTTCAGTGTTCAAGCTGCATTGAGAATCAATTTATTCAAATCTGCTCTGGTACCGCTCTTCTGCATTGTATGTGCAATCTGTGTATTGTTCATAAGGGAATGCCTTGGTTATATTTAGGCCCACAAATCGAAAAGTAATTGAACATATGATTGGATTGGTGTGCGAGAATTTGGTTGTTACCGTTCAAAGCGAAAGCGAAAGCCGAAGCCAATTTGGGGATTGTGCTATATCATGTATTGTATATGTTGAAGAAAGCGTTGAGACTCATTTCGGATAGCCTTGTGGTTTGGGTACTCTACTAAATTTCGTTCACCACAATCCTAGTTCCCGTCTCCGAGTGGGCTCTGTCCATGTGCAATGCTCATGATTCTCTTAGCGGATCAAACAGCCGTACAGTGCTTCCATAATTGTCAATGGTCAAGTCTCTTTTCAAGCTGCATGGAGAATCATTTTAATCAAATCTGCTCTGCTACCGCACTTCTGCATTTTATGAGCAATCTGTGTGGATTGTTCATAAGGGAATGCCTTGGTTTTATTTAGGCCCATAAATAGAGAAGTGATGGAACATAGGATTGGATCGGTGTGCAAGAATTTGGTTGTTACCGTTCAAAGCGAAAGCGAAAGCCGAAGCCAATTTGGGATTGTACTATATCATGTAATGTATATGTTGAACAAAGCGTTCAGACCAATATCGGATAGCCTTGTGGTTTGGGTGTTCGACTGACATTCGTTCACCCCAACCCTTGTTCGTGTCTCCGAGTGGGCTCTGTCCATGTGCAATGCTCATGATTCCCTTAGCGGATCAAACAGCTGTACAGTGCTTCCATCATTTTCAATGATCAGTTCAGTGTTCATGCTGCATGGGGAATCATATTATACAAATCTACTCTGCTACTGCTCTTTTGCATTGTATGAGCAATCTGTGTGGATTGTTCAAATGGGAATGCCTTGGTTTGACTTAGGCCCACAAATAGAGAAGTGATGGAACATGGGATTGGATCGGTGTGCGAGAATTTGGTTGTTACCGTTCAAAGCGAAAGCGAAAGCCGAAGCCAATTTGGGGATTGTGCTGTATCATGTAGTGTATATGTTGAACAAAGCGTTCAGACCCATACCGGATAGCCTTGTGGTTTGGGTTTTCGACTGACATTCGTTCACCCCAACCCTTGTTCGTGTCCCCGTGTGGGCTCTGTCCATGTGCAATGCTCATGATTCCCTTAGCGGATCAAACAGCCGTACAGTGCTTCCATAATTTTCAATGGTCAGTTCAGTGTTCAAGCTGCATTGAGAATCAATTTATTCAAATCTGCTCTGGTACCGCTCTTCTGCATTGTATGTGCAATCTGTGGATTGTTCATAAGGGAATGCCTTGGTTATATTTAGGCCCATAAATGGAAAAGTGATTGAACATAGGATTGGATTGGTGTGCGAGAATTTGGTTGTTACCGTTCAAAGCGAAAGCGAAAGCCGAAGCCAATTTGGGGATTGTGCTATATCATGTAGTGTATATGTTGAACAAAGCGTTGAGACCCATATCGGATAGCCTTGTGGTTTGGGTGTTCGACTGACAATCGTTCACCCCAACTCTTGTTCGTGTCTCCGATTGGGCTCTGTCCATGTGCAATGCTCATGATTCTCTTAGCGGATCAAACAGCCGTACAGTGCTTCCATAATTGTCAATGGTCAAGTCTCTTTTCAAGCTGCATGGAGAATCATTTTAATCAAATCTGCTCTGCTACCGCACTTCTGCATTTTATGAGCAATCTGTGTGGATTGTTCATAAGGGAATGCCTTGGTTTTATTTAGGCCCATAAATAGAGAAGTGATGGAACATAGGATTGGATCGGTGTGCGAGAATTTGGTTGTTGCCATTCAAAGACAAAGCGAAAGCCGAAGCCAATTTGGGGATTGTGCTATATCATGTATTGTATATGTTGAAGAAAGCGTTGAGACTCATTTCGGATAGCCTTGTGGTTTGGGTACTCTACTAACATTCGTTCACCACAATCCTGGTTCCCGTCTCCGAGTGGGCTCTGTCCATGTGCAACGCTCATGATTCCCTTAGCGGATCAAACAGCTGTACAGTGCTTCCATAATTTTCAATGGACATTTCAGTGGTCAAGCTGCATGGAGAATCATATTATACAAATCTACTCTGCTACTGCTCTATTGCATTGTATGAGCAATCTGTGTGGATTGTTCATAAGGGAATGCCTTGGTTTTATTTAGGCCCATAAATAGAGAAGTGATGGAACATAGGATTGGATCGGTGTGCAAGAATTTGGTTGTTACCGTTCAAAGCGAAAGCGAAAGCCGAAGCCAATTTGGGATTGTACTATATCATGTAATGTATATGTTGAACAAAGCGTTGAGACCCATATCGGATAGCCTTGTGGTTTGGGTGTTCGACTGACATTCGTTCACCCCAACCCTTGTTCGTGTCTCCGAGTGGGCTCTGTCCATGTGCAATGCTCATGATTCCCTTAGCGGATCAAACAGCTGTACAGTGCTTCCATCATTTTCAATGATCAGTTCAGTGTTCATGCTGCATGGGGAATCATATTATACAAATCTACTCTGCTACTGCTCTATTGCATTGTATGAGCAATCTGTGTGGATTGTTCATAAGGGAATGCCTTGGTTTGACTTAGGCCCATAAATAGAGAAGTGATGGAACATGGGATTGGATCGGTGTGCGAGAATTTGGTTGTTACCGTTCAAAGCGAAAGCGAAAGCCGAAGCCTATTTGGGGATTGTGCTGTATCATGCAGTGTATATGTTGAACAAAGCGTTGAGACCCATATGGTATAGGCTTGTGGTTTGGGTGTTCGACTGACATTCGTTCACCCCAACCCTTGTTCGTGTCTCCGAGTGGGCTCTGTCCATGTGCAACGCTCATGATTCCCTTAGCGGATCAAACAGCTGTACAGTGCTTCCATAATTTTCAATGGTCAGTTCAGTGTTCATGCTGCATGGAGAATCATATTATACAAATCTACTCTGCTACTGCTCTATTGCATTGTATGAGCAATCTGTGGGGATTGTTCATAAGGGAATGCCTTGGTTTGACTTAGGCCCATAAATAGAGAAGTGATGCAACATGGGATTGGTTCGGTGTGCGAGAATTTGGTTGTTACCGTTCAAAGCGAAAGCGAAAGCCGAAGCCAATTTGGGGATTGTGCTATATCATGCAGTGTATATGTTGAACAAAGCGTTGAGACCCATATAGGATAGCCTTGTGGTTTGGGTGTTCGACTGACATTCGTTCACCGCAACCCTTGTTCGTGTCTCCGAGTGGGCTCTGTCCATGTGCAACGCTCATGATTCCCTTAGCGGATCAAACAGCTGTACAGTGCTTCCATAATTTTCAATGGTCAGTTCAGTGTTCATGCTGCATGGGGAATCATGTTATACAAATCTACTCTGCTACTGCTCTATTGCATTGTATGAGCAATCTGTGTGGATTGTTCATAAGGGAATGCCTTGGTTTGACTTAGGCCCATAAATAGCGAAGTGATGGAACATAGGATTGGATCGGTGTGCGAGAATTTGGTTGTTACCGTTCAAAGCCAAAGCGAAAGCCGAAGCCAATTTGGGGATTGTGCTATATCATGTATTGTATATGTTGAACAAAGCGTTCAGTCCCATATCGGATAGCCTTGTGGTTTGGGTGTTCGACTGACATTCGTTCACCTCAACCCCTGTTCGTGTCTCCGAGTGGGCTCTGTCCATGTGCAATGCTCATGATTCCCTTAGCGGATCAAACAGCTGTACAGTGCTTCCATCATTTTCAATGGTCAGTTCCGTGGTCACGCTGCATGGAGAATCATATTATACAAACCTACTCTGCTACTGCTCTATTGCATTGTTTGAGCAATCTGTGTGGATTGTTCCTAGGGCAATGCCTTGGTTTTACTTAGGCCCATAAATAGAGAAGTGATGGAACATAGGATTGGATCGGTGTGCGAGAATTTGGTTGTTACCGTTCAAAGCGAAAGCGAAAGCCGAAGCCAATTTGGGGATTGTGCTATATCATGTAGTGTATATGTTGAACAAAGCCTTCTGACCCATATCCGATAGCCTTGTGGTTTGGGTATTCGACTGACAATCGTTCACACAAACCCTTGTTCGGGTACCGTGTGGGCTCTGTCCATGTGCAAAGCTCATGATTCCCTTAGTGGATCAAACAGCTGTACAGTGCTTACATCATTTTCAATGGTCAGTTCAGGGTTCAAGCTGCATGGAGAATCATATTCTAACAAATCTACTCTGCTACTGCTTTATTGCATTGTATGAGCAATCTTTGTGGATTGTTCATAAGGGAATGCCTTGGTTTTACTTAGGCCCATAAATAGAGAAGTGATGGAACATAGGATTGGATCGGTGTGCGAGAATTTGGTTGTTACCGTTAAAAGCGACAGCGAAAGCCGAAGCCAATTTGGGGATTATGCTATACCATGTAGTGTATATGTTGAACAAAGCGTTGAGACCCATATCGGATAGCCTTGTGGTTTGGGTATTCTACTAACATTCGTTCACCCCAACCCTTGTTCGTGTCCCCGTTTGGGCTCTGTCCATGTGCATTGCTCATGATTCCCTTAGCGGATCAAACAGCTGTACAGTGCTTCCATAATTTTCAATGGTCAGTTCAGTGTTCAAGCTGCATGGAGAATCATATAATTCAAATCTGCACTGCTACCGCTCTTCTGCATTGTATGTGCAATCTGTGTGGATTGTTCATGAAGGAATGCCTTGGTTATATTAAGGCCCATAAATAGAGAAGTGATGGAACATGGGATTGGATCGGTGTGCGAGAATTTGGTTGTTACCGTTCAAAGCGAAAGCGAAAGCCGAAGCCAATTTGGGGATTGTGCTATATCATGTAGTGTATATGTTGAACAAAGCGTTCAGACCCATACCGGATAGCCTTGTGGTTTGGGTTTTCGACTGACATTCGTTCACCCCAACCCTTGTTCGTGTCTCCGAGTGGGCTCTGTCCATGTGCAATGCTCATGATTCCCTTAGCGGATCAAACAGCCGTACAGTGCTTCCATAATTTTCAATGGTCAGTTCAGTGTTCAAGCTGCATGGAGAATCATTTTATTCAAATCTGCTCTGGTACCGCTCTTCTGCATTGTATGTGCAATCTGTGTATTGTTCATAAGGGAATGCCTTGGTTATATTTAGGCCCATAAATAGAAAAGTGATTGAACATACGATTGGATTGGTGTGCGAGAATTTGGTTGTTACCGTTCAAAGCGAAAGCGAAAGCCGAACCCAATTTGGGGATTGTGCTATATCATGTAGTGTATATGTTGAACAAAGCGTTGAGACCCATATCGGATAGCCTTGTGGTTTGGGTGTTCGACTGACAATCGTTCACCCCAACTCTTGTTCGTGTCTCCGAGTGGGCTCTGTCCATGTGCAATGCTCATGATTCCCTTAGCGGATCAAACAGCCGTACAGTGCTTCCATAATTGTCAATGGTCAAGTCTCTTTTCAAGCTGCATGGAGAATCATTTTAATCAAATCTGCTCTGCTACCGCACTTCTGCATTTTATGAGCAATCTGTGTGGATTGTTCATAAGGGAATGCCTTGGTTTTATTTAGGCCCATAAATAGAGAAGTGATGGAACATAGGATTGGATCGGTGTGCGAGAATTTGGTTGTTGCCATTCAAAGACAAAGCGAAAGCCGAAGCCAATTTGGGGATTGTGCTATATCATGTATTGTATATGTTGAACAAAGCGTTGAGACCCATTTCGGATAGCCTTGTGGTTTGGGTACTCTACTAACATTCGTTCACCACAATCCTGGTTCCCGTCTCCGAGTGGGCTCTGTCCATGTGCAACGCTCATGATTCCCTTAGCGGATCAAACAGCTGTACAGTGCTTCCATAATTTTCAATGGACATTTCAGTGGTCAAGCTGCATGGAGAATCATATTATACAAATCTACTCTGCTACTGCTCTATTGCATTGTTTGAGCAATCTGTGTGGATTGTTCATAAGGGAATGCCTTGGTTTTATTTAGGCCCATAAATAGAGAAGTGATGGAACATAGGATTGGATCGGTGTGCAAGAATTTGGTTGTTACCGTTCAAAGCGAAAGCGAAAGCCGAAGCCAATTTGGGATTGTACAATATCATGTAATGTATATGTTGAACAAAGCGTTGAGACCCATATCGGATAGCCTTGTGGTTTGGGTGTTCGACTGACATTCGTTCACCCCAACCCTTGTTCGTGTCTCCGAGTGGGCTCTGTCCATGTGCAATGCTCATGATTCCCTTAGCGGATCAAACAGCTGTACAGTGCTTCCATCATTTTCAATGATCAGTTCAGTGTTCATGCTGCATGGGGAATCATATTATACAAATCTACTCTGCTACTGCTCTATTGCATTGTATGAGCAATCTGTGTGGATTGTTCATAAGGGAATGCCTTGGTTTTACTTAGGCCCATAAATAGAGAAGTGATGGAACATAGGATTGGATCGGTGTGCGAGAATTTGGTTGTTACCGTTCAAAGCGAAAGCGAAAGCCGAAGCCTATTTGGGGATTGTGCTATATCATGCAGTGTACATGTTGAACAAAGCGTTGAGACCCATATCGGATAGCCTTGTGGTTTGGGTGTTCGACTGACATTCGTTCACCCCAACCCTTGTTCGTGTCCCGGGTGGGCTCTGTCCATGTGCAACGCTCATGATTCCCTTAGCGGATCAAACAGCTGTACAGTGCTTCCATAATTTTCAATGGTCAGTTCCGTGGTCACGCTGCATGGAGAATCATATTATACAAATCTACTCTGCTACTGCTCTATTGAATTGTTTGAGCAATCTGTGTGGATTGTTCCTAGGGCAATGCCTTGGTTTTACTTAGGCCCATAAATAGAGAAGTGATGGAACATAGGATTGGATCGGTGTGCGAGAATTTGGTTGTTGCCATTCAAAGACAAAGCGAAAGCCGAAGCCAATTAGGGGATTGCGCTATATCATGTAATGTATATGTTGAACAAAGCGTTGAGACCCATTTCGGATAGCCTTGTGGTTTGGGTTCTCGACTGACATTCTTTCACCCAAACCCTTGTTCGTGTCCCCGTTTGGGCTCTGTCCATGTGCAATGCACCTGATTCCCTTAGCGGATCAAACAGCCGTACAGTGCTTCCATAATTGTCAATGGTCAAGTCTCTTTTCAAGCTGCATGGAGAATCATTTTAATCAAATCTGCTCTGCTACCGCACTTCTGCATTGTATGAGCAATCTGTGTGGATTGTTCATAAAGGAATGCCTTGGTTTTACTTAGGCCCATAAATAGAGAAGTGATGGAACATAGGATTGGATCGGTGTGCGAGAATTTGGTTGTTACCGTTCAAAGCGAAAGCGAAAGCCGAAGCCTATTTGGGGATTGTGCTATATCATGCAGTGTACATGTTGAACAAAGCGTTGAGACCCATATCGGATAGCCTTGTGGTTTGGGTGTTCGACTGACATTCGTTCACCCCAACCCTTGTTCGTGTCCCGGGTGGGCTCTGTCCATGTGCAACGCTCATGATTCCCTTAGCGGATCAAACAGCTGTACAGTGCTTCCATAATTTTCAATGGTCAGTTCCGTGGTCACGCTGCATGGAGAATCATATTATACAAATCTACTCTGCTACTGCTCTATTGCATTGTTTGAGCAATCTGTGTGGATTGTTCCTAGGGCAATGCCTTGGTTTTACTTAGGCCCATAAATAGAGAAGTGATGGAACATAGGATTGGATCGGTGTGCGAGAATTTGGTTGTTGCCATTCAAAGACAAAGCGAAAGCCGAAGCCAATTAGGGGATTGCGCTATATCATGTAGTTTACATGTTGAACAAAGCGTTCAGACCCATACCGGATAGCCTTGTGGTTTGGGTTCTCGACTGACATTCTTTCACCCAAACCCTTGTTCGTGTCCCCGTTTGGGCTCTGTCCATGTGCAATGCACCTGATTCCCTTAGCGGATCAAACAGCCGTACAGTGCTTCCATAATTGTCAATGGTCAAGTCTCTTTTCAAGCTGCATGGAGAATCATTTTAATCAAATCTGCTCTGCTACCGCACTTCTGCATTGTATGAGCAATCTGTGTGGATTGTTCATAAAGGAATGCCTTGGTTTTACTTAGGCCCATAAATAGAGAAGTGATGGAACATAGGATTGGATCGGTGTGCGAGAATTTGGTTGTTGCCATTCAAAGACAAAGCGAAAGCCGAAGCCAATTTGGGGATTGTGCTATATCATGTATTGTATATGTTGAACAAAGCGTTGAGACCCATTTCGGATAGCCTTGTGGTTTGGGTACTCAACTAACATTCGTTCACCCCAACCCTTGTTCGTGTCTCCGAGTGGGCTCTGTCCATGTGCAATGCTCATGATTCCCTTAGCGGATCAAACAGCTGTACAGTGCTTCCATCATTTTCAATGTTCAGTTCAGTGTTCAAGCTGCATGGGGAATCATATTATACAAATCTACTCTGCTACTGCTCTATTGCATTGTTTGAGCAATCTGTGTGGATTGGTCCTAGGGCAATGCCTTGGTTTTACTTAGGCCCATATAAATAGAGAAGTGATGGAACATAGGATTGGATCGGTGTGCGAGAATTTGGTTGTTACCGTTCAAAGCCAAAGCGAAAGCCGAAGCCAATTTGGGGATTGTGCTATATCATGTAATGTATATGTTGAACAAAGCGTTGAGACCCATATCGGATAGCCTTGTGGTTTGGGTGTTCGACTGACATTCGTTCACCCCAACCCCTGTTCGTGTCTCCGATTGGGCTCTGTCCATGTGCAACGCTCATGATTCCCTTAGTGGATCAAACAGCTGTATAGTGCTTCCATCATTTTCAATGTTCAGTTCAGTGTTCAAGCTGCATGGGGAATCATATTATACAAATCTACTCTGCTACTGCTCTATTGCATTGTATGAGCAATCTGTGTGGATTGTTCATATGGGAATGCCTTGGTTTTACTTAGGCCCATAAATGGAGAAGTGATGGAACATAGGATTGGATCGGTGTGCGAGAATTTGGTTGTTGCCATTCAAAGACAAAGCGAAAGCCGAAGCCAATTTGGGGATTGCGCTATATCATGTAGTTTACATGTTGAACAAACCGTTCAGACCCATACCGGATAGCCTTGTGGTTTGGGTTCTCGACTGACATTCTTTCACCCAAACCCTTGTTCGTGTCCCCGTTTGGGCTCTGTCCATGTGCAATGCACCTGATTCCCTTAGCGGATCAAACAGCCGTACAGTGCTTCCATAATTGTCAATGGTCAAGTCTCTTTTCAAGCTGCATGGAGAATCATTTTAATCAAATCTGCTCTGCTACCGCACTTCTGCATTGTATGAGCAATCTGTGTGGATTGTTCATAAAGGAATGCCTTGGTTTTACTTAGGCCCATAAATAGAGAAGTGATGGAACATAGGATTGGATCGGTGTGCGAGAATTTGGTTGTTGCCATTCAAAGACAAAGCGAAAGCCGAAGCCAATTTGGGGATTGTGCTATATCATGTATTGTATATGTTGAACAAAGCGTTGAGACCCATTTCGGATAGCCTTGTGGTTTGGGTACTCAACTAACATTCGTTCACCCCAACCCTTGTTCGTGTCCCCAAGTGGGCTCTGTCCATGTGCAATGCTCATGATTCCCTTAGCGGATCAAACAGCTGTACAGTGCTTCCATAATTTTCAATGGACATTTCAGTGGTCAAGCTGCATGGTGAATCATTTTAATCAAATCTGCTCTGCTACCGCACTTCTGCATTTTATGAGCAATCTGTGTGGATTGTTCATAAGGGAATGCCTTGGTTTTATTTAGGCCCATAAATAGAGAAGTGATGGAACATAGGATTGGATCGGTGTGCGAGAATTTGGTTGTTGCCATTCAAAGACAAAGCGAAAGCCGAAGCCAATTTGGGGATTGTGCTATATCATGTATTGTATATGTTGAACAAAGCGTTGAGACCCATTTCGGATAGCCTTGTGCTTTGGGTGTTCGACTGACAATCGTTCACCCCAACTCTTGTTCGTGTCTCCGAGTGGGCTCTGTCCATGTGCAATGCTCATGATTCCCTTAGCGGATCAAACAGCTGTACAGTGCTTCCATAATTTTCAATGGACATTTCAGTGGTCAAGCTGCATGGAGAATCATATTATACAAATCTACTCTGCTACTGCTCTATTTCATTGTATGAGCAATCTGTGTGGATTGTTCATAAGAGAATGCCTTGGTTTTATTTAGGCCCATATAAATAGAGAAGTGATGGAACATAGGATTGGATCGGTGTGCGAGAATTTGGTTGTTACCGTTCAAAGCGAAAGCGAAAGCCGAAGCCAATTTGGGATTGTACTATATCATGTAATGTGTATGTTGAACAAAGCGTTCAGACCCATATCGGATAGCCTTGTGCTTTGGGTGTTCGACTGACATTCGTTCACCCCAACCCTTGTTCGTGTCTCCGAGTGGGCTCTGTCCATGTGCAATGCTCATGATTCCCTTAGCGGATCAAACAGCTGTACAGTGCTTCCATCATTTTCAATGTTCAGTTCAGTGTTCAAGCTGCATGGGGAATCATATTATACAAATCTACTCTGCTACTGCTCTATTGCATTGTTTGAGCAATCTGTGTGGATTGTTCCTAGGGCAATGCCTTGGTTTTACTTAGGCCCATAAATAGAGAAGTGATGGAACATAGGATTGGATCGGTGTGCGATAATTTGGTTGTTACCGTTCAAAGCCAAAGCGAAAGCCGAAGCCAATTTGGGGATTGTGCTATATCATGTAATGTATATGTTGAACAAAGCGTTGAGACCCATATCGGATAGCCTTGTGGTTTGGGTGTTCGACTGACATTCGTTCACCCCAACCCTTGTTCGTGTCCCCGTGTGGGCTCTGTCCATGTGCAATGCTCATGATTCCCTTAGCGGATCAAACAGCTGTACAGTGCTTCCATCATTTTCAATGGTCAGTTCCGTGGTCACGCGGCATGGAGAATCATATCATACAAATCTACTCTGCTACTGCTCTATTGCATTGTTTGAGCAATCTGTGTGGATTGATCCTAGGGAAATGCCTTGGTTTTATTTAGGCCCATATAAATGGAGAAATGATGGAACATAGGATTGGATCGGTGTGCGAGAATTTGGTTGTTACCGTTCAAAGCGAAAGCGAAAGCCGAGGCCAATTTGGGGATTGTGCTATATCATTTAATGTATATGTTGAACAAAGCGTTGAGACCCATATCGGATAGCCTTGTGGTTTGGGTGTTCGACTGACATTCGTTCACCCCAACCCTTGTTCGTGTTCCAGTGTGGGCTCTGTCCATGTGCATTGCTCATGATTCCCTTAGCGGATCAAACAGCTGTACAGTGCTTCCATAATTTTCAATGGTCAGTTCAGTGTTCAAGCTGCATGGGGAATCATATTATACAAATCTACTCTGCTACCGCTCCATTGCATTGTATGAGCAATCTGTGTGGATTGTTCATAAGGGAACGCCTTGGTTTTACTTAGGCCCATAAATAGAGAAGTGATGGAACAAAGGATTGGTTCGGTGTGCGAGAATTTGGTTGTTACCGTTCAAAGCGAAAGCGAAAGCCGAAGCCAATTTGGGGATTGTGCTATATCATGTAGTGTATATGTTGAACAAAGCGTTGAAACCCATATCGGATAGCCTTGTGGTTTGGTGTTCGACTGACATTCGTTCACCCAACCCTAAACGTGTCTCCAAGTGGGCTCTGTCCATGTGCAATGCTCATGATTCCCTTAGCGGATCAAACAGCTGTACAGTGCTTCCATAATTTTCAATATTCATTTCCGTGGTCACGCTGCATGGAGAATCATATTATACAAATCTACTCTGCTACTGCTCTATTGCATTGTTTGAGCAACCTGTGTGGATTGTTCGTAGGAGAATGCCTTGGTTTTACTTAGGCCCATAAATAGAGAAGTGATGGAACATAGGATTGGATCGGTGTGCGAGAATTTGGTTGTTACCTTCCAAAGCGAAAGCGAAAGCCGAAGCCAATTTGGGGATTGTGCTATATCATGTAATGTATATGTTGAACAAAGCGATGAGACCCATATCGGATAGCCTTGTGGTTTGGGTGTTCGACTGACATTCGTTCACCCCAACCCATGTTCGTGTCCCCGTGTGGGCTCTGTCCATGTGCAATGCTCATGATTCCCTTAGTGGATCAAACAGCTGTACAGTGCTTCCATCATTTTCAATGTTCAGTTCAGTGTTCAAGCTGCATGGGGAATCATATTATACAAATCTACTCTGCTACTGCTCTATTGCATTGTATGAGCAATCTGTGTGGATTGTTCATAAAGGAATGCCTTGGTTTTACTTAGGCCCATAAATAGAGAAGTGATGGAACATAGGATTAAATCGGTGTGCGAGAATTTGGTTGTTACCGTTCAAAGCCAAAGCGAAAGCCGAAGCCAATTTGGGGATTGTGCTATATCATGTAATGTATATGTTGAACAAAGCGTTGAGACCCATATCGGATAGCCTTGTGGTTTGGGTGTTCGACTGACATTCGTTAACCCCCACCCTTTTTCGTGTCCCCAAGTGGGCTCTGTCCATGTGCAATGCTCATGATTCCCTTAGCGGATCAAACAGCTGTACAGTGCTTCCATAATTTTCAATGGTCAGTTCAGGGTTCAAGCTGCATGGAGAATCATATCATACAAATCTACTCTGCTACTGCTCTATTGCATTGTTTGAGCAATCTGTGTGGATTGATCCTAGGGAAATGCCTTGGTTTTATTTAGGCTCATATAAATAGAGAAATGATGGAACATAGGATTGGATCGGTGTGCGAGAATTTGGTTGTTACCGTTCAAAGCGAAAGCGAAAGCCGAGGCCAATTTGGGGATTGTGCTATATCATTTAATGTATATGTTGAACAAAGCGTTGAGACCCATATCGGATAGCCTTGTGGTTTGGGTGTTCGACTGACATTCGTTCACCCCAACCCTTGTTCGTGTCTCCGAGTGGGCTCTGTCCATGTGCAATGCTCATGATTCCCTTAGCGGATCAAACAGCTGTACAGTGCTTCCATAATTTTCAATGGTCAGTTCAGTGTTCAAGCTGCATGGGGAATCATATTATACAAATCTACTCTGCTACCGCTCCATTGCATTGTATGAGCAATCTGTGTGGATTGTTCATAAGGGAACGCCTTGGTTTTACTTAGGCCCATAAATAGAGAAGTGATGGAACAAAGGATTGGTTCGGTGTGCGAGAATTTGGTTGTTACCGTTCAAAGCGAAAGCGAAAGCCGAAGCCAATTTGGGGATTGTGCTATATCATGTAGTGTATATGTTGAACAAAGCGTTGAAACCCATATCGGATAGCCTTGTGGTTTGGTGTTCGACTGACATTCGTTCACCCAACCCTAAACGTGTCTCCAAGTGGTCTCTGTCCATGTGCAATGCTCATGATTCCCTTAGCGGATCAAACAGCTGTACAGCGCTTCCATAATTTTCAATATTCAGTTCCGTGGTCACGCTGCATGGAGAATCATATTATACAAATCTACTCTGCTACTGCTCTATTGCATTGCATGAGCAATCTGTGTGGATTGTTCATAGGAGAATGCCTTGGTTTTACTCAGGCCCATAAATAGAGAAGTGATGGAACATAGGATTGGATCGGTGTGCGAGAATTTGGTTGTTACCGTTCAAAGCGAAAGCGAAAGCCGAAGCCAATTTGGGGATTGTGCTATATCATGTAGTGTATATGATGAACAAAGCGTTGAGACCCATATCGGATAGCCTTGTGGTTTGGGTGTTCGACTGACATTCGTTCACCCCAACCCTTGTTCGTGTCTCCGAGTGGGCTCTGTCCATGTGCAATGCTCATGATTCCCTTAGCGGATCAAACAGCTGTACTGTGCTTCCATAATTTTCAATGGTCAGTTCCGTGGTCACGCTCCCTGGAGAATCATATTATACAAATCTGATCTGCTACTGCTCTATTGCATTGCATGAGCAATCTGTGTGGATTTTTCATAAGGGAATACCTTGGTTTTATTTAGGCCCATAAATAGAGAAGTGATGGAACATAGGATTGGATCGGTGTGCGAGAATTTGGTTGTTACCGTTCAAAGCGTAAGCGAAAGCGAAAGCCGAAGCCAATTTGGGGATTGTGCTATATCATGTATTGTATATGTTGAACAAAGCGATCAGACCCATATCGGATAGCCTTGTGGTTTGGGTTTTCGACTGACAATCGTTCACTCCAACCCATGTTCGTCTCCCCGTGTGGGCTCTGTCCATGTGCAATGCTCATGTTTCCCTTAGCGGATCAAACAGCTGTACAGTGCTTCCATGAATTTCAATGGTCAGTTCGGTGTTCAAGCTGCATGGAGAATCATATTATACAAATCTACTCTGCTACTGCTCTATTGCATTGTATGAGCAATCTGTGTGGATTGTTCATAAGGGAATGCCTCGGTTTTACTTAGGCCCATAAATAGAGAAGTGATGGAACATAAGATTGGATCGGTGTGTGAGAATTTGGTTGTTACCGTTCAAAGCGAAAGCGAAAGCCGAAGCCAATTTGGGGATTGTGCTATATCATGTAGTGTATATGTTGAATAAAGCGATGAGACACATATCGCATAGCCTTGTGGTTTGGGTATTCTACTAACATTCGTTCACCCCAACCCTTGTTCGTGTCTCCGAGTGGGCTCTGTCCATGTGCAATGCTCATGATTCCCTTAGCGGATCAAACAGCTGTACAGTGCTTCCATAATTTTCAATGGTCAGTTCCGTGGACACCCTGCATGGAGAATCATATTATACAAATCTACTCTGCTACTGCTCTATTGCATTGTATGAGCAATCTGTGTGTGGATTGTTCATAAGGGAACGCCTTGGTTTTACTTAGGCCCATAAATAGAGAAGTGATGGAACATAGGATTGGATTGGTGTGCGAGAATTTCGTTGTTACCGTTCAAAGCGAAAGCGAAAGCCGAAGCCAATTTGGGGATTGTGCTATATCATGTAATGTATATGTTGAACAAAGCGTTGAGACCCATATCGGATAGCCTTGTGGTTTGGGTGTTCGACTGACAATCGTTCACCCCAACCCTTGTTCGTGTCCCCGTTTGGGCTCTGTCCATGTGCAATGCTCATGATTCCCTGAGCGGATCAAACAGCTGGACAGTGCTTCCATCATTTTCAATGGTCAGTTCAGTGTTCAAGCTGCATGGAGAATCATATTATACAAATCTACTCTGCTACTGCTCCATTGCATGGTATGAGCAATCTGTGTGGATTGTTCATAAGGGAATGCCTTGGTTTTACTTAGGCCCATAAATAGAGAAGTGATGGAACATAGGATTGGATTGGTGTGCGAGAATTTCGTTGTTACCTTCCAAAGCCAAAGCGAAAGCGAAAGCCGAAGCCAATTTGGGGATTGTGCTATATCATGTAATGTATATGTTGAACAAAGTGTTGAGACCCATATCGGATAGCCTTGTGGTTTGGGTGTTCGACTGACAATCGTTCACCCCAACCCTTGTTCGTGTCCCCGTGTGGGCTCTGTCCACGTGCAATGCTCATGATTCCCGTAGCGGATCAAACAGCTGTACAGTGCTTCCATCATTTTCAATGGTCAGTTCAGTGTTCAAGCTGCATGGAGAATCATATTATACAAATCTACTCTGCTACTGCTCCATTGCATTGTATGAGCAATCTGTGTGTGGATTGTTCATAAGGGAATGCCTTGGTTTTACTTAGGCCCATATAAATAGAGAAGTGATGGAACATAGGATTGGATCGGTGTGTGAGAACTTGGTTGTTACCGTTCAAAGCGAAAGCGAAAGCCGAAGCCAATTTGGGGATTGTGCTATATCATGTAGTGTCTATGTTGAACAAAGCGATGAGACACATATCGGATAGCCTTGTGGTTTGGGTGTTCGACTGACAGTCGTTCACCCCAACCCTTGTTCGTGTCCCCGTGTGGGCTCTGTCCATGTGCAATGCTCATGATTCCCTTAGCGGATCAAACAGCTAGACAGTGCTTCCATAATTTTCAATGGTCAGTTCAGTGTTCAAGCTGCATGGAGAATCATATTATACAAATCTACTCTGCTACTGCTCCATTGCATTGTATGAGCAATCTGTGTGGATTGTTCATAAGGGAATGCCTCGGTTTTACTTAGGCCCATATAAATAGAGAAGTGATGGAACATAGGATTGGATCGGTGTGCGAGAATTTGGTTGTTACCGTTCAAAGCGAAAGCGAAAGCCGAAGCCAATTTGGGGATTGTGCTATATCATGTATTGTATATGTTGAACGAAGCGTTCAGTCCCATATCGCATAGCCTTGTAGTTTGGGTGTTCGACTGACATTCGTTAACCCCCACCCTTTTTCGTGTCCCCGTGTGGGCTCTGTCCATGTGCAATGCTCATGATTCCCTTAGCGGATCAAACAGCTGTACAGTGCTTCCATAATTTTCAATGGTCAGTTCAGTGTTCAAGCTGCATGGAGAATCATATTATACAAATCTACTCTGCTACTGCTCCATTGCATTGTATGAGCAATCTGTGTGGGGATTGTTCATAAGGGAATGCCTTGGTTTTACTTAGGCCCATAAATAGAGAAGTGATGGAACATAGGATTGGATCGGTGTGCGAAAATTTGGTTGTTACCTTCCAAAGCCAAAGCGAAAGCGAACGCCAATTTGGGGATTGTGCTATATCATGTAATTTATATTTTGAATAAATCGATGATACACATATCGCATAGCCTTGTGGTTTGGGTGTTCGACTGACAGTCGTTCACCCCAACCCTTGTTCGTGTCCCCGTGTGGGCTCTGTCCATGTGCAATTCTCACGAATCCCTTAGCGGATCAAACAGCTGTACAGTGCTTCCATCATTTTCAATGGTCAGTTCAGTGTTCAAGCTGCATGGAGAATCATATTATACAAATCTACTCTGCTACTGCTCTATTGCATTGTATGAGCAATCTCTGTGGATTGTTCATAAGGGAATGCCTTGGATTTACTTAGGCCCATATAAATAGAGAAGTGATGGAACATAGGATTGGATCGGTGTGCGAGAATTTGGTTGTTACCGTTCAAAGCGAAAGCGAAAGCCGAAGCCAATTTGGGGATTGTGCTATATAATGTATTGTCTAAGTTGAACAAAGCGTTCAGTCCCATATCGCATAGCCTTGTGGTTTGGGTGTTCGACTGACATTCGTTCACCCCAACCCTTGTTCGTGTCCCCGTGTGGGCTCTGTCCATGTGCAATGCTCATGATTCCCTTAGCGGATCAAACAGCTGTGCAGTGCTTCCAACATTTTCAATAGTCAGTTCAGTCTTCAAGCTGCATGGAGAATCATAATATACAAATCTACTCTGCTACTGCTCTATTGCATTGTATGAGCAATCTGTGTGTGGATTGTTCATAAGGGAATGCCTTGGTTTTACATGGGCCCATAAATAGAGAAGTGATGGAACATAGGATTGGATCGGTGTGCGAGAATTTGGTTGTTACCGTTCAAAGCGAAAGCGAAAGCCGAAGCCAATTTGGGGATTGTGATATATCACGAAGTGTTTATGTTGAACAAAGCGATGAGACGCACATCGCATAGACTTGTGGTTTGGGTTTTCGACTGACATTCGTTCACCCCAACCCTTGTTCGTGTCCCCGTGTGGGCTCTGTCCATGTGCAATTCTCACGAATCCCTTAGCGGATCAAACAGCTGTACAGTGCTTCCATCATTTTCAATGGTCAGTTCAGTGTTCAAGCTGCATGGAGAATCATATTATACAAATCTACTCTGCTACTGCTCTATTGCATTGTATGAGCAATCTGTGTGGATTGTTCATAAGGGAATGCCTTGGATTAACTTAGGCCCATATAAATAGAGAAGTGATGGAACATAGGATTGGATCGGTGTGCGAGAATTTGGTTGTTACCTTCCAAAGCCAAAGCGAAAGCGAAAGCCGAAGCCAATTTGGGGATTGTGTTATATCATGTATTGTATATGTTGAACAAAGCGTTGAGACCCATATCGCATAGCCTTGTGGTTTGGGTGTTCGACTGACATTCGTTCACCCCAACCCTTGTTCGTGTTCCAGTGTGGGCTCTGTCCATGTGCAATGCTCATGATTCCCTTAGCGGATCAAACAGCTGTACAGTGCTTCCATAATTTTCAATGGTCAGTTCAGGGTTCAAGCTGCATGGAGAATCATATTATACTAATCTACTCTGCTACTGCTCCATTGCATTGTATGAGCAATCTGTGTGGGGATTGTTCATAAGGGAATGCTTTGGTTTTACTTAGGCCCATAAATAGAGAAGTGATGGAACATAAGATTGGATCCGTGTGTGAGAATTTGGTTGTTACCGTTCAAAGCGAAAGCGAAAGCCGAAGCCAATTTGGGGATTGTGTTATATCATGTATTGTATATGTTGAACAAAGCGTTGAGACCCATATCGGATAGCCTTGTGGTTTGGGTGTTCGACTGACATTCGTTCACCCCAACCCTTGTTCGTGTCCCCAAGTGGGCTCTGTCCATGTGCAATGCTCATGATTCCCTTAGCGGATCAAACAGCTGTACAGTGCTTCCATAATTTTCAATGGTCAGTTCAGGGTTCAAGCTGCATGGAGAATCATATTATACTAATCTACTCTGCTACTGCTCCATTCCATTGTATGAGCAATCTGTGTGGATTGTTCATAAAGGAATGCCTTGGTTTTACTTAGGCCCATAAATAGAGAAGTGATGGAACATAGGATTGGATCGGTGTGCGAGAATTTGGTTGTTACCGTTCAAAGCCAAAACGAAAGCGAAAGCCGAAGCCAATTTAGGGATTGTTCCATATCATGTAGTGTATATGTTGAATAAATCTTTCAGAACCATATCTCATAGCCTTGTGGTTTGGGTGTTCGACTGACATTCGTTCACCCCAACCCTTGTTCGTGTCCCCGTGTGGGCTCTGTCCATGTGCAATGCTCATGATTCCCTTAGTGGATCAAACAGCTGTGCAGTGCTTCCATTATTTTCAATAGTCAGTTCAGTGTTCAAGCTGCATGGCGAATCATAATATACAAATCTACTCTGCTACTGCTCAATTGCATTGTATGAGCAATCTGTGTGTGGATTGTTCATAAGGGAATGCCTTGGTTTTACTTGGGCCCATATAAATAGAGAAGTGATGGAACATAGGATTGGATCGGTGTGCGAGAATTTGGTTGTTACCGTTCAAAGCGAAAGCGAAAGCCGAAGCCAATTTGGGGATTGTGCTATATCATGTATTGTATATGTTGAACAAAGCGTTCAGTCCCATATCGGATAGCCTTGTGGTTTGGGTGTTCGACTGACAATCGTTCACCCCAACCCTTGTTCGTGTCCCCGTGTGGGCTCTGTCCATGTGCAATGCTCATGATTCCCTTAGCGGATCAAACAGCTGTACAGTGCTTCCATAATTTTCAATGGTCAGTTCAGTGTTCAAGCTGCATGGAGAATCATATTATACAAATCTACTCTGCTACTGCTCTATTGCATTGTATGAGCAATCTGTGTGGGGATTGTTCTTAAGGGAATGCCTTGGATTTACTTAGGCCCATATAAATAGAGAAGTGATGGAACATAGGATTGGATCGGTGTGCGAGAATTTGGTTGTTACCGTTCAAAGCGAAAGCGAAAGCCGAAGCCAATTTGGGGATTGTGCTATATAATGTATTGTCTAAGTTGAACAAAGCGTTCAGACCCATATCGCATAGCCGTGTGGTTTGGGTGTTCGACTGACAATCGTTCACCCCAACCCTTGTTCGTGTCCCCGTGTGGGCTCTGTCCATGTGCAATGCTCATGATTCCCTTAGCGGATCAAACAGCTGTACAGTGCTTCCATCATTTTCAATGGTCAGTTCAGTGTTCAAGCTGCATGGAGAATCATATTATACAAATCTACTCTGCTACTGCTCCATTGCATTGTATGAGCAATCTGTGTGGATTGTTCATAAGGGAATGCTTTGGTTTTACTTACGCCCATAAATAGAGAAGTGATGGAACATGGGATTGGATCGGTGTGTGAGAATTTGGTTGTTACCGTTCAAAGCGAAAGCGAAAGCCGAAGCCAATTTGGGGATTGTGTTATATCATGTATTGTACATGTTGAACAAAGCGTTCAGACCCATATCGGATAGCCTTGTGGTTTGGGTGTTCGACTGACAATCGTTCACCCCAACCCTTGTTCGTGTCCCCGTGTGGGCTCTGTCCATGTGCAATGCTCATGATTCCCTTAGCGGATCAAACAGCTGTACGGTGCTTCCATCATTTTCAATGGTCAGTTCAGTGTTCAAGCTGCATGGAGAATCATATTATACAAATCTACTCTGCTACTGCTCTATTGCATTGTATGAGCAATCTGTGTGGATTGTTCATAAGGGAATGCCTTGGATTAACTTAGGCCCATATAAATAGAGAAGTGATGGAACATAGGATTGGATCGGTGTGCGAGAATTTGGTTGTTACCGTTCAAAGCGAAAGCGAAAGCCGAAGCCAATTTGGGGATTGTGCTATATCACGAAGTGTTTATGTTGAACAAAGCGATGAGACCCACATCGCATAGCCTTGTGGTTTGGGTTTTCGACTGACATTCGTTCACCCCAACCCTTGTTCGTGTCCCCGTGTGGGCTCTGTCCATGTGCAATGCTCATGATTCCCTTAGCGGATCAAACAGCTGTACGGTGCTTCCATCATTTTCAATGGTCAGTTCAGTGTTCAAGCTGCATGGAGAATCATATTATACAAATCTACTCTGCTACTGCTCTATTGCATTGTATGAGCAATCTGTGTGGATTGTTCATAAGGGAATGCCTTGGATTAACTTAGGCCCATATAAATAGAGAAGTGATGGAACATAGGATTGGATCGGTGTGCGAGAATTTGGTTGTTACCGTTCAAAGCGAAAGCGAAAGCCGAAGCCAATTTGGGGATTGTGCTATATAATGTATTGTCTAAGTTGAACAAAGCTTTCAGACCCATATCGCATAGCCGTGTGGTTTGGGTGTTCGACTGACAATCGTTCACCCCAACCCTTGTTCGTGTCCCCGTGTGGGCTCTGTCCATGTGCAATGCTCATGATTCCCTTAGCGGATCAAACAGCTGTACAGTGCTTCCATCATTTTCAATGGTCAGTTCAGTGTTCAAGCTGCATGGAGAATCATATTATACAAATCTACTCTGCTACTGCTCCATTGCATTGTATGAGCAATCTGTGTGGATTGTTCATAAGGGAATGCTTTGGTTTTACTTACGCCCATAAATAGAGAAGTGATGGAACATAAGATTGGATCGGTGTGTGAGAATTTGGTTGTTACCGTTCAAAGCGAAAGCGAAAGCCGAAGCCAATTTGGGGATTGTGTTATATCATGTATTGTACATGTTGAACAAAGCGTTCAGACCCATATCGGATAGCCTTGTGGTTTGGGTGTTCGACTGACAATCGTTCACCCCAACCCTTGTTCGTGTCCCCGTGTGGGCTCTGTCCATGTGCAATGCTCATGATTCCCTTAGCGGATCAAACAGCTGTACGGTGCTTCCATCATTTTCAATGGTCAGTTCAGTGTTCAAGCTGCATGGAGAATCATATTATACAAATCTACTCTGCTACTGCTCTATTGCATTGTATGAGCAATCTGTGTGGATTGTTCATAAGGGAATGCCTTGGTTTTACTTAGGCCCATAAATAGAGAAGTGATGGAACATAGGATTGGATCGGTGTGCGAGAATTTGGTTGTTACCGTTCAAAGCGAAAGCGAAAGCCGAAGCCAATTTGGGGATTGTGCTATATCATGTATTGTATATGTTGAACAAAGCGTTCAGTCCCATATCGGATAGCCTTGTGGTTTGGGTGTTCGACTGACAATCGTTCACCCCAACCCTTGTTCGTGTCCCCGTGTGGGCTCTGTCCATGTGCAATGTGCATGATTCCCTTAGCGGATCAAACAGCTGTACAGTGCTTCCATCATTTTCAATGGTCAGTTCAGTGTTCAAGCTGCATGGAGAATCATATTATACAAATCTACTCTGCTACTGCTCCATTGCATTGTATGAGCAATCTGTGTGGCTTGTTCATAAGGGAATGCCTTGGTTTTACTTAGGCCCATAAATAGAGAAGTGATGGAACATAGGATTGGATCGGTGTGCGATAATTTAGTTGTTACCGTTCAAAGCGAAAGCGAAAGCCGAAGCCAATTTAGGGATTGTTCCATATGATGCAGTGTATATGTTGAATTAATCTTTCAGAACCATATCTCATAGCCTTGTGGTTTGGGTGTTCGACTGACATTCGTTCACCCCAACCCTTGTTCGTGTCCCCGTGTGGGCTCTGTCCATGTGCAATGCTCATGATTCCCTTAGCGGATCAAACAGCTGTGCAGTGCTTCCATCATTTTCAATAGTCAGTTCAGTGTTCAAGCTGCATGGAGAATCATAATATACAAATCTACTCTGCCACTGCTCAATTGCATTGTATGAGCAATCTGTGTGTGGATTGTTCATAAGGGAATGCCTTGGTTTTACTTAGGCCCATAAATAGAGAAGTGATGGAACATAGGATTGGATCGGTGTGCGTGAATTTGGTTGTTACCGTTCAAAGCGAAAGCGAAAGCCGAAGCCAATTTGGGGATTGTGTTATATCATGTATTGTACATGTTGAACAAAGCGATGAGACCCACATCGCATAGCCTTGTGGTTTGGGTTTTCGACTGACATTCGTTCACCCCAACCCTTGTTCGTATCCCCGTGTGGGCTCTGTCCATGTGCAATGCTCATGATTCCCTTAGCGGATCAAACAGCTGTACGGTGCTTCCATCATTTTCAATGGTCAGTTCAGTGTTCAAGCTGCATGGAGAATCATATTATACAAATCTACTCTGCTACTGCTCTATTGCATTGTATGAGCAATCTGTGTGGATTGTTCATAAGGGAATGCCTTGGATTAACTTAGGCCCATATAAATAGAGAAGTGATGGAACATAGGATTGGATCGGTGTGCGAGAATTTGGTTGTTACCGTTCAAAGCGAAAGCGAAAGCCGAAGCCAATTTGGGGATTGTGCTATATAATGTATTGTCTAAGTTGAACAAAGCGTTCAGACCCATATCGCATAGCCTTGTGGTTTGGGTGTTCGACTGACAATCGTTCACCCCAACCCTTGTTCGTGTCCCCGTGTGGGCTCTGTCCATGTGCAATGCTCTTGATTCCCTTAGCGGATCAAACAGCTGTACAGTGCTTCCGTAATTTTTAATGGTCAGTTCAGGGTTCAAGCTGCATGGAGAATCATATTATACTAATCTACTCTGCTACTGCTCCATTGCATTGTATGAGCAATCTGTGTGGGGATTGTTCATAAGGGAATGCCTTGGTTTTACTTAGGCCCATATAAATAGAGAAGTGATGGAACATAGGATTGGATCGGTGTGCGATAATTTGGTTGTTACCGTTCAAAGCGAAAGCGAAAGCCGAAGCCAATTTAGGGATTGTTCCATATCATGTAGTGTATATGTTGAATAAATCTTTCAGAACCATATCTCATAGCCTTGTGGTTTGGGTGTTCGACTGACATTCGTTCACCCCAACCCTTGTTCGTGTCTCCCAGTGGGCTCTGTCCATGTGCAATGCTCATGATTCCCTTAGTGGATCAAACAGCTGTGCAGTGCTTCCATTATTTTCAATAGTCAGTGCAGTGTTCAAGCTGCATGGCGAATCATAATATACAAATCTACTCTGCTACTGCTCTATTGCATTGTATGAGCAATCTGTGTGTGGATTGTTCATAAGGGAATGCCTTGGTTTTACTTAGGCCCATATAAATAGAGCAGTGATGGAACATAGGATTGGATCGGTGTGCGAGAATTTGGTTGTTACCGTTCAAAGCCAAAGCGAAAGCCGAAGCCAATTTGGGGATTGTGCTATATCACGAAGTGTTTATGATGAACAAAGCGATGAGACCCACATCGCATAGCCTTGTGGTTTGGGTGTTCGACTGACATTCGTTCACCCCAACCCTTGTTCGTGTCCCCGTGTGGGCTCTGTCCATGTGCAATGCTCTTGATTCCCTTAGCGGATCAAACAGCTGTACAGTGCTTCCATCATTTTCAATGGTCAGTTCAGTGTTCAAGCTGCATGGAGAATCATATTATACAAATCTACTCTGATACTGCTCCATTGCATTGTATGAGCAATCTGTGTGGATTGTTCATAAAGGAATGCCTTGGTTTTACTTAGGCCCATAAATAGAGAAGTGATGGAACATAGGATTGGATCGGTGTGCGAGAATTCGGTTGTTACCGTTCAAAGCGAAAGCGAAAGCCGAAGCCAATTTGGGAATTGTGCTATATCACGAAGTGTTTATGTTGAACAAAGCGATGAGACACATATCGCATAGCCTTGTGGTTTGGGTGTTCGACTGACATTCGTTCACCCAAACCCTTGTTCGTGTCCCCGTGTGGGCTCTGTCCATGTGCAATGCTCATGATTCCCTTAGCGGATCAAACAGCTGTACAGTGCTTCCATCATTTTCAATGGTCAGTTCAGTGTTCAAGCTGCATGGAGAATCATATTATACAAATCTACTCTGCTACTGCTCCATTGCATTGTATGAGCAATCTGTGTGGGGATTGTTCATAAGGGAATGCTTTGGTTTCACTTAGGCCCATAAATAGAGAAGTGATGGAACATAAGATTGGATCGGTGTGTGAGAATTTGGTTGTTACCGTTCAAAGCGAAAGCGAAAGCCGAAGCCAATTTAGGGATTGTTCCAAATGATGCAGTGTATATGTTGAACGAAGCGTTGAGACCCATATCGGATAGCCTTGTGGTTTGAGTGTTCGACTGACAATCGTTCACCCCAACCCTTGTTCGTGACACCGTGTGGGATCTGTCCATGTGCAATGCTCATGATTCCCTTAGTGGATCAAACAGCTGTGCAGTGCTTCCATTATTTTCAATAGTCAGTTCAGTCTTCAAGCTGCATGGCGAATCATAATATACAAATCTACTCTGCTACTGCTCTATTGCATTGTATGAGCAATCTGTGTGGATTGTTCATAAGGGAATGCCTTGGTTTTACTTAGGCCCATATAAATAGAGCAGTGATGGAACATAGGATTGGATCGGTGTGCGAGAATTTGGTTGTTACCGTTCAAAGCGAAAGCGAAAGCCGAAGCCAATTTGGGGATTGTGCTATATCACGAAGTGTTTATGTTGAACAAAGCGATGAGACCCATATCGAATAGCCTTGTGGTTTGGGTGTTCGACTGACATTCGTTCACCCCAACCCTTGTTCGTGTCCCCGTGTGGGCTCTGTCCATGTGCAATGCTCTTGATTCCCTTAGCGGATCAAACAGCTGTACAGTGCTTCCATCATTTTCAATGGTCAGTTCAGTGTTCAAGCTGCATGGAGAATCATATTATACAAATCTACTCTGCTACTGCTCCATTGCATTGTATGAGCAATCTGTGTGGATTGTTCATGAGGCAATGCCTTGCTTTTACTCAGGCCCATAAATAGAGAAGTGATGGAACATAGGATTGGATCGGTGTGCGAGAATTTGGTTGTTACCGTTCAAAGCGAAAGCGAAAGCCGAAGCCAATTTAGGGATTGTTCCATATCATGTAGTGTATATGTTGAATAAATCTTTCAGAACCATATCTCATAGCCTTGTGGTTTGGGTGTTCGACTGACAATCGTTCACCCCAACCCTTGTTCGTGTCTCCCAGTGGGCTCTGTCCATGTGCAATGCTCATGATTCCCTTAGTGGATCAAACAGCTGTGCAGTGCTTCCATTATTTTCAATAGTCAGTTCAGTTTTCAAGCTGCATGGCGAATCATAATATACAAATCTACTCTGCTACTGCTCAATTGCATTGTATGAGCAATCTGTGTGTGGATTGTTCATAAGGGAATGCCTTGGTTTTACTTAGGCCCATATAAATAGAGAAGTGATGGAACATAGGATTGGATCGGTGTGCGAGAATTTGGTTGTTACCGTTCAAAGCGAAAGCGAAAGCCGAAGCCAATTTAGGGATTGTTCCATATCATGCAGTGTATATGTTGAATAAATCTTTCAGAACCATATCGCATACCCTTGTGGTTTGGGTGTTCGACTGACAATCGTTCACCCCAACCCTTGTTCGTGTCCCCGTGTGGGCTCTGTCCATGTGTAATGCTCATGATTCCCTTAGTGGATCAAACAGCTGTGCAGTGCTTCCATCATTTTCAATGGTCAGTTCAGTGTTCAAGCTGCATGGAGAATCATATTATACAAATCTACTCTGCTACTGCTCCATTGCATTGTATGAGCAATCTGTGTGTGGATTGTTCATAAGGGAATGCCTTGGTTTTATTTAGGCCCATAAATAGAGAAGTGATGGAACATAAGATTGGATCGGTGTGTGAGAATTTGGTTGTTACCGTTCAAAGCGAAAGCGAAAGCCGAAGCCAATTTGGGGATTGTGTTATATCATGTATTGTATATGTTGAACGAAGCGTTGAGACCCATATCGGATAGCCTTGTGGTTTGAGTGTTCGACTGACAATCGTTCACCCCAACCCTTGTTCGTGTCCTCGTGTGGGCTCTGTCCATGTGCAATGCTCATGATTCCCTTAGCGGATCAAACAGCTGTACAGTGCTTCCATAATTGTCAATGGTCAGTTCAGGGTTCAAGCTGCATGGAGAATCATATTATACAAATCTACTCTGCTACTGCTCTATTGCATTGTATGAGCAATCTGTGTGGATTGTTCATAAAGGAATGCCTTGGTTTTACTAAGGCCCAAAAATAGAGAAGTGATGGAACATAGGATTGGATCGGTGTGCGAGAATTTGGTTGTTACCGTTCAAAGCGAAAGCGAAAGCCGAAGCCAATTTGGGGATTGTGCTATATCACGAAGTGTTTATGTTGAACAAAGCGATGTGACCCAAGTCGCATAGCCTTGTGTTTTGGGTGTTCGACTGACATTCGGTCACCCCAACCCTTGTTCGTGTCCCCGTGTGGGCTCTGTCCATGTGCAATGCTCTTGATTCCCTTAGCGGATCAAACAGCTGTACAGTGCTTCCATTATTTTCAATGGTCAGTTCAGTGTTCAAGCTGCATGGAGAATCATATTATACAAATCTACTCTGCTACTGCTCAATTGCATTGTATGAGCAATCTGTGTGGATTGTTCATAAAGGAATGCCTTGGTTTTACTTAGGCCCATAAATAGAGAAGTGATGGAACATAGGATTGGATCGGTGTGCGAGAATTTGGTTGTTACCGTTCAAAGCGAAAGCGAAAGCCGAAGCCAATTTAGGGATTGTTCCATATCATGTAGTGTATATGTTGAATAAATCTTTCAGAACCATATCTCATAGCCTTGTGGTTTGGGTGTTCGACTGACATTCGTTCACCCCAACCCTTGTTCGTGTCTCCCAGTGGGCTCTGTCCATGTGCAATGCTCATGATTCCCTTAGTGGATCAAACAGCTGTGCAGTGCTTCCATTATTTTCAATAGTCAGTTCAGTTTTCAAGCTGCATGGCGAATCATAATATACAAATCTACTCTGCTACTGCTCAAATGCATTGTATGAGCAATCTGTGTGGATTGTTCATAAGGGAATGCCTTGGTTTTACTTAGGCCCATAAATAGAGAAGTGATGGAACATAGGATGGAAACGGTATGCGAGAATTTGGTTGTTACCGTTCAGAGCGACAGCGAAAGCCGAAGCCAATTTGGGGATTGTGCTATATCATGTATTGTATATGTTGAACAAAGCGATGAGACCCACATCGCAAAGCCTTGTGGTTTGGGTGTTCGACTGACATTCGTTCACCCCAACCCTTGTTCGTGTCCCCGTGTGGGCTCTGTCCATGTGCAATGCTCTTGATTCCCTTAGCGGATCAAACAGCTGTACAGTGCTTCCATCATTTTCAATGGTCAGTTCAGTGTTCAAGCTGCATGGAGAATCATATTATACAAATCTACTCTGCTACTGCTCCATTGCATTGTATGAGCAATCTGTGTGGATTGTTCATAAAGGAATGCCTTGGTTTTACTTAGGCCCATATAAATAGAGGAGTGATGGAACATAGGATTGGATCGGTGTGCGAGAATTTGGTTGTTACCGTTCAAAGCGAAAGCGAAAGCCGAAGCCAATTTAGGGATTGTTCCATATGATGCAGTGTATATGTTGAATAAATGTTTCAGAACCTTATCGCATAGCCTTGTGGTTTGGGTGTACGACTGACATTCGTTCACCCCAACCCTTGTTCGTGACACCGTGTGGGCTCTGTCCATGTGCAATGCTCATGATTCCCTTTGTGGATCAAACAGCTGTACAGTGCTTCCATCATTTTCAATGGTCAGTTCAGTGTTCAAGCTGCATGGAGAATCATATTATACAAATCTACTCTGCTACTGCTCCATTGCATTGTATGAGCAATCTGTGTGGATTGTTCATAAAGGAATGCCTTGGTTTTACTAAGGCCCATAAATAGAGAAGTGACGGAACATAGGATTGGATCGGTGTGCGAGAATTTGGTTGTTACCGTTCAAAGCGAAAGCGAAAGCCGAAGCCAATTTAGGGATTGTTCCATATCATGCAGTGTATATGTTGAATAAATCTTTCAGAACCATATCGCATACCCTTGTGGTTTGGGTGTTCGACTGACAATCGTTCACCCCAACCCTTGTTCGTGACACCGTGTGGGCTCTGTCCATGTGCAATGCTCATGATTCCCTTAGTGGATCAAACAGCTGTGCAGTGCTTCCATCATTTTCAATGGTCAGTTCAGTGTTCAAGCTGCATGGAGAATCATATTATACAAATCTACTCTGCTACTGCTCCATTGCATTGTATGAGCAATCTGTGTGGCTTGTTCATAAGGGAATGCCTTGGTTTTATTTAGGCCCATAAATAGAGAAATGATGGAACATAAGATTGGATCGGTGTGTGAGAATTTGGTTGTTACCGTTCAAAGCGAAAGCGAAAGCCGAAGCCAATTTGGGGATTGTGTTATATCATGTATTGTATATGATGAACGAAGCGTTGAGACCCATATCGGATAGCCTTGTGGTTTGAGTGTTCGACTGACAATCGTTCACCCAAACCCTTGTTCGTGACACCGTGTGGGCTCTGTCCATGTGCAATGCTCATGATTCCCTTAGCGGATCAAACAGCTGTACAGTGCTTCCATCATTGTCAATGGTCAGTTCAGGGTTCAAGCTGCATGGAGAATCATATTATACAAATCTACTCTGCTACTGCTCAATTGCATTGTATGAGCAATCTGTGTGGATTGTTCACAAAGGAATGCCTTGGTTTTACTTAGGCCCATAAATAGAGAAGTGATGGAACATAGGATGGGATCGGTGTTAGAGAATTTGGTTGTTACCGTTCAAAGCGAAAGCGAAAGCCGAAGCCAATTTAGGGATTGTTCCATATCATGTAGTGTATATGTTGAATAAATCTTTCAGAACCATATCTCATAGCCTGTGGTTTGGGTGTTCGACTGACATTCGTTCACCCCAACCCTTGTTCGTGTCTCCCAGTGGGCTCTGTCCATGTGCAATGCTCATGATTCCCTTAGCGGATCAAACAGCTGTGCAGTGCTTCCATCATTTTCAATAGTCAGTTCAGTCTTCAAGCTGCATGGCGAATCATAATATACAAATCTACTCTGCTACTGCTCAATTGCATTGTATGAGCAATCTGTGTGTGGATTGTTCATAAGGGAATGCCTTGGTTTTACTTAGGCCCATATAAATAGAGCAGTGATGGAACATAGGATTGGATCGGTGTGCGAGAATTTGGTTGTTACCGTTCAAAGCGAAAGCGAAAGCCGAAGCCAATTTGGGGATTGTGCTATATCACGAAGTGTTTATGTTGAACAAAGCGATGAGACCCAAATCGCATAGCCTTGTGGTTTGGGTGTTCGACTGACATTCGGTCACCCCAACCCTTGTTCGTGTCCCCGTGTGGGCTCTGTCCATGTGCAATGCTCATGATTCCCTTAGCGGATCAAACAGCTGTACAGTGCTTCCATTATTTTCAATGGTCAGTTCAGTGTTCAAGCTGCATGGAGAATCATATTATACAAATCTACTCTGCTACTGCTCCATTGCATTGTATGAGCAATCTGTGTGGATTGTTCATAAAGGAATGCCTTGGTTTTACTTAGGCCCATATAAATAGAGGAGTGATGGAACATAGGATTGGATCGGTGTGCGAGAATTTGGTTGTTACCGTTCAAAGCGAAAGCGAAAGCCGAAGCCAATTTAGGGATTGTTCCATATCATGTAGTGTATATGTTGAATAAATCTTTCAGAACCATATCTCATAGCCTCCTGGTTTGGGTGTTCGACTGACATTCGTTCACCCCAACCCTTGTTCGTGTCTCCCAGTGGGCTCTGTCCATGTGCAATGCTCATGATTCCCTTAGTGGATCAAACAGCTGTGCAGTGCTTCCATTATTTTCAATAGTCAGTTCAGTTTTCAAGCTGCATGGCGAATCATAATATACAAATCTACTCTGCTACTGCTCAATTGCATTGTATGAGCAATCTGTGTGTGGATTGTTCATAAGGGAATGCCTTGGTTTTACTTAGGCCCATATAAATAGAGAAGTGATGGAACATAGGATTGGATCGGTGTGCGAGAATTTGGTTGTTACCGTTCAAAGCGAAAGCGAAAGCCGAAGCCAATTTGGGGATTGTGCTATATCACGAAGTGTTTATGTTGAACAAAGCGATGAGACCCACATCGCAAAGCCTTGTGGTTTGGGTGTTCGACTGACATTCGTTCACCCCAACCCTTGTTCGTGTCCCCGTGTGGGCTCTGTCCATGTGCAATGCTCATGATTCCCTTAGCGGATCAAACAGCTGTACAGTGCTTCCATCATTTTCAATGGTCAGTTCAGTGTTCAAGCTGCATGGAGAATCATATTATACAAATCTACTCTGCTACTGCTCCATTGCATTGTATGAGCAATCTGTGTGGATTGTTCATAAAGGAATGCCTTGGTTTTACTTAGGCCCATATAAATAGAGATGTGATGGAACATAGGATTGGATCGGTGTGCGAGAATTTGGTTGTTACCGTTCAAAGCGAAAGCGAAAGCCGAAGCCAATTTAGGGATTGTTCCATATGATGCAGTGTATATGTTGAATAAATCCTTCAGAACCTTATCGCATAGCCTTGTGGTTTGGGTGTACGACTGACATTCGTTCACCCCAACCCTTGTTCGTGACACCGTGTGGGCTCTGTCCATGTGCAATGCTCATGATTCCCTTAGTGGATCAAACAGCTGTACAGTGCTTCCATCATTTTCAATGGTCAGTTCAGTGTTCAAGCTGCATGGAGAATCATATTATACAAATCTACTCTGCTACTGCTCCATTGCATTGTATGAGCAATCTGTGTGGATTGTTCATAAGGGAATGCTTTGGTTTTACTTAGGCCCATAAATAGAGAAGTGATGGAACATAAGATTGGATCGGTGTGCGAGAATTTGGTTGTTACCGTTCAAAGCGAAAGCGAAAGCCGAAGCGAATTTGGGGATTGTGCTTTATCATGTATTGTATATGTTGAACAAAGCGTTGAGACCCATATCGGATAGCCTTGTGGTTTGGGTGTTCGACTGACAATCGTTCACCCCAACCCTTGTTCGTGACACCGTGTGGGCTCTGTCCATTTGCAATGCTCATGATTCCCTTAGCGGATCAAACAGCTGTACAGTGCTTCCATCATTTTCAATGGTCAGTTCAGGGTTCAAGCTGCATGGAGAATCATATTATACAAATCTACTCTGCTACTGCTCCATTGCATTGTATGAGCAATCTGTGTGGATTGTTCATAAAGGAATGCCTTGGTTTTACTTAGGCCCATAAATAGAGAAGTGATGGAACATAGGATTGGATCGGTGTGCCAGAGTTTGGTTGTTACCGTTCAAAGCGAAAGCGAAAGCCGAAGCCAATTTGGGGATTGTTCCATATCATGCAGTGTATATGTCTAATAAAACTTTCAGAACCATATCTCATAACCTTGTGGTTTGGGTGTTCGACTGACATTCGTTCACCCCAACCCTTTTTCGTGTCCCCGTGAGGGCTCTGTCCATGTGCAATGCTCATGATTCCCTTAGCGGATCAAACAGCTGTACAGTGCTTCCATCATTTTCAATGGTCAGTTCAGTGTTCAAGCTGCATGGAGAATCATAATATACAAATCTACTCTGCCACTGCTCAATTGCATTGTATGAGCAATCTGTGTGTGGATTGTTCATAAGGGAATGCCTTGGTTTTAATTAGGCCCATATAAATAGAGAAGTGATGGAACATAGGATTGGATCGGTGTGCGAGAATTTGGTTGTTACCGTTCAAAGCGAAAGCGAAAGCCGAAGCCAATTTGGGGATTGTGCTATATCACGAAGTGTTTATGTTGAAAAAGCGATGAGACCCAAATCGCATAGCCTTGTGGTTTGGGTGTTCGACTGACAATCGTTAACCCCAACCCTTGTTCGTGTCCCCGTGTGGGCTCTGTCCATGTGCAATGCTCATGATTCCCTTAGCGGATCAAACAGCTGTACAGTGCTTCCATAATTTTCAATGGTCAGTTCAGTGTTCAAGCTGCATGGAGAATCATATTATACAAATCTACTCTGCTACTGCTCTATTGCATTGTATGAGCAATCTGTGTGGATTGTTCATAAGGGAATGCCTTGGTTTTACTTAGGCCCATAAATAGAGAAGTGATGGAACATAGGATTGGATCGGTGTGCGAGAATTTGGTTGTTACCGTTCAAAGCGAAAGCGAAAGCCGAAGCCAATTTGGGGATTGTGCTATATCACGAAGTGTTTATGTTGAAAAAGCGATGAGACCCACATCGCATAGCCTCCTGGTTTGGGTGTTCGACTGACATTCGTTCACCCCAACCCTTGTTCGTGTCTCCGAGTGGGCTCTGTCCATGTGCAATGCTCATCATTCTCTTAGCGGATCAAACAGCTGTACAGTGCTTCCATCATTTTCAATGGTAAGTTCAGTGTTCAAGCTGCATGGAGAATCATATTATACAAATCTACTCTGCTACTGCTCTATTGCATTGTATGAGCAATCTGTGTGGATTATTCATAAGGGAATGCCTTGGTTTTATTTAGTCCCATAAATAGAGAAGTGATGGAACATAGGATTGGATCGGTGTGCGAGAATATGGTTGTTACCGTTCAAAGCGAAAGCGAAAGCCGAAGCCAATTTGGGGATTGTGCTATATCATGTAGTGTATATGTTGAACGAAGCGTTGAGACCCATATGGGATAACTTTGTCGTTTGGGTGATCGACTGACAATCGTTCACCCCAACCCTTGTTCGTGTCCCCGTGCGGGCTCTGTCCATGTGCAATGCTCATGATTCCCTTAGCGGATCAAACAGCTGGACAGTGCTTCCATCATTTTCAATGGTCAGTTCAGTGTTCAAGCTGCATGGAGAATCATATTATACAAATCTACTCTGCTACTGCTCTATTGCATTGTATGAGCAATCTGTGTGTATTTTTCATAAGGGAATGCCTTGGTTTTACTTAGGCCCATAAATAGAGAAGTGATGGAACATAGGATTGGATCGGTGTGCGAGAATTTGGTTGTTACCGTTCAAAGCGAAAGCGAAAGCCGAAGCCAATATGGGGATTGTGCCATATCATGTATTGTATATATTGAATAAAGCGTTGAGATCAATATCGCGTAGACTTGCGGTGTGGGTGTTCGACTGACAATCGTTCACCCCAACCCTTGTTCGTGTCCCCGTGTGGGCTCTGTCCATGTGCAATGCTCATGATTCCCTTAGCGGATCAAACAGCTGTACAGTGCTTCCATCATTTTCAATGGTCAGTTCAGTGTTCAAGCTGCATGGAGAATCATATTATACAAATCTACTCTGCTACTGCTCTATTGCATTGTACGAGCAATCTGTGTGGATTGTTCATAAGGGAATGCCTTGATTTTACTAAGGCCCATATAAATAGAGAAGTGATGGAACATAGGATTGGATCGGTGTGCGAGAATTTGGTTGTTACCGTTCGAAGCGAAAGCGAAAGCCGAAGCCAATTTGGGGATTGTGCTATATCATGTAGTGTATATGTTGAAGAAAGCAATGAGACCCATATCGGATAGACTTGTGGTTTGGGTGTTCGACTGACATTCGTTCACCCCAACCCTTGTTCGTGTCCCCGTGTGGGCTTTGTCCATGTGAAATGCTCATGATTCCCTTAGCGGATCAAACAGCTGTACAGTGCTTCCATCATTTTCAATGGTCAGTTCAGTGTTCAAGCTGCATGGAGAATCATATTATACAAATCTACTCTGCTACTGCTCTATTGCATTGTATGAGAAATCTGTGTGGATTGTTCATAAGGGAATGCCTTGGTTTTACTTAGGCCCATATAAATAGAGAAGTGATGGAACATAGGATTGGATCGGTGTGCGAGAATTTGGTTGTTACCGTTCAAAGCGAAAGCGAAAGCCGAAGCCAATTTGGGGATTGTGCTATATCATGTATTGTATATGTTGAACAAAGCGTTCAGTCCCATATCGCATAGCCTTGTGGTTTGGGTGTTCGACTGACAATCGTTCACCCCAACCCTTGTTCGTGTCCCCGTGTGGGCTCTGTCCATGTGCAATGCTCATGATTCCCTTAGCGGATCAAACAGCTGGACAGTGCTTCCATCATTTTCAATGGTCAGTTCAGTGTTCAAGCTGCATGGAGAATCATATTGTACAAATCTACTCTGCTACTGCTCTATTGCATTGTATGAGCAATCTGTGTGGATTGTTCATAAGGGAATGCCTTGGTTTTACCTAGCCCATTATAAATAGAGAAGTGATGGAACATAGGATTGGATCGGTGTGCGAGAATTTGGTTGTTACCGTTCAAAGCGAAAGCGAAAGCCGAAGCCAATTTGGGGATTGTGCTATATCATGTATTGTATATGTTGAACAAATCTTTCAGAACCATATAGATTAGCCTCGTGGTTTGGGTGTTCGACTGACATTCGTTCACCCCAACCCTTGTTCGTGTCCCCGTGTGGGCTCTGTCCATGTGCAATGCTCATGATTCGCTTAGCGGATCAAACAGCTGTACAGTGCTTCCATAATTTTCAATGGTCAGTTACGTGGACACCCTGCATGGAGAATCATATTGTACAAATCTACTCTGCTACTGCTCCATTGCATTGTATGAGCAATCTGTGTGGATTGTTCATAAGGGAATGCCTTGATTTTACTTAGGCCCATAAATAGAGAAGTGATGGAACATAGGATTGGATCGGTGTGCGAGAATTTGGTTGTTACCGTTCAAAGCCAAAGCGAAAGCGAAAGCCGAAGCCAATTTGGGGATTGTGCTGTGTCATGTATTGTATATGTTGAACAAAGCGTTGAGACCCATATCGGATAGCCTTGTGGTTTGGGTGTTCGACTGACAATCGTTCACCCCAACCCTTGTTCGTGACACCGTGTGGGCTCTGTCCATGTGCAATGCTCATGATTCCCTTAGCGGATCAAACAGCTGTACAGTGCTTCCATCATTTTCAATGGTCAGTTCAGTGTTCAAGCTGCATGGAGAATCATATTATACAAATCTACTCTGCTACTGCTCTATTTCACTGTAGGAGCAAACTGTGTGGATCGTTCATAAAGGAATGCCTTGGTTTTACTAAGGCCCATATAAATAGAGAAGTGATGGAACATAGGATTGGATCGGTGTGCGAGAATTTGGTTGTTACCGTTCAAACCGAAAGCGAAAGCCGAAGCCAATTTGGGGATTGTGCTTTATCATGTATTGCATAATTTGAACAATGCGTTCACTCCCATATCGCATAGCCTTGTGGTTTGGGTGTTCGACTGACAATCGTTCACCCCAACCCTTGTTCGTGTCCCCGTGTGGGCTCTGTCCATGTGCAATGCTCATGATTCCCTTAGCGGATCAAACAGCTGGACAGTGCTTCCATCATTTTCAATGGTCAGCTCAGTGTTCAAGCTGCATGGAGAATCATATTGTACAAATCTACTCTGCTACTGCTCCATTGCATTGTATGAGCAAACTGTGTGGATTGTTCAAAGGGAATGCCTTGATTTTACTAAGGCCCATAAATAGAGAAGTGATGGAACATAGGATTGGATCGGTGTGCGAGAATTTGGTTGATATCGTTCAAAGCGAAAGCGAAAACCGAAGCCAATTTGGGGATTGTGCTCTATCATGTATTGTTTATGTTGAACAAAGCGTTCAGTCCCATATTGCATAGCCTTGTGGTTTGGGTGTTCGACTGACATTCGTTCACCCCAACCCTTGTTCGTGACACCGTGTGGGCTCTGTCCATGTGCAATGCTCACGAATCCCTTAGCGGATCAAACAGCTGTACAGTGCTTCCATCATTTTCAATGGTCAGTTCAGTGTTCAAGCTGCATGGAGAATCATATTGTACAAATCTACTCTGCTACTGCTCTATTGCATTGTATGAGCAATCTGTGTGTGGATTGTTCAAAGGGAATGCCATGATTTTACTAAGGCTCATATAAATAGAGAAGTGATGGAACATAGGATTGGATCGGTGTGCGAGAATTTGGTTGTTACCGTTCAAAGCGAAAGCGAAAGCCGAAGCCGATTTGGGGACTGTGATATATCATGTATTGTATATGTTGAACAAAGCGTTCAGGCACATTTGGGAAAGCCTTGTGGTTTGGGTGTTCGACTGACAATCGTTCACCCCAACCCTTGTTCGTGTCCCCGTGTGGGCTCTGTCCATGTGCAATGCTCATGATTCTCTTAGCGGATCAAACAGCTGTACAGTGCTTCCATCATTTTCAATGGTCAGTTCAGTGTTCAAGCAGCATGGAGAATAATATTATACAAATCTACTCTGCTACTGCTCTATTGCATTGTATGAGCAATCTGTGTGTGGATTGTTCAAAGGGAATGCCTTGGTTTTACCTAGCCCATTATAAATAGAGAAGTGATGGAACATAGGATTGGATCGGTGTGCGAGAATTTGGTTGTTACCGTTCAAAGCGAAAGCGAAAGCCGAAGCCAATTTGGGGATTGTGCTTTATCATGTATTGCATAATTTGAACAATGCGTTCACTCCCATATCGCATAGCCTTGTGGTTTGGGTGTTCGACTGACATTCGTTCACTCCAACCCTTGTTCGTGACACCGTGTGGGCTCTGTCCATGTGCAATGCTCATGATTCCCTTAGCGGATCAAACAGCTGGACAGTGCTTCCATCATTTTCAATGGTCAGTTCAGTGTTCAAGCTGCATGGAGAATTATATTATACAAATCTACTCTGCTACTGCTCTATTGCACTGTAGGAGCAAACTGTGTGGATCGTTCATAAAGGAATGCCTTGGTTTTACTTAGTCCCATAAATAGAGAAGTGATGGAACATAGGATTGGATCGGTGTGCGAGAATATGGTTGTTACCGTTCAAAGCGAAAGCGAAAGCCGAAGCCAATTTGGGGATTGTGCTTTATCATGTATTGCATAATTTGAACAATGCGTTCACTCCCATATCGCATAGCCTTGTGGTTTGGGTGTTCGACTGACAATCGTTCACCCCAACCCTTGTTCGTGTCCTCGTGTGGGCTCTGTCCATGTGCAATGCTCACGAATCCCTTAGCGGATCAAACAGCTGTACAGTGCTTCCATCATTTTCAATGGTCAGTTCAGTGTTCAAGCTGCATGGAGAATCATATTGTACAAATCTACTCTGCTACTGCTCTATAGCATTGTATGAGCAATCTGTGTGTGGATTGTTCAAAGGGAATGCCATGATTTTACTAAGGCCCATATAAATAGAGAAGTGATGGAACATAGGATTGGATCGGTGTGCGAGAATTTGGTTGTTACCGTTCAAAGCGAAAGCGAAAGCCGAAGCCGATTTGGGGACTGTGATATATCATGTATTGTATATGTTGAACAAAGCGTTCAGGCACATTTGGGAAAGCCTTGTGGTTTGGGTGTTCGACTGACAATCGTTCACCCCAACCCTTGTTCGTGTCCCCGTGTGGGCTCTGTCCATGTGCAATGCTCATGATTCTCTTAGCGGATCAAACAGCTGTACAGTGCTTCCATCATTTTCAATGGTCAGTTCAGTGTTCAAGCAGCATGGAGAATAATATTATACAAATCTACTCTGCTACTGCTCTATAGCATTGTATGAGCAATCTGTGTGGATCGTTCATAAAGGAATGCCTTGGTTTTACTAAGGCCCATATAAATAGAGAAGTGATGGAACATAGGATTGGATCGGTGTGCGAGAATTTGGTTGTTACCGTTCAAACCGAAAGCGAAAGCCGAAGCCAATTTGGGGATTGTGCTTTATCATGTATTGCATAATTTGAACAATGCGTTCACTCCCATATCGCATAGCCTTGTGGTTTGGGTGTTCGACTGACATACGTTCACTCCAACCCTTGTTCGTGACACCGTGTGGGCTCTGTCCATGTGCAATGCTCATGATTCCCTTAGCGGATCAAACAGCTGTACAGTGCTTCCATCATTTTCAATGGTCAGTTCAGTGTTCAAGCTGCATGGAGAATCATATTATACAAATCTACTCTGCTACTGCTCTATTGCACTGTAGGAGCAAACTGTGTGGATCGTTCATAAAGGAATGCCTTGGTTTTACTTAGGCCCATATAAATAGAGAAGTGATGGAACATAGGATTGGATCGGTGTGCGAGAATTTGGTTGTTACCGTTCAAAGCGAAAGCGAAAGCCGAAGCCAATTTGGGGATTGTGCTTTATCATGTATTGCATAATTTGAACAATGCGTTCACTCCCATATCGCATAGCCTTGTGGTTTGGGTGTTCGACTGACAATCGTTCACCCCAACCCTTGTTCGTGTCCCCGTGTGGGCTCTGTCCATGTGCAATGCTCATGATTCCCTTAGCGGATCAAACAGCTGTACAGTGCTTCCATCATTTTCAATGGTCAGTTCAGTGTTCAAGCTGCATGGAGAATCATATTGTACAAATCTACTCTGCTACTGCTCTATAGCATTTTATGAGCAATCTGTGTGGATTGTTCAAAGGGAATGCCTTGATTTTACTAAGGCCCATAAATAGAGAAGTGATGGAACATAGGATTGGATCGGTGTGCGAGAATTTGGTTGATACCGTTCAAAGCGAAAGCGAAAACCGAAGCCAATTTGGGGATTGTGCTCTATCATGTAGTGTATATGTTGAACAAAGCGTTCAGTCCCATATTGCATAGCCTTGTGGTTTGGGTGTTCGACTGACATTCGTTCACCCCAACCCTTGTTCGTGACACCGTGTGGGCTCTGTCCATGTGCAATGCTCATGATTCCCTTAGCGGATCAAACAGCTGTACAGTGCTTCCATAATTTTCAATGGTCAGTTCAGTGTTCAAGCTGCATGGAGAATCATATTCTAACAAATCTACTCTGCTACTGCTCTATTGCATTGTACGAGCAATCTTTGTGGATTGTTCATAAGGGAATGCCTTGGTTTGACTTAGGCCCATATAAATAGAGAAGTGATGGAACATAGGATTGGATCGGTGTGCGAGAATTTGGTTGTTACCGTTCAAAGCGAAAGCGAAAGCCGAAGCCAATTTGGGGATTGTGCTATATCATGTAGTGTATATGTTGCATAATGCGATGAGACCCATATCGCATAGCCTTGTGGTTTGGGTGTTCGACTGACAATCGTTCACCCCAACCCTTGTTCGTGTCCCCGTGTGGGCTCTGTCCATGTGCAATGCTCATGATTCCCTTAGCGGATCAAACAGCTGGACAGTGCTTCCATCATTGTCAATGGTCAGTTCAGTGTTCAAGCTGCATGGAGAATCATATTGTACAAATCTACTCTGCTACTGCTCCATTGCATTGTATGAGCAATCTGTGTGTGGATTGTTCATAAGGGAATGCCTTGGTTTTACTTAGGCCCATATAAATAGAGAAGTGATGGAACATAGGATTGGATCGGTGTGCGAGAATTTGGTTGTTACCGTTCAAAGCGAAAGCGAAAGCCGAAGCCAATTTGGGGATTGTGCTTTATCATGTATTGCATAATTTGAACAATGCTTTAACTACCATATCGCATAGCCTTGTGGTTTGGGTGTTCGACTGACAATCGTTCACCCCAACCCTTGTTCGTGTCCCCGTGTGGGCTCTGTCCATGTGCAATGCTCATGATTCCCTTAGCGGATCAAACAGCTGGACAGTGCTTCAATCATTTTCAATGGTCAGTTCAGTGTTCAAGCTGCATGGAGAATCATACTGTACAAATCTACTCTGCTACTGCTCCATTGCATTGTATGAGCAATCTGTGTGGATTGTTCAAAGGGAATGCCTTGATTTTACTAAGGCCCATAAATAGAGAAGTGATGGAACATAGGATTGGATCGGTGTGCGAGAATTTGGTTGATACCGTTCAAAGCGAAAGCGAAAACCGAAGCCAATTTGGGGATTGTGCTCTATCATGTATTGTTTATGTTGAACAAAGCGTTCAGTCCCATATTGCATAGCCTTGTGGTTTGGGTGTTCGACTGACATTCGTTCACCCCAACCCTTGTTCGTGACACCGTGTGGGCTCTGTCCATGTGCAATGCTCACGAATCCCTTAGCGGATCAAACAGCTGTACAGTGCTTCCATCATTTTCAATGGTCAGTTCAGTGTTCAAGCTGCATGGAGAATCATATTGTACAAATCTACTCTGCTACTGCTCTATTGCATTGTATGAGCAATCTGTGTGTGGATTGTTCAAAGGGAATGCCATGATTTTACTAAGGCTCATATAAATAGAGAAGTGATGGAACATAGGATTGGATCGGTGTGCGAGAATTTGGTTGTTACCGTTCAAAGCGAAAGCGAAAGCCGAAGCCGATTTGGGGACTGTGATATATCATGTATTGTATATGTTGAACAAAGCGTTCAGGCACATTTGGGAAAGCCTTGTGGTTTGGGTGTTCGACTGACAATCGTTCACCCCAACCCTTGTTCGTGTCCCCGTGTGGGCTCTGTCCATGTGCAATGCTCATGATTCCCTTAGCGGATCAAACAGCTGGACAGTGCTTCAATCATTTTCAATGGTCAGTTCAGTGTTCAAGCTGCATGGAGAATCATATTGTACAAATCTACTCTGCTACTGCTCCATTGCATTGTATGAGCAATCTGTGTGGATTGTTCAAAGGGAATGCCTTGATTTTACTAAGGCCCATAAATAGAGAAGTGATGGAACATAGGATTGGATCGGTGTGCGAGAATTTGGTTGATACCGTTCAAAGCGAAAGCGAAAACCGAAGCCAATTTGGGGATTGTGCTCTATCATGTATTGTTTATGTTGAACAAAGCGTTCAGTCCCATATTGCATAGCCTTGTGGTTTGGGTGTTCGACTGACATTCGTTCACCCCAACCCTTGTTCGTGACACCGTGTGGGCTCTGTCCATGTGCAATGCTCACGAATCCCTTAGCGGATCAAACAGCTGTACAGTGCTTCCATCATTTTCAATGGTCAGTTCAGTGTTCAAGCTGCATGGAGAATCATATTGTACAAATCTACTCTGCTACTGCTCTATTGCATTGTATGAGCAATCTGTGTGTGGATTGTTCAAAGGGAATGCCATGATTTTACTAAGGCTCATATAAATAGAGAAGTGATGGAACATAGGATTGGATCGGTGTGCGAGAATTTGGTTGTTACCGTTCAAAGCGAAAGCGAAAGCCGAAGCCGATTTGGGGACTGTGATATATCATGTAGTGTATATGTTGAACAAAGCGTTCAGGCACATTTGGGAAAGCCTTGTGGTTTGGGTGTTCGACTGACAATCGTTCACCCCAACCCTTGTTCGTGTCCCCGTGTGGGCTCTGTCCATGTGCAATGCTCATGATTCTCTTAGCGGATCAAACAGCTGTACAGTGCTTCCATCATTTTCAATGGTCAGTTCAGTGTTCAAGCTGCATGGAGAATCATATTATACAAATCTACTCTGCTACTGCTCTATTGCATTGTATGAGCAATCTGTGTGGATTGTTCATAAGGGAATGCCTTGGATTAACTTAGGCCCATATAAATAGAGAAGTGATGGAACATAGGATTGGATCGGTGTGCGAGAATTTGGTTGTTACCGTTCAAAGCGAAAGCGAAAGCCGAAGCCAATTTGGGGATTGTGCTATATAATGTATTGTCTAAGTTGAACAAAGCGTTCAGACCCATATCGCATAGCCTTGTGGTTTGGGTGTTCGACTGACATTCGTTCACTCCAACCCTTGTTCGTGACACCGTGTGGGCTCTGTCCATGTGCAATGCCCATGATTCCCTTAGCGGATCAAACAGCTGTACAGTGCTTCCATCATTTTCAATGGTCAGTTCAGTGTTCAAGCTGCATGGAGAATTATATTATACAAATCTACTCTGCTACTGCTCTATTGCACTGTAGGAGCAAACTGTGTGGATCGTTCATAAAGGAATGCCTTGGTTTTACTTAGGCCCATATAAATGGAGAAGTGATGGAACATAGGATTGGATCGGTGTGCGAGAATTTGGTTGTTACCGTTCAAAGCGAAAGCGAAAGCCGAAGCCAATTTGGGGATTGTGCTTTATCATGTATTGCATAATTTGAACAATGCGTTCACTCCCATATCGCATAGCCTTGTGGTTTGGGTGTTCGACTGACAATCGTTCACCCCAACCCTTGTTCGTGTCCTCGTGTGGGCTCTGTCCATGTGCAATGCTCACGAATCCCTTAGCGGATCAAACAGCTGTACAGTGCTTCCATCATTTTCAATGGTCAGTTCAGTGTTCAAGCTGCATGGAGAATCATATTGTACAAATCTACTCTGCTACTGCTCTATTGCATTGTATGAGCAATCTGTGTGTGGATTGTTCAAAGGGAATGCCATGATTTTACTAAGGCCCATATAAATAGAGAAGTGATGGAACATAGGATTGGATCGGTGTGCGAGAATTTGGTTGTTACCGTTCAAAGCGAAAGCGAAAGCCGAAGCCGATTTGGGGACTGTGATATATCATGTATTGTATATGTTGAACAAAGCGTTCAGGCACATTTGGGAAAGCCTTGTGGTTTGGGTGTTCGACTGACAATCGTTCACCCCAACCCTTGTTCGTGTCCCCGTGTGGGCTCTGTCCATGTGCAATGCTCATGATTCTCTTAGCGGATCAAACAGCTGTACAGTGCTTCCATCATTTTCAATGGTCAGTTCAGTGTTCAAGCAGCATGGAGAATAATATTATACAAATCTACTCTGCTACTGCTCTATTGCATTGTATGAGCAATCTGTGTGGATTGTTCATAAGGGAATGCCTTGGTTTTACCTAGCCCATTATAAATAGAGAAGTGATGGAACATAGGATTGGATCGGTGTGCGAGAATTTGGTTGTTACCGTTCAAAGCGAAAGCGAAAGCCGAAGCCAATTTGGGGATTGTGCTTTATCATGTATTGCATAATTTGAACAATGCGTTCACTCCCATATCGCATAGCCTTGTGGTTTGGGTGTTCGACTGACATACGTTCACTCCAACCCTTGTTCGTGACACCGTGTGGGCTCTGTCCATGTGCAATGCTCATGATTCCCTTAGCGGATCAAACAGCTGTACAGTGCTTCCATCATTTTCAATGGTCAGTTCAGTGTTCAAGCTGCATGGAGAATCATATTATACAAATCTACTCTGCTACTGCTCTATTGCACTGTAGGAGCAAACTGTGTGGATCGTTCATAAGGGAATGCCTTGGTTTTACTTAGGCCCATATAAATAGAGAAGTGATGGAACATAGGATTGGATCGGTGTGCGAGAATTTGGTTGTTACCGTTCAAAGCGAAAGCGAAAGCCGAAGCCAATTTGGGGATTGTGCTTTATCATGTATTGCATAATTTGAACAATGCGTTCACTCCCATATCGCATAGCCTTGTGGTTTGGGTGTTCGACTGACATTCGTTCACTCCAACCCTTGTTCGTGACACCGTGTGGGCTCTGTCCATGTGCAATGCTCATGATTCCCTTAGCGGATCAAACAGCTGTACAGTGCTTCAATCATTTTCAATGGTCAGTTCAGTGTTCAAGCTGCATGGAGAATCATATTATACAAATCTACTCTGCTACTGCTCTATTGCACTGTAGGAGCAAACTGTGTGGATCGTTCATAAAGGAATGCCTTGGTTTTACTTAGGCCCATATAAATAGAGAAGTGATGGAACATAGGATTGGATCGGTGTGCGAGAATTTGGTTGTTACCGTTCAAAGCGAAAGCGAAAGCCGAAGCCAATTTGGGGATTGTGCTATATCATGTATTGTATATGTTGAACAAAGCGTTCAGTCCCATATCGCATAGCCTTGTGGTTTGGGTGTTCGACTGACAATCGTTCACCCCAACCCTTGTTCGTGTCCCCGTGTGGGCTCTGTCCATGTGCAATGCTCATGATTCCCTTAGCGGATCAAACAGCTGGACAGTGCTTCCATCATTTTCAATGGTCAGCTCAGTGTTCAAGCTGCATGGAGAATCATATTGTACAAATCTACTCTGCTACTGCTCCATTGCATTGTATGAGCAATCTGTGTGGATTGTTCAAAGGGAATGCCTTGATTTTACTAAGGCCCATAAATAGAGAAGTGATGGAACATAGGATTGGATCGGTGTGCGAGAATTTGGTTGATACCGTTCAAAGCGAAAGCGAAAGCCGAAGCCAATTTGGGGATTGTGCTCTATCATGTATTGTATATGTTAAAGAAAGCGTTCAGTCCCATATTGCATAGCCTTGTGGTTTGGGTGTTCGACTGACATTCGTTCACCCCAACCCTTGTTCGTGACACCGTGTGGGCTCTGTCCATGTGCAATGCTCATGATTCCCTTAGCGGATCAAACAGCTGTACAGTGCTTCCATAATTTTCAATGGTCAGTTCAGTGTTCAAGCTGCATGGAGAATCATATTCTAACAAATCTACTCTGCTACTGCTCTATTGCATTGTACGAGCAATCTTTGTGGATTGTTCATAAGGGAATGCCTTGGTTTGACTTAGGCCCATATAAATAGAGAAGTGATGGAACATAGGATTGGATCGGTGTGCGAGAATTTGGTTGTTACCGTTCAAAGCGAAAGCGAAAGCCGAAGCCAATTTGGGGATTGTGCTATATCATGTAGTGTATATGTTGCATAATGCGATGAGACCCATATCGCATAGCCTTGTGGTTTGGGTGTTCGACTGACAATCGTTCACCCCAACCCTTGTTCGTGTCCCCGTGTGGGCTCTGTCCATGTGCAATGCTCATGATTCCCTTAGCGGATCAAACAGCTGGACAGTGCTTCCATCATTGTCAATGGTCAGTTCAGTGTTCAAGCTGCATGGAGAATCATATTGTACAAATCTACTCTGCTACTGCTCCATTGCATTGTATGAGCAATCTGTGTGTGGATTGTTCATAAGGGAATGCCTTGGTTTTACTTAGGCCCATAAATAGAGAAGTGATGGAACATAGGATTGGATCGGTGTGCGAGAATTTGGTTGTTACCGTTCAAAGCGAAAGCGAAAGCCGAAGCCAATTTGGGGATTGTGATTTATCATGTATTGCATAATTTGAACAATGCTTTCACTACCATATCGCATAGCCTTGTGGTTTGGGTGTTCGACTGACAATCGTTCACCCCAACCCTTGTTCGTGTCCCCGTGTGGGCTCTGTCCATGTGCAATGCTCATGATTCCCTTAGCGGATCAAACAGCTGGACAGTGCTTCCATCATTTTCAATGGTCAGTTCAGTGGTAAAGCTGCATGGAGAATCATATTATACAAATCTACTCTGCTACTGCTCCATTGCATTGTATGAGCAATCTGTGTGGATTGTTCATAAGGGAATGCCTTGGCTTTCCTCAGGCCCATATAAAAAGAGAAGTGATGGAACATAGGATTGGATCGGTGTGCGAGAATATGGTTGTTACCGTTCAAAGCGAAAGCGAAAGCCGAAGCCAATTTGGGGATTGTGATTTATCATGTATTGCATAATTTGAACAATGCTTTCACTACCATATCGCATAGCCTTGTGGTTTGGGTGTTCGACTGACAATCGTTCACCCCAACCCTTGTTCGTGTCCCCGTGTGGGCTCTGTCCATGTGCAATGCTCATGATTCCCTTAGCGGATCAAACAGCTGTACAGTGCTTCCATCACTTTCAATGGTCAGTTCAGGGTTCAAGCTGCTTGGAGAATCATATTATACAAATCTACAATGCTACTGCTCTATTGCATTTTATGAGCAATCTGTGTGGATTGTTCATAAGGGAATGCCTTGATTTTACTAAAGCCCATATAAATAGAGAAGTGATGGAACATAGGATTGGATCGGTGTGCGAGAATTTGGTTGTTACCGTTCAAAGCGAAAGCGAAAGCCGAAGCCAATTTGGGGACTGTGATATATCATGTATTGTATATGTTGAACAAAGCGTTCAGGCACATTTGGGAAAGCCTTGTGGTTTGGGTGTTCGACTGACAATCGTTCACCCCAACCCTTGTTCGTGTCCCCGTGTGGGCTCTGTCCATGTGCAATGTTCATGATTCCCTTAGCGGATCAAACAGCTGTACAGTGCTTCCATCATTTTCAATGGTCAGTTCAGTGTTCAAGCTGCATGGAGAATCATATTATACAAATCTACTCTGCTACTGCTCCATTGCATTGTATGAGCAATCTGTGTGGATTGTTCAAAGGGAATGCCTTGATTTTACTAAGGCCCATAAATAGAGAAGTGATGGAACATAGGATTGGATTGGTGTGCGAGAATTTGGTTGATACCGTTCAAAGACAAAGCGAAAGCCGAAGCCAATTTAGGGATTGTGCTATATCATGTATTGTTTATGTTGAACAAAGCGTTAAGTCCCATTTTGCATAGCCTTGTGGTTTGGGTCTTCGACTGACATTCGTTCACCCCAACCCTTGTTCGTGTCCCCGTGTGGGCTCTGTCCATGTGCAATGCTCATGATTCCCTTAGCGGATCAAACAGCTGGACAGTGCTTCCATCATTTTCAATGGTCAGTTCAGTGGTCAAGCTGCATGGAGAATCATATTATACAAATCTACTCTGCTACTGCTCTGTCGCATTGTGTGAGCAATCTGTGTGGATTGTTCATAAGGGAATGCCTTGGTTTTATTTAGGCCCATAAATAGAGAAGTGATGGAACATAGGATTGGATCGGTGTGCGAGAATATGGTTGTTACCATTCAAAGCGAAAGCGAAAGCCGAAGCCAATTTGGGGATTGTGCTATATCATGTATTGTATATGATGTACAAATCCTTCATTCCCATATGGGATAGCCATGTGGTTTGGGTGTTCGACTGACAATCGTTCACCCCAACCCTTGTTCGTGTCCCCGTGTGGGCTCTGTCCATGTGCAATGCTCATGATTCCCTTAGCGGATCAAACAGCTGGACAGTGCTTCCATCACTTTCAATGGTCATTTCAGTGTTCAAGCTGCATGGAGAATCATATTGTACAAATCTACACTGCTACTGCTCTATTGCATTTTATGAGCAATCTGTGTGGATTGTTCATAAGGGAATGCCTTGATTTTACTAAAGCCCATATAAATAGAGAAGTGATGGAACATAGGATTGGATCGGTGTGCGAGAATTTGGTTGATACCGTTCAAAGCGAAAGCGAAAGCCGAAGCCAATTTTGGGATTGTGCTATATCATATACTGTATATGATGAACAAATCGTTAATTCCCATATGGGATAGCCTTGTGGTTTGGGTGTTCGACTGACAATCGTTCACCCCAACCCTTGTTCGTGTCCCCGTGTGGGCTCTGTCCATGTGCAATGCTCATGATTCTCTTAGCGGATCAAACAGCTGTACAGTGCTTCCATCATTTTCAATGGTCAGTTCAGTGTTCAAGCTGCATGGAGAATCATATTATACAAATCTACTCTGCTACTGCTCTATTGCATTGTATGAGCAATCTGTGTGGGGATTTTTCATAAGGGAATGCCTTGGTTTTACTTAGGCCCATAAATAGAGAAGTGATGGAACATAGGATTGGATCGGTGTGCGAGAATTTGGTTGTTACCGTTCAAAGCGAAAGCGAAAGCCGAAGCCAATTTAGGGATTGTTCTATATGATGCAGTGTATATGTTGAATAAATCTTTCAGAACCTTATCGGATGGCCTTGTGGTTTGGGTGTTCGACTGACATTCGTTCACCCGAACCCATGTTCGTGACACCGTGTGGGCTCTGTCCATGTGCAATGCTCATGATTCCCTTAGCGGATCAAACAGCTGGACAGTGCTTCCATCATTTTCAATGGTCAGTTCAGTGTTCAAGCTGCATGGAGAATCATATTGTACAAATCTACTCTGCTACTGCTCCATTGCATTGTATGAGCAATCTGTGTGGATTGTTCAAAGGGAATGCCTTGATTTTACTAAGGCCCATATAAATAGAGAAGTGATGGAACATAGGATTGGATCGGTGTGCGAGAATTTGGTTGATACCGTTCAAAGCGAAAGCGAAAGCCGAAGCCAATTTGGGGATTGTGCTATATCATGTATTGTATATGATGTACAAATCGTTCATTCCCATATGGGATAGCCTTGTGGTTTGGGTGTTCGACTGACAATCGTTCACCCCAACCCTTGTTCGTGTCCCCGTGTGGGCTCTGTCCATGTGCAATGCTCATGATTCCCTTAGCGGATCAAACAGCTGTACAGTGCTTCCATCATTTTCAATGGTCAGTTCAGTGTTCAAGCTGCATGGAGAATTATATTATACAAATCTACTCTGCTACTGCTCTATTGCACTGTAGGAGCAAACTGTGTGGATCGTTCATAAAGGAATGCCTTGGTTTTACTTAGGCCCATATAAATAGAGAAGTGATGGAACATAGGATTGGATCGGTGTGCGAGAATTTGGTTGTTACCGTTCAAAGCGAAAGCGAAAGCCGAAGCCAATTTGGGGATTGTGCTATATCCTGTAGTGTATATGTTGCATAATGCGATGAGACCCATATCGCATAGCCTTGTGGTTTGGGTGTTCGACTGACAATCGTTCACCCCAACCCTTGTTCGTGTCCCCGTGTGGGCTCTGTCCATGTGCAATGCTCATGATTCCCTGAGCGGATCAAACAGCTGGACAGTGCTTCCATCATTGTCAATGGTTAGTTCAGTGTTCAAGCTGCATGGAGAATCATATTGTACAAATCTACTCTGCTACTGCTCCATTGCATTGTATGAGCAATCTGTGTGGATTGTTCATAAGGGAATGCCTTGGTTTTACTTAGGCCCATAAATAGAGAAGTGATGGAACATAGGATTGGATCGGTGTGCGAGAATTTGGTTGTTACCGTTCAAAGCGAAAGCGAAAGCCGAAGCCAATTTGGGGATTGTGCTTTATCATGTATTGCATAATTTGAACAATGCGTTCACTACCATATCGCATAGCCTTGTGGTTTGGGTGTTCGACTGACAATCGTTCACCCCAACCCTTGTTCGTGTCCCCGTGTGGGCTCTGTCCATGTGCAATGCTCATGATTCCCTTAGCGGATCAAACAGCTGGACAGTGCTTCCATCATTTTCAATGGTCAGTTCAGTGTTCAAGCTGCATGGAGAATCATATTGTACAAATCTACTCTGCTACTGCTCCATTGCATTGTGTGAGCAATCTGTGTGGATTGTTCATAAGGGAATGCCTTGGTTTTACTTAGGCCCATATAAATAGAGAAGTGATGGAACATAGGATTGGATCGGTGTGCGAGAATTTGGTTGTTACCGTTCAAAGCGAAAGCGAAAGCCGAAGCCAATTTGGGGATTGTGCTATATCACGTAGTGTATATGTTGAAGAAAGCGATGAGACCCATATGGGATAGCCTTGTGGTTTGGGTGTTCGACTGACATTCGTTCACCCCAACCCTTGTTCGTGTCCCCGTGTGGGCTCTGTCCATGTGCAATTCTCTTGATTCCCTTAGTGGATCAAACAGCTGTACAGTGCTTCCATAATTTTCAATGGTCAGTTCAGTGTTCAAGCTGCATGGAGAATCATATTATACAAATCTACACTGCTACTGCTCTATTGCATTTTATGAGCAATCTGTGTGGATTGTTCATAAGGGAATGCCTTGATTTTACTAAGGCCCATATAAATAGAGAAGTGATGGAACATAGGATTGGATCGGTGTGCGAGAATTTGGTTGTTAACGTTCAAAGCGAAAGCGAAAGCCGAAGCCAATTTGGGGATTGTGCTATATCATGTACTGTATATAATGAACAAATCGTTAATTCCCATATGGGATAGCCTTGTGGTTTGGGTGTTCGACTGACAATCGTTCATCCCAACCCTTGTTCGTGTCCCCGTGTGGGCTCTGTCCATGTGCAATTCTCATGATTCCCTTAGCGGATCAAACAGCTGGACAGTGCTTCAATCATTTTCAATGGTCAGTTCAGGGTTCAAGCTGCATGGAGAATCATATTATACAAATCCACACTGCTACTGCTCCATTGCATTGTATGAGCAATTTGTGTGGATTGTTCATAAGGGAATGCCTTGATTTTACTTAGGCCCATATAAATAGAGAAGTGATGGAACATAGGATTGGATCGGTGTGCGAGAATTTGGTTGTTACCGTTCAAAGCGAAAGCGAAAGCCGAAGCCAATTTGGGGATTATGCTGTATCATGTACTTTATAATTTGAACAATGCGTTCACTCACATATCGCATAGCCTTGTGGTTTGGGTGTTCGACTGACATTCGTTCACCCCAACCCTTGTTCGTGACACCGTGTGGGCTCTGTCCATGTGCAATGCTCATGATTCCCTTAGCGGATCAAACAGCTGTACGGTGCTTCCATCATTTTCAATGGTCAGTTCAGTGTTCAAGCTGCATGGAGAATCATATTATACAAATCTACTCTGCTACTGCTCTATTGCATTGTATGAGCAATCTGTGTGGATTGTTCATAAGGGAATGCCTTGGTTTTACTTAGGCCCATATAAATAGGGTAGTGATGGAACATAGGATTGGATCGGCGTGCGATAATTTGGTTGTTACCGTTCAAAGCGAAAGCGAAAACCGAAGACAATTTGGGGATTGTGCTCTATCATGTATTGTTTATGTTGATCAAAGCGTTCAGACCCATATCGGATGGTCTTGTGGTTTGGGTGTTAGACTGACAGTCGTTCACCCCAACCCTTGTTCGTGTCCCCGTGTGGGCTCTGTCCATGTGCAATGCTCATGATTCGCTTAGCGGATCAAACAGCTGTACAGTGCTTCCATCATTTTCAATGGTCAGTTCAGTGTTCAAGCTGCATGGAGAATCATATTATACAAATCTACTCTGCTACTGCTCTATTGCATTGTATGAGCAATCTGTGTGGATTGTTCATAAGGGAATGCCTTGGTTTTATTTAGGCCCATAAATAGAGAAGTGATGGAAAATAGGATTGGATCGGTGTGCGAGAATTTGGTTGTTACCGTTGAAAGCCAAAGCGAAAGCGAAAGCCGAAGCCAATTTGGGGATTGTGCTATATCATGTAGTGTATATGTTGAACGAAGCGTTGAGACCGATATCGGATAGCCTTGTGGTTTGGGTGTTCGACTGACATTCGTTCACCCCAACCCTTGTTCGTGTCCCCGTGTGGGCTCTGTCCATGTGCAATGCTCATGATTCCCTTAGCGGATCAAACAGCTGTACGGTGCTTCCATCATTTTCAATGGTCAGTTCAGTGTTCAAGCTGCATGGAGAATCATATTGTACAAATCTACTCTGCTACTGCTCCATTGCATTGTATGAGCAATCTGTGTGGATTGTTCAAAGGGAATGCCTTGATTTTACTAAGGCCCATATAAATAGAGAAGTGATGGAACATAGGATTGGATCGGCGTGCGATAATTTGGTTGTTACCGTTCAAAGCGAAAGCGAAAGCCGAAGCCAATTTGGGGATTGTGCTCTATTATGTATTGTTTATGTTGATCAAAGCGTTCAGACCCATATCGGATAGCCTTGTGGCTTGGGTGTTCGACTGACAATCCTTCACCCCAAGCCTTGTTCCTGTCCCCGTGTGGGCTCTGTCCATGTGCAATGCTCATGATTCGCTTAGCGGATCAAACAGCTGTACAGTGCTTCCATAATTGTCAATGGTCAGTTCAGTGTTCAAGCTGCATGGAGAATCATATTATACAAATCTACTCTGCTACTGCTCTATTGCATTGTATGAGCAATCTGTGTGGATTGTTCATAAAGGAATGCCTTGATTTTACTAAGGCCCATATAAATAGAGAAGTGATGGAACATAGGATTGGATCGGTGTGCGAGAATTTGGTTGATACCGTTCAAAGCGAAAGCGAAAGCCGAAGCCAATTTGGGGATTGTGCTATATCATGTATTGTATATGTTGAACAAAGCGTTCAGTCCCATATCGCATAGCCTTGTGGTTTGGGTGTTCGACTGACATTCGTTCACCCCAACCCTTGTTCGTGTCCCCGTGTGGGCTCTGTCCATGTGCAATGCTCATGATTCCCTTAGCGGATCAAACAGCTGTACAGTGCTTCCATAATTGTCAATGGTCAGTTCAGTGTTCAAGCTGCATGGAGAATCATATTATAAAAATCTACTCTGCTACTGCTCTATTGCATTGTATGAGCAATCTGTGTGGATTGTTCATAAGGGAATGCCTTGGTTTGACTTAGGCCCATATAAATAGAGAAGTGATGGAACATAGGATTGGATCGGTGTGCGAGAATTTGGTTGTTACCGTTCAAAGCCAAAGCGAAAGCGAAAGCCGAAGCCAATTTGGGGATTGTACTGTATCATGTATTTTATAATTTGAACAAAGCGTGCAGTCCCATATGGGATAGCCTTGTGGTTTGGGTGTTCGACTGACATTCGTTCACCCCAACCCTTGTTCGTGTCCCCGTGTGGGCTCTGTCCATGTGCAATGCTCATGATTCCCTTAGCGGATCAAACAGCTGTACAGTGCTTCCATCATTTTCAATGGTCAGTTCAGTGTTCAAGCTGCATGGAGAATCATATTATACAAATCTACTCTGCTACTGCTCCATTGCATTGTATGAGCAATCTGTGTGGATTGTTCATAAGGGAATGCCTTGGTTTTACTTAGGCCCATATAAATAGAGAAGTGATGGAACATAGGATTGGATCGGCGTGCGATAATTTGGTTGTTACCGTTCAAAGCGAAAGCGAAAACCGAAGCCAATTTGGGGATTGTGCTCTATCATGTATTGTTTATGTTGATCAAAGCGATCAGACCCATATCGGATAGACTTGTGGTTTGGGTGTTCGACTGACAATCGTTCACCCCAACCCTTGTTCGTGTCCCCGTGTGGGCTCTGTCCATGTGCAATGCTCATGATTCGCTTAGCGGATCAAACAGCTGTACAGTGCTTCCATAATCTTCAATGGTCAGTTCAGTGTTCAAGCTGCATGGAGAATCATATTATACAAATCTACTCTGCTACTGCTCTATTGCATTGTATGAGCAATCTGTGTGGATTGTTCATAAGGGAATGCCTTGGTTTTACATGGGCCCATAAATAGAGAAGTGATGGAACATAAGATTGGATCGGTGCGCGAGAATTTCGTTGTTACCATTCAAAGCCTATATGGGTATTGTGCTATATCATGTAGCGTATACGTTGAACAAAGCTTTGAGACCCATATGGGAAAGCCTTGTGGTTTGGGTGTTCGACTGACATTCGTTCACCCCAACCCTTGTTCGTGTCCCCGTGTGGGCTCTGTCCATGTGCAATGCTCATGATTCCCTTAGCGGGTCAAACAGCTGTACAGTGCTTCCATAATTTTCAATGGTCAGTTCAGTTTTCAGGCAGCATGGAGAATCATATCATACAAATATACTCTGCTACTGCTCTATTGCATTGTATGAGCAATCTGTGTGGATTGTTCATAAAGGAATGCCTTGGTTTTACTAAGGCCCATATAAATAGAGAAGTGATGGAACATAGGATTGGATCGGTGTGCGAGAATTTGGTTGTTACCGTTCAAAGCGAAAGCGAAAGCCGAAGCCAATTTGGGGATTGTGCTATATCATGTAGTGTATATATTTAACAAAGCGATGAGACCCACATCGCATTGCCTTGTGGTTTGGGTGTTCGACTGACAATCGTTCACCCCAACCCTTGTTCGTGTCCCCGTGTGGGCTCTGTCCATGTGCAATGCTCATGATTCCCTTAGCGGATCAAACAGCTGTACAGTGCTTCCATAATTTTCAATGGTCAGTTCAGTGTTCAAGCTGTTTGGAGAATCATATTATACAAATCTACTCTGCTACTGCTCTATTGCATTGTATGAGCAATCTGTGTGGATTGTACATAAAGGAATGCCTTGGTTTTACTAAGGCCCATATAAATAGAGAAGTGATGGAACATAGGATTGGATCGGTGTGCGAGAATTTGGTTGATACCGTTCAAAGCGAAAGCGAAAGCCGAAGCCAATTTGGGGATTGTGCTATATCATTTATTGTATATGTTGAACAAAGCGTTCAGTCCCATATCGCATAGCCTTGTGGTTTGGGTGTTCGACTGACATTCGTTCACCCCAACCCTTGTTCGTGTCCCCGTGTGGGCTCTGTCCATGTGCAATTCTCATGATTCCCTTAGCGGATCAAACAGCTGTACAGTGCTTCCATAATTGTCAATGGTCAGTTCAGTGTTCAAGCTGCATGGAGAATCATATTATAAAAATCTACTCTGCTACTGCTCTATTGCATTGTATGAGCAATCTGTGTGGATTGTTCATAAGGGAATGCCTTGGTTTTACTTAGGCCCATATAAATAGGGAAGTGATGGAACATAGGATTGGATCGGTGTGCGAGAATTTGGTTGTTACCGTTCAAAGCCAAAGCGAAAGCGAAATCCGAAGCCAATTTGGGGATTGTGCTGTATCATGTATTTTATAATTTGAACAAAGCGTGCAGTCCCATATCGGATAGCCTTGTGGTTTGGGTGTTCGACTGACATTCGTTCACCCCAACCCTTGTTCGTGTCCCCGTGTGGGCTCTGTCCATGTGCAATGCTCATGATTCCCTTAGCGGATCAAACAGCTGTACAGTGCTTCCATCATTTTCAATGGTCAGTTCAGTGTTCAAGCTGCATGGAGAATCATATTATACAAATCTACTCTGCTACTGCTCCATTGCATTGTATGAGCAATCTGTGTGGATTGTTCATAAGGGAATGCCTTGGTTTTACTTAGGCCCATATAAATAGAGAAGTGATGGAACATAGGATTGGATCGGTGTGTGAGAATTTGGTTGTTACCGTTCAAAGCGAAGGCGAAAGCCGAAGCCAATTTGGGGATTGTGCTATATCACGTAGTGTATATGTTGAATAAAACCATGAGACCCATATGGGATAGCCTTGTGGTTTGGGTGTTCGACTGACAATCGTTCACCCCAACCCTTGTTCGTGTCCCCGTGTGGGCTCTGTCCATGTGCAATGCTCATGATTCCCTTAGCGGATCAAACAGCTGTACAGTGCTTCCATAATCTTCAATGGTCAGTTCAGTGTTCAAGCTGCATGGAGAATCATATTATACAAATCTACTCTGCTACTGCTCTATTGCATTGTATGAGCAATCTGTGTGGATTGTTCATAAGGGAATGACTTGGTTTTACATGGGCCCATAAATAGAGAAGTGATGGAACATAAGATTGGATCTGTGCGCGAGAATTTCGTTGTTACCATTCAAAGCCTATATGGGTATTGTGCTATATCATGTAGCGTATACGTTGAACAAAGCTTTGAGACCCATATGGGATAGCCTTGTGGTTTGGGTGTTCGACTGACATTCGTTCACCCCAACCCTTGTTCGTGTCCCCGTGTGGGCTCTGTCCATGTGCAATGCTCATGATTCCCTTAGTGGATCAAACAGCTGTGCAGTGCTTCCATAATTGTCAATGGTCAGTTCAGTGTTCAAGCTGTTTGGAGAATCATATTATACAAATCTACTCTGCTACTGCTCCATTGCATGGTATGAGCAATCTGTGTGGATTGTTCATAAGGGAATGCCTTGATTTTACTTAGGCCCATAAAAATAGAGAAGTGATGGAACATAGGATTGGATCGGTGTGTGAGAATTTGGTTGTTACCGTTCAAAGCGAAGGCGAAAGCCGAAGCCAATTTGGGGATTGTGCTATATCACGTAGTGTATATGTTGAATAAAGCCATGAGACCCATATGGGATAGCCTTGTGGTTTGGGTGTTCGACTGACAATCGTTCACCCCAACCCTTGTTCGTGTCCCCGTGTGGGCTCTGTCCATGTGCAATGCTCATGATTCCCTTAGTGGATCAAACAGCTGTGCAGTGCTTCCATAATTGTCAATGGTCAGTTCAGTGTTCAAGCTGCATGGAGAATCATATTATACAAATCTACTCTGCTACTGCTCTATTGCATTGTATGAGCAATCTGTGTGGATTGTTCATAAGGGAATGCCTTGGTTTTACTTAGGCCCATAAATAGAGAAGTGATGGAACATAGGATTGGATCGGTGTGCGAGAATTTGGTTGTTACCGTTCAAAGACAAAGCGAAAGCGAAAGCCGAAGCCAATTTTGGGATTGTGCTGTATCATTTATTTTATAATTTGAACAATGCGTTCACTCCCATATCGCATAGCCTTGTGGTTTGGGTGTTCGACTGACATTCGTTCACCCCAACCCTTGTTCGTGTCCCCGTGTGGGCTCTGTCCATGTGCAATGCTCATGATTCGCTTAGCGGATCAAACAGCTGTACAGTGCTTCCATAATTTTCAATGGTCAGTTCAGTGTTCAAGCTGCATGGAGAATCATATTATACAAATCTACTCTGCTACTGCTCCATTGCATGGTATGAGCAATCTGTGTGGATTGTTCATAAGGGAATGACTTGGTTTTACATGGGCCCATAAATAGAGAAATGATGGAACATAAGATTGGATCGGTGCGCGAGAATTTCGTTGTTAACATTCAAAGCCTATATGGTTATTGTGCTATATCATGTAGCGTATACGTTGAACAAAGCTTTGAGACCCATATGGGATAGCCTTGTGGTTTGGGTGTTCGACTGACATTCGTTCACCCCAACCCTTGTTCGTGTCCCCGTGTGGGCTCTGTCCATGTGCAATGCTCATGATTCCCTTAGCGGATCAAACAGCTGTACAGTGCTTCCATCATTTTCAATGGTCAGTTCAGGGTTCAAGCTGCATGGAGAATCATATTATACAAATCTACTCTGCTACTGCTCCATTGCATTGTATGAGCAATCTGTGTGGGGATTTTTCATAAGGGAATGCCTTGGTTTTAATTAGGCCCATATAAATAGAGAAGTGATGGAACATAGGATTGGATCGGTGTGCGAGAATTTGGTTGTTACCGTTCAAAGCGAAAGCGAAAGCCGAAGCCAATTTGGGGATTATGGTTTATGATGTAGTGTATATGTTGAAGAAAGCAATGAGACGCATATGGGATAGCCTTGTGGTTAGGGTGTTCGACTGACAATCGTTCACCCCAACCCTTGTTCGTGTCCCCGTGTGGGCTTTGTCCATGTGCAATGCTCATGATTCCCTTAGCGGATCAAACAGCTGTACAGTGCTTCGATCATTTTCAATGGTCAATTCACTGTTCAAGCTGCATGGAGACTCATATTATACAAATCTACTCTGCTACTGCTCTATTGCATGGTATGAGCAATCTGTGTGGGGATTGTTCATAAGGGAATGCCTTGGTTCTACTTAAGCCCATATAAATAGAGAAGTGATGGAACATAAGATTGGATCGGCGTGCGATAATTTGGTTGTTACCGTTCAAAGCGAAAGCGAAAGCCGAAGCCAATTTGGGGATTGTGCTCTATCATGTATTGTTTATGTTGATCAAAGCGATGAGACCCACATCGCAAAGCCTTGTGGTTTGGGTGTTCGACTGACAATCGTTCACCCCAACCCTTGTTCGTGTCCCCGTGTGGGCTCTGTCCATGTGCAATGCTCATGATTCTCTTAGCGGATCAAACAGCTGTACAGTGCTTCCGTAATTGTCAATGGTCAGTTCAGTGTTCAAGCTGCATGGAGAATCATATTATACAAATCTACTCTGCTACTGCTCTATTGCATTGTATGAGCAATCTGTGTGGATTGTTCATAAGGGAATGCCTTGGTTTTACTTAGGCCCATATAAATAGAGAAGTGATGGAACATAGGATTGGATCGGTGCGCGAGAATTTGGTTGTTACCATTCAAAGCCAATATGGGGATTGTGCTATATCATGTAGTGTATACGTTGAACAAAGCGTTGAGACCCATATGGGATAGCCTTGTGGTCTGGGTGTTCGACTGACATTCGTTCACCCCAACCCTTCTTCGTGTCCCCGTGTGGGCTCTGTCCATGTGCAATGCTCATGATTCCCTTCGCGGATCAAACAGCTGTACAGTGCTTCCATCATTTTCAATGGTCAGTTCAGTGTTCAAGCTGCATGGAGAATCATATTATACAAATCTACACTGCTACTGCTCTATTGCATTGTATGAGCAATCTGTGTGGATTGTTCATAAGGGAATGCCTTGGTTCTTTTTGGGCCCATAAATAGAGAAGTGATGGAACATAGGATTGGATCGGTGTGTGAGAACTTGGTTGTTACCGTTCAAAGCGAAGGCGAAAGCCGAAGCCAATTTGGGGATTATGGTATATGATGTAGTGTATATGTTGAATAAAGCCATGAGACCCATATGGGATAGCCTTGTGGTTTGGGTGTTCGACTGACATTCGTTCACCCCAACCCGTGTTCGTGTCCCCGTGTGGGCTCTGTCCATGTGCAATGCTCATGATTCCGTTAGCGGATCAAACAGCTGTACAGTGCTTCCATCATTTTCAATGGTCAGTTCAGGGTTCAAGCTGCTTGGAGAATCATATTATACAAATCTACTCTGCTACTGCTCCATTGCATTGTATGAGCAATCTGTGTGGGGATTTTTCATAAGGGAATGCCTTGATTTTACTTAGGCCCATAAATAGAGAAGTGATGGAACATAGGATTGGATTGGTGTGCGAGAATTTGGTTGTTACCGTTCAAAGCGAAAGCGAAAGCCGAAGCCAATTTGGGGATTGTGCTATATCATGTATTGTATATGTTGAAGAAAGCGATGAGACCGATATCGGATAGCCTTGTGGTTTGGGTGTTCGACTGACAATCGTTCACCCCAACCCTTGTTCGTGTCCCCGTGTGGGCTCTGTCCATGTGCAATGCTCATGATTCTCTTAGCGGATCAAACAGCTGTACAGTGCTTCCGTAATTGTCAATGGTCAGTTCAGTGTTCAAGCTGCATGGAGAATCATATTATACAAATCTACTCTGCTACTGCTCTATTGCATTGTATGAGCAATCTGTGTGGATTGTTCATAAGGGAATGCCTTGGTTTTACTTAGGCCCATATAAATAGAGAAGTGATGGAACATAGGATTGGATCGGTGCGCGAGAATTTGGTTGTTACCATTCAAAGCCAATATGGGGATTGTGCTATATCACGTAGTGTATACGTTGAACAAAGCGTTGAGACCCATATGGGATAGCCTTGTGGTGTGGGTGTTCGACTGACATTCGTTCACCCCAACCCTTGTTCGTGTCCCCGTGTGGGCTCTGTCCATGTGCAATGCTCATGATTCCCTTAGCGGATCAAACAGCTGTACAGTGCTTCCATAATTTTCAATGGTCAGTTCAGTTTTCAGGCAGCATGGAGAATCATATCATACAAATCTACTCTGCTACTGCTCTATTGCATTGTATGAGCAATCTGTGTGGATTGTTCATAAGGGAATGCCTTGGTTCTTATTGGGCCCATAAATAGAGAAGTGATGGAACATAGGATTGGATCGGTGTGTGAGAATTTGGTTGTTACCGTTCAAAGCGAAGGCGAAAGCCGAAGCCAATTTGGGGATTGTGCTATATCATGTAGTGTATATGTTGAATAAAGCCATGAGACCCATATGGGATAGCCTTGTGGTTTGGGTGTTCGACTGACATTCGTTCACCCCAACCCTTGTTCGTGTCCCCGTGTGGGCTCTGTCCATGTGCAATGCTCATGATTCCGTTAGCGGATCAAACAGCTGTACAGTGCTTCCATCATTTTCAATGGTCAGTTCAGGGTTCAAGCTGCTTGGAGAATCATATTATACAAATCTACTCTGCTACTGCTCCATTGCATTGTATGAGCAATCTGTGTGGATTGTTCATAAGGGAATGCCTTGGTTTTACCTAGCCCATTATAAATAGAGAAGTGATGGAACATAGGATTGGATTGGTGTGCGAGAATTTGGTTGTTACCGTTCAAAGCGAAAGCGAAAGCCGAAGCCAATTTGGGGATTGTGCTATATCATGTATTGTATATGTTGAAGAAAGCGATGAGACCGATATCGGATAGCCTTGTGGTTTGGGTGTTCGACTGACAATCGTTCACCCCAACCCTTGTTCGTGTCCCCGTGTGGGATCTGTCCATGTGCAATGCTCATGATTCCCTTAGCGGATCAAACAGCTGTACAGTGCTTCCATCATTTTCAATGGTCAATTCACTGTTCAAGCTGCATGGAGAATCATATTATACAAATCTACTCTGCTACTGCTCCATTGCATTGTATGAGCAATCTGTGTGGGGATTTTTCATAAGGGAATGCCTTGGTTTTACTAAGGCCCATAAAAAGAGAAGTGATGGAACATAGGATTGGATCGGTGTGCGAGAATTTGGTTGTTACCGTTCAAAGCGAAAGCGAAAGCCGAAGCCAATTTGGGGATTGTGCTATATCATGTATTGTATATGTTGAAGAAAGCGATGAGACACAAATCTGATAGCCTTGTGTTTTGGGTGTTCGACTGACAATCGTTCACCCCAACCCTTGTTCGTGTCCCCGTGTGGGCTCTGTCCATGTGCAATGCTCATGATTCCCTTAGCGGATCAAAGAGCTGTACAGTGCTTTCATCATTTTCAATAATCAGTTCAGTGTTCAAGCTGCATGGAGAATCATATTATACAAATCTACTCTGCTACTGCTCCATTGCATTGTATGAGCAATCTGTGTGGATTGTTCATAAGGGCATGCCTTTGCTTTCCTCAGGCCCATATAAATAGAGAAGTGATGGAACATAGGATTGGATCGGTGTGCGAGAATTTGGTTGTTACCGTTCAAAGCGAAAGCGAAAGCCGAAGCCATTTTGGGGATTGTGCTATATCATGTATTGTATAATTTGAACAAAGCGATCAGACCCATATGGTATAGCCTTGTGGTTAGGGTGTTCGACTGACAATCGTTCACCCCAACCCTTGTTCGTGTCCCCGTGTGGGCTCTGTCCATGTGCGATGCTCATGATTCCCTTAGCGGATCAAAGAGCTGTACAGTGCTTTCATCATTTTCAATGGTCAGTTCAGTGTTCAAGCTGCATGGAGAATCATATTATACAAATCTACTCTGCTACTGCTCCATTGCATTGTATGAGCAATCTGTGTGGATTGTTCATAAGGGAATGCCTTGGCTTTCGTAAGGCCCATATAAATAGAGAAGTGATGGAACATAGGATTGGATCGGTGTGCGAGAATTTGGTTGTTACCGTTCAAAGCGAAAGCGAAAGCCGAAGCCAATTTGGGGATTGTGCTATATCATGTATTGTATATGTTGAACAAAGCGATGCGACCCAAATCGGATAGCCTTGTGGTTTGGGTGTTCGACTGACAACAGTTCACCACAACCCTTGTTCGTGTCCCCGTGTGGGCTCTGTCCATGTGCAATGCTCATGATTCCCTTAGCGGATCAAACAGCTGTACAGTGCTTCCATCATTTTCAATGGTCAGTTCAGTGTTCAAGCTGCATGGAGAATCATATTATACAAATCTACTCTGCTACTGCTCTATTGCATTGCATGAGCAATCTGTGTGTGGATTGTTCATAAGGGAATGCCTTGGTTTTACTTAGGCCCATAAATAGAGAAGTGATGGAACATAGGATTGGATCGGTGTGCGAGAATTTGGTTGTTACCGTTCAAAGCGAAGGCGAAAGCCGAAGCCAATTTGGGGATTGTGCTATATCATGTATTGTATATGTTGAAGAAAGCGATGAGACCCAATACTGATAGCCTTGTGGTTTGGGTGTTAGACTGACAACAGTTCACCACAACCCTTGTTCGTGTCCCCGTGTGGGCTCTGTCCATGTGCAATGCTCATGATTCCCTTAGCGGATCAAACAGCTGTACAGTGCTTTCATCATTGTCAATGGTCAGTTCAGTGTTCAAGCTGCTTGGAGAATCATATTATACAAATCTACTCTGCTACTGCTCCATTGCATTGCATGAGCAATCTGTGTGGATTGTTCATAAGGGAATGCCTTGGTTTTACTTAGGCCCATAAATAGAGAAGTGATGGAACATAGGATTGGATCGGTGTGCGAGAATTTGGTTGTTACCGTTCAAAGCGAAAGCGAAAGCCGAAGCCAATTTGGGGATTGTGCTAAATCATATAGTGTATATGTTGAACAAATCATTCTTTCCCATTTGGGAAAGCCTTGTGGTTTGGGTGTTCGACTGACAATCGTTCACCCCGACCCTTGTTCGTCTCCCCGTGTGGGCTCTGTCCATGTGCAATGCTCATGATTCCCTTAGCGGATCAAACAGCTGTACAGTGCTTCACCATTTTCAATGGTCAGTTCAGTGTTCAAGCTGCATGGAGAATCATATTATACAAATCTACTCTGCTACTGCTCTATTGCATTGTATGAGCAATCTGTGTGGATTGTTCATAAGGGAATGCCTTGATTTTACTAAGGCCCATATAAATAGAGAAGTGATGGAACATAGGATTGGATCGGTGTGCGAGAATTTGGTTGTTACCGTTCAAAGCGAAAGCGAAAGCCGAAGCCAATTTGGGGATTGTGCTATATCATGTATTGTATCTGTTCAAGAAATCGATGAGACCCATATATGATAGCCTTGTGGTTTGGGTGTTAGACTGACAATAGTTCACCACAACCCTTGTTCGTGTCCCCGTGTGGGCTCTGTCCATGTGCAATGCTCATGATTCCCTTAGCGGATCAAACAGCTGTACAGTGCTTCCATAATTTTCAATGGTCAGTTCAGTGTTCAAGCTGCATGGAGAATCATATTATACAAATCTACTCTGCTACTGCTCTATTGCATTGCATGAGCAATCTGTGTGGATTGTTCATAAGGGAATGCCCTTGTTTTACTTAGGCCCATATGAATAGAGAAGTGATGGAACATAGGATTGGATCGGTGTGCGAGAATTTGGTTGTTACCGTTCAAAGCGAAAGCGAAAGCCGAAGCCAATTTGGTGATTGTGCTCTATCATGTATTGTATATGTTGAACAAAGCGTTCAGTCCCATATGGGATAGCCTTGTGGTTTGGGTGTTCGACTGACATTCGTTCACCCCAACCCTTGTTCGTGTCTCCGAGTGGGCTCTGTCCATGTGCAATTCTCATGATTCCCTTAGCGGATCAAAAAGCTGTACAGTGCTTCCATCATTTTCAATGGTCAGTTCAGTAATCAAGCTGGACGGAGAATCATATCATACAAATCTACTCTGCTACTGCTCCATTGCATTGCATGAGCAATCTGTGTGGATTGTTCATAAGGGAATGCCTTGGTTTTACTTAGGCCCATATACATAGAGAAGTGATGGAACAAAGGATTGGAACGATGTGCGAGAATTTGGTTGTTACCGTTCAAAGCGAAAGCGAAAGCCGAAGCCAATTTGGGGATTGTGCTATATCATGTAGTGTATATGTTGAACAAAGCGTTCAGACCCATATGTGAAAGCCTTGTGGTTTGGGTGTTCGACTGACATTCGTTCACCCCAACCCTTGTTCGTGTCCCCGTGTGGGCTCTGTCCATGTGCAATGCTCATGATTCCCTTAGCGGATCAAACAGCTGTACAGTGCTTCCATCATTTTCAATGGTCAGTTCAGTGTTCAAGCTGCATGGAGAATCATATTATACAAATCTACTCTGCTACTGCTCTATTGCCTTGTATGAGCAATCTGTGTGGATTGTTCATGAGGGAATGCCTTGGTTTTACTTAGGCCCATATAAATAGAGAAGTGATGGAACATAGGATTGGATCGGTGTGTGAGAATTTGGTTGTTACCGTTCAAAGCGAAAGCGAAAGCCGAAGCCAATTTGGGGATTGTGCTATATCATGTATTGTATATGTTGAACAAAGCGATGAGACCCATATCGAATAGACTTGTGGTTTGGGTGTTCGACTGACAATCGTTCACCCCAACCCTTGTTCGTGTCCCCGTGTGGGCTCTGTCCATGTGCAATGCTCATGATTCCCTTAGCGGATCAAACAGCTGTACAGTGCTTCAATCATTGTCAATGGTCAGTTCAGTGTTCAAGCTGCATGGAGAATCATATTATACAAATCTACTCTGCTACTGCTCTATTGCATTGTATGAGCAATCTGTGTGGGGATTTTTCATAAGGGAATGCCTTGGTTTTACTAAGGCCCATAAAAAGAGAAGTGATGGAACATAGGATTGGATCGGTGTGCGAGAATTTGGTTGTTACCGTTCAAAGCGAAAGCGAAAGCCGAAGCCAATTTGGGGATTGTGCTATATCATGTATTGTATATTTTGAACAAAGCGATCAGACCCATATGGGATAGGCTTGTGGTTTGGGTGTTCGACTGACAATCGTTCACCCCAACCCTTGTTCGTGTCCCCGTGTGGGCTCTGTCCATGTGCAATGCTCATGATTCCCTTAGCGGATCAAACAGCTGTACAGTGCTTCCATCATTTTCAATGGTCAGTTCAGTGTTCAAGCTGCATGGAGAATCATATTATACAAATCTACTCTGCTACTGCTCCATTGCATTGTATGAGCAATCTGTGTGGATTGTTAATAAGGGAATGCCTTTGTTTTACTTAGGCCCATATAAATAGAGAAGTGATGGAACATAGGACTGGATCGGTGTGCGAGAATTTGGTTGTTACCGTTCAAAGCGAAAGCGAAAGCGAAAGCCAATTTGGGGATTGTGCTATATCATGTAGTGTATATGTTGAAGAAAGCAATGAGACCCATATGGCATAGCCTTGTGGTTTGGGTGTTCGACTGACAATCGTTCACCCCAACCCTTGTTCGTGTCCCCGTGTGGGCTCTGTCCATGTGCAATGCTCATGATTCCCGTAGCGGATCAAACAGCTGTACAGTGCTTCCATAATTGTCAATGGTCAGTTCAGTGTTCAAGCTGCATGGAGAATCATATTATACAAATCTACTCTGCTACTGCTCCATTGCATTGTATGAGCAATCTGTGTGGATTGTTCATAAGGGAATGCCTTGGTTTTACTAAGGCCCATAAATAGAGAAGTGATGGAACATAGGATTGGATCGGTGTGCGAGAATTTGGTTGTTACCGTTCAAAGCCAAAGCGAAAGCGAAAGCCGAAGCCAATTTGGGGATTGTGCTATATCATGTAGTGTATATGTTGAACCAAGCGTTGAGACCCATATCGCATAGCCTTGTGGTTCGGGTTTTCGACTGACAATCGTTCACCCCAACCCTTGTTCGTGTCCCCGTGTGGGCTCTGTCCATGTGCAATTCTCATGATTCCCTTAGCGGATCAAACAGCTGTACAGTGCTTCCATCACTTTCAATGGTCAGTTCAGTGTTCAAGCTGCATGGAGAATCATATTATACAAATCTACTCTGCTACTGCTCTATTGCATTGTATGAGCAATCTGTGTGGATTGTTCAAAGGGAATGCCTTGATTTTACTAAGGCCCATATAAATAGAGAAGTGATGGAACATAGGATTGGATCGGTGTGCGAGAATTTGGTTGATACCGTTCAAAGCGAAAGCGAAAGCCGAAGCCAATTTGGGGATTGTGCTATATCATGTAGTGTATATGTTGAACCAAGCGTTGAGACCCATATCGCATAGCCTTGTGGTTCGGGTTTTCGACTGACAATCGTTCACCCCAACCCTTGTTCGTGTCCCCGTGTGGGCTCTGTCCATGTGCAATGCTCATGATTCCCTTAGTGGATCAAACAGCTGTACAGTGCTTCCATCACTTTCAATGGTCAGTTCAGTGTTCAAGCTGCATGGAGAATCATATTATACAAATCTACTCTGCTACTGCTCTATTGCATTGTATGAGCAATCTGTGTGGATTGTTCATAAGGGAATGCCTTTGTTTTACTTAGGCCCATATAAATAGAGAAGTGATGGAACATAGGACTGGATCGGTGTGCGAGAATTTGGTTGTTACCGTTCAAAGCGAAAGCGAAAGCGAAAGCCAATTTGGGGATTGTGCTATATCATGTAGTGTATATGTTGAAGAAAGCAATGAGACCCATATGGGATAGCCTTGTGGTTTGGGTGTTCGACTGACAATCGTTCACCCCAACCCTTGTTCGTGTCCCCGTGTGGGCTCTGTCCATGTGCAATGCTCATGATTCCCGTAGCGGATCAAACAGCTGTACAGTGCTTCCATAATTGTCAATGGTCAGTTCAGTGTTCAAGCTGCATGGAGAATCATATTATACAAATCTACTCTGCTACTGCTCCATTGCATTGTATGAGCAATCTGTGTGGATTGTTCATAAGGGAATGCCTTGGTTTTACTAAGGCCCATAAATAGAGAAGTGATGGAACATAGGATTGGATCGGTGTGCGAGAATTTGGTTGTTACCGTTCAAAGCGAAAGCGAAAGCCGAAGCCAATTTGGGGATTGTGCTATATCATGTGTTGTATATGATGAACAAATCGTTCATTCACATAAGTGATAGCCTCGTGGTTTGGGTTTTCGATTGACAATCGTTCACCCCAACCCTTGTTCGTGTCCCCGTGTGGGCTCTGTCCATGTGCAATGCTCATGATTCCCTTAGCGGATCAAACAGCTGTACAGTGCTTCCATCATTTTCAATGGTCAGCTCAGTGTTCAAGCTGCATGGAGAATCATATTATACAAATCTACTCTGCTACTGCTCCATTGCATTGTATGAGCAATCTGTGTGGATTGTTCATAAGGGAATGCCTTGGTTTTACTTAGGCCCATATAAATAGAGAAGTGATGGAACATAGGATTGGATCGGTGTGCGAGAATTTGGTTGTTACCGTTCAAAGTGAAAGCGAAAGCCGAAGCCAATTTGCGGATTGTGCTATATCATGTATTGTATATGTTGAAGAAAGCGATGAGACCCAAATCTGATAGCCTCGTGGTTTGGGTGTTCGAGTGACAATAGTTCACCACAACCCTTGTTCGTGTCCCCGTGTGGGCTCTGTCCATGTGCAATGCTCATGATTCCCTTAGTGGATCAAACAGCTGTACAGTGCTTCCATCATTTTCAATGGTCAGTTCAGTGTTCAAGCTGCTTGGAGAATCATATTATACAAATCTACTCTGCTACTGCTCTATTGCATTGTATGAGCAATCTGTGTGGTGATACTTCATAGGGGAATGCCTTGGTTTTACTTAGGCCCATAAATAGAGAAGTGATGGAACATAGGATTGGATCGGTGTGCGAGACTATTGTTGTTACCGTTCAAAGCGAAAGCGAAAGCCGAAGCCAATTTGGGGATTGTGCTATATCATGTATTGTATCTGTTGAAGAAAGCTATAAGACCCAAATCGGATAGACTTGTGGTTTGGGTGTTCGACTGACAATCGTTCACCCCAACCCTTGTTCGTGTCCCCGTGTGGGCTCTGTCCGTGTGCAATGCTCATGATTCTCTTAGCGGATCAAACAGCTGTACAGTGCTTCCATAATTTTCAATGGTCAGTTCAGTGTTCAAGCTGCATGGAGAATCATATTATACAAATCTACTCTGCTACTGCTCCATTGCATTGTATGAGCAATCTGTGTGGATTGTTCATAAAGGAATGCCTTGGTTTTACTTAGGCCCATATAAATAGAGAAGTGATGGAACATAGGATTGGATCGGTGTGCGAGAATTTGGTTGTTACCGTTCAATGCCAAAGAGAAAGCGAAAGCCGAAGCCAATTTGGGGATTGTGCTATATCATGTAGTGTATATGTTGAAGAAAGCAATGAGACCCATATCGCATAGCCTTGTGGTTTGGGTTTTCGACTGACAATCGTTCACCCCAACCCTTGTTCGTGTCCCCGTGTGGGCTCTGTCCATGTGCAATGCTCATGATTCCCTTAGCGGATCAAACAGCTGTACAGTGCTTCCATAATTGTCAATGGTCAGTTCAGTGTTCAAGCTGCATGGAGAATCATATTATACAAATCTACTCTGCTACTGCTCTATTGCATTGTATGAGCAATCTGTGTGGATTGTTCATAAGGGAATGCCTTGGTTTTACTTAGGCCCATAAATAGCGAATTGATGGAACATAGGATTGGATCGGTGTGCGAGAATTTGGTTGTAACCGTTCAAAGCGAAAGCGAAAGCCGAAGCCAATTTGGGGATTGTGCTATATCATGTATTTTATATGTTGAACAATGCGATGAAACCCATATCGGATAGCCTTGTGGTTTGGGTGTTCGAGTGACAATAGTTCACCACAACCCTTGTTCGTGTCCCCGTGTGGGCTCTGTCCATGTGCAATGCTCATGATTCCCTTAGCGGATCAAACAGCTGTACAGTGCTTCCATCATTTTCAATGGTCAGTTCAGTGTTCAAGCTGCATGGAGAATCATATTATACAAATCTACTCTGCTACTGCTCTATTGCATTGCATGAGCAATCTGTGTGTGGATTGTTCATAAGGGAATGCCTTTGTTTTACTTAGGCCCATATAAACAGGGAAGTTATGGAACATACGATTGGATCGGTGTGCGAGAATTTGGTTGTTACCGTTCAAAGCGAAAGCGAAAGCCGAAGCCAATTTGGGGATTGTGCTATATCATGTATTGTATATGTTGAAGAAAGCGATGAGACCCATATCGGATAGCCTTGTGGTTTGGGTGTTCGACTGACATTCGTTCACCCCAACCCTTGTTCGTGTCCCCGTGTGGGCTCTGTCCATGTGCAATTCTCATGATTCCCTTAGCGGATCAAACAGCTGTACAGTGCTTCCATCACTTTCAATGGTCAGTTCAGTGTTCAAGCTGCATGGAGAATCATATTATACAAATCTACTCTGCTACTGCTCTATTGCATTGTATGAGCAATCTGTGTGGGGATTGTTCATAAGGGAATGCCTTGGTTTTATTTAGGCCCATATAAATAGAGAAGTGATGGAACATAGGATTGGATCGGTGTGCGAGAATTTGGTTGTTACCGTTCAAAGTGAAAGCGAAAGCCGAAGCCAATTTGGAGATTGTGCTATATCATGTAGTGTATATGATGAACAAATCGTTCATTCACATAAGTGATAGCCTTGTGGTTTGGGTGTTCGACTGACAATCGTTCACCCCAACCCTTGTTCGTGTCCCCGTGTGGGCTCTGTCCATGTGCAATGCTCATGATTCCCATAGCGGATCAAACAGCTGGACAGTGCTTCCATCATTTTCAATGGTCAGTTCAGTGTTCAAGCTGCATGGAGAATCATATCATACAAATCTACTCTGCTACTGCTCTATTGCATTGTTTGAGCAATCTGTGTGGATTGTTCCTAGGGCAAAGCCTTTGTTTTACTTAGGCCCATATAAATAGAGAAGTGATGGAACATAGGATTGGATCGGTGTGCGAGAATTTGGTTGTTACCGTTCAAAGCGAAGGCGAAAGCCGAAGCCAATTTGGGGATTGTGCTATATCATGTATTGTATATGTTGAAGAAAGCGATGAGACCCAAATGTGATAGACTTGTGTTTTGGGTGTTAGACTGACAATAGTTCACCCCAACCCTTGTTCGTGTCCCCGTGTGGGCTCTGTCCATGTGCAATGCTCATGATTCCCTTAGCGGATCAAACAGCTGTACAGTGCTTCCATAATTGTCAATGGTCAGTTCAGTGTTCAAGCTGCATGGAGAATCATATTATACAAATCTACTCTGCTACTGCTCTATTGCATTGTATGAGCAATCTGTGTGGATTGTTCATAAGGGAATGCCTTGGTTTTACTTAGGCCCATAAATAGCGAATTGATGGAACATAGGATTGGATCGGTGTGCGAGAATTTGGTTGTAACCGTTCAAAGCGAAAGCGAAAGCCGAAGCCAATTTGGGGATTGTGCTATATCATGTATTTTATATGTTGAACAATGCGATGAAACCCATATCGGATAGCCTTGTGGTTTGGGTGTTCGAGTGACAATAGTTCACCACAACCCTTGTTCGTGTCCCCGTGTGGGCTCTGTCCATGTGCAATGCTCATGATTCCCTTAGCGGATCAAACAGCTGTAAAGTGCTTCCATCATTGTCAATGGTCAGTTCAGTGTTCAAGCTGCATGGAGAATCATATTATACAAATCTACTCTGCTACTGCTCTATTGCATTGCATGAGCAATCTGTGTGTGGATTGTTCATAAGGGAATGCCTTTGTTTTACTTAGGCCCATATAAACAGAGAAGTTATGGAACATACGATTGGATCGGTGTGCGAGAATTTGGTTGTTACCGTTCAAAGCGAAAGCGAAAGCCGAAGCCAATTTGGGGATTGTGCTATATCATGTATTGTATATGTTGAAGAAAGCGATGAGACCCATATCGGATAGCCTTGTGGTTTGGGTGTTCGACTGACATTCGTTCACCCCAACCCTTGTTCGTGTCCCCGTGTGGGCTCTGTCCATGTGCAATTCTCATGATTCCCTTAGCGGATCAAACAGCTGTACAGTGCTTCCATCACTTTCAATGGTCAGTTCAGTGTTCAAGCTGCATGGAGAATCATATTATACAAATCTACTCTGCTACTGCTCTATTGCATTGTATGAGCAATCTGTGTGGGGATTGTTCATAAGGGAATGCCTTGGTTTTATTTAGGCCCATATAAATAGAGAAGTGATGGAACATAGGATTGGATCGGTGTGCGAGAATTTGGTTGTTACCGTTCAAAGTGAAAGCGAAAGCCGAAGCCAATTTGGAGATTGTGCTATATCATGTAGTGTATATGATGAACAAATCGTTCATTCACATAAGTGATAGCCTTGTGGTTTGGGTGTTCGACTGACAATCGTTCACCCCAACCCTTGTTCGTGTCCCCGTGTGGGCTCTGTCCATGTGCAATGCTCATGATTCCCATAGCGGATCAAACAGCTGGACAGTGCTTCCATCATTTTCAATGGTCAGTTCAGTGTTCAAGCTGCATGGAGAATCATATCATACAAATCTACTCTGCTACTGCTCTATTGCATTGTTTGAGCAATCTGTGTGGATTGTTCCTAGGGCAAAGCCTTTGTTTTACTTAGGCCCATATAAATAGAGAAGTGATGGAACATAGGATTGGATCGGTGTGCGAGAATTTGGTTGTTACCGTTCAAAGCGAAGGCGAAAGCCGAAGCCAATTTGGGGATTGTGCTATATCATGTATTGTATATGTTGAAGAAAGCGATGAGACCCAAATGTGATAGACTTGTGTTTTGTGTGTTAGACTGACAATAGTTCACCCCAACCCTTGTTCGTGTCCCCGTGTGGGCTCTGTCCATGTGCAATGCTCATGATTCCCTTAGCGGATCAAACAGCTGTACAGTGCTTCAATCACTTTCAATGGTCAGTTCAGTGTTCAAGCTGCTTGGAGAATCATATTATACAAATCTACTCTGCTACTGCTCCATTGCATTGTATGAGCAATCTGTGTGGGGATTCTTCATAGGGGAATGCCTTGGTTTTACTTAGGCCCATATAAATAGAGAAGTGATGGAACATAGGATTGGATCGGTGTGCGAGAATTTGGTTGTTACCGTTCAAAGCGAAAGCGAAAGCCGAAGCCAATTTGGGGATTGTGCTATATCATGTATTGTATATGTTGAAGAAAGCGATGAGACTCAAATCTGATAGCCTCGTGGTTTGGGTGTTCGAGTGACAATAGTTCACCACAACCCTTGTTCGTGTCCCCGTGTGGGCTCTGTCCATGTGCAATGCTCATGATTCCCTTAGTGGATCAAACAGCTGTACAGTGCTTCCATCATTTTCAATGGTCAGTTCAGTGTTCAAGCTGCATGGAGAATCATATTATACAAATCTACTCTGCTACTGCTCTATTGCATTGTATGAGCAATCTGTGTGGTGATTCTTCATAGGGGAATGCCTTGGTTTTACTTAGGCCCATAAATAGAGAAGTGATGGAACATAGGATTGGATCGGTGTGCGAGAATTTGGTTGTTACCGTTCAAAGCGAAAGCGAAAGCCGAAGCCAATTTGGGGATTGTGCTATATCATGTATTGTATATGTTGAAGAAAGCGATGAGACTCAAATCTGATAGCCTCGTGGTTTGGGTGTTCGAGTGACAATAGTTCACCACAACCCTTGTTCGTGTCCCCGTGTGGGCTCTGTCCATGTGCAATGCTCATGATTCCCTTAGTGGATCAAACAGCTGTACAGTGCTTCCATCATTGTCAATGGTCAGTTCAGTGTTCAAGCTGCATGGAGAATCATATTATACAAATCTACTCTGCTACTGCTCTATTGCATTGCATGAGCAATCTGTGTGTGGATTGTTCATAAGGGAATGCCTTTGTTTTACTTAGGCCCATATAAACAGAGAAGTTATGGAACATACGATTGGATCGGTGTGCGAGAATTTGGTTGTTACCGTTCAAAGCGAAAGCGAAAGCCGAAGCCAATTTGGGGATTGTGCTATATCATGTATTGTATATGTTGAAGAAAGCGATGAGACCCATATCGGATAGCCTTGTGGTTTGGGTGTTCGACTGACATTCGTTCACCCCAACCCTTGTTCGTGTCCCCGTGTGGGCTCTGTCCATGTGCAATTCTCATGATTCCCTTAGCGGATCAAACAGCTGTACAGTGCTTCCATCACTTTCAATGGTCAGTTCAGTGTTCAAGCTGCATGGAGAATCATATTATACAAATCTACTCTGCTACTGCTCTATTGCATTGTATGAGCAATCTGTGTGGGGATTGTTCATAAGGGAATGCCTTGGTTTTATTTAGGCCCATATAAATAGAGAAGTGATGGAACATAGGATTGGATCGGTGTGCGAGAATTTGGTTGTTACCGTTCAAAGTGAAAGCGAAAGCCGAAGCCAATTTGGAGATTGTGCTATATCATGTAGTGTATATGATGAACAAATCGTTCATTCACATAAGTGATAGCCTTGTGGTTTGGGTGTTCGACTGACAATCGTTCACCCCAACCCTTGTTCGTGTCCCCGTGTGGGCTCTGTCCATGTGCAATGCTCATGATTCCCATAGCGGATCAAACAGCTGGACAGTGCTTCCATCATTTTCAATGGTCAGTTCAGTGTTCAAGCTGCATGGAGAATCATATCATACAAATCTACTCTGCTACTGCTCTATTGCATTGTTTGAGCAATCTGTGTGGATTGTTCCTAGGGCAAAGCCTTTGTTTTACTTAGGCCCATATAAATAGAGAAGTGATGGAACATAGGATTGGATCGGTGTGCGAGAATTTGGTTGTTACCGTTCAAAGCGAAGGCGAAAGCCGAAGCCAATTTGGGGATTGTGCTATATCATGTATTGTATATGTTGAAGAAAGCGATGAGACCCAAATGTGATAGACTTGTGTTTTGGGTGTTAGACTGACAATAGTTCACCCCAACCCTTGTTCGTGTCCCCGTGTGGGCTCTGTCCATGTGCAATGCTCATGATTCCCTTAGCGGATCAAACAGCTGTACAGTGCTTCAATCACTTTCAATGGTCAGTTCAGTGTTCAAGCTGCTTGGAGAATCATATTATACAAATCTACTCTGCTACTGCTCTATTGCATTGTATGAGCAATCTGTGTGGGGATTCTTCATAGGGGAATGCCTTGGTTTTACTTAGGCCCATATAAATAGAGAAGTGATGGAACATAGGATTGGATCGGTGTGCGAGAATTTGGTTGTTACCGTTCAAAGCGAAAGCGAAAGCCGAAGCCAATTTGGGGATTGTGCTATATCATGTATTGTATATGTTGAAGAAAGCGATGAGACTCAAATCTGATAGCCTCGTGGTTTGGGTGTTCGACTGACAATCGTTCACCCCAACCCTTGTTCGTGACACCGTGTGGGCTCTGTCCATGTGCAATGCTCATGATTCCCTTAGTGGATCAAACAGCTGTACAGTGCTTCCATCATTTTCAATGGTCAGTTCAGTGTTCAAGCTGCATGGAGAATCATATTATACAAATCTACTCTGCTACTGCTCTATTGCATTGTATGAGCAATCTGTGTGGTGATTCTTCATAGGGGAATGCCTTGGTTTTACTTAGGCCCATAAATAGAGAAGTGATGGAACATAGGATTGGATCGGTGTGCGAGAATTTGGTTGTTACCGTTCAAAGCGAAAGCGAAAGCCGAAGCCAATTTGGGGATTGTGCTATATCATGTATTGTATCTGTTGAAGAAAGCTATAAGACCCAAATCGGATAGCCTTGTGGTTTTGGTGTTCGACTGACATTCGTTCACCCCAACCCTTGTTCGTGTCCCCGTGTGGGCTCTGTCCATGTGCAATGCTCATGATTCCCTTAGCGGATCAAACAGCTGTACAGTGCTTCCATCATTTTCAATGGTCAGTTCAGTGTTCAAGCTGCATGGAGAATCATATTATACAAATCTACTCTGCTACTGCTCCATTGCATTGTATGAGCAATCTGTGTGGATTGTTCATAAAGGAATGCCTTGGTTTTACTTAGGCCCATATAAATAGAGAAGTGATGGAACATAGGATTGGATCGGTGTGCGAGAATTTGGTTGTTACCGTTCAAAGCGAAAGCGAAAGCCGAAGCCAATTTGGGGATTGTGCTATATCATGTAGTGTATATGTTGAAGAAAGCAATGAGACCCATATCGCATAGCCTTGTGGTTTGGGTTTTCGACTGACAATCGTTCACCCCAACCCTTGTTCGTGTCCCCGTGTGGGCTCTGTCCATGTGCAATGCTCATGATTCCCTTAGCGGATCAAACAGCTGTACAGTGCTTTCATCATTGTCAATGGTCAGTTCAGTGTTCAAGCTGCTTGGAGAATCATATTATACAAATCTACTCTGCTACTGCTCTATTGCATTGCATGAGCAATCTGTGCGGATTGTTCATAAGGGAATGCCTTGGTTTTACTTAGGCCCATATAAATAGAGAAGTGATGGAACATAGGATTGGATCGGTGTGCGAGAATTTGGTTGTTACCGTTCAAAGTGAAAGCGAAAGCCGAAGCCAATTTGGGGATTGTGCTATATCATGTAGTGTATATGTTGAAGAAAGCAATGAGACGCATATCGCATAGCCTTGTGGTTTGGGTTTTCGAGTGACATTCGTTCACCCCAACCCTTGTTCGTGTCCCCGTGTGGGCTCTGTCCATGTGCAATTCTCATGATTCCCTTAGCGGATCAAACAGCTGTACAGTGCTTCCATCATTTTCAATGGTCAGTTCAGTGTTCAAGCTGCATGGAGAATCATATTATACAAATCTACTCTGCTACTGCTCTATTGCATTGTATGAGCAATCTGTGTGGGGATTGTTCATAAGGGAATGCCTTGGTTTTCCTAGGGCCCATATAAATAGAGAAGTGATGGAACATAGGATTGGATCGGTGTGCGAGAATTTGGTTGTTACCGTTCAAAGCGAAAGCGAAAGCCGGAGCCAATTTGGAGATTGTGCTATATCATGTGTTGTATATGATGAACAAATCGTTCATTCACATAAGTGATAACCTTGTGTTTTCGGTGTTCGACTGACAATCGTTCACCCCAACCCTTGTTCGTGTCCCCGTGTGGGCTCTGTCCATGTGCAATGCTCATGATTCCCTTAGCGGATCAAACAGCTGTACAGTGCTTCCATCATTTTCAATGGTCAGCTCAGTGTTCAAGCTGCATGGAGAATCATATTATACAAATCTACACTGCTACTGCTCCATGGCATTGTATGAGCAATCTGTGTGGATTGTTCATAAGGGAATGCCTTGGTTTTACCTAGCCCATTATAAATAGAGAAGTGATGGAACATAGGATTGGATCGGTGTGCGAGAATTTGGTTGTTACCGTTCAAAGCGAAAGCGAAAGCCGAAGCCAATTTGGGGATTGTGCTATATCATGTATTGTATATGTTGATCAAAACGTTCAGACAAATATCGGATAGGCTTGTGCATTGGGTGTTCGAGTGACATTCGTTCACCCCAACCCTTGTTCGTGTCCCCGTGTGGGCTCTGTCCATGTGCAATGCTCATGATTCCCTTAGCGGATCAAACACCTGGACAGTGCAGCCATAATTGTCAATGTTCAGTTCGGTGTTCAAGCTGCTTGGAGAATCATATTGTACAAATCTACTCTGCTACTGCTCTGTTGCATTGCATGAGCAATCTGTGTGGATTGTTCATAAGGGAATGCCTTGGTTTTACTAAGGCCCATATAAATAGAGAAGTGATGGAACATAGGATTGGATCGGTGTGCGAGAATTTGGTTGTTACCGTTCAAAGCGAAAGCGAAAGCCGAAGCCAATTTGGGGATTGTGCTATAAAATATATTGTATCTGTTGAAGAAAGCTATGGGACCCAAATCGGATAGCCTTGTGTTTTGGGTGTTAGACTGACAATAGTTCACCACAACCCTTGTTCGTGTCCCCGTGTGGGCTCTGTCCATGTGCAATGCTCATGATTCCCTTAGCGGATCAAACAGCTGTACAGTGCTTCAATCATTTTCAATGGTCAGTTCAGTGTTCAAGCTGCATGGAGAATCATATTATACAAATCTACTCTGCTACTGCTCTATTGCATTGTATGAGCAATCTGTGTGGATTGTCCATAAGGGAATGCCTTGGTTTTACTTAGGCCCATATAAATAGAGAAGTGATGGAACATAGGATTGGATCGGTGTGCGAGAATTTGGTTGTTACCGTTCAAAGCGAAAGCGAAAGCCGAAGCCAATTTGGGGATTGTGCTATATCATGTAGTGTATATGTTGAACATAGCGTTAAGACCCATATCGGATAGCCTTGTGGTTTGGGTGTTCGACTGACATTCGTTCACCCCAACCCTTGTTCGTGTCCCCGTGTGGGCTCTGTCCATGTGCAATGCTCATGATTCCCTTAGCGGATCAAACAGCTGGACAGTGCTTCAATCATTTTCAATGGTCAGTTCAGTGTTCAAGCTGCATGGAGAATCATATTGTACAAATCTACTCTGCTACTGCTCCATTGCATTGTATGAGCAATCTGTGTGGATTGTTCATAAGGGATTGCCTTGGTTTTACTTAGGCCCATATAAATAGAGAAGTGATGGAACATAGGATTGGATCGGTGTGCGAGAATTTGGTTGTTACCGTTCAAAGCGAAAGCGAAAGCCGAAGCCAATTTGGGGATTGTGCTATAAAATATATTGTATCTGTTGAAGAAAGCTATGGGACCCAAATCGGATAGCCTTGTGTTTTGGGTGTTAGACTGACAATAGTTCACCACAACCCTTGTTCGTGTCCCCGTGTGGGCTCTGTCCATGTGCAATGCTCATGATTCCCTTAGCGGATCAAACAGCTGTACAGTGCTTCAATCATTTTCAATGGTCAGTTCAGTGTTCAAGCTGCATGGAGAATCATATTATACAAATCTACTCTGCTACTGCTCTATTGCATTGTATGAGCAATCTGTGTGGATTGTCCATAAGGGAATGCCTTGGTTTTACTTAGGCCCATATAAATAGAGAAGTGATGGAACATAGGATTGGATCGGTGTGCGAGAATTTGGTTGTTACCGTTCAAAGCGAAAGCGAAAGCCGAAGCCAATTTGGGGATTGTGCTATATCATGTAGTGCAAATGTTGAACAAAGCGTTAAGACCCATATCGGATAGCCTTGTGGTTTGGGTGTTCGACTGACATTCGTTCACCCCAACCCTTGTTCGTGTCCCCGTGTGGGCTCTGTCCATGTGCAATGCTCATGATTCCCTTAGCGGATCAAACAGCTGGACAGTGCTTCAATCATTTTCAATGGTCAGTTCAGTGTTCAAGCTGCATGGAGAATCATATTGTACAAATCTACTCTGCTACTGCTCCATTGCATTGTATGAGCAATCTGTGTGGATTGTTCATAAGGGAATGCCTTGGTTTTACTTAGGCCCATATAAATAGAGAAGTGATGGAACATAGGATTGGATCGGTGTGCGAGAATTTGGTTGGTACCGTTCAAAGCGAAAGCCAAAGCCGAAGCCAATTTGGGGATTGTGCTATATCAATTAGTGTATATGTTGAACAAAGCGTTGAGACCCATATCTGATAGCCTTACGGTTTGCGTGTTCGACTGACATTCGTTCACCCCAACCCTTGTTCGTGTCCCCGTGTGGGTTCTGTCCATGTGCAATGCTCATGATTCCCTTAGCGGATCAAACAGCTGTACAGAGCTTCCATCATTTTCAATGGTCAGTTCAGTGTTCAAGCTGCATGGAGAATCATATTGTACAAATCTACTCTGCTACTGCTCCATTGCATTGTATGAGCAATCTGTGTGTGGATTGTTCATAAGGGAATGCCTTGGTTTTACTTAGGCCCATATAAATAGAGAAGTGATGGAACATAGGATTGGATCGGTGTGCGAGAATTTGGTTGTAACCGTTAAAAGCCATAGCGAAATCCGAAGCCGATTTGGGGATTGTGCTATATCATGTAGTGTATATGTTGAAAAAAGCGTTCAGACCCATATCGGATAGCCTTGCGGTTTGGGTGTTCGACTGACAATCGTTCACCCCAACCCTTGTTCGTGTCCCCGTGTGGGCTCTGTCCATGTGCAATGCTCATGATTCTCTTAGCGGATCAAACAGCTGTACAGTGCTTCCATAATTTTCAATGGTCAGTTCAGTGTTCAAGCTGCATGGTGAATCATATTATACAAATCTACTCTGCTACTGCTCCATTGCATTGTATGAGCAATCTGTGTGGATTGTTCATAAGGGACTGCCTTGGTTCAATTTATGCCCAATAATAGAGAAGTGATGGAACATAGGATTGGATCGGTGTGCGAGAATTTGGTTGTTACCGTTCAAAGCGAAAGCGGAAGCCGAAGCCAATTTGGGGATTGTGCTATATCACGGAGTGTATATGTTGAACAAAGCGTTGAGACCCATATGGGTAGCCTTGTGGTTTGGGTGTTCGACTGACAATCGTTCACCCCAACCCTTGTTCGTGTCCCCGTGTGGGCTCTGTCCATGTGCAATGCTCATGATTCCCTTAGCGGATCAAACAGCTGTACAGTGCTTCCATCACTTTCAATGGTCAGTTCAGTGTTCAAGCTGCATGGAGAATCATATTATACAAATCTACTCTGCTACTGCTCAATTGCATTGCATGAGCAATCTGTGTGGATTGTTCATAAGGGAATGCCTTGGTTTTACTTAGGCCCATATAAATAGAGAAGTGATTGAACATAGGATTGGATCGGTGTGCGAGAATTTGGTTGTAACCGTTAAAAGCCATAGCGAAAGCCGAAGCCGATTTGGGGATTGTGCTATATCATGTAGTGTATATGTTGAAAAAAGCGTTCAGACACATATCGGATAGCCTTGCGGTTTGGGTGTTCGACTGACAATCGTTCACCCCAACCCTTGTTCGTGTCCCCGTGTGGGCTCTGTCCATGTACAATGCTCATGATTCCCTTAGCGGATCAAACAGCTGTACAGTGCTTCCATCATTTTCAATGGTCAGTTCGGTGTTCAAGCTGCATGGAGAATCATATTATACAAATCTACTTTGCTACTGCTCCATTGCATTGTATGAGCAATCTGTGTGGGGATTTTTCATAAGGGAATGCCTTGGTTTTACATGGGCCCATAAATAGAGAAGTGATGGAACATAGGATTGGATCGGTGTGCGAGAATTTGGTTGTTACCGTTCAAAGCGAAGGCGAAAGCCGAAGCCAATTTGGGGATTGTGCTATATCATGTAGTGTATATGTTGAGCAAAACGTTCAGACCCATATCGGATAGCCTTGTGGTTTGGGTGTTCGACTGACATTCGTTCACCCCAACCCTTGTTCGTGTCCCCGTGTGGGCTCTGTCCATGTGCAATGCTCATGATTCCCTTAGCGGATCAAACAGCTGTACAGTGCTTCCATAATTTTCAATGGTCAGTTCAGTGTTCAAGCTGCATGGAGAATCATATTATACAAATCTACTCTGCTACTGCTCTATTGCATGGTATGAGTAATCTGTGTGTGGATTGTTCATAAGGGAATGCCTTGGTTTTACTTAGGCCCATAAATAGAGAAGTGATGGAACATAGGATTGGATCGGTGTGCGAGAATTTGGTTGTTACCGTTCAAAGCGAAAGCGAAAGCCGAAGACAATTTGGGGATTGTGCTATATCATGTATTGTATATGTTGAACAAAGCTTTGAGAACTATATCGGATAGCCTTGTGGTTTGGGTGTTCGACTGACAATCGTTCACCCCAACCCTTGTTCGTGTCCCCGTGTGGGCTCTGTCCATGTGCAATGCTCATGATTCCCTTAGCGGATCAAACAGCTGTACAGTGCTTCCATAATTTTCAATGGTCAGTTCAGTGTTCAAGCTGCATGGCGAATCATAATATACAAATCTACTCTGCTACTGCTCCATTGCATTGTATGAGCAATTTGTGTGGATTGTTCATAAGGGAAGGCCTTGGTTTTACATGGGCCCCCAAATGGAGAAGTGATGGAACATAGGATTGGATCAATGTGCGAGAATTTGGTTGTTACCGTTCAAAGCGAAAGCGAAAGCCAAAGCCAATTTGGGCATTGTGCTATATCATGTATTGTATATGTTGAACAAAGCGTTCAGGCACATTTGAGAAAGCGTTCTGGTTTGGGTGTTCGACTGACAATCGTTCACCCCAACCCTTGTTCGTGTCCCCGTGTGGGCTCTGTCCATGTGCAATGCTCATGATTCTCTTAGCGGATCAAACAGCTGTACAGTGCTTCCATAATTTGCAATGGTCAGTTCAGTGTTCAGGCTGCATGGAGAATCATATTATACAAATCTACTCCGCTACTGCTCTATTGCATTGTATGACAAATCTGTGGGGATTGTTCATAAGGGAATGCCTTGATTTTACTAAGGCCCATATAAATAGAGAAGTGATGGAACATAGGATTGGATCGGTGTGCGAGAATTTGGTTGTTACCGTTCAAAGCGAAAGCGAAAGCCGAAGCCAATTTGAGGATTGTGCTATATCATGTGTTCTATATTTTGAACAAAGCGTTGAGACCAATATCGCATAGCCTTGTGGTTTTGGTGTTCGACTGACATTCGTTCACCCCAACCCTTGTTCGTGTCCCCGTGTGGGCTCTGTAGATGCGCAATGCTCATGATTCCCTTAGCGGATCAAACAGCTGGACAGTGCTTCCATCATTTTCAATGGTCAGTTCAGTGTTCAAGCTGCATGGAGAATCATATTATACAAATCTACTCTGCTACTGCTCCATTGCATTGTATGAGCAATCTGTGTGGATTGTTCATAAGGGAATGCCTTGGTTTTACTTAGGCCCATATAAATAGAGAAGTGATGGAACATAGGATTGGATCGGTGTGCGAGAATTTGGTTGTTACCGTTCAAAGCGAAAGCGAAAGCCGAAGCCTATTTGGGGATTGTGCTATATCATGCAGTGTATATGTTGAACAAAGCGTTGAGACCCATATAGGATAGCCTTGTGGTTTGGGTGTTCGACTGACAATCGTTCACCCCAACCCTTGTTCGTGTCCCCGTGTGGGCTCTGTCCATGTGCAATGCTCATGATTCCCTTAGCGGATCAAACAGCTGTACAGTGCTTCCATAATTTGCAATGGTCAGTTCAGTGTTCAAGCTGCATGGAGAATCATATTATACAAATCTACTCCGCTACTGCTCTATTGCATTGTATGAGCAATCTGTGTGGATTGTTCATGAGGGAATGCCTTGGTTTTATTTAGGCCCATAAATAGAGAAGTGATGGAACATAGGATTGGATCGGCGTGCGAGAATTTGGTTGTTACCGTTCAAAGCGAAAGCGAAAGCCGAAGCCAATTTGGGGATTGTGCTATATCATGTATTGTATATGTTGAACAAAGCGTTGAGACCAATATCGCATAGCCTTGTGATTTGGGTGTTCGACTGACATTCGTTCACCCCAACCCTTGTTCGTGTCCCCGTGTGGGCTCTGTCCATGTGCAATGCTCATGATTCTCTTAGCGGATCAAACAGCTGTACAGTGCTTCCATCATTTTCAATGGTCAGTTCAGTGTTCAAGCTGCATGGAGAATCATATTATACAAATCTACTCTGCTACTGCTCCATTGCATTGTATGAGCAATCTGTGTGGATTGTTCATAAGGGAATGCCTTGGTTATACTTAGGCCCATATAAATAGAGGAGTGATGGAACATAGGATTGGATCGGTGTGCGAGAATTTGGTTGTTACCGTTCAAAGCGAAAGCGAAAGCCAAAGCCAATTTGGGCATTGTGCTATATCATGTATTGTATATGTTGAACAAAGCGTTCAGGCACATTTGAGAAAGCCTTTTGGTTTGGGTGTTCGACTGACAATCGTTCACCCCAACCCTTGTTCGTGTCCCCGTGTGGGCTCTGTCCATGTGCAATGCTCATGATTCCCTTAGCGGATCAAACAGCTGTACAGTGCTTCCATAATTTGCAATGGTCAGTTCAGTGTTCAAGCTGCATGGAGAATCATATTATACAAATCTACTCTGCTACTGCTCTATTGCATTGTATGAGCAATCTGTGGGGATTGTTCATAAGGGAATGCCTTGATTTTACTAAGGCCCATATAAATAGAGAAGTGATGGAACATAGGATTGGATCGGTGTGCGAGAATTTGGTTGTTACCGTTCAAAGCGAAAGCGAAAGCCGAAGCCAATTTGAGGATTGTGCTATATCATGTGTTCTATATTTTGAACAAAGCGTTGAGACCAATATCGCATAGCCTTGTGGTTTGGGTGTTCGACTGACATTCGTTCACCCCAACCCTTGTTCGTGTCCCCGTGTGGGCTCTGTCCATGTGCAATTCTCATGATTCCCTTAGCGGATCAAACAGCTGGACAGTGCTTCCATCATTTTCAATGGTCAGTTCAGTGTTCAAGCTGCATGGAGAATCATATTATACAAATCTACTCTGCTACTGCTCCATTGCATTGTATGAGCAATCTGTGTGGATTGTTCATAAGGGAATGCCTTGGTTTTACTTAGGCCCATATAAATAGAGAAGTGATGGAACATAGGATTGGATCGGTGTGCGAGAATTTGGTTGTTACCGTTCAAAGCGAAAGCGAAAGCCGAAGCCTATTTGGGGATTGTGCTATATCATGCAGTGTATATGTTGAACAAAGCGTTGAGACCCATATAGGATAGCCTTGTGGTTTGGGTGTTCGACTGACAATCGTTCACCCCAACCCTTGTTCGTGTCCCCGTGTGGGCTCTGTCCATGTGCAATGCTCATGATTCCCTTAGCGGATCAAACAGCTGTACAGTGCTTCCATAATTTTCAATGGTCAGTTCAGTGTTCAAGCTGCATGGAGAATCATATTATACAAATCGACTCCGCTACTGCTCTATTGCATTGTATGAGCAATCTGTGTGGATTGTTCATGAGGGAATGCCTTGGTTTTACTTAGGCCCATAAATAGAGAAGTGATGGAACATAGGATTGGATCGGTGTGCGAGAATTTGGTTGTTACCGTTCAAAGCAAAGCGAAAGCCGAAGACAATTTGGGGATTGTGCTATATCATGTATTGTATATGATGAACAAATCTTTATTTCCCATATGGGATAGCCTTGTGGTTTGGGTGTTCGACTGACAATCGTTCACCCCAACCCTTGTTCGTGTCCCCGTGTGGGCTCTGTCCATGTGCAATGCTCATGATTCCCTTAGCGGATCAAACAGCTGGACAGTGCTTCCATCATTTGCAATGGTCAGTTCAGTGTTCAAGCTGCATGGAGAATCATATTATACAAATCGACTCCGCTACTGCTCTATTGCATTGTATGAGCAATCTGTGTGGATTGTTCATGAGGGAATGCCTTGGTTTTACTTAGGCCCATAAATAGAGAAGTGATGGAACATAGGATTGGATCGGTGTGCGAGAATTTGGTTGTTACCGTTCAAAGCGAAAGCGAAAGCCGAAGACAATTTGGGGATTGTGCTATATCATGTATTGTATATGATGAACAAATCTTTATTTCCCATATGTGATAGCCTTGTGGTTTGGGTGTTCGACTGACAATCGTTCACCCCAACCCTTGTTCGTGTCCCCGTGTGGGCTCTGTCCATGTGCAATTCTCATGATTCCCTTAGCGGATCAACCAGCTGGACAGTGCTTCCATCTTTTTCAATGGTCAGTTCAGTGTTCCAGCTGCATGGAGAATCATATTATACAAATCTACACTGCTACTGCTCCATTGCATTGTATGAGCAATCTGTGTGGATTGTTCATAAGGGAATGCCTTGGTTTTACTTAGGCCCATAAATAGAGAAGTGATGGAACATAGGATTGGATCGGTGTGCGAGAATTTGGTTGTTACCGTTCAAAGCGAAAGCGAAAGCCGAAGCCAATTTGGGGATTGTGCTATATCATGTATTGTATATGTTGAACAAAGCGTTCAGTCCCATATCGGATAGCCTTGTGGATTGGGTGTTCGACTGACATTCGTTCACCCCAATCCTTGTTCGTGTCCCCGTGTGGGCTCTGTCCATGTGAAATGCTCATGATTCCCTTAGCGGATCAAACAGCTGTACAGTGCTTCCATCATTTTCAATGGTCAGTTCAGTGTTCAAGCTGCATGGAGAATCATATTATACAAATCTACTCTGCTACTGCTCCATTGCATTGTATGAGCAATCTGTGTGGATTGTTCATAAGGGAATGCCTTGGTTTTACTTAGGCCCATATAAATAGAGAAGTGATGGAACATAGGATTGGATCGGTGTGCGAGAATTTGGTTGTTACCGTTCAAAGCGAAAGCGAAAGCCGAAGCCTATTTGGGGATTGTGCTATATCATGCAGTGTATATGTTGAACAAAGCGTTGAGACCCATATAGGATAGCCTTGTGGTTTGGGTGTTCGACTGACAATCGTTCACCCCAACCCTTGTTCGTGTCCCCGTGTGGGCTCTGTCCATGTGCAATGCTCATGATTCCCTTAGCGGATCAAACAGCTGTACAGTGCTTCCATAATTTGCAATGGTCAGTTCAGTGTTCAAGCTGCATGGAGAATCATATTATACAAATCGACTCCGCTACTGCTCTATTGCATTGTATGAGCAATCTGTGTGGATTGTTCATGAGGGAATGCCTTGGTTTTACTTAGGCCCATAAATAGAGAAGTGATGGAACATAGGATTGGATCGGTGTGCGAGAATTTGGTTGTTACCGTTCAAAGCGAAAGCGAAAGCCGAAGCCAATTTGGGGATTGTGCTATATCATGTATTGTATATGATGAACAAATCTTTATTTCCCATATGGGATAGCCTTGTGGTTTGGGTGTTCGACTGACAATCGTTCACCCCAACCCTTGTTCGTGTCCCCGTGTGGGCTCTGTCCATGTGCAATTCTCATGATTCCCTTAGCGGATCAACCAGCTGGACAGTGCTTCCATCTTTTTCAATGGTCAGTTCAGTGTTCAAGCTGCATGGAGAATCATATTATACAAATCTACACTGCTACTGCTCCATTGCATTGTATGAGCAATCTGTGTGGATTGTTCATAAGGGAATGCCTTGGTTTTACTTAGGCCCATAAATAGAGAAGTGATGGAACATAGGATTGGATCGGTGTGCGAGAATTTGGTTGTTACCGTTCAAAGCGAAAGCGAAAGCCGAAGCCAATTTGGGGATTGTGCTATATCATGTATTGTATATGTTGAACAAAGCGTTCAGTCCCATATCGGATAGCCTTGTGGATTGGGTGTTCGACTGACATTCGTTCACCCCAATCCTTGTTCGTGTCCCCGTGTGGGCTCTGTCCATGTGAAATGCTCATGATTCCCTTAGCGGATCAAACAGCTGTACAGTGCTTCCATCATTTTCAATGGTCAGTTCAGTGTTCAAGCTGCATGGAGAATCATATTATACAAATCTACTCTGCTACTGCTCCATTGCATTGTATGAGCAATCTGTGTTGATTGTTCATAAGGGAATGCCTTGGTTTTATTTAGGCCCATATAAATAGAGAAGTGATGGAACATAGGATTGGATCGGTGTGCGAGAATTTGGTTGTTACCGTTCAAAGCGAAAGCGAAAGCCGAAGCCAATTTGAGGATTGTGCTTTATCATGCAGTGTATATGTTGAACAAAGCGTTGAGACCCATATAGGATAGCCTTGTGGTTTGGGTGTTCGACTGACAATCGTTCACCCCAACCCTTGTTCGTGTCCCCGTGTGGGCTCTGTCCATGTGCAATGCTCATGATTCCCTTAGCGGATCAAACAGCTGTACAGTGCTTCCATAATTTGCAATGGTCAGTTCAGTGTTCAAGCTGCATGGAGAATCATATTATACAAATCTGCTCCGCTACTGCTCTATTGCATTGTATGAGCAATCTGTGTGGATTGTACATCAGGGAATGCCTTGGTTTTACTTAGGCCCATAAATAGAGAAGTGATGGAACGTAGGATTGGATCGGTGTGCGAGAATTTGGTTGTTACCGTTCAAAGCGAAAGCGAAAGCCGAAGACAATTTGGGGATTGTGCTATATCATGTATTGTATATGATGAACAAATCTTTATTTCCCATATGGGATAGCCTTGTGGTTTGGGTGTTCGACTGACAATCGTTCACCCCAACCCTTGTTCGTGTCCCCGTGTGGGCTCTGTCCATGTGCAATTCTCATGATTCCCTTAGCGGATCAACCAGCTGGACAGTGCTTCCATCACTTTCAATGGTCAGTTCAGTGTTCCAGCTGCATGGAGAATCATATTATACAAATCTACTCTGCTACTGCTCCATTGCATTGTATGAGCAATCTGTGTGGATTGTTCATAAGGGAATGCCTTGGTTTTACTTAGGCCCATAAATAGAGAAGTGATGGAACATAGGATTGGATCGGTGTGCGAGAATTTGGTTGTTACCGTTCAAAGCGAAAGCGAAAGCCGAAGCCAATTTGGGGATTGTGCTATATCATGTATTGTATATGTTGAACAAAGCGTTCAGTCCCATATCGGATAGCCTTGTGGATTGGGTGTTCGACTGACATTCGTTCACCCCAATCCTTGTTCGTGTCCCCGTGTGGGCTCTGTCCATGTGAAATGCTCATGATTCCCTTAGCGGATCAAACAGCTGTACAGTGCTTCCATCATTTTCAATGGTCAGTTCAGTGTTCAAGCTGCATGGAGAATCATATTATACAAATCTACTCTGCTACTGCTCTATTGCATTGTATGAGCAATCTGTGTGGATTGTTCATAAAGGAATGCCTTGGTTTTACTTAGGCCCATATAAATAGATAAGTAATGGAACATAGGATTGGATCGGTGTGCGAGAATTTGGTTGGTACCGTTCAAAGCGAAAGCTAAAGCCGAAGCCAATTTGGGGATTGTGCTATATCATGTAGTGTATATGTTGCATAATGCGATGAGACCCATATCGCATAGCCTTGTGGTTTGGGTTTTCGACTGACAATCGTTCACCCCAACCCTTGTTCGTGTCCCCGTGTGGGCTCTGTCCATGTGCAATGCTCATGATTCCCTTAGCGGATCAAACAGCTGGACAGTGCTTCAATCATTTTCAATGGTCAGTTCAGTGTTCAAGCTGCATGGAGAATCATATTATACAAATCTACTCTGCTACTGCTCCATTGCATTGTATGAGCAATCTGTGTGGATTGTTCATAAGGGAATGCCTTGGTTTTACTTAGGCCCATATAAATAGAGAAGTGATGGAACATAGGATTGGATCGGTGTGCGAGAATTTGGTTGTTACCGTTCAAAGCGAAAGCGAAAGCCGAAGCCAATTTGGGGATTGTGCTTTATCATGTATTGTATAATTTGAACAATGCGTTCACTCCCATATCGATCAGCCTTGTGGTTTGGGTGTTCGACTGACATTCGTTCAGCCCAACCCTTGTTCGTGTCCCCGTGTGGGCTCTGTCCATGTGCAATGCTCATGATTCCCTTAGCGGATCAAACAGCTGCACAGTGCTTCCATCATTTTCAATGGTCAGTTCAGTGTTCAAGCTGCATGCAGAATCATATTATACAAATCTACTCTGCTACTGCTCCATTGCATTGTATGAGCAATCTGTGTGGATTGTTCATAAGGGAATGCCTTGGTTTTACTTAGGCCCATATAAATAGAGCAGTGATGGAACATAGGATTGGATCGGTGTGCGAGAATTTGGTTGTTACCGTTCAAAGCCAAAGCGAAAGCGAAAGCCGAAGCCAATTTGGGGATTGTGCTATATCATGTATTGTATATGATGTACAAATCGTTCTTTCCCATATGGGATAGCCTTGTGGTTTGGGTGTTCGACTGACAATCGTTAACCCCAACCCTTGTTCGTGTCCCCGTGTGGGCTCTGTCCATGTGCAATTCTCTTGATTCCCTTAGTGGATCAAACAGCTGTACAGTGCTTCCATAATTTTCAATGGTCAGTTCGGTGTTCAAGCTGCATGGAGAATCATATTATACAAATCTACACTGCTACTGCTCAATTGCATTGTATGAGCAATCTGTGTGGATTGTTCATAAGGGATTGCCTTGATTTTACTAAGGCCCATATAAATAGAGAAGTGATGGAACATAGGATTGGATCGGTGTGCGAGAATTTGGTTGTTACCGTTCAAAGCGAAAGCGAAAGCCGAAGCCAATTTGGGGATTGTGCTATATCATGTATTGTATATGATGTACAAATCGTTCTTTCCCATATGGGATAGCCTTGTGGTTTGGGTGTTCGACTGACAATCGTTCACCCCAACCCTTGTTCGTGTCCCCGTGTGGGCTGTGTCCATGTGCAATTCTCTTGATTCCCTTAGTGGATCAAACAGCTGTACAGTGCTTCCATCATTTTCAATGGTCAGTTCAGTGTTCAAGCTGCATGGATAATCATATTATACAAATCTACACTGCTACTGCTCTATTGCATTGTATGAGCAATCTGTGTGAATTGTTCATAAGGGAATGCCTTGGTTTTACTTAGGCCCATAAATAGAGAAGTGATGGAACATAGGATTGGATCGGTGTGCGAGAATTTGGTTGTTACCGTTCAAAGCGAAAGCGAAAGCCGAAGCCAATTTGGGGATTGTGCTATATCATGTATTGTATATGTTGAACAAAGCGTTCAGTCCCATATCGGATAGCCTTGTGGATTGGGTGTTCGACTGACATTCGTTCACCCCAACCCTTGTTCGTGTCCCCGTGTGGGCTCTGTCCATGTGAAATGCTCATGATTCCCTTAGCGGATCAAACAGCTGTACAGTGCTTCCATCATTTTCAATGGTCAGTTCAGTGTTCAAGCTGCATGGAGAATCATATTATACAAATCTACTCTGCTACTGCTCTATTGCATTGTATGAGCAATCTGTGTGGATTGTTCATAAGGGAATGCCTTGGTTTTACTTAGGCCCATATAAATAGAGAAGTGATGGAACATAGGATTGGATCGGTGTGCGAGAATTTGGTTGGTACCGTTCAAAGCGAAAGCTAAAGCCGAAGCCAATTTGGGGATTGTGCTATATCATGTAGTGTATATGTTGCATAATGCGATGAGACCCATATCGCATAGCCTTGTGGTTTGGGTTTTCGACTGACAATCGTTCACCCCAACCCTTGTTCGTGTCCCCGTGTGGGCTCTGTCCATGTGCAATGCTCATGATTCCCTTAGCGGATCAAACAGCTGGACAGTGCTTCAATCATTTTCAATGGTCAGTTCAGTGTTCAAGCTGCATGGAGAATCATATTATACAAATCTACTCTGCTACTGCTCCATTGCATTGTATGAGCAATCTGTGTGGATTGTTCATAAGGGAATGCCTTGGTTTTACTTAGGCCCATATAAATAGAGAAGTGATGGAACATAGGATTGGATCGGTGTGCGAGAATTTGGTTGTTACCGTTCAAAGCGAAAGCGAAAGCCGAAGCCAATTTGGGGATTGTGCTTTATCATGTATTGTATAATTTGAACAATGCGTTCACTCCCATATCGATCAGCCTTGTGGTTTGGGTGTTCGACTGACAATCGTTCACCCCAACCCTTGTTCGTGTCCCCGTGTGGGCTCTGTCCATGTGCAATGCTCATGATTCCCTTAGCGGATCAAACAGCTGCACAGTGCTTCCATCACTTTCAATGGTCAGTTCAGTGTTCAAGCTGCATGGAGAATCATATTATACAAATCTACTCTGCTACTGCTCCATTGCATTGTATGAGCAATCTGTGTGGATTGTTCATAAGGGAATGCCTTGGTTTTACTTAGGCCCATATAAATAGAGCAGTGATGGAACATAGGATTGGATCGGTGTGCGAGAATTTGGTTGTTACCGTTCAAAGCCAAAGCGAAAGCGAAAGCCGAAGCCAATTTGGGGATTGTGCTATATCATGTATTGCATATGTTAAAGAAAGCGTTCAGTCCCATATCGCATAGCCTTGTGGTTTGGGTGTTCGACTGACAATCGTTCACCCCAACCCTTGTTCGTGTCCCCGTGTGGGCTCTGTCCATGTGCAATGCTCATGATTCTCTTAGCGGATCAAACAGCTGTACAGTGCTTCCATCATTTTCAATGGTCAGTTCAGTGTTCAAGCTGCATGGAGAATCATATTATACAAATCTACTCTGCTACTGCTCTATTGCATTGTATGAGCAATCTGTGTGGATTGTTCATAAGGGAATGCCTTGGTTTTTCTTAGGCCCATATAAATAGAGAAGTGATGGAACATAGGATTGGATCGGTGTGCGAGAATTTGGTTGTTACCGTTCAAAGCGAAAGCGAAAGCCGAAGCCAATTTGGGGATTGTGCTATATCATGTATTAAATATGATGTACAAATCGTTCTTTCCCATATGGGATAGCCTTGTGGTTTGGGTGTTCGACTGACAATCGTTAACCCCAACCCTTGTTCGTGTCCCCGTGTGGGCTCTGTCCATGTGCAATTCTCTTGATTCCCTTAGTGGATCAAACAGCTGTACAGTGCTTCCATAATTTTCAATGGTCAGTTCGGTGTTCAAGCTGCATGGAGAATCATATTATACAAATCTACACTGCTACTGCTCAATTGCATTGTATGAGCAATCTGTGTGGATTGTTCATAAGGGATTGCCTTGATTTTACTAAGGCCCATATAAATAGAGAAGTGATGGAACATAGGATTGGATCGGTGTGCGAGAATTTGGTTGTTACCGTTCAAAGCGAAAGCGAAAGCCGAAGCCAATTTTGGGATTGTGCTATATCATGTATTGTATATGATGTACAAATCGTTCTTTCCCATATGGGATAGCCTTGTGGTTTGGGTGTTCGACTGACAATCGTTCACCCCAACCCTTGTTCGTGTCCCCGTGTGGGCTGTGTCCATGTGCAATTCTCTTGATTCCCTTAGTGGATCAAACAGCTGTACAGTGCTTCCATCATTTTCAATGGTCAGTTCAGTGTTCAAGCTGCATGGATAATCATATTATACAAATCTACACTGCTACTGCTCTATTGCATTGTATGAGCAATCTGTGTGGATTGTTCATAAGGGAATGCCTTGGTTTTATTTAGGCCCATAAATAGAGAAGTGATGGAACATAGGATTGGATCGGTGTGCGAGAATTTGGTTGGTACCGTTCAAAGCGAAAGCGAAAGCCGAAGCCAATTTGGGGATTGTGCTATATCACGTAGTGTATATGTTGAACAAAGCGTTAAGACCCATATCGGATAGCCTTGTGGTTTGGGTGTTCGACTGACATTCGTTCACCCCAACCCTTGTTCGTGTCCCCGTGTGGGCTCTGTCCATGCGCAATGCTCATGATTCCCTTAGCGGATCAAACAGCTGTACAGTGCTTCCATCATTTTCAATGGTCAGTTCAGTGTTCAAGCTGCATGGAGAATCATATTATACAAATCTACTCTGCTACTGCTCTATTGCATTGTATGAGCAATCTGTGTGGATTGTTCATAAGGGAACGCCTTGGTTTTATTTAGGCCCATAAATAGAGAAGTGATGGAACATAGGATTGGATCGGTGTGCGAGAATTTGGTTGTTACCGTTCAAAGCGAAGGCGAAAGCCGAAGCCAATTTGGGGATTGTGCTATATCACGTAGTGTATATGTTGAAGAAAGCGATGAGACGCATATGGGATAGCCTTGTGGTTTGGGTGTTCGACTGACATTCGTTCACCCCAACCCTTGTTCGTGTCCCCGTGTGGGCTCTGTCCATGTGCAATGCCCATGATTCCCTTAGTGGATCAAACAGCTGTACAGTGCTTCCATAATTTTCAATGGTCAGTTCGGTGTTCAAGCTGCATGGAGAATCATATTATACAAATCTACACTGCTACTGCTCCATTGCATTGTATGAGCAATCTGTGTGTGGATTGTTCATAAGGGAATGCCTTGATTTTACTAAGGCCCATATAAATAGAGAAGTGATGGAACATAGGATTGGATCGGCGTGCGAGAATTTGGTTGTTACCGTTCAAAGCGAAAGCGAAAGCCGAAGCCAATTTGGGGATTGTGCTATATCATGTATTGTATATGATGTACAAATCGTTCTTTCCCATATGGGATAGCCTTGTGGTTTGGGTGTTCGACTGACAATCGTTCACCCCAACCCTTGTTCGTGTCCCCGTGTGGGCTCTGTCCATGTGCAATTCTCTTGATTCCCTTAGTGGATCAAACAGCTGTACAGTGCTTCCATCATTTTCAATGGTCAGTTCAGTGTTCAAGCTGCATGGAGAATCATATTATACAAATCCAAACTGCTACTGCTCAATTGCATTGTATGAGCAATCTGTGTTGATTGTTCATAAGGGAATGCCTTGGTTTTATTTAGGCCCATAAATAGAGAAGTGATGGAACATAGGATTGGATCGGTGTGCGAGAATTTGGTTGGTACCGTTCAAAGCGAAAGCGAAAGCCGAAGCCAATTTGGGGATTGTGCTATATCACGTAGTGTATATGTTGAACAAAGCGTTAAGACCCATATCGGATAGCCTTGTGGTTTGGGTGTTCGACTGACATTCGTTCACCCCAACCCTTGTTCGTGTCCCCGTGTGGGCTCTGTCCATGTGCAATGCTCATGATTCTCTTAGCGGATCAAACAGCTGTACAGTGCTTCCATCATTTTCAATGGTCAGTTCAGTGTTCAAGCTGCATGGAGAATCATATTATACAAATCTACTCTGCTACTGCTCTATTGCATTGTATGAGCAATCTGTGTGGATTGTTCATAAGGGAACGCCTTGGTTTTATTTAGGCCCATAAATAGAGAAGTGATGGAACATAGGATTGGATCGGTGTGCGAGAATTTGGTTGTTACCGTTCAAAGCGAAGGCGAAAGCCGAAGCCAATTTGGGGATTGTGCTATATCACGTAGTGTATATGTTGAAGAAAGCGATGAGACGCATATGGGATAGCCTTGTGGTTTGGGTGTTCGACTGACATTCGTTCACCCCAACCCTTGTTCGTGTCCCCGTGTGGGCTCTGTCCATGTGCAATTCTCTTGATTCCCTTAGTGGATCAAACAGCTGTACAGTGCTTCCATAATTTTCAATGGTCAGTTCGGTGTTCAAGCTGCATGGAGAATCATATTATACAAATCTACACTGCTACTGCTCCATTGCATTGTATGAGCAATCTGTGTGTGGATTGTTCATAAGGGAATGCCTTGATTTTACTAAGGCCCATATAAATAGAGAAGTGATGGAACATAGGATTGGATCGGCGTGCGAGAATTTGGTTGTTACCGTTCAAAGCGAAAGCGAAAGCCGAAGCCAATTTGGGGATTGTGCTATATCATGTATTGTATATGATGTACAAATCGTTCTTTCCCATATGGGATAGCCTTGTGGTTTGGGTGTTCGACTGACAATCGTTCACCCCAACCCTTGTTCGTGTCCCCGTGTGGGCTCTGTCCATGTGCAATTCTCTTGATTCCCTTAGTGGATCAAACAGCTGTACAGTGCTTCCATCATTTTCAATGGTCAGTTCAGTGTTCAAGCTGCATGGAGAATCATATTATACAAATCTACTCTGCTACTGCTCAATTGCATTGTATGAGCAATCTGTGTTGATTGTTCATAAGGGAATGCCTTGGTTTTATTTAGGCCCATAAATAGAGAAGTGATGGAACATAGGATTGGATCGGTGTGCGAGAATTTGGTTGGTACCGTTCAAAGCGAAAGCGAAAGCCGAAGCCAATTTGGGGATTGTGCTATATCACGTAGTGTATATGTTGAACAAAGCGTTAAGACCCATATCGGATAGCCTTGTGGTTTGGGTGTTCGACTGACAATCGTTCACCCCAACCCTTGTTCGTGTCCCCGTGTGGGCTCTGTCCATGTGCAATGCTCATGATTCTCTTAGCGGATCAAACAGCTGTACAGTGCTTCCATCATTTTCAATGGTCAGTTCAGTGTTCAAGCTGCATGGAGAATCATATTATACAAATCTACTCTGCTACTGCTCTATTGCATTGTATGAGCAATCTGTGTGGATTGTTCATAAGGGAATGCCTTGGTTTTTCTTAGGCCCATATAAATAGAGCAGTGATGGAACATAGGATTGGATCGGTGTGCGAGAATTTGGTTGTTACCGTTCAAAGCCAAACCGAAAGCCGAAGCCAATTTGGGGATTGTGCTATATCATGTATTATATATGATGTACAAATCGTTCTTTCCCATATGGGATAGCCTTGTGGTTTGGGTGTTCGACTGACAATCGTTAACCCCAACCCTTGTTCGTGTCCCCGTGTGGGCTCTGTCCATGTGCAATTCTCATGATTCCCTTAGCGGATCAAACAGCTGTACAGTGCTTCCATCATTTTCAATGGTCAGTTCAGTGTTCAAGCTGCATGGAGAATCATATTATACAAATCTACTCTGCTACTGCTCAATTGCATTGTATGAGCAATCTGTGTTGATTGTTCATAAGGGAATGCCTTGGTTTTACTTAGGCCCATAAATAGAGAAGTGATGGAACATAGGATTGGATCGGTGTGCGAGAATTTGGTTGTTACCGTTCAAAGCGAAAGCGAAAGCCGAAGCCAATTTGGGGATTGTGCTATATCACGTAGTGTATATGTTGAAGAAAGCGATGAGACCCAAATCGGATAGCCTTGTGGTTTGGGTGTTCGACTGACATTCGTTCACCCCAACCCTTGTTCGTGTCCCCGTGTGGGCTCTGTCCATGTGCAATTCTCATGATTCCCTTAGCGGATCAAACAGCTGTACAGTGCTTCCATAATTTTCAATGGTCAGTTCGGTGTTCAAGCTGCATGGAGAATCATATTATACAAATCTACTCTGCTACTGCTCCATTGCATTGTATGAGCAATCTGTGTGTGGATTGTTCATAAGGGAATGCCTTGATTTTACTAAGGCCCATATAAATAGAGAAGTGATGGAACATAGGATTGGATCGGTGTGCGAGAATTTGGTTGTTACCGTTCAAAGCGAAAGCGAAAGCCGAAGCCAATTTGGGGATTGTGCTATATCATGTATTGTATATGATGTACAAATCGTTATTTCCCATATGGGATAGCCTTGTGGTTTGGGTGTTCGACTGACAATCGTTCACCCCAACCCTTGTTCGTGTCCCCGTGTGGGCTCTGTCCATGTGCAATTCTCATGATTCCCTTAGCGGATCAAACAGCTGTACAGTGCTTCCATCATTTTCAATGGTCAGTTCAGTGTTCAAGCTGCATGGAGAATCATATTATACAAATCTACTCTGTAACTGCTCAATTGCATTGTATGAGCAATCTGTGTTGATTGTTCATAAGGGAATGCCTTGGTTTTATTTAGGCCCATAAATAGAGAAGTGATGGAACATAGGATTGGATCGGTGTGCGAGAATTTGGTTGGTACCGTTCAAAGCGAAAGCGAAAGCCGAAGCCAATTTGGGGATTGTGCTATATCACGTAGTGTATATGTTGAACAAAGCGTTAAGACCCATATCGGATAGCCTTGTGGTTTGGGTGTTCGACTGACATTCGTTCACCCCAACCCTTGTTCGTGTCCCCGTGTGGGCTCTGTCCATGTGCAATGCTCATGATTCTCTTAGCGGATCAAACAGCTGGACAGTGCTTCCATCATTTTCAATAATCAGTTCAGTGTTCAAGCTGCATGGAGAATCATATTATACAAATCCAAACTGCTACTGCTCAATTGCATTGTATGAGCAATCTGTGTGGATTGTTCATAAGGGAATGCCTTGGTTTTATTTAGGCCCATAAATAGAGAAGTGATGGAACATAGGATTGGATCGGTGTGCGAGAATTTGGTTGGTACCGTTCAAAGCGAAAGCGAAAGCCGAAGCCAATTTGGGGATTGTGCTATATCACGTAGTGTATATGTTGAAGAAAGCGATGAGACCCATATCGGATAGCCTTGTGGTTTGGGTGTTCGACTGACAATCGTTCACCCCAACCCTTGTTCGTGTCCCCGTGTGGGCTCTGTCCATGTGCAATGCTCATGATTCCCTTAGCGGATCAAACAGCTGGACAGTGCTTCCATAATTTTCAATGGTCAGTTCGGTGTTCAAGCTGCATGGAGAATCATAATATATAAATCTACACTGCTACTGCTCTATTGCATTGTATGAGCAATCTGTGTGTGGATTGTTCATAAGGGAATGCCTTGATTTTACTAAGGCCCATATAAATAGAGAAGTGATGGAACATAGGATTGGATGGGTGTGCGAGAATTTGGTTGTTACCGTTCAAAGCGAAAGCGAAAGCCGAAGCCAATTTGGGTATTGTGCTATATCATGTATTGTATATGATGTACAAATCGTTCTTTCCCATATGGGATAGCCTTGTGGTTTGGGTGTTCGACTGACAATCGTTCACCCCAACCCTTGTTCGTGTCCCCGTGTGGGCTCTGTCCATGTGCAATTCTCTTGATTCCCTTAGTGGATCAAACAGCTGTACAGTGCTTCCATCATTTTCAATGGTCAGTTCAGTGTTCAAGCTGCATGGAGAATCATATTATACAAATCCACACTGCTACTGCTCCATTGCATGGTATGAGCAATCTGTGTGTGGATTGTTCATAAGGGAATGCCTTGGTTTTACTTAGGCCCATAAATAGAGGAGTGATGGAACATAGGATTGGATCGATGTGCGAGAATTTGGTTGTTACCGTTCAAAGCGAAAGCGAAAGCCGAAGCCAATTTGGGGATTGTGCTATATCACGTAGTGTATATGTTGAAGAAAGCGATGAGACCCATATCGGATAGCCTTGTGGTTTGGGTGTTCGACTGACATTCGTTCACCCCAACCCTTGTTCGTGTCCCCGTGTGGGCTCTGTCCATGTGCAATTCTCTTGATTCCCTCAGTGGAACAAACAGCTGTACAGTGCTTCCATCATTTTCAATGGTCAGTTCAGTGTTCAAGCTGCATGGAGAATCATATTATACAAATCTACACTGCTACTGCTCTATTGCATTGTATGAGCAATCTGTGTGTGGATTGTTCATAAGGGAATGCCTTGGTTTTACTTAGGCCCATAAATAGAGAAGTGATGGAACATAGGATTGGATCGGTGTGCGAGAATTTGGTTGTTACCGTTCAAAGCGAAAGCGAAAGCCGAAGCCAATTTGGGGATTGTGCTATATCATGTAGTGTATATGTTGAATAAAGCCATGAGACCCATATGGGATAGCCTTGTGGTTTGGGTGTTCGACTGACATTCGTTCACCCCAACCCTTGTTCGTGTCCCCGTGTGGGCTCTGTCCATGTGCAATTCTCTTGATTCCCTTAGTGGATCAAACAGCTGTACAGTGAATCCATAATTTTCAATTGTCAGTTCAGTGTTCAAGCTGCATGGAGAATCACATTATACAAATCCACACTGCAACTGCTCCATTGCATGGTATGAGCAATCTGTGTGTGGATTGTTCATAAGGGAATGCCTTGGTTTTACTTAGGCCCATAAATAGAGAAGTGATGGAACATAGGATTGGATCGGTGTGCGAGAATTTGGTTGTTACCGTTCAAAGCGAAAGCGAAAGCCGAAGCCAATTTGGGGATTGTGCTATATCATGTATTGTATATGATGAACAAATCGTTAATTCCCATATGGGATAGCCTTGTGGTTTGGGTGTTCGACTGACATTCGTTCACCCCAACCCTTGTTCGTGTCCCCGTGTGGGCTCTGTCCATGTGCAATGCTCATGATTCCCTTAGCGGATCAAACAGCTGTACAGTGCTTCCATAATTGTCAATGGTCAGTTCAGTGTTCAAGCTGCATGGAGAATCATATTATACAAATCTACTCTGCTACTGCTCTATTGCATTGTATGAGCAATCTGTGTGGATTGTTCATAAGGGAATGCCTTGATTTTACTAAGGCCCATATAAATAGGGAAGTGATGGAACCTAGGATTGGATCGGTGTGCGAGAATTTGGTTGTTACCGTTCAAAGCGAAAGCGAAAGCCGAAGCCAATTTGGGGATTGTGCTATATCATGTATTGTATATGGTGAACAAATCGTCAATTCCCATATGGGATAGCCTTGTGGTTTGGGTGTTCGACTGACATTCGTTCACCCCAACCCTTGTTCGTGTCCCCGTGTGGGCTCTGTCCATGTGCAATGCTCATGATTCCCTTAGCGGATCAAACAGCTGTACAGTGCTTCCATCATTTTCAATGGTCAGTTCAGTGTTCAAGCTGCATGGAGAATCATATTATACAAATCTACTCTGCTACTGCTCCATTGCATTGTATGAGCAATCTGTGTGGATTGTTCATAAGGGAATGCCTTGGTTTTACTTAGGCCCATATAAATAGAGAAGTGATGGAACATAGGATTGGATCGGTGTGCGAGAATTTGGTTGTTACCGTTCAAAGCGAAGGCGAAAGCCGTAGCCAATTTGGGGATTGTGCTATATCATGTAGTGTATATGTTTAACAAAGCTTCATGACAAAAATTGATAGCTTGTGGTTTAGGTGTTCGACTGACATTCGTTCACCCCAACCCTTGTTCGTGTCCCCGTGTGGGCTCTGTCCATGTGCAATGCTCATGATTCCCTTAGCGGATCAAACAGCTGTACAGTGCTTCCATAATTTGCAATGGTCAGTTCAGTGTTCAAGCTGCATGGAGAATCATATTATACAAATCTACACTGCTACTGCTCTATTGCATTGTATGAGCAATCTGTGTGGATTGTTCATAAGGGAATGCCTTGATTTTACTAAGGCCCATATAAATAGAGAAGTGATGGAACATAGGATTGGATCGGTGTGCGAGAATTTGGTTGTTACCGTTCAAAGCGAAAGCGAAAGCCGAAGCCAATTTGGGGATTGTGCTATATCATGTAGTGTACATGTTTAACAAAGCTTCATGACCTAAAGTGATAGCTTGTGGTTTAGGTGTTCGACTGACAATCGTTCACCCCAACCCTTGTTCGTGTCCCCGTGTGGACTCTGTCCATGTGCAATGCTCATGATTCCCTTAGCGGATCGAACAGCTGTACAGTGCTTCCATCATTTTCAATGGTCAGTTCAGTGTTCAAGCTGCATGGAGAATCATATTATACAAATCTACTCTGCTACTGCTCTATTGCATTGTATGAGCAATCTGTGTGGATTGTTCATAAGGGAATGCTTGGTTTTACTTAGGCCCATAAATAGAGAAGTGATGGAACATAGGATTGGATCGGTGTGCGAGAATTTGGTTGTTACCGTTCAAAGCGAAAGCGAAAGCCGAAGCCAATTTGGGGATTGTGCTATATCATGTATTGTATATGATGAACAAATCGTTATTTCCCATATGGGATAACCTTGTGGTTTGGGTGTTCGACTGACATTCGTTCACCCCAAACGTTGTACGTGTCCCCGTGTGGGCTCTGTCCATGTGCAATTCTCTTGATTCCCTTAGTGGATCAAACAGCTGTACAGTGCTTCCATCATTTTCAATGGTCAGTTCAGTGTTCAAGCTGCATGGAGAATCATATTATACAAATCCAAACTGCTACTGCTCCATTGCATTGTATGAGCAATCTGTGTGTGGATTGTTCATAAGGGAATGCCTTGGTTTTACTTAGGCCCATAAATAGAGAAGTGATGGAACATAGGATTGGATCGGTGTGCGAGAATTTGGTTGTTACCGTTCAAAGCGAAAGCGAAAGCCGAAGCCAATTTGGGGATTGTGCTATATCATGTATTGTATATGATGAACAAATCGTTCTTTCCCATATGGGATAGCCTTGTGGTTTGGGTGTTCGACTGACATTCGTTCACCCCAAACGTTGTACGTGTCCCCGTGTGGGCTCTGTCCATGTGCAATTCTCTTGATTCCCTTAGTGGATCAAACAGCTGTACAGTGCTTCCATAATTTTCAATGGTCAGTTCAGTGTTCAAGCTGCATGGAGAATCATATTATACAAATCTACACTGCTACTGCTCTATTGCATTGTATGAGCAATCTGTGTGGATTGTTCATAAGGGAATGCCTTGGTTTTACTTAGGCCCATATAAATAGAGAAGTGATGGAACATAGGATTGGACCGGTGTGCGAGAATTTGGTTGTTACCGTTCAAAGCGAACGCGAAAGCCGAAGCCAATTTGGGGATTGTGCTATATCATGTAGTGTATAGGTTTAACAAAGCTTCATGACAAAAAGTGATAGCTTGTGGTTTAGGTGTTCGACTGACAATCGTTCACCCCAACCCTTGTTCGTGTCCCCGTGTGGGCTCTGTCCATGTTCAATGCTCATGATTCTCTTAGCGGATCAAACAGCTGTACAGTGCTTCCATCATTTTCAATGGTCAGTTCAGTGTTCAAGCTGCATGGAGAATCATATTATACAAATCTACTCTGCTACTGCTCTATTGCATTGTATGAGCAATCTGTGTGGATTGTTCATAAGAGAATGCCTTGGTTTTACCTAGCCCATTATAAATAGAGAAGTGATGGAACATAGGATTGGATCGGTGTGCGAGAATTTGGTTGTTACCGTTCAAAGCGAAAGCGAAAGCCGAAGCCAATTTGGGGATTGTGCTATATCATGTATTGTATATGATGAACAAATCTTTATTTCCCATATGGGATAGCCTTGTGGTTTGGGTGTTCGACTGACATTCGTTCATCCCAACCCTTGTTCGTGTCCCCGTGTGGGCTCTGTCCATGTGCAATGCTCATGATTCCCTTAGGGGATCAAACAGCTGTACAGTGCTTCCATCATTTTCAATGGTCAGTTCAGTGTTCAAGCTGCATGGAGAATCATATTGTACAAATCTACTCTGCTACTGCTCTATTGCATTGTATGAGCAATCTGTGTGGATTGTTCATAAGGGAATGCCTTGGTTTTATTTAGGCCCATATAAATAGAGAAGTGATGGAACATAGGATTGGATCGGTGTGCGAGAATTTGGTTGTTACCGTTCAAAGCGAAAGCGAAAGCCGAAGCCAATTTTGGGATTGTGCTATATCATGTAGTGTATATGTTTAACAAAGCTTCATGACCTAAAGTGATAGCTTGTGGTTTAGGTGTTCGACTGACAATCGTTCACCCCAACCCTTGTTCGTGTCCCCGTGTGGGCTCTGTCCATGTGCAATGCTCATGATTCCCTTAGCGGATCAAACAGCTGTACAGTGCTTCCATCATTTTCAATGGTCAGTTCAGTGTTCAAGCTGCATGGAGAATCATATTATACAAATCTACTCTGCTACTGCTCTATTGCATTGTATGAGCAATCTGTGTGGATTGTTCATAAGGGAATGCCTTGATTTTACTAAGGCCCATATAAATAGAGAAGTGATGGAACATAGGATTGGATCGGCGTGCGAGAATTTGGTTGTTACCGTTCAAAGCGAAAGCGAAAGCCGAAGCCAATTTGGGTATTGTGCTATATCATGTATTGTATATGATGAACAAATCGTTATTTCCCATATCGGATAGCCTTGTGGTTTGGGTGTTCGACTGACATTCGTTCACCCAAAACGTTGTACGTGTCCCCGTGTGGGCTCTGTCCATGTGCAATTCTCTTGATTCCCTTAGTGGATCAAACAGCTGTACAGTGCTTCCATCATTTTCAATGGTCAGTTCAGTGTTCAAGCTGCATGGAGAATCATATTATACAAATCTACTCTGCTACTGCTCTATTGCATTGTATGAGCAATCTGTGTGGATTGTTCATAAGGGAATGCCTTGATTTTACTAAGGCCCATATAAATAGAGAAGTGATGGAACATAGGATTGGATCGGTGTGCGAGAATTTGGTTGTTACCGTTCAAAGCGAAAGCGAAAGCCGAAGCCAATTTGGGGATTGTGCTATATCATGTATTGTATATGATGAACAAATCGTTATTTCCCATATGGGATAGCCTTGTGGTTTGGGTGTTCGACTGACATTCGTTCACCCCAACCCTTGTTCGTGTCCCCGTGTGGGCTCTGTCCATGTGCAATTCTCTTGATTCCCTTAGTGGATCAAACAGCTGTACAGTGCTTCCATCATTTTCAATGGTCAGTTCAGTGTTCAAGCTGCATGGAGAATCATATTATACAAATCTACTCTGCTACTGCTCTATTGCATTGTATGAGCAATCTGTGTGGATTGTTCATAAGGGAATGCCTTGATTTTACTAAGGCCCATATAAATAGAGAAGTGATGGAACATAGGATTGGATCGGCGTGCGAGAATTTGGTTGTTACCGTTCAAAGCGAAAGCGAAAGCCGAAGCCAATTTTGGGATTGTGCTATATCATGTAGTGTATATGTTTAACGAAGCTTCATGACAAAAAGTGATAGATTGTTGTTTAGGTGTTCGACTGACAATCGTTCACCCCAACCCTTGTTCGTGTCCCCGTGTGGGCTCTGTCCATGTGCAATGCTCATGATTCCCTTAGCGGATCAAACAGCTGTACAGTGCTTCCATCATTTTCAATGGTCAGTTCAGTGTTCAAGCTGCATGGAGAATCATATTATACAAATCTACTCTGCTACTGCTCTATTGCATTGTATGAGCAATCTGTGTGGATTGTTCATAAGGGAATGCCTTGATTTTACTAAGGCCCATATAAATAGAGAAGTGATGGAACATAGGATTGGATCGGCGTGCGAGAATTTGGTTGTTACCGTTCAAAGCGAAAGCGAAAGCCGAAGCCAATTTGGGGATTGTGCTATATCATGTATTGTATATGTTGAACAAATCGTTAATTCCCATATGGGATAGCCTTGTGGTTTGGGTGTTCGACTGACATTCGTTCACCCCAACCCTTGTTCGTGTCCCCGTGTGGGCTCTGTCCATTTGCAATGCTCATGATTCCCTTAGCGGATCAAACAGCTGTACAGTGCTTCCATCATTTTCAATGGTCAGTTAAGTATTCAAGCTGCATGGAGAATCATATTATACAAATCTACTCTGCTACTGCTCTATTGCATTGTATGAGCAATCTGTGTGGGGATTTTTCATAAGGGAATGCCTTGGTTTTACTTAGGCCCATAAATAGAGAAGTGATGGAACATAGGATTGGATCGGTGTGCGAGAATTTCGTTGTTAACATTCAAAGCCAATTTGGGAATTGTGCTATATCATGTAGTGTATACGGTGAACAAAGCGTTGAGACCCATATGGGATAGCCTTGTGGTTTGGGTGTTCGACTGACAATCGTTCACCCCAACCCTTGTTCGTGTCCCCGTGTGGGCTCTGTCCATGTGCAATGCTCATGATTCCCTTAGCGGATCAAACAGCTGTACAATGCTTCCATAATTTTCGATGGTCAGTTCAGTGTTCCAGCTGCATGGAGAATCATATTATACAAATCTACTCTGCTACTGCTCCATTGCATGGTATGAGCAATCTGTGTGTGGATTGTTCATAAGGGAATGCCTTGATTTTACTTAGGCCCATATAAATAGAGAAGTGATGGAACATAGGATTGGATCGGTGTGCGAGAATTTGGTTGTTACCGTTCAAAGCGAAGGCGAAAGCCGAAGCCAATTTGGGGATTGTGCTATATCACGTAGTGTATATGTTGAAGAAAGCGATGAGACCCATATGGCATAGCCTTGTGGTTTGGGTGTTCGACTGACATTCGTTCACCCCAACCCTTGTTCGTGTCCCCGTGTGGGCTCTGTCCATGTGCAATTCCCTTGATTCCCTTAGCGGATCAGTCAGCTGTACAGTGCTTCCATCATTTTCAATGGTCAGTTCAGTTTTCCAGCTGCATGGAGAATCATATTGTACAAATCTACTCTGCTACTGCTCTATTGCATTGTATGAGCAATCTGTGTGGATTGTTCATAAGGGAATGCCTTGGTTTTACATGGGCCCATAAATAGAGAAATGATGGAACATAGGATTGGATCGGTGTGCGAGAATTTGGTTGTTACCGTTCAAAGCGAAAGCGAAAGCCGAAGCCAATTTGGGGATTGTGCTATATCATGTAGTGTATATGTTGAAGAAAGCGATGAGACCCATATCGGATAGCCTTGTGGTTTGGGTGTTCGACTGACATTCGTCCACCCCAACCCTTGTTCGTGTCCCCGTGTGGGCTCTGTCCATGTGCAATGCTCATGATTCCCTTAGCGGATCAAACAGCTGTACAGTGCTTCCATCATTTTCAATGGTCAGCTCAGTGTTCAAGCTGCATGGAGAATCATATTATACAAATCTACTCTGCTACTGCTCTATTGCATTGTATGAGCAATCTGTGTGGATTGTTCATAAGGGAATGCCTTGGTTTTACTTAGGCCCATAAATAGAGAAGTGATGGAACATAGGATTGGATCGGCGTGCGAGAATTTGGTTGTTACCGTTCAAAGCGAAAGCGAAAGCCGAAGCCAATTTGGGGATTGTGCTATATCATGTATTGTATATGTTGAACAAATCGTTAATTCCCATATGGGATAGCCTTGTGGTTTGGGTGTTCGACTGACATTCGTTCACCCCAACCCTTGTTCGTGTCCCCGTGTGGGCTCTGTCCATGTGCAATGCTCATGATTCCCTTAGCGGATCAAACAGCTGTACAGTGCTTCCATCATTTTCAATGGTCAGCTCAGTGTTCAAGCTGCATGGAGAATCATATTATACAAATCTACTCTGCTACTGCTCTATTGCATTGTATGAGCAATCTGTGTGGGGATTGTTCATAAGGGAATGCCTTGGTTTTACTTAGGCCCATAAATAGAGAAGTGATGGAACATAGGATTGGATCGGTGTGCGAGAATTTCGTTGTTAACATTCAAAGCCAATTTGGGGATTGTGCTATATCATGTAGTGTATACGGTGAACAAAGCGTTGAGACCCATATGGGATAGCCTTGTGGTTTGGGTGTTCGACTGACAATCGTTCACCCCAACCCTTGTTCGTGTCCCCGTGTGGGCTCTGTCCATGTGCAATGCTCATGATTCCCTTAGCGGATCAAACAGCTGTACAGTGCTTCCATAATTTTCAATGGTCAGTTCAGAGTCCAAGCTGCATGGAGAATCATATTATACAAATCTACTCTGCTACTGCTCCATTGCATGGTATGAGCAATCTGTGTGTGGATTGTTCATAAGGGAATGCCTTGATTTTACTTAGGCCCATATAAATAGAGAAGTGATGGAACATAGGATTGGATCGGTGTGCGAGAATTTGGTTGTTACCGTTCAAAGCGAAGGCGAAAGCCGAAGCCAATTTGGGGATTGTGCTATATCACGTAGTGTATATGTTGAAGAAAGCGATGAGACCCATATGGCATAGCCTTGTGGTTTGGGTGTTCGACTGACATTCGTTCACCCCAACCCTTGTTCGTGTCCCCGTGTGGGCTCTGTCCATGTGCAATTCCCTTGATTCCCTTAGCGGATCAGTCAGCTGTACAGTGCTTCCATCATTTTCAATGGTCAGTTCAGTTTTCCAGCTGCATGGAGAATCATATTGTACAAATCTACTCTGCTACTGCTCTATTGCATTGTATGAGCAATCTGTGTGGATTGTTCATAAGGGAATGCCTTGGTTTTACATGGGCCCATAAATAGAGAAATGATGGAACATAGGATTGGATCGGTGTGCGAGAATTTGGTTGTTACCGTTCAAAGCGAAAGCGAAAGCCGAAGCCAATTTGGGGATTGTGCTATATCATGTAGTGTATATGTTGAAGAAAGCGATGAGACCCATATCGGATAGCCTTGTGGTTTGGGTGTTCGACTGACATTCGTCCACCCCAACCCTTGTTCGTGTCCCCGTGTGGGCTCTGTCCATGTGCAATGCTCATGATTCCCTTAGCGGATCAAACAGCTGTACAGTGCTTCCATCATTTTCAATGGTCAGCTCAGTGTTCAAGCTGCATGGAGAATCATATTATACAAATCTACTCTGCTACTGCTCTATTGCATTGTATGAGCAATCTGTGTGGATTGTTCATAAGGGAATGCCTTGGTTTTACTTAGGCCCATAAATAGAGAAGTGATGGAACATAGGATTGGATCGGCGTGCGAGAATTTGGTTGTTACCGTTCAAAGCGAAAGCGAAAGCCGAAGCCAATTTGGGGATTGTGCTATATCATGTATTGTATATGTTGAACAAATCGTTAATTCCCATATGGGATAGCCTTGTGGTTTGGGTGTTCGACTGACATTCGTTCACCCCAACCCTTGTTCGTGTCCCCGTGTGGGCTCTGTCCATTTGCAATGCTCATGATTCCCTTAGCGGATCAAACAGCTGTACAGTGCTTCCATCATTTTCAATGGTCAGTTAAGTATTCAAGCTGCATGGAGAATCATATTATACAAATCTACTCTGCTACTGCTCTATTGCATTGTATGAGCAATCTGTGTGGGGATTGTTCATAAGGGAATGCCTTGGTTTTACTTAGGCCCATAAATAGAGAAGTGATGGAACATAGGATTGGATCGGTGTGCGAGAATTTCGTTGTTAACATTCAAAGCCAATTTGGGGATTGTGCTATATCATGTAGTGTATACGGTGAACAAAGCGTTGAGACCCATATGGGATAGCCTTGTGGTTTGGGTGTTCGACTGACAATCGTTCACCCCAACCCTTGTTCGTGTCCCCGTGTGGGCTCTGTCCATGTGCAATGCTCATGATTCCCTTAGCGGATCAAACAGCTGTACAGTGCTTCCATAATTTTCAATGGTCAGTTCAGAGTCCAAGCTGCATGGAGAATCATATTATACAAATCTACTCTGCTACTGCTCCATTGCATGGTATGAGCAATCTGTGTGTGGATTGTTCATAAGGGAATGCCTTGATTTTACTTAGGCCCATATAAATAGAGAAGTGATGGAACATAGGATTGGATCGGTGTGCGAGAATTTGGTTGTTACCGTTCAAAGCGAAGGCGAAAGCCGAAGCCAATTTGGGGATTGTGCTATATCACGTAGTGTATATGTTGAAGAAAGCGATGAGACCCATATGGCATAGCCTTGTGGTTTGGGTGTTCGACTGACATTCGTTCACCCCAACCCTTGTTCGTGTCCCCGTGTGGGCTCTGTCCATGTGCAATTCCCTTGATTCCCTTAGCGGATCAGTCAGCTGTACAGTGCTTCCATCATTTTCAATGGTCAGTTCAGTTTTCCAGCTGCATGGAGAATCATATTGTACAAATCTACTCTGCTACTGCTCTATTGCATTGTATGAGCAATCTGTGTGGATTGTTCATAAGGGAATGCCTTGGTTTTACATGGGCCCATAAATAGAGAAGTGATGGAACATAGGATTGGATCGGTGTGCGAGAATTTGGTTGTTACCGTTCAAAGCGAAAGCGAAAGCCGAAGCCAATTTGGGGATTGTGCTATATCATGTAGTGTATATGTTGAAGAAAGCGATGAGACCCATATCGGATAGCCTTGTGGTTTGGGTGTTCGACTGACATTCGTCCACCCCAACCCTTGTTCGTGTCCCCGTGTGGGCTCTGTCCATGTGCAATGCTCATGATTCCCTTAGCGGATCAAACAGCTGTACAGTGCTTCCATCATTTTCAATGGTCAGCTCAGTGTTCAAGCTGCATGGAGAATCATATTATACAAATCTACTCTGCTACTGCTCTATTGCATTGTATGAGCAATCTGTGTGGATTGTTCATAAGAGAATGCCTTGGTTTTACCTAGCCCATTATAAATAGAGGAGTGATGGAACATAGGATTGGATCGGTGTGCGAGAATTTGGTTGTTACCGTTCAAAGCCAAAGCGAAAGCGAAAGCCGAAGCCAATTTGGGGTTGTGCTATATCATGTATTGTATATGTTGAAGAAAGCGATGAGAGCCATATCGCATAGCCTTGTGGTTTGGGTGTTCGACTGACATTCGTTCACCCCAACCCTTGTTCGTGTCCCCGTGTGGGCTCTGTCCATTTGCAATGCTCATGATTCCCTTAGCGGATCAAACAGCTGTACAGTGCTTCCATCATTTTCAATGGTCAGTTCAGTGTTCAAGCTGCATGGAGAATCATATTATACAAATCTACTCTGCTACTGCTCTATTGCATTGTATGAGCAATCTGTGTGGATTGTTCATAAGGGAATGCCTTGATTTTACTAAGGCCCATATAAATAGAGAAGTGATGGAACATAGGATTGGATCGGTGTGCGAGAATTTGGTTGTTACCGTTCAAAGCGAAAGCGAAAGCCGAAGCCAATTTGGGGATTGTGCTATATCATGTATTGTATATGATGAACAAATCGTTATTTCCCATATGGGATAGCCTTGTGGTTTGGGTGTTCGACTGACATTCGTTCACCCCAACCCTTGTTCGTGTCCCCGTGTGGGCTCTGTCCATGTGCAATTCTCTTGATTCCCTTAGTGGATCAAACAGCTGTACAGTGCTTCCATCATTTTCAATGGTCAGTTCAGTGTTCAAGCTGCATGGAGAATCATATTATACAAATCTACTCTGCTACTGCTCTATTGCATTGTATGAGCAATCTGTGTGGATTGTTCATAAGGGAATGCCTTGATTTTACTAAGGCCCATATAAATAGAGAAGTGATGGAACATAGGATTGGATCGGCGTGCGAGAATTTGGTTGTTACCGTTCAAAGCGAAAGCGAAAGCCGAAGCCAATTTTGGGATTGTGCTATATCACGTAGTGTATATGTTTAACAAAGCTTCATGACCTAAAGTGATAGCTTGTGGTTTAGGTGTTCGACTGACAATCGTTCACCCCAACCCTTGTTCGTGTCCCCGTGTGGGCTCTGTCCATGTGCAATGCTCATGATTCCCTTAGCGGATCAAACAGCTGTACAGTGCTTCCATCATTTTCAATGGTCAGTTCAGTGTTCAAGCTGCATGGAGAATCATATTATACAAATCTACTCTGCTACTGCTCTATTGCATTGTATGAGCAATCTGTGTGGATTGTTCATAAGGGAATGCCTTGATTTTACTAAGGCCCATATAAATAGAGAAGTGATGGAACATAGGATTGGATCGGCGTGCGAGAATTTGGTTGTTACCGTTCAAAGCGAAAGCGAAAGCCGAAGCCAATTTGGGGATTGTGCTATATCATGTATTGTATATGTTGAACAAATCGTTAATTCCCATATGGGATAGCCTTGTGGTTTGGGTGTTCGACTGACATTCGTTCACCCCAACCCTTGTTCGTGTCCCCGTGTGGGCTCTGTCCATTTGCAATGCTCATGATTCCCTTAGCGGATCAAACAGCTGTACAGTGCTTCCATCATTTTCAATGGTCAGTTAAGTATTCAAGCTGCATGGAGAATCATATTATACAAATCTACTCTGCTACTGCTCTATTGCATTGTATGAGCAATCTGTGTGGGGATTTTTCATAAGGGAATGCCTTGGTTTTACTTAGGCCCATAAATAGAGAAGTGATGGAACATAGGATTGGATCGGTGTGCGAGAATTTCGTTGTTAACATTCAAAGCCAATTTGGGGATTGTGCTATATCATGTAGTGTATACGGTGAACAAAGCGTTGAGACCCATATGGGATAGCCTTGTGGTTTGGGTGTTCGACTGACAATCGTTCACCCCAACCCTTGTTCGTGTCCCCGTGTGGGCTCTGTCCATGTGCAATGCTCATGATTCCCTTAGCGGATCAAACAGCTGTACAGTGCTTCCATAATTTTCAATGGTCAGTTCAGTGTTCAAGCTGCATGGAGAATCATATTATACAAATCTACTCTGCTACTGCTCCATTGCATGGTATGAGCAATCTGTGTGTGGATTGTTCATAAGGGAATGCCTTGATTTTACTTAGGCCCATATAAATAGAGAAGTGATGGAACATAGGATTGGATCGGTGTGCGAGAATTTGGTTGTTACCGTTCAAAGCGAAGGCGAAAGCCGAAGCCAATTTGGGGATTGTGCTATATCACGTAGTGTATATGTTGAAGAAAGCGATGAGACCCATATGGCATAGCCTTGTGGTTTGGGTGTTCGACTGACATTCGTTCACCCCAACCCTTGTTCGTGTCCCCGTGTGGGCTCTGTCCATGTGCAATTCCCTTGATTCCCTTAGCGGATCAGTCAGCTGTACAGTGCTTCCATCATTTTCAATGGTCAGTTCAGTTTTCCAGCTGCATGGAGAATCATATTGTACAAATCTACTCTGCTACTGCTCTATTGCATTGTATGAGCAATCTGTGTGGATTGTTCATAAGGGAATGCCTTGGTTTTACATGGGCCCATAAATAGAGAAGTGATGGAACATAGGATTGGATCAGTGTGCGAGAATTTGGTTGTTACCGTTCAAAGCGAAAGCGAAAGCCGAAGCCAATTTGGGGATTGTGCTATATCATGTAGTGTATATGTTGAAGAAAGCGATGAGACCCATATCGGATAGCCTTGTGGTTTGGGTGTTCGACTGACATTCGTCCACCCCAACCCTTGTTCGTGTCCCCGTGTGGGCTCTGTCCATGTGCAATGCTCATGATTCCCTTAGCGGATCAAACAGCTGTACAGTGCTTCCATCATTTTCAATGGTCAGCTCAGTGTTCAAGCTGCATGGAGAATCATATTATACAAATCTACTCTGCTACTGCTCTATTGCATTGTATGAGCAATCTGTGTGGATTGTTCATAAGAGAATGCCTTGGTTTTACCTAGCCCATTATAAATAGAGGAGTGATGGAACATAGGATTGGATCGGTGTGCGAGAATTTGGTTGTTACCGTTCAAAGCCAAAGCGAAAGCGAAAGCCGAAGCCAATTTGGGGATTGTGCTATATCATGTAGTGTATATGTTGAAGAAAGCGATGAGAGCCATATCGCATAGCCTTGTGGTTTGGGTGTTCGACTGACAATCGTTCACCCCAAACGTTGTACGTGTCCCCGTGTGGGCTCTGTCCATGTGCAATTCCCTTGATTCCCTTAGCGGATCAAACAGCTGTACAGTGCTTCCATAATTTTCAATGGTCAGTTCAGTGTTCAAGCTGCTTGGAGAATCATATTATACAAATCTACTCTGCTACTGCTCCATTGCATTGTATGAGCAATCTGTGTGGATTGTTCATAAGGGAATGCCTTGGTTTTACTTAGGCCCATAAATAGAGAAGTGATGGAACATAGGATTGGATCGGTGTGCGAGAATTTGGTTGTTACCGTTCAAAGCGAAAGCGAAAGCCGAAGCCAATTTGGGGATTGTGCTATATCATGTAGTGTATATGTTTAACAAAGCTTCATGACAAAAAGTGATAGATTGTTGTTTAGGTGTTCGACTGACAATCGTTCACCCCAACCCTTGTTCGTGTCCCCGTGTGGGCTCTGTCCATGTGCAATGCTCATGATTCTCTTAGCGGATCAAACAGCTGTACAGTGCTTCCATCATTTTCAATGGTCAGTTCAGTGTTCAAGCTGCACGGAGAATCATATTATACAAATCTACTCTGCTACTGCTCTATTGCATTGTATGAGCAATCTGTGTGGATTGTGCATAAGGGAATGCCTTGATTTTACTAAGGCCCATATAAATAGAGAAGTGATGGAACATAGGATTGGATCGGTGTGCGAGAATTTGGTTGTTACCGTTCAAAGCGAAAGCGAAAGCCGAAGCCAATTTGGGGATTGTGCAATATCATGTATTGTATATGATGAACAAATCGTTGAGACCCATATGGGATAGCCTTGTGGTTTGGGTGTTCGACTGACATTCGTTCACCCCAACCCTTGTTCGTGTCCCCGTGTGGGCTCTGTCCATTTGCAATGCTCATGATTCCCTTAGCGGATCAAACAGCTGTACAGTGCTTCCATCATTTTCAATGGTCAGTTCAGTGTTCAAGCTGCATGGAGAATCATATTATACAAATCTACTCTGCTACTGCTCTATTGCATTGTATGAGCAATCTGTGTGGATTGTTCATAAGGGAATGCCTTGGTTTTACTTAGGCCCATAAATAGAGAAGTGATGGAACATAGGATTGGATCGGTGTGCGAGAATTTGGTTGTTACCGTTCAAAGCGAAAGCGAAAGCCGAAGCCAATTTGGGGATTGTGCTATATCATGTATTGTATATGTTGAACAAAGCGTTGAGACACATATCGGATAGCCTTGTGGTTTGGGTGTTAGACTGACAATAGTTCCCCACAACCCTTGTTCGTGTCCCCGTGTGGGCTTTGTCCATGTGCAATGCTCATGAATGCCTCAGCGGATCAAACAGCTGTACAGTGCTTCCATCATTTTCAATGGTCAGTTCGGTGTTCAAGCTGCATGGAGAATCATATAATACAAATATACTCCGCTACTGCTCTATTGCATTTTATGAGAAATCTGTGTGTGGATTGGTCAAAAGGAATTCCTTGGTTTTACTAAGGCCCATATAAATAGAGAAGTGATGGAACGTAGGATTGGATCGGTGTGCGAGAATTTGTTTGTTACCGTTCAAAGCGAAAGCGAAAGCCGAAGCCAATTTGGGGATTGTGCTATATCATGTATTGTATATGTTGAACAAAGCGTTAGGACCCATATCGGATAGCATTGTGGTTTGGGTGTTCGACTGACATTCGTTCACCCCAACCCTTGTTCGTGTCCCCGTGTGGGCTCAGTCCATGTGCATGCTCATGATTCCCTTAGCGGATCAAACAGCTGTACAGTGCTTCCATCATTTTCAATGGTCAGTTCGGTGTTCAAGCTGCATGGAGAATCATATTATACAAATCTACTCTGCTACTGCTCCATTGCATTGTATGAGCAATCTGTGTGTGGATTGTTCATAAGGGAATTCCTTGATTTTACTAAGGCCCATATAAATAGAGAAGTGATGGAACATAGGATTGGATCAGTGTGCGAGAATTTGGTTGTTACCGTTCAAAGCGAAAGCGAAAGCCGAAGCCAATCTGGGGATTGTGCTATATCATGTATTGTATATGTTGAACAAATCCTTCAGACCCATATGGGAACGCCTTGTGGTTTGGGTGTTCGACTGACATTCGTTCACCCCAACCCTTGTTCGTGTCCCCGTGTGGGCTCTGTCCATTTGCAATGCTCATGATTCCCTTAGCGGATCAAACAGCTGTACAGTGCTTCCATCATTTTCAATGGTCAGTTCAGTGTTCAAGCTGCATGGAGAATCATATTATACAAATCTACTCTGCTACTGCTCTGTTGCATTGTATGAGCAATCTGTGTGGATTGTTCATAGGGAATGCCTTGGTTTTACTTAAGCCCATAAATAGAGAAGTGATGGAACATAGGATTGGATTGGTGTGCGAGAATTTGGTTGTTACCGTTCAAAGCGAAAGCGAAAGCCGAAGCCAATTTGGGGATTGTGCTATAACATGTAGTGTGTATGTTGAACAAAGCGATGAGACCCATATGGGATAGCCTTGTGGTTTGGGTGTTCGACTGACAATCGTTCACCCCAACCCTTGTTCGTGTCCCCGTGTGGGCTCTGTCCATGTGCAATGCTCATGATTCCCTTAGCGGATCAAACAGCTGTACAGTGCTTCCATCACTTTCAATGGTCAGTTCAGTGTTCAAGCTGCTTGGAGAATCATATTATACAAATCTACTCTGCTACTGCTCTGTTGCATTGTATGAGCAATCTGTGTGGATTGTTCATAAGGGAATGCCTTGGTTTTACTAAGGCCCATATAAATAGAGAAGTGATGGAACATAGGATTGGATCGGTGTGCGAGAATTTGGTTGTTACCGTTCAAAGCGAAAGCGAAAGCCGAAGCCAATTTGGGGATTGTGCTCTATCATGTGTTGTATATGATGAACAAATCGTTCATTAACCTAAGTGATAGCCTTGTGGTTTGGGTGTTCGACTGACAATCGTTCACCCCAACGCTTGTTCGTGTCCCGGTGTGGGCTCTGTCCATGTGCAATGCTCATGATTCCCTTAGCGGATCAAACAGCTGTACAGTGCTTCCATCATTTTCAATGGTCAGTTCAGTGTTCAAGCTGCACGGAGAATCATATTATACAAATCTACTCTGCTACTGCTCTATTGCATTGCATGAGCAATCTGTGTGGATTGTTCATAAGGGAATGCCTTGGTTTTACTTAGGCCCATAAATAGAGAAGTGATGGAACATAGGATTGGAACGATGTGCGAGAATTTGGTTGTTACCGTTCAAAGCGAAAGCGAAAGCCGAAGCCAATCTGGGGATTGTGCTATATCATGTATTGTATATGTTGAACAATTCCTTCAGACACATATGGGAACGCCTTGTGGTTTGGGTGTTCGACTGACATTCGTTCACCCCAACCCTTGTTCGTGTCCCCGTGTGGGCTCTGTCCATTTGCAATGCTCATGATTCCCTTAGCGGATCAAACAGCTGTACAGTGCTTCCATCATTTTCAATGGTCAGCTCAGTGTTCAAGCTGCATGGAGAATCATATTATACAAATCTACTCTGCTACTGCTCTGTTGCATTGTATGAGCAATCTGTGTGGATTGTTCATAGGGAATGCCTTGGTTTTACTTAAGCCCATAAATAGAGAAGTGATGGAATATAGGATTGGATTGGTGTGCGAGAATTTGGTTGTTACCGTTCAAAGCGAAAGCGAAAGCCGAAGCCAATTTGGGGATTGTGCTATATCATGTAGTGTGTATGTTGAACAAAGCGATGAGACCCATATGGGATAGCCTTGTGGTTTGGGTGTTCGACTGACAATCGTTCACCCCAACCCTTGTTCGTGTCCCCGTGTGGGCTCTGTCCATGTGCAATGCTCATGATTCCCTTAGCGGATCAAACAGCTGTACAGTGCTTCCATAATTTTCAATGGTCAGTTCAGTGTTCAAGCTGCTTGGAGAATCATATTATACAAATCTACTCTGCTACTGCTCTGTTGCATTGTATGAGCAATCTGTGTGGATTGTTCATAAGGGAATGCCTTGGTTTTACGTAGGCCCATATAAATAGAGAAGTGATGGATTATAGGATTGGATCGGTGTGCGAGAATTTGGTTGTTACCGTTCGAAGCGAAAGCGAAAGCCGAAGCCAATTTGGGGATTGTGCTCTATCATGTGTTGTATATGATGAACGAATCGTTCATTAACCTAAGTGATAGCCTTGTGGTTTGGGTGTTCGACTGACAATCGTTCACCCCAACCCTTGTTCGTGTCCCCGTGTGGGCTCTGTCCATGTGCAATGCTCATGATTCCCTTAGCGGATCAAACAGCTGTACAGTGCTTCCATCATTTTCAATGGTCAGTTCAGTGTTCAAGCTGCACGGAGAATCATATTATACAAATCTACTCTGCTACTGCTCTATTGCATTGTATGAGCAATCTGTGTGGATTGTTCATAAGGGAATGCCTTGGTTTTACTAAGGCCCATATAAATAGAGAAGTGATGGAACATAGGATTGGAACGATGTGCGAGAATTTGGTTGTTACCGTTCAAAGCGAAAGCGAAAGCCGAAGCCAATTTGGGGATTGTGCTATATCATGTAGTGTATATGTTGAACAAAGCGTTCAGACCCATATGGGAAAGCCTTGTGGTTTGGGTGTTCGACTGACATTCGTTCACCCCAACCCTTGTTCGTGTCCCCGTGTGGGCTCTGTCCATGTGCAATGCTCATGATTCCCTTAGCGGATCAAACAGCTGTACAGTGCTTCCATCATTTTCAATGGTCAGCTCAGTGTTCAAGCTGCATGGAGAATCATATTATACAAATCTACTCTGCTACTGCTCTGTTGCATTGTATGAGCAATCTGTGTGGATTGTTCATAGGGAATGCCTTGGTTTTACTTAAGCCCATAAATAGAGAAGTGATGGAACATAGGATTGGATTGGTGTGCGAGAATTTGGTTGTTACCGTTCAAAGCGAAAGCGAAAGCCGAAGCCAATTTGGGGATTGTGCTATATCATGTAGTGTATATGTTGAACAAAGCGATGAGACCCATATGGGATAGCCTTGTGGTTTGGGTGTTCGACTGACAATCGTTCACCCCAACCCTTGTTCGTGTCCCCGTGTGGGTTCTGTCCATGTGCAATGCTCATGATTCCCTTAGCGGATCAAACAGCTGTACAGTGCTTCCATCATTTTCAATGGTCAGCTCAGTGTTCAAGCTGCATGGAGAATCATATTATACAAATCTACTCTGCTACTGCTCTGTTGCATTGTATGAGCAATCTGTGTGGATTGTTCATAGGGAATGCCTTGGTTTTACTTAAGCCCATAAATAGAGAAGTGATGGAACATAGGATTGGATTGGTGTGCGAGAATTTGGTTGTTACCGTTCAAAGCGAAAGCGAAAGCCGAAGCCAATTTGGGGATTGTGCTCTATCATGTGTTGTATATGATGAACAAATCGTTCATTAACCTTAGTGATAGCCTTGTGGTTTGGGTGTTCGACTGACAATCGTTCACCCCAACCCTTGTTCGTGTCCCCGTGTGGGCTCTGTCCATGTGCAATGCTCATGATTCCCTTAGCGGATCAAACAGCTGTACAGTGCTTCCATCATTTTCAATGGTCAGTTAGTGTTCAAGCTGCACGGAGAATCATATTATACAAATCTACTCTGCTACTGCTCTATTGCATTGTATGAGCAATCTGTGTGGATTGTTCATAAGGGAATGCCTTGGTTTTACTTAGGCCCATATAAATAGAGAAGTGATGGAACATAGGATTGGAACGATGTGCGAGAATTTGGTTGTTACCGTTCAAAGCGAAAGCGAAAGCCGAAGCCAATTTGGGGATTGTGCTATATCATGTATTGTATATGTTGAACAAAGCGTTCAGACCCATATGGGAAAGCCTTGTGGTTTGGGTGTTCGACTGACAATCGTTCACCCCAACCCTTGTTCGTGTCCCCGTGTGGGCTCTGTCCATGTGCAATGCTCATGATTCCCTTAGCGGATCAAACAGCTGGACAGTGCTTCCATCATTTTCAATGGTCAGTTCAGAGTTCAAGCTGCATGGAGAATCATATTATACAAATCCACACTGCTACTGCTCCATTGCATTGTATGAGCAATCTGTGTGGATTGTTCCTAAGGGAATGCCTTGATTTTACTAAGGCCCATATAAATAGAGAAGTGATGGAACATCGGATTGGATCGGTGTGCGAGAATGTGGTTGTTACCGTTCACAGCGAAAGCGAAAGCCGAAGCCAATTTGGGGATTGTGCTATATCATGTATCGTATATGTTGAACAAAGCAATGAGACGCATATCGGATAGCGTTGTGGTTTGGGCGTTCGACTGACAATCGTTCACCCCAACCCTTGTTCGTGTCCCCGTGTGGGCTCTGTCCATGTGCAATGCTCATGATTCCCTTAGCGGATCAAACAGCTGTACAGTGCTTCCATAATTTTCAATGGTCAGTTCAGTGTTCAAGCTGCATGGAGAATCATATTATACAAATCTACTCTGCTACTGCTCCATTGCATTGTATGAGCAATCTGTGTGGATTGTTCATAAGGGAATGCCTTTGTTTTACTTAGGCCCATATAAACAGAGAAGTGATGGAACATAGGATTGGATCGGTGTGCGAGAATTTGGTTGTTAACGTTCAAAGCCAAAGCGAAAGCGAAAGCCGAAGCCAATTTGGGGATTGTGCTATATCATGTAGTGTATATGTTGAAGAAAGCAATGAGACCCATATCGCATAGCCTTGTGGTTTGGGTTTTCGACTGACATTCGTTCACCCCAACCCTTGTTCGTGTCCCCGTGTGGGCTCTGTCCATGTGCAATGCTCATGATTCCCTTAGCGGATCAAACAGCTGTACAGTGCTTCCATCACTTTCAATGGTCAGTTCAGTGTTCAAGCTGCATGGAGAATCATATTATACAAATCTACTCTGCTACTGCCCTATTGACTTGTATGAGCAATCTGTGTGGATTGTTCATGAGGGAATGCCTTGGTTTTACTTAGGCCCATATAAATAGAGAAGTGATGGAACATAGGATTGGATCGGTGTGCGAGAATTTGGTTGTTACCGTTCAAAGCGAAAGCGAAAGCCGAAGCCAATTTGGAGATTGTGCTATATCATGTATTGTATATGTTGAACAAAGCGATGAGACCCATATCGAATAGCCTTGTGGTTTGGGTGTTCGACTGACAATCGTTCACCCCAACCCTTGTTCGTGACACCGTGTGGGCTCTGTCCATGTGCAATGCTCATGATTCCCTTAGCGGATCAAACAGCTGTACAGTGCTTCCATCATTTTCAATAGTCAGTTCAGTGTTCAAGCTGCATGGAGAATCATATTATACAAATCTACTCTGCTACTGCTCCATTGCATTGTATGAGCAATCTGTGTGTGGATTGTTCATAAGGGAATGCCTTGGTTTTACTTAGGCCCATAAATAGAGAAGTGATGGAACATAGGATTGGATCGGTGTGCGAGAATTTGGTTGTTACCGTTCAAAGCCAAAGCGAAAGCGAAAGCCGAAGCCAATTTGGGGATTGTGCTATATCATGTATTGTATAGGTTGAACAAAGCGATGAGACCCAAATCTGATAGCCTTGTGGTTTGGGTGTTCGAGTGACAATAGTTCACCACAACCCTTGTTCGTGTCCCCGTGTGGGCTCTGTCCATGTGCAATGCTCATGATTCCCTTAGCGGATCAAACAGCTGGACAGTGCTTCCATCATTTTCAGTGTTCAGTTCGGTGTTCAAGCTGCATGGAGAATCATATTATACAAATCTACTCTGCTACTGCTCCATTGCATTGCATGAGCAATCTGTGTGGATTGTTCATAAGGGAATGCCTTGGTTTTACCTAGCCCATTATAAATAGAGAAGTGATGGAACATAGGATTGGATCGGTGTGCGAGAATTTGGTTGTTACCTTTCAAAGCGAAAGCGAAAGCCGAAGCCAATTTGGGGATTGTGCTATATCATGTATTGTATATGCCGAACATAGCGTTAATACACATAACACGTAGCGTTGTGGTTTGGTTGTTCGACTGACTTTCGTTCACCCCAACCCTTGTTCGTGTCCCCGTGTGGGCTCTGTCCATGTGCAATGCTCATGATTCCCTTAGCGGATCAAACAGCTGTACAGTGCTTCCATCACTTTCAATGGTCAGTTCAGTGTTCAAGCTGCATGGAGAATCATATTATACAAATCTACTCTGCTACTGCTCTATTGCATTGTATGAGCAATCTTTGTGGATTGTTCATAAGGGAATGCCTTGGTTTTACTTAGGCCCATATAAATAGAGAAGTGATGGAACATAGGATTGGATCGGTGTGCGAGAATTTGGTTGTTACCGTTCAAAGCGAAAGCGAAAGCCGAAGCCAATTTGGAGATTGTGCTATATCATATATTGTATATGTTCAACAAAGCGATGAGACCCATATCGAATAGCCTTGTGGTTTGGGTGTTCGACTGACAATCGTTCACCCCAACCCTTGTTCGTGACACCGTGTGGGCTCTGTCCATGTGCAATACTCATGATTCCCTTAGCGGATCAAACAGCTGTACAGTGCTTCCATCATTTTCAATGGTCAGTTCAGTGTTCAAGCTGCATGGAGAATCATATTATACAAATCTACTCTGCTACTGCTCCATTGCATTGTATGAGCAATCTGTGTGTGGATTGTTCATAAGGGAATGCCTTGGTTTTACTTAGGCCCATAAATAGAGAAGTGATGGAACATAGGATTGGATCGGTGTGCGAGAATTTGGTTGTTACCGTTCAAAGCCAAAGCGAAAGCGAAAGCCGAAGCCAATTTGGGGATTGTGCTATATCATGTATTGTATATGTTGAACAAAGCGATGAGACCCAAATCTGATAGCCTTGTGGTTTGGGTGTTCGAGTGACAATAGTTCACCACAACCCTTGTTCGTGTCCCCGTGTGGGCTCTGTCCATGTGCAATGCTCATGATTCCCTTAGCGGATCAAACAGCTGGACAGTGCTTCCATCATTTTCAATGTTCAGTTCGGTGTTCAAGCTGCATGGAGAATCATATTATACAAATCTACTCTGCTACTGCTCCATTGCATTGCATGAGCAATCTGTGTGGATTGTTCATGAGGCAATGCCTTGGTTTTACTAAGGCCCATGTAAATACAGAAGTGATGGAACATAGGATTGGATCGGTGTGCGAGAATTTGGTTGTTACCGTTCAAAGCGAAAGCGAAAGCCGAAGCCAATTTGGGGATTGTGCTATATCATGTATTGTATATGCCGAACATAGCGTTAAGACACATAACACGTAGCGTTGTGGTTTGGGTGTTCGACTGACTTTCGTTCACCCCAACCCTTGTTCGTGTCCCCGTGTGGGCTCTGTCCATGTGCAATGCTCATGATTCCCTTAGCGGATCAAACAGCTGTACAGTGCTTCCATCATTTTCAATGGTCAGTTCAGTGTTCAAGCTGCATGGAGAATCATATTATACAAATCTACTCTGCTACTGCTCCATTGCATTGTATGAGCAATCTGTGTGGATTGTTCATAAGGGAATGCCTTGATTTTACTAAGGCCCATATAAATAGAGAAGTGATGGAACATAGGATTGGATCGGTGTGCGAGAATTTGGTTGTTACCATTCAAAGACAAAGCGAAAGCCGAAGCCAATTTGGGGATTGTGCTATATCATGTATTGTATATGTTGAGCAAAACGTTCAGACCCATATGGGATAGCCTTGTGGTTTGGGTGTTCGACTGACAATCGTTCACCCCAACCCTTGTTCGTGTCCCCGTGTGGGCTCTGTCCATGTGAAATGCTCATGATTCCCTTAGCGGATCAAACAGCTGTACAGTGCTTCCATAATTTTCAATGGTCAGTTCACTGTTCAAGCTGCATGGAGAATCATATTATACAAATCAACTCTGCTACTGCTCCATTGCATTGTATGAGCAATCTGTGTGGATTGTTCATAAGGGAATGCCTTGGTTTTACTTAGGCCTATAAATAGAGAAGTGATGGAACATAGGATTGGATCGGTGTGCGAGAATTTGGTTGTTACCGTTCAAAGCCAAAGCGAAAGCGAAAGCCGAAGCCAATTTGGGGATTGTGCTATATCATGTATTGTATATGTTGAACAAAGCGTTCAGACCCATATGGGAAAGCCTTGTGGTTTGGGTGTTCGACTGACATTCGTTCACCCCAACCCTTGTTCGTGTCCCCGTGTGGGCTCTGTCCATGTGAAATGCTCATGATTCCCTTAGCGGATCAAACAGCTGTACAGTGCTTCCATCATTTTCAATGGTCAGTTCACTGTTCAAGCTGCATGGAGAATCATATTATACAAATCTACTCTGCTACTGCTCCATTGCATTGTATGAGCAATCTGTGTGGATTGTTCATAAGGGAATGCCTTGGTTTTACTGAGGCCTATAAATAGAGAAGTGATGGAACATCGGATTGGATCGGTGTGCGAGAATTTGGTTGTTACCGTTCAAAGCGAAAGCGATAGCTGAAGCCAATTTGAGGATTGTGCTATATCATGTGTTGTATATGTTGAACAAAGCGTTGAGACACATATCGGATAGCCTTGTGGTTTGGGTGTTCGACTGACATTCGTTCACCCCAACCCTTGTTCGTGTCCCCGTGTGGGCTCTGTCCATTTGCAATGCTCATGATTCCCCTAGCGGATCAAACAGCTGTACAGTGCTTCAATCACTTTCAATGGTCAGTTCAGTGTTCAAGCTGCATGGAGAATCATATTATACAAATCTATTCTGCTACTGCTCCATTGCATTGTATGAGCAATCTGTGTGGATTGATCATAAGGGAATGCCTTGGTATTACATGGGCCCATAAATAGAGAAGTGATGGAACATAGGATTGGATCGGTGTGCGAGAATCTGGTTGTTACCGTTCAAAGCGAAAGAGAAAGCGAAAGCCGAAGCCAATTTGGGGATTGTGCTATATCATGTATTGTATATGTTGAGCAAAACGTTCAGACATATATCGCATAGCCTTGTGGTTTGGGTGTTCGACTGACATTCGTCCACCCCAACCCTTGTTCGTGTCCCCGTGTGGGCTCTGTCCATGTGCAATGCTCATGAATGCCTTAACGGATCAAACAGCTGTTCAGTGCTTCGATAATTTGCAATGGTCAGTTCAGTGTTCAAGCTGCATGGAGAATCATATTATACAAATCTACTCTGCTACTGCCCTATTGACTTGTAGGAGCAATCTGTGTGGATTGTTCATAAGCGAATGCCTTGGTTTTACTAAGGCCCATAAATAGAGAAGTGATGGAACATAGGATTGGATCGGTGTGCGAGAATTTGGTTGTTACCGTTCAAAGTCAAAGCGAAAGCGAAAGCCGAAGCCAATTTGGGGATTGTGCTATATCATGTATTGTATATTGTGAACAAAGCGTTGAGACCCATATGGGATAGCCTTGTGGTTTGGGTGTTCGACTGACAATAGTTCACCCCCACCCTTGTTCGTGTCCCCGTGTGGGCTCTGTCCATGTGCAATGCTCATGATTCCCTTAGCGGATCAAACAGCTGTACAGTGTTACGATAATTTGCAATGGTCAGTTCAGTGTACCAGCTGCATGGAGAATCATATTATACAAATCTACTCTGCTACTGCTCCATTGCATTGTATGAGCAATCTTTGTGGATTGTTCATAAGGGAATGCCTTGGTTTTACTAAGGCCCATAAATAGAGAAGTGATGGAACATAGGATTGGATCGGTGTGCGAGAATTTGGTTGTTACCGTTCAAAGCGAAAGCGAAAGCCGAAGCCAATTTGGGGATTGTGCTATATCATGTATTGTATATGTTGAACAAAGCGTTGAGACACATATCGGATAGCCTTGTGGTTTGGGTGTTCGACAGATATTCGTTCACTGCAACCATGTTCGTGTCCCCGTGTGGGCTCTGTACATGTGCAATGCTCATGATTCCCTTAGCGGATCAAACAGCTGTACAGTGCTTCCATCATTTTCAATGGTCAGTTCAGTGTTCAAGCTGCATGGAGAATCATATTATACAAATCTACTCTGCTACTGCCCTATTGACTTGTAGGAGCAATCTGTGTGGATTGTTCATAAGAGAATGCCTTGGTTTTACTTAGGCCCATAAATAGAGAAGTGATGGAACATAGGATTGGATCGGTGTGCGAGAATTTGATTTTTACCGTTCAAAGCGAAAGCGAAAGCCGAAGCCAATTTTGGGATTGTGCTATATCACGAAGTGTTGATGTTGAAAAAACGATGAGACCCAAATCGGTTAGCCTTGTGGTTTGGGTGTTCGACTGACAATCGTTCACCCCCACCCTTGTTCGTGTCCCCGTGTGGGCTCTGTCCATGTGCAATGCTCATGATTCCCTTAGCGGATCAAACAGCTGTACAGTGCTACGATAATTTGCAATGGTCAGTTCAGTGTACCAGCTGCATGGAGAATCATATTATACAAATCTACTCTGCTACTGCCCTATTGACTTGTATGAGCAATCTGTGTGGATTGTTCATAAGGGAATGCCTTGGTTTTACTAAGGCCCATAAATAGAGAAGTGATGGAACATAGGATTGGATCGGTGTGCGAGAATTTGGTTGTTACCGTTCAAAGTCAAAGCGAAAGCGAAAGCCGAAGCCAATTTGGGGATTGTGCTATATCATGTATTGTATATTGTGAACAAAGCGTTGAGACCCATATGGGATAGCCTTGTGGTTTGGGTGTTCGACTGACAATCGTTCACCCCCACCCTTGTTCGTGTCCCCGTGTGGGCTCTGTCCATGTGCAATGCTCATGATTCCCTTAGCGGATCAAACAGCTGTACAGTGCTACGATAATTTGCAATGGTCAGTTCAGTGTACCAGCTGCATGGAGAATCATATTATACAAATCTACTCTGCTACTGCCCTATTGACTTGTATGAGCACTCTGTGTGGATTGTTCATAAGGGAATGCCTTGGTTTTAGTTAGGCCCATATAAATAGAGAAATGATGGAACATAGAATTGGATCGGTGTGCGAGAATTTGGTTGGTACCGTTCAAAGCGAAAGCGAAAGCCGAAGCCAATTTGGGGATTGTGCTATATCATGTATTGTATATGTTGAACAAAGCGTTGAGACACATATCGGATAGCCTTGTGGTTTGGGTGTTCGACAGATATTCGTTCACTGCAACCATGTTCGTGTCCCCGTGTGGGCTCTGTACATGTGCAATGCTCATGATTCCCTTAGCGGATCAAACAGCTGGACAGTGCTTCCATAATTTTCAATGGTCAGTTCAGTGTTCAAGCTGCATGGAGAATCATATTATACAAATCTACTCTGCTACTGCCCTATTGACTTGTATGAGCAATCTGTGTGGATTGTTCATAAGAGAATGCCTTGGTTTTACTTAGGCCCATAAATAGAGAAGTGATGGAACATAGGATTGGATCGGTGTGCGAGAATTTGGTTGTTACCGTTCAAAGTCAAAGCGAAAGCGAAAGCCGAAGCCAATTTGGGGATTGTGCTATATCATGTCGTGTATATGTTGAACAAAGCGTTGAGACCCATATCGGATAGCCTTGTGGTTTGGGTGTTCGACTGATATTCGTTCACCCCAACCCTTGTTCGTGTCCCCGTGTGGGCTCTGTCCGTGTGCAATGCTCATGATTCCCATAGCGGATCAAACAGCTGTACAGTGCTTCCATAATTTTCAATGGTCAGTTCGGTGTTCCAGCTGCATGGAGAATCATATTATACAAATCTACTCTGCTACTGCTCCATTGCATTGTATGAGCAATCTTTGTGGATTGTTCATAAGGGAATGCCTTGGTTTTACTTAGGCCCATAAATAGAGAAGTGATGGAACATAGGATTGGATCGGTGTGCGAGAATTTGGTTGTTACCGTTCAAAGCGAAAGCGAAAGCGAAAGCCAAAGCCAATTTGGGGATTGTGCTATATCATATATTGTATATGTTCAACAAAGCGTTGAGACCCATATCGGATAGCCTTGTGGTTTGGGTGTTCGACTGACAATCGTTCACCCCAACCCTTGTTCGTGTCCCCGTGTGTGCTCAGTCCATGTGCAATGCTCATGATTCCCTTAGCGGATCAAACAGCTGTACAGTGCTTCCATAATTGGTAATGGTCAGTTCAGTGTCCAAGCTGCATGGAGAATCATATTATACAAATCTACTCTGCTACTGCTCTATTGCATTGTATGAGCAATCTGTGTGGATTGTTCATAAGGGAATGCCTTGGTTTTACTTAGGCCCATAAATAGAGAAGTGATGGAACATAGGATTGGATCGGTGTGCGAGAATCTGGTTGTTACCGTTCAAAGCGAAAGAGAAAGCGAAAGCCGAAGCCAATTTGGGGATTGTGCTATATCATGTATTATATATGTTGAGCAAAACGTTCATACATATATCGCATAGCCTTGTGGTTTGGGTGTTCGACTGACATTCGTCCACCCCAACCCTTGTTCGTGTCCCCGTGTGGGCTCTGTCCATGTGCAATGCTCATGAATGCCTTAGCGGATCAAACAGCTGTTCAGTGCTTCGATAATTTGCAATGGTCAGTTCAGTGTTCAAGCTGCATGGCGAATCATATTATACAAATCTACTCTGCTACTGCTCCATTGCATTGTATGAGCAATCTTTGTGGATTGTTCATAAGCGAATGCCTTGGTTTTACTAAGGCCCATAAATAGAGAAGTGATGGAACATAGGATTGGATCGGTGTGCGAGAATTTGGTTGTTACCGTTCAAAGTCAAAGCGAAAGCGAAAGCCGAAGCCCATTTGGGGATTGTGCTATATCATGTATTGTATATTGTGAACAAAGCGTTGAGACCCATATGGGATAGCCTTGTGGTTTGGGTGTTCGACTGACAATCGTTCACCCCCACCCTTGTTCGTGTCCCCGTGTGGGCTCTGTCCATGTGCAATGCTCATGATTCCCTTAGCGGATCAAACAGCTGTACAGTGCTTCCATAATTTTCAATGGTCAGTTCAGTGTACCAGCTGCATGGAGAATCATGTTATACAAATCTACTCTGCTACTGCCCTATTGACTTGTATGAGCACTCTGTGTGGATTGTTCATAAGGGAATGCCTTGGTTTTAGTTAGGCCCATATAAATAGAGAAGTGATGGAACATAGAATTGGATCGGTGTGCGAGAATTTGGTTGGTACCGTTCAAAGCGAAAGCGAAAGCCGAAGCCAATTTGGGGATTGTGCTATATCATGTATTGTATATGTTGAACAAAGCGTTGAGACACATATCGGATAGCCTTGTGGTTTGGGTGTTCGACAGATAGTCGTTCACTGCAACCATGTTCGTGTCCCCGTGTGGGCTCTGTACATGTGCAATACTCATGATTCCCTTAGCGGATCAAACAGCTGGACAGTGCTTCCATCACTTTCAATGGTCAGTTCAGTGTTCAAGCTGCATGGAGAATCATATTATACAAATCTACTCTGCTACTGCCCTATTGACTTGTATGAGCAATCTGTGTGGATTGTTCATAAGAGAATGCCTTGGTTTTACTTAGGCCCATAAATAGAGAAGTGATGGAACATAGGATTGGATCGGTGTGCGAGAATTTGGTTGTTACCGTTCAAAGTCAAAGCGAAAGCGAAAGCCGAAGCCAATTTGGGGATTGTGCTATATCATGTATTGTATATGTTGAACAAAGCGATGAGACCCATATCGGATAGCCTTGTGGTTTGGGTGTTCGACTGATATTCGTTCACTGCAACCTTGTTCGTGTCCCCGTGTGGGCTCTGTCCGTGTGCAATGCTCATGATTCCCATAGCGGATCAAACAGCTGTACAGTGCTTCCATAATTTTCAATGGTCAGTTCGGTGTTCCAGCTGCATGGAGAATCATATTATACAAATCTACTCTGCTACTGCTCTATTGCATTCTGAGGATATCTGTGTGGATTGTTCATAAGGGAATGCCTTGGTTTTACTTAGGCCCATAAATAGAGAAGTGATGGAACATAGGATTGGATCGGTGTGCGAGAATTTGGTTGTTACCGTTCAAAGCGAAAGCGAAAGCGAAAGCCAAAGCCAATTTGGGGATTGTGCTATATCATATATTGTATATGTTCAACAAAGTGTTGAGACCCATATCGGATAGCCTTGTGGTTTGCGTGTTCGACTGACAATCGTTCACCCCAACCCTTGTTCGTGTCCCCGTGTGTGCTCAGTCCATGTGCAATGCTCATGATTCCCTTAGCGGATCAAACAGCTGTACAGTGCTTCCATCATTTTCAATGGTCAGTTCAGTGTCCAAGCTGCATAAAGAATCATATTATACAAATCTACTCTGCTACTGCTCTATTGCATTGTATGAGCAATCTGTGTGGGGATTGTTCATAAGGGAATGCCTTGGTTTTATTTAGGCCCATATAAATAGAGAAGTGATGGAACATAGGATTGGATCGGTGTGCGAGAATTTGGTTGTTACCGTTAAAAGCGAAAGCGAAAGCCGAAGCCAATTTGAGGATTGTGCTATTTCATGTATTGTTTATCTTGAATAAAGCGTTGAGACCCATATGGGATAGCCTTGTGGTTTGGGTGTTCGACTGACATTCGTCCACCCCAACCCTTGTTCGTGTCCCCGTGTGGGCTCTGTCCATGTGCAATGCTCATGATTCCCTTAGCGGATCAAACAGCTGTACAGTGCTTCCATCACTTTCAATGGTCAGTTCAGTGTTCAAGCTTCATGGAGAATCATATTATACAAATCTACTCTGCTACTGCTCCATTGCATTGTATGAGCAATCTGTAGGGATTGTTCATAAGGGAATGCCTTGGTTTTACTTAGGCCCATAAATAGAGAAGTGATGGAACATAGGATTGGATCGGTGTGCGAGAATTTGGTTGTTACCGTTCAAAGCAAAAGCGAAAGCCGAAGCCAATTTGGGGATTGTGCTATATCATGTAGTGTTTATGTTGAACGAAGCGTTGACACCCATATCGGATTGCCTTGTGGTTTGGGTGTTCGACTGACATTCGTTCACCCCAACCCTTGTTCGTGTCCCCGTGTGGGCTCTGTCCATGTGCAATGCTCATGATTCCCTTAGCGGATCAAACAGCTGTACAGTGCTTCCATAATTTTCGATGGTCAGTTCAGTGTTCCAGCTGCATGGAGAATCATATTATACAAATCTACTCTGCTACTGCTCTATTGCATTGTATGAGCAATCAGTGTGGGGATTGTTCAAAATGGAATTCCTTGGTTTTACTTAGCCACCTATAAATAGAGAAGTGATGGAACATATGATTGGATCGGTGTGCGAGAATTTGGTTGTTACCGTTCAAAGCGAAAGCGAAAGCCGAAGCCAATTTGGGGATTGTGCTATATCATGTAGTGTATATGTTGAACAAAGCGTTGAGACCCACATCGGATAGCCTTGTAGTTTGGGTGTTCGACTGACATTCCTTCACCCCAATCCTTGTTCGTGTCCCCGTGTGGGCTCTGTCCATGTGCAATGCTCATGATTCCCTTAGCGGATCAAACAGCTGGACAGTGCTTCCATCATTTTCAATGGTCAGTTCCGTGTTCAAGCTGCATGGAGAATCATATTATACAAATCTACTCTGCTACTGCTCTATTGCATTGTATGAGCAATCTGCGTGGATTGTTCATAAGGGAATGCCTTGGTTTTACTTAGGCCCATATAAATAGAGAAGTGATGGAACATAGGATTGGATCGGTGTGCAAGAATTTGGTTGTTACCGTTCAAAGCGAAAGCGAAAGCCGAAGCCAATTTCGGGATTGTGCTATGTCATGAAGTGTATATTTTGAACAAAGCTTTCAGACACTAATCTGATAGCCCTGTGGTTTGGGTGTTCGACTGACATTTTCAGTCCTCGCCTTGTCTTGATTTCTGTTCGCTTCCCTGAACACTGTTCATATAAAATGTAATTAACATCATGATTACGAATCACTGAATACGATCTTGTTCGCAAAAATTTGTTGTTCTAAATGTGCTCGTGATTGCCTTAGCGGATCAAACAGCTGTACAGTGCTTCCATCATTTTCAATGGTCAGTTCAGTGTTCAAGCTGCATGGAGAATCATATTATACAAATCTACTCTGCTACTGCTCTATTGCATTGTATGAGCAATCTGTGTGGATTGTTCATATGAGAATGACTTGGTTCTACTTAGCAGGTTATAAATAGAGAATTTGTGGAATATAGGATTGGATTGGTCTGCGAGAATTTGGTTGTTACCGTTCAAAGCGAAAGCGAAAGCCGAAGCCAATTTGGGGATTGTGCTATATCATATATTGTATATGTTGCACGATTCGTTCAGACCCATATCGGAAAGCCTTGTGGTTTGGGTGTTCGACTGACATTCGTTAAATCTTACACGTTTTCGTGTCTCCGATTGGTTTCAGTCCATGTGCAATGCACATGATTCCCTTAGCGGATCAAACAGCTGTACAGTGCTTCCATAATTTGCAATGGTCAGTTCAGTGTTCAAGCTGCATGGAGAATCATATTATACAAATCTACTCTGCTACTGCTCTATTGCATGGTATGAGCAATCTGTGTGGATTGTTCATAAGCGAATGCCTTGGTTTTACTAAGGCCCATAAATAGAGAAGTGATGGAACATAGGATTGGATCGGTGTGCGAGAATTTGGTTGTTACCGTTCAAAGCGAAAGCGAAAGCCGAAGCCAATTTGGGGATTGTGCTATATCACGAAGTGTTATTGTTGAAAAAGCGATGAGACCCACATCGGATAGCCTTGTGGTTTGGGTGTTCGACTGACAATCGTTCACCCCAACCCTTGTTCGTGTCCCCGTGTGGGCTCTGTCCATGTGCAATGCTCATGATTCCCTTAGCGGATCAAACAGCTGTACAGTGCTTCGATAATTTGCAATGGTCAGTTCAGTGTTCAAGCTGCATGGAGAATCATATTATACAAATCTACTCTGCTACTGCTCCATTGCATTGTATGAGCAATCTGTGTGGGGATTCTTCATACGGGAATGCCTTGGTTTTACTTGGGCCCATAAATAGAGAAGTGATGAAACATAGGATTGGATCGGTGTGCGAGAATTTGGTTGTTACCGTTCAAAGCCAAAGCGAAAGCGAAAGCCGAAGCCAATTTGGGGATTGTGCTATATCATGTATTGTATATCTTGAATAAAGCGTTGAGACACATATCGGATAGCCTTGTGGTTTGGGTGTTAGACTGACAATAGTTCACCACAACCCTTGTTCGTGTCCCCGTGTGGGCTCTGTCCATGTGCAATGCTCATGATTCCCTTAGCGGATCAAACAGCTGTACAGTTCTTCCATCACTTTCAATGGTCAGTTCAGTGTTCAAGCTTCATGGAGAATCATATTATACAAATCTACTCTGCTACTGCTCCATTGCATTGTATGAGCAATCTGTGTGGATTGTTCATGAGGCAATGCCTTGATTTTACTAAGGCCCATATAAATAGAGAAGTGATGGAACATAGGATTGGATCGGTGTGCGAGAATTTGGTTGTTACCGTTCAAAGCGAAAGCGAAAGCCGAAGCCAATTTGGGGATTGTGCTATATCATGTAGTGTATATGTTGAACAAAGCGTTGAGACCCATATCGGATAGCCTTTTGGTTTGTGGGTTTCACTGACATTCGTTCACCCCAACCCTTGTTCGTGTCTCCTAGTGGGCTCTGTCCATGTGCAATGCTCATGATTCACTTAGCGGATCAAACAGCTGTACAGTGCTTCCATAATTTTCAATGGTCAGTTCAGTGTTCCAGCTGCATGGAGAATCATATTATACAAATCTACTCTGCTATTGCTCTATTGCATTGTATGAGCAATTTGTGTGGATTGTTCATAAGGGAATGCCTTGGTTTTATTTAGGCCCATAAATAGAGAAGTGATGGAACATAGGATTGGATCGGTGTGCGAGAATTTGGTTGTTACCGTTCAAAGCGAAAGCGAAAGCCGAAGCCAATTTGGGGATTGTGCTATATCATGTAGTGTATATATTTAACAAAGCGATGAGACCCATATGGGATAGCCTTGTGGTTTGGGTGTTCGACTGACATTCGTTCACCCCAACCCTTGTTCGTGTCCCCGTGTGGGCTCTGTCCATGTGCAATGCTCATGATTCCCTTAGCGGATCAATTACCTGTAAAGTGCTTCCATCATTTTCAATGGACAGTTCAGTGTTCAAGCTGCATGGAGAATCTTATTATACAAATCTACTCTGCTACTGCTCTATTGCATTGTATGAGCAATCTGTGTGGATTGTTCTTAAGGGAATGCCTTGATTTTACTAAGGCCCATATAAATAGAGAAGTGATGGAACATAGGATTGGATCGGTGTGCAAGAATTTGGTTGTTACCGTTCAAAGCGAAAGCGAAAGCCGAAGCCAATTTGGGGATTGTGCTATATCATGAAGTGTATATTTTGAACAAAGCATTCAGACACTAATCTGATAGCCCTGTGGTTTGGGTGTTCGAGTGACGTTCTCAGTCCTCGCCTTGTCTTGATTTCTGTTCGCTCCCCTGAACACTGTTCATATAAAATGCAAATAACATCATGATTACGAATCACTGAATAAGATCTCGTTCGCAAAAATTTGTTGTTCTAAATGTGCTCATGATTGCCTTAGCGGATCAAACAGCTGTACAGTGCTTCCATCATTTTCAATGGTCAGTTCAATGTTCAAGCTGCATGGAGAATCATATTATTCAAATCTACTCTGCTACTGCTCTATTGCATTGTATGAGCAACCTGCGTGGATTGTTCATAATGGAATGCCTTGGTTTTACTTAGGAACATGAATAGAGAAGTGATGGAACATAGGATTAGATCGGTGTGCGAGAATTTGGTTGTTACCGTTCAAAGCGAAAGCGAAGCCGGAGCCAATTTGAGGATTGTGCTATATCATTCAGTGTATATGTTGAACAAAGCGTTCAGAACCATATAGCATAGCCTTGTGGTTTGGGTGCTCGACTGACATTCGTTGACATTAACTCATGATTGTATCTCCGAGTGGGTTCTGTCCATGTGCAATGCTCATGATTCCCTTAGCGGATCAAACAGCTGTACAGTGCTTACATAATTGTCAATGGTCAGTTCAGTGTTCAAGCTGCATGGAGAATCATATTATACAAATCTACTCTGGTACTGCTCTATTGCATTGTATGAGCAATCTGTGTGGATTGTTCATATGGGAATGACTTGGTTCAACTAAGCAGGTTATAAATAGAGAATTTGTGGAACCTAGGATTGGATTGGTTTGCGAGAATTTGGTTGTTACCGTTCAAAGCGAAAGCGAAAGCCGAAGCCAATTTGGGGATTGTGCTATAACATGTAGTGTATATGTTGAACAAAGCGTTGAGACCCACATCGGATAGCCTTGTAGTTTGGGTGTTCGACTGACCTTCCTTCACCCCAATCCTTGTTCGTGTCCCCGTGTGGGCTCTGTCCATGTGCAATGCTCATGATTCCCTTAGCGGATCAAACAGCTGTACAGTGCTTCCATCATTTTCAATGGTCAGTTCGTTATTCCAGCTGCATGGAGAATCATATTATACAAATCTACTCTGCTACTGCTCTATTGCATTGTATGAGCAATCTGTGTGGATTGTTCATATGGGAATGACTTGTTTCTACATAGCAACTTATAAATAGAGAATTTGTGGAACATAGGATTGGATTGGTTTGCGAGAATTTGGTTGTTACCGTTTAAAGCGAAAGCGAAAGCCGAAGCCAATTTAAGGATTGTGCTATATCATGTATGGTATATGTTTAACAAATCTTTCAGACCCATATCGGATAGCCTTGTGGTTTGGGTGTTCGACTGACAATCGTTCACCCCAACCCTTGTTCGTGTCCCCGTGTGGGCTCTGTCCATGTGCAATGCTCATGATTCCCTTAGCGGATCAAACAGCTGTACAGTGCTTCCATCATTTTCAATGGTCAGTTCAGTGTTCAAGCTGCATGGAGAATCATATTATACAAATCTACTCTGCTACTGCTCCATTGCATTGTATGAGCAATCTGTGTGGGGATTCTTCATACGGGAATGCCTTGGTTTTACTTGGGCCCATAAATAGAGAAGTGATGAAACATAGGATTGGATCGGTGTGCGAGAATTTGGTTGTTACCGTTCAAAGCCAAAGCGAAAGCGAAAGCCGAAGCCAATTTGGGGATTGTGCTATATCATGTATTGTATATCTTGAATAAAGCGTTGAGACACATATCGGATAGCCTTGTGGTTTGGGTGTTAGACTGACAATAGTTCACCACAACCCTTGTTCGTGTCCCCGTGTGGGCTCTGTCCATGTGCAATGCTCATGATTCCCTTAGCGGATCAATTACCTGTAAAGTGCTTCCATCATTTTCAATGGACAGTTCAGTGTTCAAGCTGCATGGAGAATCATATTATACAAATCTACTCTGCTACTGCTCTATTGCATTGTATGAGCAATCTGTGTGGATTGTTCATGAGGCAATGCCTTGATTTTACTAAGGCCCATATAAATAGAGAAGTGATGGAACATAGGATTGGATCGGTGTGCGAGAATTTGGTTGTTACCGTTCAAAGCGAAAGCGAAAGCCGAAGCCAATTTGGGGATTGTGCTATATCATGTGTTCTATATGTTGAACAAAGCGTTGAGACCCATATCGGATAGCCTTGTGGTTTGGGTGTTCGACTGACATTCGTTCACCCCAACCCTTGTTCGTGTCTCCTAGTGGGCTCTGTCCATGTGCAATGCTCATGATTCACTTAGCGGATCAAACAGCTGTACAGTGCTTCCATAATTTTCAATGGTCAGTTCAGTGTTCCAGCTGCATGGAGAATCATATTATACAAATCTACTCTGCTATTGCTCTATTGCATTGTATGAGCAATCTGTGTGGATTGTTCATAAGGGAATGCCTTGGTTTTATTTAGGCCCATAAATAGAGAAGTGATGGAACATAGGATTGGATCGGTGTGCGAGAATTTGGTTGTTACCGTTCAAAGCGAAAGCGAAAGCCGAAGCCAATTTGGGGATTGTGCTATATCATGTAGTGTATATATTTAACAAAGCGATGAGACCCATATCGGATAGCCTTGTGGTTTGGGTGTTCGACTGACAATCGTTCACCCCAACCCTTGTTCGTGTCCCCGTGTGGGCTCTGTCCATGTGCAATGCTCATGATTCCCTTAGCGGATCAATTACCTGTAAAGTGCTTCCATCATTTTCAATGGACAGTTCAGTGTTCAAGCTGCATGGAGAATCATATTATACAAATCTACTCTGCTACTGCTCTATTGCATTGTATGAGCAATCTGTGTGGATTGTTCTTAAGGGAATGCCTTGATTTTACTAAGGCCCATATAAATAGAGAAGTGATGGAACATAGGATTGGATCGGTGTGCGAGAATTTGGTTGTTACCGTTCAAAGCGAAAGCGAAAGCCGAAGCCAATTTGGGGATTGTGCTATATCATGTAGTGTATATGTTGAACAAAGCGTTCAGACCCATATGGGATAGCCTTGTGGTTTGGGTGTTCGACTGACAATCGTTCACCCCAACCCTTGTTCGTGTCCCCGTGTGGGCTCTGTCCATGTGCAATGCTCATGATTCCCTTAGCGGATCAAACAGCTGTACAGTGCTTCCATAATTTTCAATGGTCAGTTCAGTGTTCAAGCTGCATGGAGAATCATATTATACAAATCTACTCTGCTACTGCTCTATTGCATTGTATGAGCAATCTGCGTGGATTGTTCATAAGGGAATGCCTTGGTTTTATTTAGGCCCATATAAATAGAGAAGTGATGGAACATAGGATTGGATCGGTGTGCAAGAATTTGGTTGTTACCGTTCAAAGCGAAAGCGAAAGCCGAAGCCAATTTGGGGATTGTGCTATATCATGAAGTGTATATTTTGAACAAAGCATTCAGACACTAATCTGATAGCCCTGTGGTTTGGGTGTTCGAGTGACGTTCTCAGTCCTCGCCTTGTCTTGATTTCTGTTCGCTTCCCTGAACACTGTTCATATAAAATGCAAATAACATCATGATTACGAATCACTGAATAAGATCTCGTTCGCAAAAATTTGTTGTTCTAAATGTGCTCATGATTGCCTTAGCGGATCAAACAGCTGTACAGTGCTTCCATCATTTTCAATGGTCAGTTCAATGTTCAAGCTGCATGGAGAATCATATTATTCAAATCTACTCTGCTACTGCTCTATTGCATTGTATGAGCAACCTGCGTGGATTGTTCATAAGGGAATGCCTTGGTTTTACTTAGGAACATAAATAGAGAAGTGATGGAACATAGGATTAGATCGGTGTGCGAGAATTTGGTTGTTACCGTTCAAAGCGAAAGCGAAAGCCGAAGCCAATTTGGGGATTGTGCTATAACATGTAGTGTATATGTTGAACAAAGCGTTGAGACCCACATCGGATAGCCTTGTAGTTTGGGTGTTCGACTGACCTTCCTTCACCCCAATCCTTGTTCGTGTCCCCGTGTGGGCTCTGTCCATGTGCAATGCTCATGATTCCCTTAGCGGATCAAACAGCTGTACAGTGCTTCCATCATTTTCAATGGTCAGTTCGTTATTCCAGCTGCATGGAGAATCATATTATACAAATCTACTCTGCTACTGCTCTATTGCATTGTATGAGCAATCTGTGTGGATTGTTCATATGGGAATGACTTGTTTCTACATAGCAACTTATAAATAGAGAATTTGTGGAACATAGGATTGGATTGGTTTGCGAGAATTTGGTTGTTACCGTTTAAAGCGAAAGCGAAAGCCGAAGCCAATTTAAGGATTGTGCTATATCATGTATGGTATATGTTTAACAAATCTTTCAGACCCATATCGGATAGCCTTGTGGTTTGGGTGTTCGACTGACAATCGTTCACCCCAACCCTTGTTCGTGTCCCCGTGTGGGCTCTGTCCATGTGCAATGCTCATGATTCCCTTAGCGGATCAAACAGCTGTACAGTGCTTCCATAACTTTCAATGGTCAGTTCGTTATTCCAGCTGCATGGAGAATCATATTATACAAATCTACTCTGCTACTGCTCTATTGCATTGTATGAGCAACCTGCGTGGATTGTTCATAACGGAATGCCTTGGTTTTACTTAGGAACATAAATAGAGAAGTGATGGAACATAGGATTAGATCGGTGTGCGAGAATTTGGTTGTTACCGTTCAAAGCGAAAGCGAAGCCGGAGCCAATTTGAGGATTGTGCTATATCATTCAGTGTATATGTTGAACAAAGCGTTCAGAACCATATAGCATAGCCTTGTGGTTTGGGTGCTCGACTGACATTCGTTGACATTAACTCATGATTGTATCTCCGAGTGGGTTCCGTCCATGTGCAATGCTCATGATTCCCTTAGCGGATCAAACAGCTGTACAGTGCTTACATAATTGTCAATGGTCAGTTCAGTGTTCAAGCTGCATGGAGAATCATATTATACAAATCTACTCTGCTACTGCTCTATTGCATTGTATGAGCAATCTGTGTGGATTGTTCATATGGGAATGCCTTGGTTTTATTCAGGCACATAAATAGAGAAGTGATGGCACATAGGATTGGATCGGTGTGCGAGAATTTGGTTGTTACCGTTCAAAGCGAAAGCGAAAGCCGAAGCCAATTTGGGGATTGTGCTATATCTTGTATTGTATATGTTGAACAAAGCGTTGAGACCCATATCGGATAGCCTTGTGGTTTGGGTGTTCGACTGACAATCGTTCACCCCAACCCTTGTTCGTGTCTCCGAGTGGGCTCTGTCCATGTGCAATGCTCATGATTCCCTTAGCGGATCAAACAGCTGTACAGTGCTTCCATAATTTTCAATGGTCAGTTCAGTGTTCAAGCTGCATGGAGAATCATATTATACAAATCAACTCTGCTACTGCTCTGTTGCATTGTATGAGCAATCTGTGTGGATTGTTCATAAGGGAATGCCTTGGTTTTACTTAGGCCCATATAAATAGAGAAGTGATGGAACATAGGATTGGATCGGTGTGCGAGAATTTGGTTGTTACCATTCAAAGCGAAAGCGAAAGCCGAAGCCAATTTGGGGATTGTGCTCTATAATTTACTGTATATTTTGAAGAACTATTTGAGACACATATCGGATAGCCTTGTGGTTTGGGTGTTCGACTGACAATCGTTCACCCCAACCCTTGTTCGTGTCCCCGTGTGGGCTCTGTCCATGTGCAATGCTCATGATTCCCTTAGCGGATCAAACAGCTGTACAGTGCTTCCATAATTTTCAATGGTCAGTTCAGTGTTCAAGCTGCATGGAGAATCATATTATACAAATCTACTCTGCTACTGCTCTATTGCATTGTATGAGCAATCTGTGTGGGGATTGTTCATAAGGGAATGCCTTGGTTTTATTTAGGCCCATATAAATAGAGAAGTGATGGAACATAGGATTGGATCGGTGTGCGAGAATTTGGTTGTTACCGTTCAAAGCGAAAGCGAAAGCCGAAGCCAATTTGGGGATTGTGCTATATCATGTAGTGTATATATAGAACAAAGCGTTGAGACCAATATCGCATAGCCTTGTGGTTTGGGTGTTCGATTGACATTCGTTCACCAGAACCCTTGTTCGTGTCCCCGTGTGGGCTCTGTCCATGTACAATGCTCATGATTCCCTTAGCGGATCAAACAGCTGTACAGTGCTTCCATAATTTTCAAAGGTCAGTTTAGTGTTCAAGCTGCATGGAGAATCATATTATACAAATCTACTCTGCTACTGCTCTATTGCATTGTATGAGCAATCTGTGTGGATTGTTCATAAGGGAATGCCTTGGTTTTACTTAGGCCCATAAATAGAGAAGTGATGGAACATAGGATTGGATCGGTGTGCGAGAATTTGGTTGTTACCGTTCAAAGCGAAAGCGAAAGCCGAAGCCAATTTCGGGATTGTGCTATATCATGTAGTGTATATTTTGAACAAAGCTTTCAGACACTAATCTGATAGCCCTGTGGTTTGGGTGTTCGACTGACATTTTCAGTCCTCGCCTTGTCTTGATTTCTGTTCGCTTCCCTGAACACTGTTCATATAAAATGTAAAGAACATCATGATTACGAATCACTGAATACGATCTTGTTCGCAAAAATTTGTTGTTCTAAATGTGCTCATGATTGCCTTAGCGGATCAAACAGCTGTACAGTGCTTCCATCATTTTCAATGGTCAGTTCAATGTTCAAGCTGCATGGAGAATCATATTATACAAATCTACTCTGCTACTGCTCTATTGCATTGTATGAGCAATCTGTGTGGATTGTTCATATGGGAATGACTTGGTTCTACTTAGCAGGTTATAAATAGAGAATTTGTGGAACCTAGGATTGGATTGGTTTGCGAGAATTTGGTTGTTACCGTTCAAAGCGAAAGCGAAAGCCGAAGGCAATTTGGGGATTGTGCTATATCATGTATTGTATATGTTGCACAAATCGTTCAGACCCATATGGGAAAGCCTTGTGGTTTGGGTGTTCGACTGACAATCGTTCACCCCAACCCTTGTTCGTGTCCCCGTGTGGGCTCTGTCCATGTGCAATGCTCATGATTCCCTTAGCGGATCAAACAGCTGTACAGTGCTTCCATAATTGGTAATGGTCAGTTCAGTGTTCAAGCTGCATGGAGAATCATATTGTACAAATCTACTCTGCTACTGCTCTATTGCATTGTATGAGCAATCTGTGTGGATTGTTCATATGGGAATGACTTGGTTCTACTTAGCAGGTTATAAATAGAGAATTTGTGGAACCTAGGATTGGATTGGTTTGCGAGAATTTGGTTGTTACCGTTCAAAGCGAAAGCGAAAGCCGAAGCCAATTTGGGGATTGTGCTATATCATGTATTGTATATGTTGCACAAATCGTTCAGACCCATATGGGAAAGCCTTGTGGTTTGGGTGTTCGACTGACAATCGTTCACCCCAACCCTTGTTCGTGTCCCCGTGTGGGCTCTGTCCATGTGCAATGCTCATGATTCCCTTAGCGGATCAAACAGCTGTACAGTGCTTCCATCATTTTCAATGGTCAGTTCGTTATTCCAGCTGCATGGAGAATCATATTATACAAATCTACTCTGCTACTGCTCTATTGCATTGTATGAGCAATCTGTGTGGATTGTTCATATGGGAATGACTTGTTTCTACATAGCAACTTATAAATAGAGAATTTGTGGAATATCGGATTGGATTGGTTTGCGAGAATTTGGTTGTTACCGTTCAAAGCGAAAGCGAAAGCCGAAGCCAATTTGAGGATTGTGCTATATCATGTATGGTATATGTTGAACAAATCTTTCAGACCCATATCGGATAGCCTTGTGGTTTGGGTGTTCGACTGACAATCGTTCACCCCAACCCTTGTTCGTGTCCCCGTTTGGGCTCCGTCCATGTGCAATGCTCATGATTCCCTTAGCGGATCAAACAGCTGTACAGTGCTTACATAATTGTCAATGGTCAGTTCAGTGTTCAAGCTGCATGGAGAATCATATTATATAAATCTACTCTGCTACTGCTCTATTGCAGTGTATGCGCAATCTGTGTGTGGATTGTTCATAAGGGAATGCCTTGGTTTTACTTAGGCCCATAAATAGAGAAGTGATGGAACATAGGATTAGATCGGTGTGCGAGAATTTGGTTGTTACCGTTCAAAGCGAAAGCGAAGCCGGAGCCAATTTGAGGATTGTGCTATATCATTCAGTGTATAATTTGAAGAACTATTTGAGACACATATCGGATAGCCTTGTGGTTTGGGTGTTCGACTGACAATCGTTCACCCCAACCCTTGTTCGTGTCCCCGTGTGGCCTCTGTCCATTTGCAATGCTCATGATTCCCTTAGCGCATCAAACAGCTGTACAGTGCTTCCATAATTTTCAATGGTCAGTTCAGTGTTCAAGCTGCATGGAGAATCATATTATACAAATCTACTCTGCTACTGCTCTATTGCATTGTATGAGCAATCTGTGTGGATTGTTCATAAGGGAATGCCTTGGTTTTATTTAGGCCCATATAAATAGAGAAGTGATGGAACATAAGATTGGATCGGTGTGCGAGAATTTGGTTGTTACCGTTCAAAGCGAAAGCGAATGCCGAAGCCAATTTGGGGATTGTGCTATATCATGTAGTGTATATATAGAACAAAGCGTTGAGACCAATATCGCATAGCCTTGTGGTTTGGGTGTTCGACTGTCAATCGTTCACCCCAACCCTTGTTCGTGTCCCCGTGTGGGCTCTGTCCATGTGCAATGCTCATGATTCACTTAGCGGATCAAACAGCTGTACAGTGCTTCCATCATTTTCAATGGTCAGTTCAGTGTTCAAGCTGCTTGGAGAATCATATTGTACAAATCTACACTGCTACTGCTCCATTGCATTGTATGAGAAATCTGTGTGGACTGTTCATAAGGGAACGCCTTGGTTTTACTTAGGCCCATATAAATAGAGAAGTGATGGAACATAGGATTGGATCGGTGTGCGAGAATTTGGTTGTTAACGTTCAAAGCGAAAGCGAAAGCCGAAGCCAATTTGGGGATTGTGCTATAATATTTATTGTATAATTTGAAGAATGCTTTGAGACCAATATCGGATAGCCTTGTGGTTTGGGTGTTCGACTGATATTCGTTCACCCTAAACCTTGTTCGTGTCTCCGAGTGGGTTCTGTCCATGTGCAATGCTCATGATTCCCTTAGCGGATCAAACAGCTGTACAGTGCTTCCATCATTTTCAATGGTCAGTTCAGTGTTCAAGCTGCTTGGAGAATCATATTGTACAAATCTACTCTGCTACTGCTCCATTGCATTGTATGAGCAATCTGTGTGGACTGTTCATAAGGGAATGCCTTGGTTTTACTTAGGCCCATATAAATAGAGAAGTGATGGAACATAGGATTGGATCGGTGTGCGAGAATTTGGTTGTTAACGTTCAAAGCGAAAGCGAAAGCCGAAGCCAATTTGGGGATTGTGCTATATCATTTAGTGTATATTTTGAAAAATGCTTTGAGACCAATATCGGATAGCCTTGTGGTTTGGGTGTTCGACTGTCAATCGTTCACCCTAAACCATGTTCGTGTCTCCGAGTGGGTTCTGTCCATGTGCAATGCTCATGATTCCCTTAGCGGATCAAACAGCTGTACAGTGCTTCCATAATTTTCAATGGTCAGTTCAGTGTTCAAGCTGCTTGGAGAATCATATTGTACAAATCTACTCTGCTACTGCTCCATTGCATTGTATGAGCAATCTGTGTGGACTGTTCATAAGGGAATGCCTTGGTTTTACTTAGGCCCATATAAATAGAGAAGTGATGGAACATAGGATTGGATCGGTGTGCGAGAATTTGGTTGTTACCATTCAAAGCGAAAGCGAAAGCCGAAGCCAATTTGGGGATTGTGCTATATCATGTAGTGTATATATTGAACAAATCTTTCAGACCCATATGGGATAGCCTTGTGGTTTGGGTGTTCGACTGACAATCGTTCACCCCAACCCTTGTTCGTGTCCCCGTGTGGGCTCTGTCCATGTGCAATGCTCATGATTCCCTTAGCGGATCAAACAGCTGTACAGTGCTTCCATAATTTTCAATGGTCAGTTCAGTGTTCAAGCTGCATGGAGAATCATATTGTACAAATCTACTCTGCTACTGCTCTGTTGCATTGTATGAGCAATCTGTGTGGGGATTGTTCATAAGGGAATGCCTTGGTTTTATTTAGGCCCATATAAATAGAGAAGTGATGGAACATAGGATTGGATCGGTGTGCGAGAATGTGGTTGTTACCGTTCAAAGCGAAAGCGAAAGCCGAAGCCAATTTCGGGATTGTGCTATATCATGTAGTGTATATTTTGAACAAAGCTTTCAGACACTAATCTGATAGCCCTGTGGTTTGGGTGTTCGACTGACATTTTCAGTCCTCGCCTTGTCTTGATTTCTGTTCGCTTCCCTGAACACTGTTCATATAAAATGTAAATAACATCATGATTACGAATCACTGAATACGATCTTGTTCGCAAACATTTGTTGTTCTAAATGTGCTCATGATTGCCTTAGCGGATCAAACAGCTGTACAGTGCTTCCATCATTTTCAATGGTCAGTTCAATGTTCAAGCTGCATGGAGAATCATATTATACAAATCTACTCTGCTACTGCTCAATTGCATTGTATGAGCAATCTGTGTGGATTGTTCATATGAGAATGACTTGGTTCTAGTTAGCAGGTTATAAATAGAGAATTTGTGGAACCTAGGATTGGATTGGTTTGCGAGAATTTGGTTGTTACCGTTCGAAGCGAAAGCGAAAGCCGAAGCCAATTTGGGGATTGTGCTATATCATATATTGTATATGTTGCACAAATCGTTCAGACCCATATGGGAAAGCCTTGTGGTTTGGGTGTTCGACTGACAATCGTTCACCCCAACCCTTGTTCGTGTCCCCGTGTGGGCTCTGTCCATGTGCAATGCTCATGATTCCCTTAGCGGATCAAACAGCTGTACAGTGCTTCCATAATTGGTAATGGTCAGTTCAGTGTTCAAGCTGCATGGAGAATCATATTGTACAAATCTACTCTGCTACTGCTCTGTTGCATTGTATGAGCAATCTGTGTGGATTGTTCATATGGGAATGACTTGTTTCTACATAGCAACTTATAAATAGAGAATTTGTGGAACATAGTATTAGATCGGTGTGCGAGAATTTGGTTGTTACCGTTCAAAGCGAAAGCGAAGCCGGAGCCAATTTGAGGATTGTGCTATATCATTTAGTGTATATGTTTAACAAATCTTTGAGACCCATATCGGATAGCCTTACGGTTTGGGTGTTCGACTGACATTCGTTCACCCCAACCCTTGTGCGAGTCTCCGAGTGTGCACTATCCGTGTGCAATTCTCATGATTCCCTTAGCGGATCAAACAGCTGTACAGTGCTTCCATCATTTTCAATGGTCAGTTCCGTGGTCAAGCTGCATGGAGAATCATATTATACAAATCTACTCTGCTACTGCTCTATTGCATTGTATGAGCATTCTGCGTGGATTGTTCATAAGGGAATGCCTTGGTTTTACTTAGGCCCATAAATAGAGAAGTGATGGAACATAGGATTGGATCGGTGTGCGAGAATTTGGTTGTTACCGTTCAAAGCGAAAGCGAAAGCCGAAGCCAATTTGGGGATTGTGCTATATCATGTGTTGTATATGTTGAACTAAGCGTTGAGACCCATATCGGATAGCCTTGTGGTTTGGGTGTTCGACTGACAATCGTTCACCCCAACCCTTGTTCGTGTCTCCGAGTGGGCTCTGTCCATTTGCAATGCTCATGATTCCCTTAGCGGATCAAACAGCTGTACAGAGCTTCCATAATTTTCAATGGTCAGTTCAGTGTTCAAGCTGCATGGAGAATCATATTATACAAATCAACTCTGCTACTGCTCTGTTGCATCGTATGAGCAATCTGTGTGGATTGTTCATAAGGGAATGCCTTGGTTTTACTTAGGCCCATATAAATAGAGAAGTGATGGAACATAGGATTGGATCGGTGTGCGAGAATTTGGTTGTTACCATTCAAAGCGAAAGCGAAAGCCGAAGCCAATTTGGGATTATGCTATATAATTTACTGTATATTTTGAAGAACTATTTGAGACACATATCGGATAGCCTTGTGGTTTGGGTGTTCGACTGACAATCGTTCACCCCAACCCTTGTTCGTGTCCCCGTGTGGGCTCTGTCCATGTGCAATGCTCATGATTCCCCTAGCGGATCAAACAGCTGTACAGTGCTTCCATAATTTTCAATGGTCAGTTCAGTGTTCAAGCTGCAATGGGAATCATATTGTACAAATCTACTCTGCTACTGCTCTGTTGCATTGTATGAGCAATCTGTGTGGATTGTTCATATGGGAAGGATTTGTTTCTACATAGCAACTTAAAATTGAGAATTTGTGGAACATAGGATTGGATTGGTTTGCGAGAATTTGGTTGTTACCGTTCAAAGCGAAAGCGAAAGCCGAAGCCAATTTAAGGATTGTGCTATATCATGTATGGTATATGTTTAACAAATCTTTCAGACCCATATCGGATAGCCTTGTGGTTTGGGTGTTCGACTGACAATCGTTCACCCCAACCCTTGTTCGTGTCCCCGTGTGGGCTCTGTCCATGTGCAATGCTCATGATTCCCTTAGCGGATCAAACAGCTGTACAGTGCTTACATAATTGTCAATGGTCAGTTCAGTGTTCAAGCTGCATGGAGAATCATATTATATAAATCTACTCTGCTACTGCTCTATTGCATTGTATGAGCAACCTGCGTGGATTGTTCATATGGGAATGCCTTGGTTTTACTTAGGCCCATATAAATAGAGAAGTGATGGAACATAAGATTGGATCGGTGTGCGAGAATTTGGTTGTTACCGTTCAAAGCGAAAGCGAAGCCGGAGCCAATTTGAGGATTGTGCTATATCATTTAGTGTATATGTTTAACAAAGCTTTGAGACCCATTTCGGATAGCCTTACGGTTTGGGTGTTCGACTGACATTCGTTCACCCCAACCCTTGTGCGAGTCTCCGAGTGTGCACTGTCCGTGTGCAATGCTCATGATTCCCTTAGCGGATCAAACAGCTGTACAGTGCTTCCATCATTTTCAATGGTCAGTTCCGTGGTCAAGCTGCATGGAGAATCATATTATACAAATCTACTCTGCTACTGCTCTATTGCATTGTATGAGCAATCTGCGTGGATTGTTCATAATGGAATGCCTTGGTTTTACTTAGGCCCATAAATAGAGAAGTGATGGAACATAGGATTGGATCGGTGTGCGAGAATTTGGTTGTTACCGTTCAAAGCGAAAGCGAAAGCCGAAGCCAATTTGGGGATTGTGCTATATCATGTATTGTATATGTTGAACAAAGCGTTGAGACCCATATCGGATAGCCTTGTGGTTTGGGTGTTCGACTGACAATCGTTCACCCCAACCCTTGTTCGTGTCTCCGAGTGGGTTCTGTCCATGTGCAATGCTCATGATTCCCTTAGCGGATCAAACAGCTGTACAGTGCTTCCATAATTTTCAATGGTCAGTTCAGTGTTCAAGCTGCTTGGAGAATCATATTGTACAAATCTACTCTGCTACTGCTCCATTGCATTGTATGAGCAATCTGTGTGGATTGTTCATAAGGGAATGCCTTGGTTTTTTTTAGGCCCATATAAATAGAGAAGTGATGGAACATAGGATTGGATCGGTGTGCGAGAATTTGGTTGTTACCATTCAAAGCGAAAGCGAAAGCCGAAGCCAATTTGGGGATTGTGCTATAATATTTACTGTATATTTTAAAGAATGCTTTGAGACCCATATCGGATAGCCTTGTGGTGTGGGTGTTCGAATGACATTCGTTCACCAGAACCCTTGTTCGTGTCCCCGTGTGGGCTCTGTCCATGTGCAATGCTCATGATTCCCTTAGCGGATCAAACAGCTGTACAGTGCTTCCATCATTTTCGATGGTCAGTTCAGGGTTCAAGCTGCATGGAGAATCATATAATACAAATCTACTCTGCTACTTCTCTATTGCATTGTATGAGCAATCTGTGTGGATTGTTCATAAGGGAATGCCTTGGTTTTACTTAGGCCCATAAATAGAGAACTGATGGAACATAGGATTGGATCGGTGTGCGAGAATTTGGTTGTTACCGTTCAAAGCGAAAGCGAAAGCCGAAGCCAATTTGGGGATTGTGCTATATCATGTCGTGTATATGTTGAAGAAAGCTTTGAGACCCATATGGGATAGCCTTGTGGTTTGGGTGTTCGACTGACATTCGATCACTCCAACCCATGTTCGTGTCCCCGTGAGGGCTCTGTCCATTTGCAATTATCATAATTCCCCTAATGGATCCAACAGCTGTAAAGTGCTTCCATCATTTTCAATGGTCAATTCACTGTTCAACTGCATGGAGAATCATATTATACAAATCTACGCTGCTACTGCTCTATTGCATTGTATGAGCAATCTGTGTGGATTGTTCATAAGGGAATGCCTTGGTTTTTTTTAGGCCCATATAAATAGAGAAGTGATGGAACATAGGATTGGATCGGTGTGCGAGAATTTGGTTGTTACCATTCAAAGCGAAAGCGAAAGCCGAAGCCAATTTGGGGATTGTGCTATATCATGTATTGTATATGTTGAACAAAGCATTGAGACGCATAAAGGATAGCCTTGTGGTTTGGGGGTTCGACTGGCATTCGTTCACCCCAACCCTTGTTCGTGTCTCCGAGTGGGCTCTGTCCATGTGCAATGCTCATGATTCCCTTAGCGGATCAAACAGCTGTACAGTGCTTCCATCATTTTCAATGGTCAGTTCCGTGGTCAAGCTGCATGGAGAATCATATTATACAAATCTACTCTGCTACTGCTCTATTGCATTGTATGAGCAATCTGCGTGGATTGTTCATAAGGGAATGCCTTGGTTTTACTTAGGCCCATAAATAGAGAAGTGATGGAACATAGGATTGGATCGGTGTGCGAGAATGTGGTTGTTACCGTTCAAAGCGAAAGCGAAAGCCGAAGCCAATTTGGGGATTGTGCTATATCATGTATTGCATATGTTGAACAAAGCGTTGAGACCCATATCGGATAGCCTGGTGGTTTGGGTGTTCGACTGACAATCGTTCACCCCAACCCTTGTTCGTGTCTCCGAGTGGGCTCTGTCCATGTGCAATGCTCATGATTCCCTTAGCGGATCAAACAGCTGTACAGTGCTTCCATAATTTTCAATGGTCAGTTCAGTGTTCAAGCTGCATGGAGAATCATATTATACAAATCAACTCTGCTACTGCTCTGTTGCATCGTATGAGCAATCTGTGTGGATTGTTCATAAGGGAATGCCTTGGTTTTTTTTAGGCCCATATAGATAGAGAAGTGATGGAACATAGGATTGGATCGGTGTGCGAGAATTTGGTTGTTAACGTTCAAAGCGAAAGCGAAAGCCGAAGCCAATTTGCGGATTGTGCTATAATATTTACTGTATATTTTGAAGAATGCTTTGAGACCCATATCGGATAGCCTTGTGATTTGGGTGTTAGAATGACATTCGTTCACCAGAACCCTTGTTCGTGACCCCCGTGTGGGCTCTGTCCATGTGCAATGCTCATAATTCCCTTAGCGGATCAAACAGCTGTACAGTGCTTCCATCATTTTCGATGGTCAGTTCAGGGTTCAAGCTGCATGGAGAATCATATAATACAAATCAACTCTGCTACTTCTCTATTGCATGGTATGAGCAATCTGTGTGGATTGTTCATAATGGAATGCCTTGGTTTTACTTAGGCCCATAAATAGAGAAGTGATGGAACATAGGATTGGATCGGTGTGCGAGAATGTGGTTGTTACCGTTCAAAGCGAAAGCGAAAGCCGAAGCCAATTTGGGGATTGTGCTATATCATGTATTGTATATGTTGAACAAAGCTTTGGGACGCATATCGGATAGCCTTGTGGTTTGGGTGTTCGACTGGCATTCGTTCACCCCAACCCTTGTTCGTGTCTCCGAGTGGGCTCTGTCCATGTGCAATGCTCATGATTCCCTTAGCGGATCAAACAGCTGTACAGTGCTTCCATAATTTTCAATGGTCAGTTCAGTGTTCAAGCTGCATGGAGAATCATATTATACAAATCTACTCTGCTACTGCTCTGTTGCATCGTATGAGCAATCTGTGTGGATTGTTCATAAGGGAATGCCTTGGTTTTACTTAGGCCCATAAATAGAGAAGTGATGGAACAAAGGATTGGATCGGTGTGCGAGAATTTGGTTGTTACCATTCAAAGCGAAAGCGAAAGCCGAAGCCAATTTGGGGATTGTGCTATAATATTTACTGTATATTTTGAAGAATGCTTTGAGACTCATATCGGATAGCCTTGTGGTGTGGTTGTTCGAATGACATTCGTTCACCAGAACCCTTGATCGTGTCCCCGTATGGGCTCTGTCCATGTGCAATGCTCATGATTCCCTTAGCGGATCAAACAGCTGTACAGTGCTTCCATAATTTTCAATGGTCAGTTCAGTGTTCAAGCTGCATGGAGAATCATATTATACAAATCTACTCTGCTACTGCTCTGTTGCATCGTATGAGCAATCTGTGTGGATTGTTCATAAGGGAATGCCTTGGTTTTACTTAGGCCCATAAATAGAGAAGTGATGGAACAAAGGATTGGATCGGTGTGCGAGAATTTGGTTGTTACCATTCAAAGCGAAAGCGAAAGCCGAAGCCAATTTGGGGATTGTGCTATATCATGTATTGTATATGTTGAACAAAGCTTTGAGACCCATATCGCAGAGCCTTGTGGTTTGGGTGTTCGACTGGCATTCGTTCACCCCAACCCTTGTTCGTGTCTCCGAGTGGGCTCTGTCCATGTGCAATGCTCATGATTCCCTTAGCGGATCAAACAGCTGTACAGTGCTTCCATCATTTTCAATGGTCAGTTCAGTGTTCATGCTGCATGGAGAATCATATTATACAAAACTACTCTGCTACTGCTCCATCGCAATGTAAGAGAAAACTGTGTGGGGATTGTTCATAATGGTATTCCTTGGATTTATTTAGGACATAAATAGAATGTGATAGAACATAGGATTGGATCGGTGTGCGAGAATTTGTTTGTAACTGTTCAAAGCGAAAGCGAAAGCCGAAGCCAATTTGGGGATTGTGCTATATCATGTATTGTTTATGTTGAACAAAGCGTTCAGACCCATATCGGATAGCCTTGTGGTTTGGGTGTTCGACTGACATTCGTTCACCCCAACCCTTGTTCGTGTCCCCGTGTGGGCTCTGTCCATGTGCAATGCTCATGATTCCCTTAGCGGATCAAACAGCTGTACAGTGCTTCCATAATTGGTAATGGTCAGTTCAGTGTTCAAGCTGCATGGCGAATCATATTATACAAATATATTCTGCAACTGCTCTATTGCATTGTATGAGCAATCTGTGTGGATTGTTCCTGAAGGAAGGCCTTGGTTTACTTGGGCCCATAAATAGAGAAATGATGGAACATAGGACTGGATCGGTGTGCAAGAATTTGGTTGTTACCATTCAAAGCGAAAGCGAAAGCCGAAGCCAATTTGGGGATTGTGCTATATCATGTCGTGTATATGTTGAACAAAGCGTTGAGACCCATATCGGATAGCCTTGTGGTTTGGGTGTTCGACTGACATTCGTTCACCAGAACCCTTGTTCGTGTCCCCGTGTGGGCTCTGTCCATGTGCAATGCTCATGATTCCCTTAGCGGATCAAACAGCTGTACAGTGCTTCCATAATTGTCAATGGTCAGTTCAGTGTTCAAGCTGCATGGAGAATCATATTATACAAATCTACTCTGCTACTGCTCTATTGCATGGTATGAGCAATCTGTGTGGATTGTTCATAAGGGAATGCCTTGGTTTTACTTAGGCCCATAAATAGAGAAGTGATGGAACAAAGGATTGGAACGATGTGCGAGAATTTGTTTGTTACCGTTCAAAGCGAAAGCGAAAGCCGAAGCCAATTTGGGGATTGTGCTATATCATGCAGTGTATATGTTGAACAAAGCGTTGAGACCCATATCGCAGAGCCTTGTGGTTTGGATTTTGGCCTGACATTCATTCACCTCAACCGTTGTTCGTGTTCTCGTGCTGGCTCTGTCCATGTGCAATGCTCATGATTCCTTTAGCGGATCAAACAGCTGTACAGTGCTTCCATCATTTTCAATGGTCAGTTCAGTGTTCAAGCTGCATGGAGAATCATATTATACAAATCTACTCTGCTACTTCTCTGTTGCATTGTATGAGCAATCTGTTTTGAGAGTTCAGATTGTCTTGCCTTCATTTTAATTAGGCCCATAAATAGAGAAGTGATGGAACATAGGATTGGATCGGTGTGCGAGAATTTGGTTGTTACCGTTCAAAGCGAAAGCGAAAGCCGAAGCCAATTTGAGGATTGTGCTATATCATGTATTGTATATGTTGAGCAAAGCGTTGAGACACATATCGGATAGCCTTGTGGTTTGGGTGTTCGACTGACATTCGTTCACCCCAACCCTTGTTCGTGTCTCCGAGTGGGTTCTGTCCATGTGCAATGCTTATGATTCCCTTAGCGGATCAAACAGCTGTACAGTGCTTCCATAATTTTCAATGGTCAGTTCCGTGGACACCCTGCATGGAGAATCATATTATACAAATCTACTCTGCTACTGCTCTATTGCATTGTATGAGCAATTTGTGTGGATTGTTCATGAGGCAATGCCTTGCTTTTACTCAGGCCCATAAATAGAGAAGTGATGGAACATAGGATTGGATCGGTGTGCGAGAATTTGGTTGTTACCGTTCAAAGCGAAAGCGAAAGCCGAAGCCAATTTGAGGATTGTGCTATATCATTTAGTGTATATGTTGAACAAAGCGTTGAGACCCATGTGGGATAGCCCTGTGGTTTGCGTGTTCGACTGTCTCTTTCACATATCGCCTTATCTTGATTTCTTTTCTCTTCGTCGAACACTGTTCACATAAATTGTTATGTAATATCATGATTACGAATCACTGAATACGGGCTTTTTCGCCACCATTCGTTGTTCTCAATATGCTCATGATTCCTTTAGCGGATCAAACAGCTCTACAGTGCTTCCATCATTTTCAATGGTCAGCTCAGTGTTCAAGCTGCATGGAGAATCATATTATACAAATCTACTCTGCTACTGCTCAATTGCATTGTATGAGCAATCTGTGTGGATTGTTCATAAGGGAATGCCTTGGTTTTATTTAGGCCCATAATTATAAACTTGATGGAACATAGGATTGGATCGGTGTGCGAGAATTTGGTTGTTACCGTTCAAAGCCAAAGCGAAAGCGAAAGCCGAAGCCAATTTGGGGATTTTGCTATATCATGTAGTGTATACGTTGAAGGAAGCGTTGAGACCGATATCGGATAGCCTTGTGGTTTCGGTTTTCGACTGATATTCGTTCACCCCAACCCTTGTTCGTGTCCCCGTGTGGGCTCTGTCCATGTGCAATGCTCACGAATCCCTTAGCGGATCAAACAGCTGGACAGTGCTTCCATCATTTTCAATGGTCAGTTCAGTGTTCAAGCTGCATGGAGAATCATATTATACAAATCTACTCTGCTACTGCTCGGTTGCATTGTATGAGCAAACTGTTTTGAGAGTTCATAACGTAATTCCTTCCTTTTACTTAGGCCCATAAATAGAGAAGTGATGGAACACAGGATTGGATCGGTGTGCGGGAATTTGATTTTTACCGTTCAAAGCGAAAGCGAAAGCCGAAGCCAATTTGGGGATTGTGCTATATCATGTAGTGTATATGTTGACAAATCGTAGAGACACTCATCGAAGAGACTTGTGGTTTGGGTGTTCGACTGACATTCGTTCACCCCAACCCTTGTTCGTCACCGTGTGGGCTCTGTCCATTTGCAATGCTCTTGATTCCCTTAGCGGATCAAACAGCTGTACAGTGTTTCCATAATTGTCAATGGTCAGTTCAGTGTTCAAGCTGCATGGAGAATCATATTATACAAATCTACGCTGCTACTGCTCTATTGCATTGTACGAGCAATCTGTGTGGATTGTTCATAGGGGAATGCATTGGTTTCATTTAGGCCCATAATTATAAACTTGATGGAACATAGGATTGGATCGGTGTGCGAGAATTTGGTTGTTACCGTTCAAAGCGAAAGCGAAAGCCGAAGCCAATTTGAGGATTGTGCTATATCATGTGTTCTATATGTTGAACAAAGCGTTGAGACCAATATCGCATAGCCTTGTGGTGTGGGTGTTCGACTGACATTCGTTCACCCCAACCCTTGTTCGTGTCCCCGTGTGTGCTCAGTCCATGTGCAATGCTTATGATTCCCTTAGCGGATCAAACAGCTGTACAGTGTTTCCATAATTGTCAATGGTCAGTTCAGTGTTCAAGCTGCATGGAGAATCATATTATACAAATCTACTCTGCTACTGCTCTGTTGCATCGTATGAGCAATCTGTGTGGATTGTTCATAAGGGAATGCCTTGGTTTTATTTGGGCCAAAATAGAGAATTATATGTTATGATTCATCACGCAGCATGTACGCTCAACTCACTATTGAAAACCATGGAAGCACTGTACAGCTGTTTCATCCTTGTTGGGAATCTTCAGCATTGCACATCCACCGAGCCCCCACGGGGACTCGAACCCGGGGTGAACGATTATCTTCATAACGGAATGCCTTCGTTGTACTTAGGCCCCTACAGAGAAGTCATCCATCATAGGAGTCGATCGCTGTGTGGGAGGCGGGTTGTTACCGTTCGAAGCCAGTGACGGAAGGGTGCTATATCATGTAGTGTAGATGTTCAACAAACCGTTGAGAGCCAGCCCGGATAGCCGTGTGGTTAGGTGTTCGATTCACAATCGTTCACCCCGGGTTCGAGTCCCCGTGGGGGCTCGGTGGATGTGCACTGCTGATGATTCCCAACAAGGATGAAACAGCTGTACAGTGCTTCCATGGTTTTCAATAGTGAGTTGAGCGTTCAAGCTGCATGATGAATCATATTATATACAAATCGAATCTCCTACTAATCAATTGCAAATAATAACCAAGCTCTGTAGGTTGTTCATAACGGAATGCCTTCGTTGTACTTAGGCCCCTACAGAGAAGTCATCCATCATAGGAGTCGATCGCTGTGTGGGAGGCGGGTTGTTACCGTTCGAAGCCAGTGACGGAAGGGTGCTATATCATGTAGTGTAGATGTTCAACAAACCGTTGAGAGCCAGCCCGGATAGCCTTGTGGTTAAGGTGTTCGATTCACAATCGTTCACCCCGGGTTCGAGTCCCCGTGGGGGCTCGGTGGATGTGCACTGCTGATGATTCCCAACAAGGATGAAACAGCTGTACAGTGCTTCCATGGTTTTCAATAGTGAGTTGAGCGTTCAAGCTGCATGATGAATCATATTATATACAAATCGAATCTCCTACTAATCAATTGCAAATAATAACCAAGCTCTGTAGGTTGTTCATAACGGAATGCCTTCGTTGTACTTAGGCCCCTACAGAGAAGTCATCCATCATAGGAGTCGATCGCTGTGTGGGAGGCGGGTTGTTACCGTTCGAAGCCAGTGACGGAAGGGTGCTATATCATGTAGTGTAGATGTTCAACAAACCGTTGAGAGCCAGCCCGGATAGCCTTGTGGTTAAGGTGTTCGATTCACAATCGTTCACCCCGGGTTCGAGTCCCCGTGGGGGCTCGGTGGATGTGCACTGCTGATGATTCCCAACAAGGATGAAACAGCTGTACAGTGCTTCCATGGTTTTCAATAGTGAGTTGAGCGTTCAAGCTGCATGATGAATCATATTATATACAAATCGAATCTCCTACTAATCAATTGCAAATAATAACCAAGCTCTGTAGGTTGTTCATAACGGAATGCCTTCGTTGTACTTAGGCCCCTACAGAGAAGTCATCCATCATAGGAGTCGATCGCTGTGTGGGAGGCGGGTTGTTACCGTTCGAAGCCAGTGACGGAAGGGTGCTATATCATGTAGTGTAGATGTTCAACAAACCGTTGAGAGCCAGCCCGGATAGCCGTGTGGTTAAGGTGTTCGATTCACAATCGTTCACCCCGGGTTCGAGTCCCCGTGGGGGCTCGGTGGATGTGCACTGCTGATGATTCCCAACAAGGATGAAACAGCTGTACAGTGCTTCCATGGTTTTCAATAGTGAGTTGAGCGTTCAAGCTGCATGATGAATCATATTATATACAAATCGAATCTCCTACTAATCAATTGCAAATAATAACCAAGCTCTGTAGGTTGTTCATAACGGAATGCCTTCGTTGTACTTAGGCCCCTACAGAGAAGTCATCCATCATAGGAGTCGATCGCTGTGTGGGAGGCGGGTTGTTACCGTTCGAAGCCAGTGACGGAAGGGTGCTATATCATGTAGTGTAGATGTTCAACAAACCGTTGAGAGCCAGCCCGGATAGCCTTGTGGTTAAGGTGTTCGATTCACAATCGTTCACCCCGGGTTCGAGTCCCCGTGGGGGCTCGGTGGATGTGCACTGCTGATGATTCCCAACAAGGATGAAACAGCTGTACAGTGCTTCCATGGTTTTCAATAGTGAGTTGAGCGTTCAAGCTGCATGATGAATCATATTATATACAAATCGAATCTCCTACTAATCAATTGCAAATAATAACCAAGCTCTGTAGGTTGTTCATAACGGAATGCCTTCGTTGTACTTAGGCCCCTACAGAGAAGTCATCCATCATAGGAGTCGATCGCTGTGTGGGAGGCGGGTTGTTACCGTTCGAAGCCAGTGACGGAAGGGTGCTATATCATGTAGTGTAGATGTTCAACAAACCGTTGAGAGCCAGCCCGGATAGCCGTGTGGTTAGGTGTTCGATTCACAATCGTTCACCCCGGGTTCGAGTCCCCGTGGGGGCTCGGTGGATGTGCACTGCTGATGATTCCCAACAAGGATGAAACAGCTGTACAGTGCTTCCATGGTTTTCAATAGTGAGTTGAGCGTTCAAGCTGCATGATGAATCATATTATATACAAATCGAATCTCCTACTAATCAATTGCAAATAATAACCAAGCTCTGTAGGTTGTTCATAACGGAATGCCTTCGTTGTACTTAGGCCCCTACAGAGAAGTCATCCATCATAGGAGTCGATCGCTGTGTGGGAGGCGGGTTGTTACCGTTCGAAGCCAGTGACGGAAGGGTGCTATATCATGTAGTGTAGATGTTCAACAAACCGTTGAGAGCCAGCCCGGATAGTCTTGTGGTTAAGGTGTTCGATTCACATTCGTTCACCCCGGGTTCGAGTCCCCGTGGGGGCTCGGTGGATGTGCACTGCTGATGATTCCCAACAAGGATGAAACAGCTGTACAGTGCTTCCATGGTTTTCAATAGTGAGTTGAGCGTTCAAGCTGCATGATGAATCATATTATATACAAATCGAATCTCCTACTAATCAATTGCAAATAATAACCAAGCTCTGTAGGTTGTTCATAACGGAATGCCTTCGTTGTACTTAGGCCCCTACAGAGAAGTCATCCATCATAGGAGTCGATCGCTGTGTGGGAGGCGGGTTGTTACCGTTCGAAGCCAGTGACGGAAGGGTGCTATATCATGTAGTGTAGATGTTCAACAAACCGTTGAGAGCCAGCCCGGATAGCCTTGTGGTTAAGGTGTTCGATTCACAATCGTTCACCCCGGGTTCGAGTCCCCGTGGGGGCTCGGTGGATGTGCACTGCTGATGATTCCCAACAAGGATGAAACAGCTGTACAGTGCTTCCATGGTTTTCAATAGTGAGTTGAGCGTTCAAGCTGCATGATGAATCATATTATATACAAATCGAATCTCCTACTAATCAATTGCAAATAATAACCAAGCTCTGTAGGTTGTTCATAACGGAATGCCTTCGTTGTACTTAGGCCCCTACAGAGAAGTCATCCATCATAGGAGTCGATCGCTGTGTGGGAGGCGGGTTGTTACCGTTCGAAGCCAGTGACGGAAGGGTGCTATATCATGTAGTGTAGATGTTCAACAAACCGTTGAGAGCCAGCCCGGATAGCCTTGTGGTTAAGGTGTTCGATTCACAATCGTTCACCCCGGGTTCGAGTCCCCGTGGGGGCTCGGTGGATGTGCACTGCTGATGATTCCCAACAAGGATGAAACAGCTGTACAGTGCTTCCATGGTTTTCAATAGTGAGTTGAGCGTTCAAGCTGCATGATGAATCATATTATATACAAATCGAATCTCCTACTAATCAATTGCAAATAATAACCAAGCTCTGTAGGTTGTTCATAACGGAATGCCTTCGTTGTACTTAGGCCCCTACAGAGAAGTCATCCATCATAGGAGTCGATCGCTGTGTGGGAGGCGGGTTGTTACCGTTCGAAGCCAGTGACGGAAGGGTGCTATATCATGTAGTGTAGATGTTCAACAAACCGTTGAGAGCCAGCCCGGATAGCCTTGTGGTTAAGGTGTTCGATTCACAATCGTTCACCCCGGGTTCGAGTCCCCGTGGGGGCTCGGTGGATGTGCACTGCTGATGATTCCCAACAAGGATGAAACAGCTGTACAGTGCTTCCATGGTTTTCAATAGTGAGTTGAGCGTTCAAGCTGCATGATGAATCATATTATATACAAATCGAATCTCCTACTAATCAATTGCAAATAATAACCAAGCTCTGTAGGTTGTTCATAACGGAATGCCTTCGTTGTACTTAGGCCCCTACAGAGAAGTCATCCATCATAGGAGTCGATCGCTGTGTGGGAGGCGGGTTGTTACCGTTCGAAGCCAGTGACGGAAGGGTGCTATATCATGTAGTGTAGATGTTCAACAAACCGTTGAGAGCCAGCCCGGATAGCCTTGTGGTTAAGGTGTTCGATTCACAATCGTTCACCCCGGGTTCGAGTCCCCGTGGGGGCTCGGTGGATGTGCACTGCTGATGATTCCCAACAAGGATGAAACAGCTGTACAGTGCTTCCATGGTTTTCAATAGTGAGTTGAGCGTTCAAGCTGCATGATGAATCATATTATATACAAATCGAATCTCCTACTAATCAATTGCAAATAATAACCAAGCTCTGTAGGTTGTTCATAACGGAATGCCTTCGTTGTACTTAGGCCCCTACAGAGAAGTCATCCATCATAGGAGTCGATCGCTGTGTGGGAGGCGGGTTGTTACCGTTCGAAGCCAGTGACGGAAGGGTGCTATATCATGTAGTGTAGATGTTCAACAAACCGTTGAGAGCCAGCCCGGATAGCCTTGTGGTTAAGGTGTTCGATTCACAATCGTTCACCCCGGGTTCGAGTCCCCGTGGGGGCTCGGTGGATGTGCACTGCTGATGATTCCCAACAAGGATGAAACAGCTGTACAGTGCTTCCATGGTTTTCAATAGTGAGTTGAGCGTTCAAGCTGCATGATGAATCATATTATATACAAATCGAATCTCCTACTAATCAATTGCAAATAATAACCAAGCTCTGTAGGTTGTTCATAACGGAATGCCTTCGTTGTACTTAGGCCCCTACAGTGAAGTCATCCATCATAGGAGTCGATCGCTGTGTGGGAGGCGGGTTGTTACCGTTCGAAGCCAGTGACGGAAGGGTGCTATATCATGTAGTGTAGATGTTCAACAAACCGTTGAGAGCCAGCCCGGATAGCCTTGTGGTTAAGGTGTTCGATTCACAATCGTTCACCCCGGGTTCGAGTCCCCGTGGGGGCTCGGTGGATGTGCACTGCTGATGATTCCCAACAAGGATGAAACAGCTGTACAGTGCTTCCATGGTTTTCAATAGTGAGTTGAGCGTTCAAGCTGCATGATGAATCATATTATATACAAATCGAATCTCCTACTAATCAATTGCAAATAATAACCAAGCTCTGTAGGTTTTTCATAACGGAATGCCTTCGTTGTACTTAGGCCCCTCCAGAGAAGTCATCCATCATAGGAGTCGATCGCTGTGTGGGAGGCGGGTTGTTACCGTTCGAAGCCAGTGACGGAAGGGTGCTATATCATGTAGTGTAGATGTTCAACAAACCGTTGAGAGCCAGCCCGGATAGCCTTGTGGTTAAGGTGTTCGATTCACAATCGTTCACCCCGGGTTCGAGTCCCCGTGGGGGCTCGGTGGATGTGCACTGCTGATGATTCCCAACAAGGATGAAACAGCTGTACAGTGCTTCCATGGTTTTCAATAGTGAGTTGAGCGTTCAAGCTGCATGATGAATCATATTATATACAAATCGAATCTCCTACTAATCAATTGCAAATAATAACCAAGCTCTGTAGGTTGTTCATAACGGAATGCCTTCGTTGTACTTAGGCCCCTACAGAGAAGTCATCCATCATAGGAGTCGATCGCTGTGTGGGAGGCGGGTTGTTACCGTTCGAAGCCAGTGACGGAAGGGTGCTATATCATGTAGTGTAGATGTTCAACAAACCGTTGAGAGCCAGCCCGGATAGCCTTGTGGTTAAGGTGTTCGATTCACAATCGTTCACCCCGGGTTCGAGTCCCCGTGGGGGCTCGGTGGATGTGCACTGCTGATGATTCCCAACAAGGATGAAACAGCTGTACAGTGCTTCCATGGTTTTCAATAGTGAGTTGAGCGTTCAAGCTGCATGATGAATCATATTATATACAAATCGAATCTCCTACTAATCAATTGCAAATAATAACCAAGCTCTGTAGGTTGTTCATAACGGAATGCCTTCGTTGTACTTAGGCCCCTACAGTGAAGTCATCCATCATAGGAGTCGATCGCTGTGTGGGAGGCGGGTTGTTACCGTTCGAAGCCAGTGACGGAAGGGTGCTATATCATGTAGTGTAGATGTTCAACAAACCGTTGAGAGCCAGCCCGGATAGCCTTGTGGTTAAGGTGTTCGATTCACAATCGTTCACCCCGGGTTCGAGTCCCCGTGGGGGCTCGGTGGATGTGCACTGCTGATGATTCCCAACAAGGATGAAACAGCTGTACAGTGCTTCCATGGTTTTCAATAGTGAGTTGAGCGTTCAAGCTGCATGATGAATCATATTATATACAAATCGAATCTCCTACTAATCAATTGCAAATAATAACCAAGCTCTGTAGGTTTTTCATAACGGAATGCCTTCGTTGTACTTAGGCCCCTCCAGAGAAGTCATCCATCATAGGAGTCGATCGCTGTGTGGGAGGCGGGTTGTTACCGTTCGAAGCCAGTGACGGAAGGGTGCTATATCATGTAGTGTAGATGTTCAACAAACCGTTGAGAGCCAGCCCGGATAGCCTTGTGGTTAAGGTGTTCGATTCACAATCGTTCACCCCGGGTTCGAGTCCCCGTGGGGGCTCGGTGGATGTGCACTGCTGATGATTCCCAACAAGGATGAAACAGCTGTACAGTGCTTCCATGGTTTTCAATAGTGAGTTGAGCGTTCAAGCTGCATGATGAATCATATTATATACAAATCGAATCTCCTACTAATCAATTGCAAATAATAACCAAGCTCTGTAGGTTGTTCATAACGGAATGCCTTCGTTGTACTTAGGCCCCTACAGTGAAGTCATCCATCATAGGAGTCGATCGCTGTGTGGGAGGCGGGTTGTTACCGTTCGAAGCCAGTGACGGAAGGGTGCTATATCATGTAGTGTAGATGTTCAACAAACCGTTGAGAGCCAGCCCGGATAGCCTTGTGGTTAAGGTGTTCGATTCACAATCGTTCACCCCGGGTTCGAGTCCCCGTGGGGGCTCGGTGGATGTGCACTGCTGATGATTCCCAACAAGGATGAAACAGCTGTACAGTGCTTCCATGGTTTTCAATAGTGAGTTGAGCGTTCAAGCTGCATGATGAATCATATTATATACAAATCGAATCTCCTACTAATCAATTGCAAATAATAACCAAGCTCTGTAGGTTGTTCATAACGGAATGCCTTCGTTGTACTTAGGCCCCTACAGAGAAGTCATCCATCATAGGAGTCGATCGCTGTGTGGGAGGCGGGTTGTTACCGTTCGAAGCCAGTGACGGAAGGGTGCTATATCATGTAGTGTAGATGTTCAACAAACCGTTGAGAGCCAGCCCGGATAGTCTTGTGGTTAAGCTGTTCGATTCACAATCGTTCACCCCGGGTTCGAGTCCCCGTGGGGGCTCGGTGGATGTGCACTGCTGATGATTCCCAACAAGGATGAAACAGCTGTACAGTGCTTCCATGGTTTTCAATAGTGAGTTGAGCGTTCAAGCTGCATGATGAATCATATTATATACAAATCGAATCTCCTACTAATCAATTGCAAATAATAACCAAGCTCTGTAGGTTGTTCATAACGGAATGCCTTCGTTGTACTTAGGCCCCTACAGAGAAGTCATCCATCATAGGAGTCGATCGCTGTGTGGGAGGCGGGTTGTTACCGTTTGAAGCCAGTGACGGAAGGGTGCTATATCATGTAGTGTAGATGTTCAACAAACCGTTGAGAGCCAGCCCGGATAGCCTTGTGGTTAAGGTGTTCGATTCACAATCGTTCACCCCGGGTTCGAGTCCCCGTGGGGGCTCGGTGGATGTGCACTGCTGATGATTCCCAACAAGGATGAAACAGCTGTACAGTGCTTCCATGGTTTTCAATAGTGAGTTGAGCGTTCAAGCTGCATGATGAATCATATTATATACAAATCGAATCTCCTACTAATCAATTGCAAATAATAACCAAGCTCTGTAGGTTGTTCATAACGGAATGCCTTCGTTGTACTTAGGCCCCTACAGAGAAGTCATCCATCATAGGAGTCGATCGCTGTGTGGGAGGCGGGTTGTTACCATTCGAAGCCAGTGACGGAAGGGTGCTATATCATGTAGTGTAGATGATCAACAAACCGTTGAGAGCCAGCCCGGATAGTCTTGTGGTTAAGGTGTTCGATTCACATTCGTTCACCCCGGGTTCGAGTCCCCGTGGGGGCTCGGTGGATGTGCACTGCTGATGATTCCCAACAAGGATGAAACAGCTGTACAGTGCTTCCATGGTTTTCAATAGTGAGTTGAGCGTTCAAGCTGCATGATGAATCATATTATATACAAATCGAATCTCCTACTAATCAATTGCAAATAATAACCAAGCTCTGTAGGTTGTTCATAACGGAATGCCTTCGTTGTACTTAGGCCCCTACAGAGAAGTCATCCATCATAGGAGTCGATCGCTGTGTGGGAGGCGGGTTGTTACCATTCGAAGCCAGTGACGGAAGGGTGCTATATCATGTAGTGTAGATGTTCAACAAACCGTTGAGAGCCAGCCCGGATAGCCTTGTGGTTAAGGTGTTCGATTCACAATCGTTCACCCCGGGTTCGAGTCCCCGTGGGGGCTCGGTGGATGTGCACTGCTGATGATTCCCAACAAGGATGAAACAGCTGTACAGTGCTTCCATGGTTTTCAATAGTGAGTTGAGCGTTCAAGCTGCATGATGAATCATATTATATACAAATCGAATCTCCTACTAATCAATTGCAAATAATAACCAAGCTCTGTAGGTTGTTCATAACGGAATGCCTTCGTTGTACTTAGGTCCCTACAGAGAAGTCATCCATCATAGGAGTCGATCGCTGTGTGGGAGGCGGGTTGTTACCGTTCGAAGCCAGTGACGGAAGGGTGCTATATCATGTAGTGTAGATGTTCAACAAACCGTTGAGAGCCAGCCCGGATAGCCTTGTGGTTAAGGTGTTCGATTCACAATCGTTCACCCCGGGTTCGAGTCCCCGTGGGGGCTCGGTGGATGTGCACTGCTGATGATTCCCAACAAGGATGAAACAGCTGTACAGTGCTTCCATGGTTTTCAATAGTGAGTTGAGCGTTCAAGCTGCATGATGAATCATATTATATACAAATCGAATCTCCTACTAATCAATTGCAAATAATAACCAAGCTCTGTAGGTTGTTCATAACGGAATGCCTTCGTTGTACTTAGGCCCCTACAGAGAAGTCATCCATCATAGGAGTCGATCGCTGTGTGGGAGGCGGGTTGTTACCGTTTGAAGCCAGTGACGGAAGGGTGCTATATCATGTAGTGTAGATGTTCAACAAACCGTTGAGAGCCAGCCCGGATAGCCTTGTGGTTAAGGTGTTCGATTCACAATCGTTCACCCCGGGTTCGAGTCCCCGTGGGGGCTCGGTGGATGTGCACTGCTGATGATTCCCAACAAGGATGAAACAGCTGTACAGTGCTTCCATGGTTTTCAATAGTGAGTTGAGCGTTCAAGCTGCATGATGAATCATATTATATACAAATCGAATCTCCTACTAATCAATTGCAAATAATAACCAAGCTCTGTAGGTTGTTCATAACGGAATGCCTTCGTTGTACTTAGGCCCCTACAGAGAAGTCATCCATCATAGGAGTCGATCGCTGTGTGGGAGGCGGGTTGTTACCATTCGAAGCCAGTGACGGAAGGGTGCTATATCATGTAGTGTAGATGATCAACAAACCGTTGAGAGCCAGCCCGGATAGTCTTGTGGTTAAGGTGTTCGATTCACATTCGTTCACCCCGGGTTCGAGTCCCCGTGGGGGCTCGGTGGATGTGCACTGCTGATGATTCCCAACAAGGATGAAACAGCTGTACAGTGCTTCCATGGTTTTCAATAGTGAGTTGAGCGTTCAAGCTGCATGATGAATCATATTATATACAAATCGAATCTCCTACTAATCAATTGCAAATAATAACCAAGCTCTGTAGGTTGTTCATAACGGAATGCCTTCGTTGTACTTAGGCCCCTACAGAGAAGTCATCCATCATAGGAGTCGATCGCTGTGTGGGAGGCGGGTTGTTACCGTTCGAAGCCAGTGACGGAAGGGTGCTATATCATGTAGTGTAGATGTTCAACAAACCGTTGAGAGCCAGCCCGGATAGCCTTGTGGTTAAGGTGTTCGATTCACAATCGTTCACCCCGGGTTCGAGTCCCCGTGGGGGCTCGGTGGATGTGCACTGCTGATGATTCCCAACAAGGATGAAACAGCTGTACAGTGCTTCCATGGTTTTCAATAGTGAGTTGAGCGTTCAAGCTGCATGATGAATCATATTATATACAAATCGAATCTCCTACTAATCAATTGCAAATAATAACCAAGCTCTGTAGGTTGTTCATAACGGAATGCCTTCGTTGTACTTAGGCCCCTCCAGAGAAGTCATCCATCATAGGAGTCGATCGCTGTGTGGGAGGCGGGTTGTTACCGTTCGAAGCCAGTGACGGAAGGGTGCTATATCATGTAGTGTAGATGTTCAACAAACCGTTGAGAGCCAGCCCGGATAGCCTTGTGGTTAGGGTGTTCGATTCACAATCGTTCACCCCGGGTTCGAGTCCCCGTGGGGGCTCGGTGGATGTGCACTGCTGATGATTCCCAACAAGGATGAAACAGCTGTACAGTGCTTCCATGGTTTTCAATAGTGAGTTGAGCGTTCAAGCTGCATGATGAATCATATTATATACAAATCGAATCTCCTACTAATCAATTGCAAATAATAACCAAGCTCTGTAGGTTTTTCATAACGGAATGCCTTCGTTGTACTTAGGCCCCTACAGAGAAGTCATCCATCATAGGAGTCGATCGCTGTGTGGGAGGCGGGTTGTTACCGTTCGAAGCCAGTGACGGAAGGGTGCTATATCATGTAGTGTAGATGTTCAACAAACCGTTGAGAGCCAGCCCGGATAGTCTTGTGGTTAAGGTGTTCGATTCACATTCGTTCACCCCGGGTTCGAGTCCCCGTGGGGGCTCGGTGGATGTGCACTGCTGATGATTGCCAACAAGGATGAAACAGCTGTACAGTGCTTCCATGGTTTTCAATAGTGAGTTGAGCGTTCAAGCTGCATGATGAATCATATTATATACAAATCGAATCTCCTACTAATCAATTGCAAATAATAACCAAGCTCTGTAGGTTGTTCATAACGGAATGCCTTCGTTGTACTTAGGCCCCTACAGAGAAGTCATCCATCATAGGAGTCGATCGCTGTGTGGGAGGCGGGTTGTTACCGTTCGAAGCCAGTGACGGAAGGGTGCTATATCATGTAGTGTAGATGTTCAACAAACCGTTGAGAGCCAGCCCGGATAGCCTTGTGGTTAAGGTGTTCGATTCACAATCGTTCACCCCGGGTTCGAGTCCCCGTGGGGGCTCGGTGGATGTGCACTGCTGATGATTCCCAACAAGGATGAAACAGCTGTACAGTGCTTCCATGGTTTTCAATAGTGAGTTGAGCGTTCAAGCTGCATGATGAATCATATTATATACAAATCGAATCTCCTACTAATCAATTGCAAATAATAACCAAGCTCTGTAGGTTTTTCATAACGGAATGCCTTCGTTGTACTTAGGCCCCTCCAGAGAAGTCATCCATCATAGGAGTCGATCGCTGTGTGGGAGGCGGGTTGTTACCGTTCGAAGCCAGTGACGGAAGGGTGCTATATCATGTAGTGTAGATGTTCAACAAACCGTTGAGAGCCAGCCCGGATAGCCTTGTGGTTAGGGTGTTCGATTCACAATCGTTCACCCCGGGTTCGAGTCCCCGTGGGGGCTCGGTGGATGTGCACTGCTGATGATTCCCAACAAGGATGAAACAGCTGTACAGTGCTTCCATGGTTTTCAATAGTGAGTTGAGCGTTCAAGCTGCATGATGAATCATATTATATACAAATCGAATCTCCTACTAATCAATTGCAAATAATAACCAAGCTCTGTAGGTTGTTCATAACGGAATGCCTTCGTTGTACTTAGGCCCCTACAGAGAAGTCATCCATCATAGGAGTCGATCGCTGTGTGGGAGGCGGGTTGTTACCGTTCGAAGCCAGTGACGGAAGGGTGCTATATCATGTAGTGTAGATGTTCAACAAACCGTTGAGAGCCAGCCCGGATAGCCTTGTGGTTAAGCTGTTCGATTCACAATCGTTCACCCCGGGTTCGAGTCCCCGTGGGGGCTCGGTGGATGTGCACTGCTGATGATTCCCAACAAGGATGAAACAGCTGTACAGTGCTTCCATGGTTTTCAATAGTGAGTTGAGCGTTCAAGCTGCATGATGAATCATATTATATACAAATCGAATCTCCTACTAATCAATTGCAAATAATAACCAAGCTCTGTAGGTTGTTCATAACGGAATGCCTTCGTTGTACTTAGGCCCCTACAGTGAAGTCATCCATCATAGGAGTCGATCGCTGTGTGGGAGGCGGGTTGTTACCGTTCGAAGCCAGTGACGGAAGGGTGCTATATCATGTAGTGTAGATGTTCAACAAACCGTTGAGAGCCAGCCCGGATAGCCTTGTGGTTAAGGTGTTCGATTCACAATCGTTCACCCCGGGTTCGAGTCCCCGTGGGGGCTCGGTGGATGTGCACTGCTGATGATTCCCAACAAGGATGAAACAGCTGTACAGTGCTTCCATGGTTTTCAATAGTGAGTTGAGCGTTCAAGCTGCATGATGAATCATATTATATACAAATCGAATCTCCTACTAATCAATTGCAAATAATAACCAAGCTCTGTAGGTTGTTCATAACGGAATGCCTTCGTTGTACTTAGGCCCCTACAGAGAAGTCATCCATCATAGGAGTCGATCGCTGTGTGGGAGGCGGGTTGTTACCGTTCGAAGCCAGTGACGGAAGGGTGCTATATCATGTAGTGTAGATGTTCAACAAACCGTTGAGAGCCAGCCCGGATAGCCTTGTGGTTAAGCTGTTCGATTCACAATCGTTCACCCCGGGTTCGAGTCCCCGTGGGGGCTCGGTGGATGTGCACTGCTGATGATTCCCAACAAGGATGAAACAGCTGTACAGTGCTTCCATGGTTTTCAATAGTGAGTTGAGCGTTCAAGCTGCATGATGAATCATATTATATACAAATCGAATCTCCTACTAATCAATTGCAAATAATAACCAAGCTCTGTAGGTTGTTCATAACGGAATGCCTTCGTTGTACTTAGGCCCCTACAGAGAAGTCATCCATCATAGAAGTCGATCGCTGTGTGGGAGGCGGGTTGTTACCATTCGAAGCCAGTGACGGAAGGGTGCTATATCATGTAGTGTAGATGTTCAACAAACCGTTGAGAGCCAGCCCGGATAGCCTTGTGGTTAAGGTGTTCGATTCACAATCGTTCACCCCGGGTTCGAGTCCCCGTGGGGGCTCGGTGGATGTGCACTGCTGATGATTCCCAACAAGGATGAAACAGCTGTACAGTGCTTCCATGGTTTTCAATAGTGAGTTGAGCGTTCAAGCTGCATGATGAATCATATTATATACAAATCGAATCTCCTACTAATCAATTGCAAATAATAACCAAGCTCTGTAGGTTGTTCATAACGGAATGCCTTCGTTGTACTTAGGTCCCTACAGAGAAGTCATCCATCATAGGAGTCGATCGCTGTGTGGGAGGCGGGTTGTTACCGTTCGAAGCCAGTGACGGAAGGGTGCTATATCATGTAGTGTAGATGTTCAACAAACCGTTGAGAGCCAGCCCGGATAGCCTTGTGGTTAAGGTGTTCGATTCACAATCGTTCACCCCGGGTTCGAGTCCCCGTGGGGGCTCGGTGGATGTGCACTGCTGATGATTCCCAACAAGGATGAAACAGCTGTACAGTGCTTCCATGGTTTTCAATAGTGAGTTGAGCGTTCAAGCTGCATGATGAATCATATTATATACAAATCGAATCTCCTACTAATCAATTGCAAATAATAACCAAGCTCTGTAGGTTGTTCATAACGGAATGCCTTCGTTGTACTTAGGCCCCTACAGAGAAGTCATCCATCATAGGAGTCGATCGCTGTGTGGGAGGCGGGTTGTTACCGTTTGAAGCCAGTGACGGAAGGGTGCTATATCATGTAGTGTAGATGTTCAACAAACCGTTGAGAGCCAGCCCGGATAGCCTTGTGGTTAAGGTGTTCGATTCACAATCGTTCACCCCGGGTTCGAGTCCCCGTGGGGGCTCGGTGGATGTGCACTGCTGATGATTCCCAACAAGGATGAAACAGCTGTACAGTGCTTCCATGGTTTTCAATAGTGAGTTGAGCGTTCAAGCTGCATGATGAATCATATTATATACAAATCGAATCTCCTACTAATCAATTGCAAATAATAACCAAGCTCTGTAGGTTGTTCATAACGGAATGCCTTCGTTGTACTTAGGCCCCTACAGAGAAGTCATCCATCATAGGAGTCGATCGCTGTGTGGGAGGCGGGTTGTTACCGTTCGAAGCCAGTGACGGAAGGGTGCTATATCATGTAGTGTAGATGATCAACAAACCGTTGAGAGCCAGCCCGGATAGTCTTGTGGTTAAGGTGTTCGATTCACATTCGTTCACCCCGGGTTCGAGTCCCCGTGGGGGCTCGGTGGATGTGCACTGCTGATGATTCCCAACAAGGATGAAACAGCTGTACAGTGCTTCCATGGTTTTCAATAGTGAGTTGAGCGTTCAAGCTGCATGATGAATCATATTATATACAAATCGAATCTCCTACTAATCAATTGCAAATAATAACCAAGCTCTGTAGGTTGTTCATAACGGAATGCCTTCGTTGTACTTAGGCCCCTACAGAGAAGTCATCCATCATAGGAGTCGATCGCTGTGTGGGAGGCGGGTTGTTACCGTTCGAAGCCAGTGACGGAAGGGTGCTATATCATGTAGTGTAGATGTTCAACAAACCGTTGAGAGCCAGCCCGGATAGCCTTGTGGTTAAGGTGTTCGATTCACAATCGTTCACCCCGGGTTCGAGTCCCCGTGGGGGCTCGGTGGATGTGCACTGCTGATGATTCCCAACAAGGATGAAACAGCTGTACAGTGCTTCCATGGTTTTCAATAGTGAGTTGAGCGTTCAAGCTGCATGATGAATCATATTATATACAAATCGAATCTCCTACTAATCAATTGCAAATAATAACCAAGCTCTGTAGGTTTTTCATAACGGAATGCCTTCGTTGTACTTAGGCCCCTCCAGAGAAGTCATCCATCATAGGAGTCGATCGCTGTGTGGGAGGCGGGTTGTTACCGTTCGAAGCCAGTGACGGAAGGGTGCTATATCATGTAGTGTAGATGTTCAACAAACCGTTGAGAGCCAGCCCGGATAGCCTTGTGGTTAGGGTGTTCGATTCACAATCGTTCACCCCGGGTTCGAGTCCCCGTGGGGGCTCGGTGGATGTGCACTGCTGATGATTCCCAACAAGGATGAAACAGCTGTACAGTGCTTCCATGGTTTTCAATAGTGAGTTGAGCGTTCAAGCTGCATGATGAATCATATTATATACAAATCGAATCTCCTACTAATCAATTGCAAATAATAACCAAGCTCTGTAGGTTGTTCATAACGGAATGCCTTCGTTGTACTTAGGCCCCTACAGAGAAGTCATCCATCATAGGAGTCGATCGCTGTGTGGGAGGCGGGTTGTTACCGTTCGAAGCCAGTGACGGAAGGGTGCTATATCATGTAGTGTAGATGTTCAACAAACCGTTGAGAGCCAGCCCGGATAGTCTTGTGGTTAAGGTGTTCGATTCACATTCGTTCACCCCGGGTTCGAGTCCCCGTGGGGGCTCGGTGGATGTGCACTGCTGATGATTGCCAACAAGGATGAAACAGCTGTACAGTGCTTCCATGGTTTTCAATAGTGAGTTGAGCGTTCAAGCTGCATGATGAATCATATTATATACAAATCGAATCTCCTACTAATCAATTGCAAATAATAACCAAGCTCTGTAGGTTGTTCATAACGGAATGCCTTCGTTGTACTTAGGCCCCTACAGAGAAGTCATCCATCATAGGAGTCGATCGCTGTGTGGGAGGCGGGTTGTTACCATTCGAAGCCAGTGACGGAAGGGTGCTATATCATGTAGTGTAGATGTTCAACAAACCGTTGAGAGCCAGCCCGGATAGCCTTGTGGTTAAGGTGTTCGATTCACAATCGTTCACCCCGGGTTCGAGTCCCCGTGGGGGCTCGGTGGATGTGCACTGCTGATGATTCCCAACAAGGATGAAACAGCTGTACAGTGCTTCCATGGTTTTCAATAGTGAGTTGAGCGTTCAAGCTGCATGATGAATCATATTATATACAAATCGAATCTCCTACTAATCAATTGCAAATAATAACCAAGCTCTGTAGGTTTTTCATAACGGAATGCCTTCGTTGTACTTAGGCCCCTCCAGAGAAGTCATCCATCATAGGAGTCGATCGCTGTGTGGGAGGCGGGTTGTTACCGTTCGAAGCCAGTGACGGAAGGGTGCTATATCATGTAGTGTAGATGTTCAACAAACCGTTGAGAGCCAGCCCGGATAGCCTTGTGGTTAAGGTGTTCGATTCACAATCGTTCACCCCGGGTTCGAGTCCCCGTGGGGGCTCGGTGGATGTGCACTGCTGATGATTCCCAACAAGGATGAAACAGCTGTACAGTGCTTCCATGGTTTTCAATAGTGAGTTGAGCGTTCAAGCTGCATGATGAATCATATTATATACAAATCGAATCTCCTACTAATCAATTGCAAATAATAACCAAGCTCTGTAGGTTGTTCATAACGGAATGCCTTCGTTGTACTTAGGCCCCTACAGAGAAGTCATCCATCATAGGAGTCGATCGCTGTGTGGGAGGCGGGTTGTTACCGTTCGAAGCCAGTGACGGAAGGGTGCTATATCATGTAGTGTAGATGTTCAACAAACCGTTGAGAGCCAGCCCGGATAGCCTTGTGGTTAAGGTGTTCGATTCACAATCGTTCACCCCGGGTTCGAGTCCCCGTGGGGGCTCGGTGGATGTGCACTGCTGATGATTCCCAACAAGGATGAAACAGCTGTACAGTGCTTCCATGGTTTTCAATAGTGAGTTGAGCGTTCAAGCTGCATGATGAATCATATTATATACAAATCGAATCTCCTACTAATCAATTGCAAATAATAACCAAGCTCTGTAGGTTGTTCATAACGGAATGCCTTCGTTGTACTTAGGCCCCTACAGAGAAGTCATCCATCATAGGAGTCGATCGCTGTGTGGGAGGCGGGTTGTTACCGTTCGAAGCCAGTGACGGAAGGGTGCTATATCATGTAGTGTAGATGTTCAACAAACCGTTGAGAGCCAGCCCGGATAGTCTTGTGGTTAAGGTGTTCGATTCACATTCGTTCACCCCGGGTTCGAGTCCCCGTGGGGGCTCGGTGGATGTGCACTGCTGATGATTCCCAACAAGGATGAAACAGCTGTACAGTGCTTCCATGGTTTTCAATAGTGAGTTGAGCGTTCAAGCTGCATGATGAATCATATTATATACAAATCGAATCTCCTACTAATCAATTGCAAATAATAACCAAGCTCTGTAGGTTGTTCATAACGGAATGCCTTCGTTGTACTTAGGCCCCTACAGAGAAGTCATCCATCATAGGAGTCGATCGCTGTGTGGGAGGCGGGTTGTTACCGTTCGAAGCCAGTGACGGAAGGGTGCTATATCATGTAGTGTAGATGTTCAACAAACCGTTGAGAGCCAGCCCGGATAGCCTTGTGGTTAAGGTGTTCGATTCACAATCGTTCACCCCGGGTTCGAGTCCCCGTGGGGGCTCGGTGGATGTGCACTGCTGATGATTCCCAACAAGGATGAAACAGCTGTACAGTGCTTCCATGGTTTTCAATAGTGAGTTGAGCGTTCAAGCTGCATGATGAATCATATTATATACAAATCGAATCTCCTACTAATCAATTGCAAATAATAACCAAGCTCTGTAGGTTTTTCATAACGGAATGCCTTCGTTGTACTTAGGCCCCTCCAGAGAAGTCATCCATCATAGGAGTCGATCGCTGTGTGGGAGGCGGGTTGTTACCGTTCGAAGCCAGTGACGGAAGGGTGCTATATCATGTAGTGTAGATGTTCAACAAACCGTTGAGAGCCAGCCCGGATAGCCTTGTGGTTAAGGTGTTCGATTCACAATCGTTCACCCCGGGTTCGAGTCCCCGTGGGGGCTCGGTGGATGTGCACTGCTGATGATTCCCAACAAGGATGAAACAGCTGTACAGTGCTTCCATGGTTTTCAATAGTGAGTTGAGCGTTCAAGCTGCATGATGAATCATATTATATACAAATCGAATCTCCTACTAATCAATTGCAAATAATAACCAAGCTCTGTAGGTTGTTCATAACGGAATGCCTTCGTTGTACTTAGGCCCCTACAGAGAAGTCATCCATCATAGGAGTCGATCGCTGTGTGGGAGGCGGGTTGTTACCGTTCGAAGCCAGTGACGGAAGGGTGCTATATCATGTAGTGTAGATGTTCAACAAACCGTTGAGAGCCATCCCGGATAGCCTTGTGGTTAAGGTGTTCGATTCACAATCGTTCACCCCGGGTTCGAGTCCCCGTGGGGGCTCGGTGGATGTGCACTGCTGATGATTCCCAACAAGGATGAAACAGCTGTACAGTGCTTCCATGGTTTTCAATAGTGAGTTGAGCGTTCAAGCTGCATGATGAATCATATTATATACAAATCGAATCTCCTACTAATCAATTGCAAATAATAACCAAGCTCTGTAGGTTGTTCATAACGGAATGCCTTCGTTGTACTTAGGCCCCTACAGAGAAGTCATCCATCATAGGAGTCGATCGCTGTGTGGGAGGCGGGTTGTTACCGTTCGAAGCCAGTGACGGAAGGGTGCTATATCATGTAGTGTAGATGTTCAACAAACCGTTGAGAGCCAGCCCGGATAGCCTTGTGGTTAAGGTGTTCGATTCACAATCGTTCACCCCGGGTTCGAGTCCCCGTGGGGGCTCGGTGGATGTGCACTGCTGATGATTCCCAACAAGGATGAAACAGCTGTACAGTGCTTCCATGGTTTTCAATAGTGAGTTGAGCGTTCAAGCTGCATGATGAATCATATTATATACAAATCGAATCTCCTACTAATCAATTGCAAATAATAACCAAGCTCTGTAGGTTGTTCATAACGGAATGCCTTCGTTGTACTTAGGCCCCTACAGAGAAGTCATCCATCATAGGAGTCGATCGCTGTGTGGGAGGCGGGTTGTTACCGTTCGAAGCCAGTGACGGAAGGGTGCTATATCATGTAGTGTAGATGTTCAACAAACCGTTGAGAGCCAGCCCGGATAGCCTTGTGGTTAAGGTGTTCGATTCACAATCGTTCACCCCGGGTTCGAGTCCCCGTGGGGGCTCGGTGGATGTGCACTGCTGATGATTCCCAACAAGGATGAAACAGCTGTACAGTGCTTCCATGGTTTTCAATAGTGAGTTGAGCGTTCAAGCTGCATGATGAATCATATTATATACAAATCGAATCTCCTACTAATCAATTGCAAATAATAACCAAGCTCTGTAGGTTGTTCATAACGGAATGCCTTCGTTGTACTTAGGCCCCTACAGAGAAGTCATCCATCATAGGAGTCGATCGCTGTGTGGGAGGCGGGTTGTTACCGTTCGAAGCCAGTGACGGAAGGGTGCTATATCATGTAGTGTAGATGTTCAACAAACCGTTGAGAGCCAGCCCGGATAGCCTTGTGGTTAAGGTGTTCGATTCACAATCGTTCACCCCGGGTTCGAGTCCCCGTGGGGGCTCGGTGGATGTGCACTGCTGATGATTCCCAACAAGGATGAAACAGCTGTACAGTGCTTCCATGGTTTTCAATAGTGAGTTGAGCGTTCAAGCTGCATGATGAATCATATTATATACAAATCGAATCTCCTACTAATCAATTGTAAATAATAACCAAGCTCTGTAGGTTGTTCATAACGGAATGCCTTCGTTGTACTTAGGCCCCTACAGAGAAGTCATCCATCATAGGAGTCGATCGCTGTGTGGGAGGCGGGTTGTTACCGTTCGAAGCCAGTGACGGAAGGGTGCTATATCATGTAGTGTAGATGTTCAACAAACCGTTGAGAGCCAGCCCGGATAGCCTTGTGGTTAAGGTGTTCGATTCACAATCGTTCACCCCGGGTTCGAGTCCCCGTGGGGGCTCGGTGGATGTGCACTGCTGATGATTCCCAACAAGGATGAAACAGCTGTACAGTGCTTCCATGGTTTTCAATAGTGAGTTGAGCGTTCAAGCTGCATGATGAATCATATTATATACAAATCGAATCTCCTACTAATCAATTGCAAATAATAACCAAGCTCTGTAGGTTGTTCATAACGGAATGCCTTCGTTGTACTTAGGCCCCTACAGAGAAGTCATCCATCATAGGAGTCGATCGCTGTGTGGGAGGCGGGTTGTTACCGTTCGAAGCCAGTGACGGAAGGGTGCTATATCATGTAGTGTAGATGTTCAACAAACCGTTGAGAGCCAGCCCGGATAGCCTTGTGGTTAAGGTGTTCGATTCACAATCGTTCACCCCGGGTTCGAGTCCCCGTGGGGGCTCGGTGGATGTGCACTGCTGATGATTCCCAACAAGGATGAAACAGCTGTACAGTGCTTCCATGGTTTTCAATAGTGAGTTGAGCGTTCAAGCTGCATGATGAATCATATTATATACAAATCGAATCTCCTACTAATCAATTGCAAATAATAACCAAGCTCTGTAGGTTGTTCATAACGGAATGCCTTCGTTGTACTTAGGCCCCTACAGAGAAGTCATCCGTCATAGGAGTCGATCGCTGTGTGGGAGGCGGGTTGTTACCGTTCGAAGCCAGTGACGGAAGGGTGCTATATCATGTAGTGTAGATGTTCAACAAACCGTTGAGAGCCAGCCCGGATAGCCTTGTGGTTAAGGTGTTCGATTCACAATCGTTCACCCCGGGTTCGAGTCCCCGTGGGGGCTCGGTGGATGTGCACTGCTGATGATTCCCAACAAGGATGAAACAGCTGTACAGTGCTTCCATGGTTTTCAATAGTGAGTTGAGCGTTCAAGCTGCATGATGAATCATATTATATACAAATCGAATCTCCTACTAATCAATTGCAAATAATAACCAAGCTCTGTAGGTTGTTCATAACGGAATGCCTTCGTTGTACTTAGGCCCCTACAGAGAAGTCATCCATCATAGGAGTCGATCGCTGTGTGGGAGGCGGGTTGTTACCGTTCGAAGCCAGTGACGGAAGGGTGCTATATCATGTAGTGTAGATGTTCAACAAACCGTTGAGAGCCAGCCCGGATAGCCTTGTGGTTAAGGTGTTCGATTCACAATCGTTCACCCCGGGTTCGAGTCCCCGTGGGGGCTCGGTGGATGTGCACTGCTGATGATTCCCAACAAGGATGAAACAGCTGTACAGTGCTTCCATGGTTTTCAATAGTGAGTTGAGCGTTCAAGCTGCATGATGAATCATATTATATACAAATCGAATCTCCTACTAATCAATTGCAAATAATAACCAAGCTCTGTAGGTTGTTCATAACGGAATGCCTTCGTTGTACTTAGGCCCCTACAGAGAAGTCATCCATCATAGGAGTCGATCGCTGTGTGGGAGGCGGGTTGTTACCGTTCGAAGCCAGTGACGGAAGGGTGCTATATCATGTAGTGTAGATGTTCAACAAACCGTTGAGAGCCAGCCCGGATAGCCTTGTGGTTAAGGTGTTCGATTCACAATCGTTCACCCCGGGTTCGAGTCCCCGTGGGGGCTCGGTGGATGTGCACTGCTGATGATTCCCAACAAGGATGAAACAGCTGTACAGTGCTTCCATGGTTTTCAATAGTGAGTTGAGCGTTCAAGCTGCATGATGAATCATATTATATACAAATCGAATCTCCTACTAATCAATTGTAAATAATAACCAAGCTCTGTAGGTTGTTCATAACGGAATGCCTTCGTTGTACTTAGGCCCCTACAGAGAAGTCATCCATCATAGGAGTCGATCGCTGTGTGGGAGGCGGGTTGTTACCGTTCGAAGCCAGTGACGGAAGGGTGCTATATCATGTAGTGTAGATGTTCAACAAACCGTTGAGAGCCAGCCCGGATAGCCTTGTGGTTAAGGTGTTCGATTCACAATCGTTCACCCCGGGTTCGAGTCCCCGTGGGGGCTCGGTGGATGTGCACTGCTGATGATTCCCAACAAGGATGAAACAGCTGTACAGTGCTTCCATGGTTTTCAATAGTGAGTTGAGCGTTCAAGCTGCATGATGAATCATATTATATACAAATCGAATCTCCTACTAATCAATTGCAAATAATAACCAAGCTCTGTAGGTTGTTCATAACGGAATGCCTTCGTTGTACTTAGGCCCCTACAGAGAAGTCATCCATCATAGGAGTCGATCGCTGTGTGGGAGGCGGGTTGTTACCGTTCGAAGCCAGTGACGGAAGGGTGCTATATCATGTAGTGTAGATGTTCAACAAACCGTTGAGAGCCAGCCCGGATAGCCTTGTGGTTAAGGTGTTCGATTCACAATCGTTCACCCCGGGTTCGAGTCCCCGTGGGGGCTCGGTGGATGTGCACTGCTGATGATTCCCAACAAGGATGAAACAGCTGTACAGTGCTTCCATGGTTTTCAATAGTGAGTTGAGCGTTCAAGCTGCATGATGAATCATATTATATACAAATCGAATCTCCTACTGATCAATTGCAAATAATAACCAAGCTCTGTAGGTTGTTCATAACGGAATGCCTTCGTTGTACTTAGGCCCCTACAGTGAAGTCATACATCATAGGAGTCGATCGCTGTGTGGGAGGCGGGTTGTTACCGTTCGAAGCCAGTGACGGAAGGGTGCTATATCATGTAGTGTAGATGTTCAACAAACCGTTGAGAGCCATCCCGGATAGCCTTGTGGTTAAGGTGTTCGATTCACAATCGTTCACCCCGGGTTCGAGTCCCCGTGGGGGCTCGGTGGATGTGCACTGCTGATGATTCCCAACAAGGATGAAACAGCTGTACAGTGCTTCCATGGTTTTCAATAGTGAGTTGAGCGTTCAAGCTGCATGATGAATCATATTATATACAAATCGAATCTCCTACTAATCAATTGCAAATAATAACCAAGCTCTGTAGGTTGTTCATAACGGAATGCCTTCGTTGTACTTAGGCCCCTACAGAGAAGTCATCCGTCATAGGAGTCGATCGCTGTGTGGGAGGCGGGTTGTTACCGTTCGAAGCCAGTGACGGAAGGGTGCTATATCATGTAGTGTAGATGTTCAACAAACCGTTGAGAGCCAGCCCGGATAGCCTTGTGGTTAAGGTGTTCGATTCACAATCGTTCACCCCGGGTTCGAGTCCCCGTGGGGGCTCGGTGGATGTGCACTGCTGATGATTCCCAACAAGGATGAAACAGCTGTACAGTGCTTCCATGGTTTTCAATAGTGAGTTGAGCGTTCAAGCTGCATGATGAATCATATTATATACAAATCGAATCTCCTACTAATCAATTGCAAATAATAACCAAGCTCTGTAGGTTGTTCATAACGGAATGCCTTCGTTGTACTTAGGCCCCTACAGAGAAGTCATCCATCATAGGAGTCGATCGCTGTGTGGGAGGCGGGTTGTTACCGTTCGAAGCCAGTGACGGAAGGGTGCTATATCATGTAGTGTAGATGTTCAACAAACCGTTGAGAGCCATCCCGGATAGCCTTGTGGTTAAGGTGTTCGATTCACAATCGTTCACCCCGGGTTCGAGTCCCCGTGGGTCTCGGTGGATGTGCACTGCTGATGATTCCCAACAAGGATGAAACAGCTGTACAGTGCTTCCATGGTTTTCAATAGTGAGTTGAGCGTTCAAGCTGCATGATGAATCATATTATATACAAATCGAATCTCCTACTAATCAATTGCAAATAATAACCAAGCTCTGTAGGTTGTTCATAACGGAATGCCTTCGTTGTACTTAGGCCCCTACAGAGAAGTCATCCGTCATAGGAGTCGATCGCTGTGTGGGAGGCGGGTTGTTACCGTTCGAAGCCAGTGACGGAAGGGTGCTATATCATGTAGTGTAGATGTTCAACAAACCGTTGAGAGCCAGCCCGGATAGCCTTGTGGTTAAGGTGTTCGATTCACAATCGTTCACCCCGGGTTCGAGTCCCCGTGGGGGCTCGGTGGATGTGCACTGCTGATGATTCCCAACAAGGATGAAACAGCTGTACAGTGCTTCCATGGTTTTCAATAGTGAGTTGAGCGTTCAAGCTGCATGATGAATCATATTATATACAAATCGAATCTCCTACTAATCAATTGCAAATAATAACCAAGCTCTGTAGGTTGTTCATAACGGAATGCCTTCGTTGTACTTAGGCCCCTACAGAGAAGTCATCCATCATAGGAGTCGATCGCTGTGTGGGAGGCGGGTTGTTACCGTTCGAAGCCAGTGACGGAAGGGTGCTATATCATGTAGTGTAGATGTTCAACAAACCGTTGAGAGCCATCCCGGATAGCCTTGTGGTTAAGGTGTTCGATTCACAATCGTTCACCCCGGGTTCGAGTCCCCGTGGGGGCTCGGTGGATGTGCACTGCTGATGATTCCCAACAAGGATGAAACAGCTGTACAGTGCTTCCATGGTTTTCAATAGTGAGTTGAGCGTTCAAGCTGCATGATGAATCATATTATATACAAATCGAATCTCCTACTAATCAATTGCAAATAATAACCAAGCTCTGTAGGTTGTTCATAACGGAATGCCTTCGTTGTACTTAGGCCCCTACAGAGAAGTCATCCATCATAGGAGTCGATCGCTGTGTGGGAGGCGGGTTGTTACCGTTCGAAGCCAGTGACGGAAGGGTGCTATATCATGTAGTGTAGATGTTCAACAAACCGTTGAGAGCCAGCCCGGATAGCCTTGTGGTTAAGGTGTTCGATTCACAATCGTTCACCCCGGGTTCGAGTCCCCGTGGGGGCTCGGTGGATGTGCACTGCTGATGATTCCCAACAAGGATGAAACAGCTGTACAGTGCTTCCATGGTTTTCAATAGTGAGTTGAGCGTTCAAGCTGCATGATGAATCATATTATATACAAATCGAATCTCCTACTAATCAATTGCAAATAATAACCAAGCTCTGTAGGTTGTTCATAACGGAATGCCTTCGTTGTACTTAGGCCCCTACAGAGAAGTCATCCGTCATAGGAGTCGATCGCTGTGTGGGAGGCGGGTTGTTACCGTTCGAAGCCAGTGACGGAAGGGTGCTATATCATGTAGTGTAGATGTTCAACAAACCGTTGAGAGCCAGCCCGGATAGCCTTGTGGTTAAGGTGTTCGATTCACAATCGTTCACCCCGGGTTCGAGTCCCCGTGGGGGCTCGGTGGATGTGCACTGCTGATGATTCCCAACAAGGATGAAACAGCTGTACAGTGCTTCCATGGTTTTCAATAGTGAGTTGAGCGTTCAAGCTGCATGATGAATCATATTATATACAAATCGAATCTCCTACTAATCAATTGCAAATAATAACCAAGCTCTGTAGGTTGTTCATAACGGAATGCCTTCGTTGTACTTAGGCCCCTACAGAGAAGTCATCCATCATAGGAGTCGATCGCTGTGTGGGAGGCGGGTTGTTACCGTTCGAAGCCAGTGACGGAAGGGTGCTATATCATGTAGTGTAGATGTTCAACAAACCGTTGAGAGCCAGCCCGGATAGCCCTGTGCTTAGGGTTTTCGATTCACAATCGTTCACCCCGGGTTCGAGTCCCCGTGGGGGCTCGGTGGATGTGCAATGCTGATGATTCCCAACAAGGATGAAACAGCTGTACAGTGCTTCCATGGTTTTCAATAGTGAGTTGAGCGTTCAAGCTGCATGATGAATCATATTATATACAAATCGAATCTCCTACTAATCAATTGCAAATAATAACCAAGCTCTGTAGGTTGTTCATAACGGAATGCCTTCGTTGTACTTAGGCCCCTACAGAGAAGTCATCCATCATAGGAGTCGATCGCTGTGTGGGAGGCGGGTTGTTACCGTTCGAAGCCAGTGACGGAAGGGTGCTATATCATGTAGTGTAGATGTTCAACAAACCGTTGAGAGCCAGCCCGGATAGCCTTGTGGTTAAGGTGTTCGATTCACAATCGTTCACCCCGGGTTCGAGTCCCCGTGGGGGCTCGGTGGATGTGCACTGCTGATGATTCCCAACAAGGATGAAACAGCTGTACAGTGCTTCCATGGTTTTCAATAGTGAGTTGAGCGTTCAAGCTGCATGATGAATCATATTATATACAAATCGAATCTCCTACTAATCAATTGCAAATAATAACCAAGCTCTGTAGGTTGTTCATAACGGAATGCCTTCGTTGTACTTAGGCCCCTACAGAGAAGTCATCCGTCATAGGAGTCGATCGCTGTGTGGGAGGCGGGTTGTTACCGTTCGAAGCCAGTGACGGAAGGGTGCTATATCATGTAGTGTAGATGTTCAACAAACCGTTGAGAGCCAGCCCGGATAGCCTTGTGGTTAAGGTGTTCGATTCACAATCGTTCACCCCGGGTTCGAGTCCCCGTGGGGGCTCGGTGGATGTGCACTGCTGATGATTCCCAACAAGGATGAAACAGCTGTACAGTGCTTCCATGGTTTTCAATAGTGAGTTGAGCGTTCAAGCTGCATGATGAATCATATTATATACAAATCGAATCTCCTACTAATCAATTGCAAATAATAACCAAGCTCTGTAGGTTGTTCATAACGGAATGCCTTCGTTGTACTTAGGCCCCTACAGAGAAGTCATCCATCATAGGAGTCGATCGCTGTGTGGGAGGCGGGTTGTTACCGTTCGAAGCCAGTGACGGAAGGGTGCTATATCATGTAGTGTAGATGTTCAACAAACCGTTGAGAGCCAGCCCGGATAGCCCTGTGCTTAGGGTTTTCGATTCACAATCGTTCACCCCGGGTTCGAGTCCCCGTGGGGGCTCGGTGGATGTGCAATGCTGATGATTCCCAACAAGGATGAAACAGCTGTACAGTGCTTCCATGGTTTTCAATAGTGAGTTGAGCGTTCAAGCTGCATGATGAATCATATTATATACAAATCGAATCTCCTACTAATCAATTGCAAATAATAACCAAGCTCTGTAGGTTGTTCATAACGGAATGCCTTCGTTGTACTTAGGCCCCTACAGAGAAGTCATCCATCATAGGAGTCGATCGCTGTGTGGGAGGCGGGTTGTTACCGTTCGAAGCCAGTGACGGAAGGGTGCTATATCATGTAGTGTAGATGTTCAACAAACCGTTGAGAGCCAGCCCGGATAGCCTTGTGGTTAAGGTGTTCGATTCACAATCGTTCACCCCGGGTTCGAGTCCCCGTGGGTGCTCCATGGATGTGCACTGCTGATGATTCCCAACAAGGATGAAACAGCTGTACAGTGCTTCCATGGTTTTCAATAGTGAGTTGAGCGTTCAAGCTGCATGATGAATCATATTATATACAAATCGAATCTCCTACTAATCAATTGCAAATAATAACCAAGCTCTGTAGGTTGTTCATAACGGAATGCCTTCGTTGTACTTAGGCCCCTACAGAGAAGTCATCCATCATAGGAGTCGATCGCTGTGTGGGAGGCGGGTTGTTACCGTTCGAAGCCAGTGACGGAAGGGTGCTATATCATGTAGTGTAGATGTTCAACAAACCGTTGAGAGCCAGCCCGGATAGCCTTGTGGTTAAGGTGTTCGATTCACAATCGTTCACCCCGGGTTCGAGTCCCCGTGGGGGCTCGGTGGATGTGCACTGCTGATGATTCCCAACAAGGATGAAACAGCTGTACAGTGCTTCCATGGTTTTCAATAGTGAGTTGAGCGTTCAAGCTGCATGATGAATCATATTATATACAAATCGAATCTCCTACTAATCAATTGTAAATAATAACCAAGCTCTGTAGGTTGTTCATAACGGAATGCCTTCGTTGTACTTAGGCCCCTACAGAGAAGTCATCCATCATAGGAGTCGATCGCTGTGTGGGAGGCGGGTTGTTACCGTTCGAAGCCAGTGACGGAAGGGTGCTATATCATGTAGTGTAGATGTTCAACAAACCGTTGAGAGCCAGCCCGGATAGCCTTGTGGTTAAGGTGTTCGATTCACAATCGTTCACCCCGGGTTCGAGTCCCCGTGGGGGCTCGGTGGATGTGCACTGCTGATGATTCCCAACAAGGATGAAACAGCTGTACAGTGCTTCCATGGTTTTCAATAGTGAGTTGAGCGTTCAAGCTGCATGATGAATCATATTATATACAAATCGAATCTCCTACTAATCAATTGCAAATAATAACCAAGCTCTGTAGGTTGTTCATAACGGAATGCCTTCGTTGTACTTAGGCCCCTCCAGAGAAGTCATCCATCATAGGAGTCGATCGCTGTGTGGGAGGCGGGTTGTTACCGTTCGAAGCCAGTGACGGAAGGGTGCTATATCATGTAGTGTAGATGTTCAACAAACCGTTGAGAGCCAGCCCGGATAGCCTTGTGGTTAAGGTGTTCGATTCACAATCGTTCACCCCGGGTTCGAGTCCCCGTGGGGGCTCGGTGGATGTGCACTGCTGATGATTCCCAACAAGGATGAAACAGCTGTACAGTGCTTCCATGGTTTTCAATAGTGAGTTGAGCGTTCAAGCTGCATGATGAATCATATTATATACAAATCGAATCTCCTACTAATCAATTGCAAATAATAACCAAGCTCTGTAGGTTGTTCATAACGGAATGCCTTCGTTGTACTTAGGCCCCTACAGAGAAGTCATCCATCATAGGAGTCGATCGCTGTGTGGGAGGCGGGTTGTTACCGTTCGAAGCCAGTGACGGAAGGGTGCTATATCATGTAGTGTAGATGTTCAACAAACCGTTGAGAGCCAGCCCGGATAGCCTTGTGGTTAAGGTGTTCGATTCACAATCGTTCACCCCGGGTTCGAGTCCCCGTGGGGGCTCGGTGGATGTGCAATGCTGATGATTCCCAACAAGGATGAAACAGCTGTACAGTGCTTCCATGGTTTTCAATAGTGAGTTGAGCGTTCAAGCTGCATGATGAATCATATTATATACAAATCGAATCTCCTACTAATCAATTGCAAATAATAACCAAGCTCTGTAGGTTGTTCATAACGGAATGCCTTCGTTGTACTTAGGCCCCTACAGAGAAGTCATCCATCATAGGAGTCGATCGCTGTGTGGGAGGCGGGTTGTTACCGTTCGAAGCCAGTGACGGAAGGGTGCTATATCATGTAGTGTAGATGTTCAACAAACCGTTGAGAGCCAGCCCGGATAGCCTTGTGGTTAAGGTGTTCGATTCACAATCGTTCACCCCGGGTTCGAGTCCCCGTGGGGGCTCGGTGGATGTGCACTGCTGATGATTCCCAACAAGGATGAAACAGCTGTACAGTGCTTCCATGGTTTTCAATAGTGAGTTGAGCGTTCAAGCTGCATGATGAATCATATTATGTACAAATCGAATCTCCTACTAATCAATTGCAAATAATAACCAAGCTCTGTAGGTTGTTCATAACGGAATGCCTTCGTTGTACTTAGGCCCCTACAGAGAAGTCATCCATCATAGGAGTCGATCGCTGTGTGGGAGGCGGGTTGTTACCGTTCGAAGCCAGTGACGGAAGGGTGCTATATCATGTAGTGTAGATGTTCAACAAACCGTTGAGAGCCAGCCCGGATAGCCTTGTGGTTAAGGTGTTCGATTCACAATCGTTCACCCCGGGTTCGAGTCCCCGTGGGGGCTCGGTGGATGTGCACTGCTGATGATTCCTAACAAGGATGAAACAGCTGTACAGTGCTTCCATGGTTTTCAATAGTGAGTTGAGCGTTCAAGCTGCATGATGAATCATATTATATACAAATCGAATCTCCTACTAATCAATTGCAAATAATAACCAAGCTCTGTAGGTTTTTCATAACGGAATGCCTTCGTTGTACTTAGGCCCCTACAGAGAAGTCATCCATCATAGGAGTCGATCGCTGTGTGGGAGGCGGGTTGTTACCGTTCGAAGCCAGTGACGGAAGGGTGCTATATCATGTAGTGTAGATGTTCAACAAACCGTTGAGAGCCAGCCCGGATAGCCTTGTGGTTAAGGTGTTCGATTCACAATCGTTCACCCCGGGTTCGAGTCCCCGTGGGGGCTCGGTGGATGTGCACTGCTGATGATTCCCAACAAGGATGAAACAGCTGTACAGTGCTTCCATGGTTTTCAATAGTGAGTTGAGCGTTCAAGCTGCATGATGAATCATATTATATACAAATCGAATCTCCTACTAATCAATTGCAAATAATAACCAAGCTCTGTAGGTTGTTCATAACGGAATGCCTTCGTTGTACTTAGGCCCCTACAGAGAAGTCATCCATCATAGGAGTCGATCGCTGTGTGGGAGGCGGGTTGTTACCGTTCGAAGCCAGTGACGGAAGGGTGCTATATCATGTAGTGTAGATGTTCAACAAACCGTTGAGAGCCAGCCCGGATAGCCTTGTGGTTAAGGTGTTCGATTCACAATCGTTCACCCCGGGTTCGAGTCCCCGTGGGGGCTCGGTGGATGTGCACTGCTGATGATTCCCAACAAGGATGAAACAGCTGTACAGTGCTTCCATGGTTTTCAATAGTGAGTTGAGCGTTCAAGCTGCATGATGAATCATATTATATACAAATCGAATCTCCTACTAATCAATTGCAAATAATAACCAAGCTCTGTAGGTTGTTCATAACGGAATGCCTTCGTTGTACTTAGGCCCCTACAGAGAAGTCATCCATCATAGGAGTCGATCGCTGTGTGGGAGGCGGGTTGTTACCGTTCGAAGCCAGTGACGGAAGGGTGCTATATCATGTAGTGTAGATGTTCAACAAACCGTTGAGAGCCAGCCCGGATAGCCTTGTGGTTAAGGTGTTCGATTCACAATCGTTCACCCCGGGTTCGAGTCCCCGTGGGGGCTCGGTGGATGTGCACTGCTGATGATTCCCAACAAGGATGAAACAGCTGTACAGTGCTTCCATGGTTTTCAATAGTGAGTTGAGCGTTCAAGCTGCATGACGAATCATATTATATACAAATCGAATCTCCCACTAATCAATTGCAAATAATAACCAAGCTCTGTAGGTTTTTCATAACGGAATGCCTTCGTTGTACTTAGGCCCCTACAGAGAAGTCATCCATCATAGGAGTCGATCGCTGTGTGGGAGGCGGGTTGTTACCGTTCGAAGCCAGTGACGGAAGGGTGCTATATCATGTAGTGTAGATGTTCAACAAACCGTTGAGAGCCAGCCCGGATAGCCTTGTGGTTAAGGTGTTCGATTGACAATCGTTCACCCCGGGTTCGAGTCCCCGTGGGGGCTCGGTGGATGTGCACTGCTGATGATTCCCAACCAGGATGAAACAGCTGTACAGTGCTTCCATAGTTTTCAATAGTGAGTTGAGCGTTCAAGCTGCATGATGAATCATATTATATACAAATCGAATCTCCTACTAATCAATTGCAAATAATAACCAAGCTCTGTAGGTTGTTCATAACGGAATGCCTTCGTTGTACTTAGGCCCCTACAGAGAAGTCATCCATCATAGGAGTCGATCGCTGTGTGGGAGGCGGGTTGTTACCGTTCGAAGCCAGTGACGGAAGGGTGCTATATCATGTAGTGTAGATGTTCAACAAACCGTTGAGAGCCAGCCCGGATAGCCTTGTGGTTAAGGTGTTCGATTCACAATCGTTCACCCCGGGTTCGAGTCCCCGTGGGGGCTCGGTGGATGTGCACTGCTGATGATTCCCAACAAGGATGAAACAGCTGTACAGTGCTTCCATGGTTTTCAATAGTGAGTTGAGCGTTCAAGCTGCATGATGAATCATATTATATACAAATCGAATCTCCTACTAATCAATTGCAAATAATAACCAAGCTCTGTAGGTTGTTCATAACGGAATGCCTTCGTTGTACTTAGGCCCCTACAGAGAAGTCATCCATCATAGGAGTCGATCGCTGTGTGGGAGGCGGGTTGTTACCGTTCGAAGCCAGTGACGGAAGGGTGCTATATCATGTAGTGTAGATGTTCAACAAACCGTTGAGAGCCAGCCCGGATAGCCTTGTGGTTAAGGTGTTCGATTCACAATCGTTCACCCCGGGTTCGAGTCCCCGTGGGGGCTCGGTGGATGTGCACTGCTGATGATTCCCAACAAGGATGAAACAGCTGTACAGTGCTTCCATGGTTTTCAATAGTGAGTTGAGCGTTCAAGCTGCATGACGAATCATATTATATACAAATCGAATCTCCCACTAATCAATTGCAAATAATAACCAAGCTCTGTAGGTTGTTCATAACGGAATGCCTTCGTTGTACTTAGGCCCCTACAGAGAAGTCATCCATCATAGGAGTCGATCGCTGTGTGGGAGGCGGGTTGTTACCGTTCGAAGCCAGTGACGGAAGGGTGCTATATCATGTAGTGTAGATGTTCAACAAACCGTTGAGAGCCAGCCCGGATAGCCTTGTGGTTAAGGTGTTCGATTCACAATCGTTCACCCCGGGTTCGAGTCCCCGTGGGGGCTCGGTGGATGTGCACTGCTGATGATTCCCAACAAGGATGAAACAGCTGTACAGTGCTTCCATAGTTTTCAATAGTGAGTTGAGCGTTCAAGCTGCATGATGAATCATATTATATACAAATCGAATCTCCTACTAATCAATTGCAAATAATAACCAAGCTCTGTAGGTTGTTCATAACGGAATGCCTTCGTTGTACTTAGGCCCCTACAGAGAAGTCATCCATCATAGGGGTCGATCGCTGTGTGGGAGGCGGGTTGTTACCGTTCGAAGCCAGTGACGGAAGGGTGCTATATCATGTAGTGTAGATGTTCAACAAACCGTTGAGAGCCAGCCCGGATAGCCTCGTGGTTAGGGTGTTCGATTCACAATCGTTCACCCCGGGTTCGAGTCCCCGTGGGGGCTCGGTGGATGTGCACTGCTGATGATTCCCAACAAGGATGAAACAGCTGTACAGTGCTTCCATGGTTTTCAATAGTGAGTTGAGCGTTCAAGCTGCATGATGAATCATATTATATACAAATCGAATCTCCTACTAATCAATTGTAAATAATAACCAAGCTCTGTAGGTTGTTCATAACGGAATGCCTTCGTTGTACTTAGGCCCCTACAGAGAAGTCATCCATCATAGGAGTCGATCGCTGTGTGGGAGGCGGGTTGTTACCGTTCGAAGCCAGTGACGGAAGGGTGCTATATCATGTAGTGTAGATGTTCAACAAACCGTTGAGAGCCAGCCCGGATAGCCTTGTGGTTAAGGTGTTCGATTCACAATCGTTCACCCCGGGTTCGAGTCCCCGTGGGGGCTCGGTGGATGTGCACTGCTGATGATTCCCAACAAGGATGAAACAGCTGTACAGTGCTTCCATGGTTTTCAATAGTGAGTTGAGCGTTCAAGCTGCATGACGAATCATATTATATACAAATCGAATCTCCCACTAATCAATTGCAAATAATAACCAAGCTCTGTAGGTTTTTCATAACGGAATGCCTTCGTTGTACTTAGGCCCCTACAGAGAAGTCATCCATCATAGGAGTCGATCGCTGTGTGGGAGGCGGGTTGTTACCGTTCGAAGCCAGTGACGGAAGGGTGCTATATCATGTAGTGTAGATGTTCAACAAACCGTTGAGAGCCAGCCCGGATAGCCTTGTGGTTAAGGTTTTCGATTCACAATCGTTCACCCCGGGTTCGAGTCCCCGTGGGGGCTCGGTGGATGTGCACTGCTGATGATTCCCAACAAGGATGAAACAGCTGTACAGTGCTTCCATGGTTTTCAATAGTGAGTTGAGCGTTCAAGCTGCATGATGAATCATATTATATACAAATCGAATCTCCTACTAATCAATTGCAAATAATAACCAAGCTCTGTAGGTTGTTCATAACGGAATGCCTTCGTTGTACTTAGGCCCCTACAGAGAAGTCATCCATCATAGGAGTCGATCGCTGTGTGGGAGGCGGGTTGTTACCGTTCGAAGCCAGTGACGGAAGGGTGCTATATCATGTAGTGTAGATGTTCAACAAACCGTTGAGAGCCAGCCCGGATAGCCTTGTGGTTAAGGTGTTCGATTCACAATCGTTCACCCCGGGTTCGAGTCCCCGTGGGGGCTCGGTGGATGTGCACTGCTGATGATTCCCAACAAGGATGAAACAGCTGTACAGTGCTTCCATGGTTTTCAATAGTGAGTTGAGCGTTCAAGCTGCATGATGAATCATATTATATACAAATCGAATCTCCTACTAATCAATTGCAAATAATAACCAAGCTCTGTAGGTTGTTCATAACGGAATGCCTTCGTTGTACTTAGGCCCCTACAGAGAAGTCATCCATCATAGGAGTCGATCGCTGTGTGGGAGGCGGGTTGTTACCGTTCGAAGCCAGTGACGGAAGGGTGCTATATCATGTAGTGTAGATGTTCAACAAACCGTTGAGAGCCAGCCCGGATAGCCTTGTGGTTAAGGTGTTCGATTCACAATCGTTCACCCCGGGTTCGAGTCCCCGTGGGGGCTCGGTGGATGTGCACTGCTGATGATTCCCAACAAGGATGAAACAGCTGTACAGTGCTTCCATGGTTTTCAATAGTGAGTTGAGCGTTCAAGCTGCATGACGAATCATATTATATACAAATCGAATCTCCCACTAATCAATTGCAAATAATAACCAAGCTCTGTAGGTTTTTCATAACGGAATGCCTTCGTTGTACTTAGGCCCCTACAGAGAAGTCATCCATCATAGGAGTCGATCGCTGTGTGGGAGGCGGGTTGTTACCGTTCGAAGCCAGTGACGGAAGGGTGCTATATCATGTAGTGTAGATGTTCAACAAACCGTTGAGAGCCAGCCCGGATAGCCTTGTGGTTAAGGTGTTCGATTCACAATCGTTCACCCCGGGTTCGAGTCCCCGTGGGGGCTCGGTGGATGTGCACTGCTGATGATTCCCAACAAGGATGAAACAGCTGTACAGTGCTTCCATGGTTTTCAATAGTGAGTTGAGCGTTCAAGCTGCATGATGAATCATATTATATACAAATCGAATCTCCTACTAATCAATTGCAAATAATAACCAAGCTCTGTAGGTTGTTCATAACGGAATGCCTTCGTTGTACTTAGGCCCCTACAGAGAAGTCATCCATCATAGGAGTCGATCGCTGTGTGGGAGGCGGGTTGTTACCGTTCGAAGCCAGTGACGGAAGGGTGCTATATCATGTAGTGTAGATGTTCAACAAACCGTTGAGAGCCAGCCCGGATAGCCCTGTGCTTAGGGTTTTCGATTCACAATCGTTCACCCCGGGTTCGAGTTCCCGTGGCGGCTCGGTGGATGTGCACTGCTGATGATTCCCAACAAGGATGAAACAGCTGTACAGTGCTTCCATGGTTTTCAATAGTGAGTTGAGCGTTCAAGCTGCATGATGAATCATATTATATACAAATCGAATCTCCTACTAATCAATTGCAAATAATAACCAAGCTCTGTAGGTTGTTCATAACGGAATGCCTTCGTTGTACTTAGGCCCCTACAGAGAAGTCATCCATCATAGGAGTCGATCGCTGTGTGGGAGGCGGGTTGTTACCGTTCGAAGCCAGTGACGGAAGGGTGCTATATCATGTAGTGTAGATGTTCAACAAACCGTTGAGAGCCAGCCCGGATAGCCTTGTGGTTAAGGTGTTCGATTCACAATCGTTCACCCCGGGTTCGAGTCCCCGTGGGGGCTCGGTGGATGTGCACTGCTGATGATTCCCAACAAGGATGAAACAGCTGTACAGTGCTTCCATGGTTTTCAATAGTGAGTTGAGCGTTCAAGCTGCATGATGAATCATATTATATACAAATCGAATCTCCTACTAATCAATTGCAAATAATAACCAAGCTCTGTAGGTTGTTCATAACGGAATGCCTTCGTTGTACTTAGGCCCCTACAGAGAAGTCATCCATCATAGGAGTCGATCGCTGTGTGGGAGGCGGGTTGTTACCGTTCGAAGCCAGTGACGGAAGGGTGCTATATCATGTAGTGTAGATGTTCAACAAACCGTTGAGAGCCAGCCCGGATAGCCTTGTGGTTAAGGTGTTCGATTCACAATCGTTCACCCCGGGTTCGAGTCCCCGTGGGGGCTCGGTGGATGTGCACTGCTGATGATTCCCAACAAGGATGAAACAGCTGTACAGTGCTTCCATGGTTTTCAATAGTGAGTTGAGCGTTCAAGCTGCATGATGAATCATATTATATACAAATCGAATCTCCTACTAATCAATTGCAAATAATAACCAAGCTCTGTAGGTTGTTCATAACGGAATGCCTTCGTTGTACTTAGGCCCCTACAGAGAAGTCATCCATCATAGGAGTCGATCGCTGTGTGGGAGGCGGGTTGTTACCGTTCGAAGCCAGTGACGGAAGGGTGCTATATCATGTAGTGTAGATGTTCAACAAACCGTTGAGAGCCAGCCCGGATAGCCTTGTGGTTAGGGTGTTCGATTCACAATCGTTCACCCCGGGTTCGAGTCCCCGTGGGGGCTCGGTGGATGTGCACTGCTGATGATTCCCAACAAGGATGAAACAGCTGTACAGTGCTTCCATGGTTTTCAATAGTGAGTTGAGCGTTCAAGCTGCATGATGAATCATATTATATACAAATCGAATCTCCTACTAATCAATTGCAAATAATAACCAAGCTCTGTAGGTTGTTCATAACGGAATGCCTTTGTTGTACTTAGGCCCCTACAGAGAAGTCATCCATCATAGGAGTCGATCGCTGTGTGGGAGGCGGGTTGTTACCGTTCGAAGCCAGTGACGGAAGGGTGCTATATCATGTAGTGTAGATGTTCAACAAACCGTTGAGAGCCAGCCCGGATAGCCCTGTGCTTAGGGTTTTCGATTCACAATCGTTCACCCCGGGTTCGAGATCCCGTGGCGGCTCGGTGGATGTGCACTGCTGATGATTCCCAACAAGGATGAAACAGCTGTACAGTGCTTCCATGGTTTTCAATAGTGAGTTGAGCGTTCAAGCTGCATGATGAATCATATTATATACAAATCGAATCTCCTACTAATCAATTGCAAATAATAACCAAGCTCTGTAGGTTGTTCATAACGGAATGCCTTCGTTGTACTTAGGCCCCTACAGAGAAGTCATCCATCATAGGAGTCGATCGCTGTGTGGGAGGCGGGTTGTTACCGTTCGAAGCCAGTGACGGAAGGGTGCTATATCATGTAGTGTAGATGTTCAACAAACCGTTGAGAGCCAGCCCGGATAGCCTTGTGGTTAAGGTGTTCGATTCACAATCGTTCACCCCGGGTTCGAGTCCCCGTGGGTGCTCCATGGATGTGCACTGCTGATGATTCCCAACAAGGATGAAACAGCTGTACAGTGCTTCCATGGTTTTCAATAGTGAGTTGAGCGTTCAAGCTGCATGATGAATTATATTATATACAAATCGAATCTCCTACTAATCAATTGCAAATAATAACCAAGCTCTGTAGGTTGTTCATAACGGAATGCCTTCGTTGTACTTAGGCCCCTACAGAGAAGTCATCCATCATAGGAGTCGATCGCTGTGTGGGAGGCGGGTTGTTACCGTTCGAAGCCAGTGACGGAAGGGTGCTATATCATGTAGTGTAGATGTTCAACAAACCGTTGAGAGCCAGCCCGGATAGCCTTGTGGTTAAGGTGTTCGATTCACAATCGTTCACCCCGGGTTCGAGTCCCCGTGGGGGCTCGGTGGATGTGCACTGCTGATGATTCCCAACAAGGATGAAACAGCTGTACAGTGCTTCCATGGTTTTCAATAGTGAGTTGAGCGTTCAAGCTGCATGATGAATCATATTATATACAAATCGAATCTCCTACTAATCAATTGCAAATAATAACCAAGCTCTGTAGGTTGTTCATAACGGAATGCCTTCGTTGTACTTAGGCCCCTACAGAGAAGTCATCCATCATAGGAGTCGATCGCTGTGTGTGAGGCGGGTTGTTACCGTTCGAAGCCAGTGACGGAAGGGTGCTATATCATGTAGTGTAGATGTTCAACAAACCGTTGAGAGCCAGCCCGGATAGCCTTGTGGTTAAGGTGTTCGATTGACAATCGTTCACCCCGGGTTCGAGTCCCCGTGGGGGCTCGGTGGATGTGCACTGCTGATGATTCCCAACAAGGATGAAACAGCTGTACAGTGCTTCCATGGTTTTCAATAGTGAGTTGAGCGTTCAAGCTGCATGATGATTCATATTATATACAAATCGAATCTCCTACTAATCAATTGCAAATAATAACCAAGCTCTGTAGGTTGTTCATAACGGAATGCCTTCGTTGTACTTAGGCCCCTACAGAGAAGTCATCCATCATAGGAGTCGATCGCTGTGTGTGAGGCGGGTTGTTACCGTTCGAAGCCAGTGACGGAAAGGTGCTATATCATGTAGTGTAGATGTTCAACAAACCGTTGAGAGCCAGCCCGGATAGCCTTGTGGTTAAGGTGTTCGATTCACAATCGTTCACCCCGGGTTCGAGTCCCCGTGGGGGCTCGGTGGATGTGCACTGCTGATGATTCCCAACAAGGATGAAACAGCTGTACAGTGCTTCCATGGTTTTCAATAGTGAGTTGAGCGTTCAAGCTGCATGATGAATCATATTATATACAAATCGAATCTCCTACTAATCAATTGCAAATAATAACCAAGCTCTGTAGGTTGTTCATAACGGAATGCCTTCGTTGTACTTAGGCCCCTACAGAGAAGTCATCCATCATAGGAGTCGATCGCTGTGTGGGAGGCGGGTTGTTACCGTTCGAAGCCAGTGACGGAAGGGTGCTATATCATGTAGTGTAGATGTTCAACAAACCGTTGAGAGCCAGCCCGGATAGCCTTGTGGTTAAGGTGTTCGATTCACAATCGTTCACCCCGGGTTCGAGTCCCCGTGGGGGCTCGGTGGATGTGCACTGCTGATGATTCCCAACAAGGATGAAACAGCTGTACAGTGCTTCCATGGTTTTCAATAGTGAGTTGAGCGTTCAAGCTGCATGATGAATCATATTATATACAAATCGAATCTCCTACTAATCAATTGCAAATAATAACCAAGCTCTGTAGGTTGTTCATAACGGAATGCCTTCGTTGTACTTAGGCCCCTACAGAGAAGTCATCCATCATAGGAGTCGATCGCTGTGTGGGAGGCGGGTTGTTACCGTTCGAAGCCAGTGACGGAAGGGTGCTATATCATGTAGTGTAGATGTTCAACAAACCGTTGAGAGCCAGCCCGGATAGCCTTGTGGTTAAGGTGTTCGATTCACAATCGTTCACCCCGGGTTCGAGTCCCCGTGGGGGCTCGGTGGATGTGCACTGCTGATGATTCCCAACAAGGATGAAACAGCTGTACAGTGCTTCCATGGTTTTCAATAGTGAGTTGAGCGTTCAAGCTGCATGATGAATCATATTATATACAAATCGAATCTCCTACTAATCAATTGCAAATAATAACCAAGCTCTGTAGGTTGTTCATAACGGAATGCCTTCGTTGTACTTAGGCCCCTACAGAGAAGTCATCCATCATAGGAGTCGATCGCTGTGTGGGAGGCGGGTTGTTACCGTTCGAAGCCAGTGACGGAAGGGTGCTATATCATGTAGTGTAGATGTTCAACAAACCGTTGAGAGCCAGCCCGGATAGCCTTGTGGTTAAGGTGTTCGATTGACAATCGTTCACCCCGGGTTCGAGTCCCCGTGGGGGCTCGGTGGATGTGCACTGCTGATGATTCCCAACAAGGATGAAACAGCTGTACAGTGCTTCCATGGTTTTCAATAGTGAGTTGAGCGTTCAAGCTGCATGATGAATCATATTATATACAAATCGAATCTCCTACTAATCAATTGCAAATAATAACCAAGCTCTGTAGGT